>CM072087.1:5516757-6116757 GCA_036850905.1 Luffa acutangula | reverse complement strand
CACAGCTCGTTAGCCAACTTCATGAACCGACTTCTGTTGAGTTATTTTTGTGATAAAGGATCAAGGAGAGCCTTACACGTGTCCTAGTTGACCTAATTCAAGCCTCCCATCCTTTTATAAAAGGAAGTAGTCGTCCAAGTCAAAAGTATTCAAATTCTCCTTGGAAGCCGAATAGTATAGAGAGATTGGAGACCACTAGAAGGCCATCATTGCAAGCTGATTGAGGAGTTTAATGTTTCCTTTTTTATCTTGTAATTATGAACATGTCTACTCAGATTATGATTTGTGTTTCCATACTTATTATGAACTAAGTAGCTTTAGGCGTTGGTTAAGGAATATGTAGTTGCTGTGCTTCAACTCTAATAATATTGGTTTATTATTGCATCTTGGTTAATTGTTGTGCCTATTTCCATTTTATGCCCGCCTGGCCAGCCGGTGTGAATATCTCTCTCTAGTTTCAGGGATGATTTAGAGAGTGTGTGACAATTATCCACACTATGATCACTGTGTATTGGTGAACGCCAGTGACTGAGCTAGGGATAGCCAGTTGCCTAGTGCTTGATCGGTCGTACTTCATTGGGGTTGAAACACATTCCAAAAGATCCAGAGTTCCGGGAGGAATCCGCTAATAATACTGCGAGAGTTTGCATGATCAATAATATTGCTAGAGCATTTCTTAAATCAATTACTAAAACTTAACCAGCGCCTGTCTTTAATCTGTATGCCTATTTGATTATTTTCTGTTCTGTCATTTACTTTGCTTCAACATTACTCTTATAAAACCCAATCATTTTTACTACTTTGAAACCATTAAAATAGTCACACAAAATAGATAGAGTGGAAGCTAATTCAGACCTTGGATTGACAAATACTTATCACTTGCTGCGGACTGTGTATACTTGCACAGAGTCTAGAGTTAAGTTATATCTTATTTCTTATAGCATTTTTACTCACTCTAGGAACCCAACAGTACCCAACCTTATCCTTGTACTATAGACCTTTTAGGTTGTTACTTGAACATCGATCCTCGTATGTCCCCACATACTAGTTCAAGTTACATACAAACAACCTTGGATCTTAGTTTATTGGATTTGGGTCAAATTGTGCAATATTTAACAATAACACTTTATTGTAGAAACTCAATAACACTTTATTGAAACAAGTATACAAGGAGAAAACTTATCTAAAAATTTCTCAGCCAAATCATTCTAAGAAGTGATGGAGTTTGGAGGGAATGAATCCAACCAAGCTTCATCATCTCCCTGCAAAGAAAATGGAAAAAGCTTTAGTTTCAAAGTATCTTCAAGCACTCCTGTAACTTTAAAAGAATTGCAAACTCTAAAAAATAGCTTGATGTGTTTATGTGGATCTTCATTTGGAAGTCCAGAGAATTGGCCCATGGTATTCAACATTTGGAACATCATAGGTTTTAGTTCAAATTGTGGAGCATCTATCGGTGGCTCCAAAATTCTTGGATTCAATTATGAAAAACAGGTAAAGTGTAGTCCCTTATTGCTCTATCGCGGTCTTCAGCAATATAAATTGGATTTTCTTGTTGTGGCACCGGTGGAACTAGAGGAATCCTCCCACCATTTTGCTCCCTTCTACGATTCTGTGGATCAACTTGAGGATCGACTCCAGGAGGTTCCATCGAAAACTCTTGTATGTAAGAAGATTCTTCTAGAGGTTCTTGGGCGCTCAACTCTTGTTGTTCCCTTTTCTTTCGTCTTTGTTCCTTCCTACGACGACGAAAGGTTCTTTCTATCTCAAGACCAATGTCAAGGAGTGGACACCCCTTGTTCAAGCACTAACCTCAACCTGCAAGAGAAAACACAATGGAAAATCAAAGTCAAATTCCTTTTGAGTAAGAAATGCGGTCGCATCCAATCGCAATTTCAAAAACAAAACTGGTTTCACTATTGGTCCCCGTCAACGGCGCCAAAAACGTGGTGCGACAGAGGTTGAATGATTGATGTGAGTTAAGATGATAAATCATAATAAAGTTAATTCAGCCAACCTTAGTGCAAGTATACACTATCGCACGTAGTAATAAAAACCTTAGAAGTATTCCAAGGGTATCGATCCCACGAGGACTAAATTGGAAATTCAGATTTGAAGAAGAAACTGCTCAACTGATTGCTTAAAAATAGTTAACCAAAGAAATGATTGATGATTGATTTTTAGAAAAATAAAGAACAGAAGTAAATGTATAAAGAATAACAACAATAAATAAAACGACATGAATTCATCCCAAAGGCAATAATTGTACTCATGGATTATTCCAGTTAAGCCTATTCAATGCACTGGGTCAGATTTAACTTCTATTTGGCCTTGCTCCCAAGAATCGTTAGAAGACTAAGCGAGTACCGTTATGCATATTTTTGTGACTCGACTCCGACATAGATAATTCACGAATGTTATCTATACCACCAAACAATCTTTTTCGAGCTTTTTCTCCTATATCACCTTTATGAGAACCTATATCGTCTGTCCCTGTCGAGATCAAACTCACATAGCACGCAAAGTCTAAGTGATCAAGTTAAACTCAACAAGATCAGAATGATAATCAATAAAGAATGACATGCATTGAACAATACTTAAGTAAATAAAACACTCTCAAGCTATTCAACCATAAGGGAATTCACCATATTGAACCCCTCAACGGAATTTAGCTACTCATGGTGAGATAAACTAGAAATGAATACATTTTCATTGAAAATAAGATGTAAAGAATACAGATAAATGAAAAGTATTAAAAGTTGGAAATAATGACAGTAGCCAAATACTAGGGTTTTTCTATTTTATCCAATCCTTCTAGAGTTCGCTTTGACACTCCACTCTCGCTTTTAAAAGTGGGAATGGGTGAAATTCCCTACAAACCCTAAGGTTTGATGTCTAACTAAGGTTAGAATTTAGTCATCTAAGAAGGACCTCGGACATCCCTACTCATAGGCGTCAACTAGGGTTCTGTCACCACCCTATTCTTCCAAATGAGTTCTGCTTGAATTTGACTTCAAATCTCGAGCTTATATAGTGTTGGAAGTGGTTGAGAAGCTTCAAAATAGGTGCCGGTAGGTAGCCCAGTCGGTTTCGGGGTCAAAACGGTCGGTTAGGTGCGAAGAAGTCTCGTTCAAAATGACCCGCGGTAGACTTGGAACTGCCTTCCCAGAAATGCGGTCGCATTTCTTGGCAAATTCCAGCTTTTTCTCTGTTTTCCTGCACAACAACAAACTTAGTCAAATTCCCTTAAAACGAGTCTTTTTAAGCACAAATGAGCATAATTTGACAAAATTTATTCTCAACACCCTAACTTATCAACTCTAGCATATTTTGAGCTCGGGAATAGTAAAATTGATCTAAAACATATAGTTTTGACAAGATAATGAGCTAAATATAAGGGTAAAATAGGTATATTTTTTATCCTTACCAACGACCCTTGATAGGCCTAGGATGCATGTTAAAGGTTGTAGGAATTAGATTTAAATTGCATTTGAATTTGGTTCTTACGATTCCGGACCCACGATCCCAAAGCGGCAAGTTTTAATAGGTAGTTGCGAAATTGCTTGTTAATTAACTAGTAAAATATAATTAGTAAATGTTGCAAAGGTCTCAAATGGTTGCTAAATTATGTATAAGGGGTGGCGAGCGATAGAGTTTATATTATTTAATCTTGTTAATTGCGGAATTCACGGTTAGCAAGATAATTAGCACATGTTAGTGTAGGGGGTCCTCCGAGTAACCCAGAAGCCGACTAGACTAATGAAATCAACATAGAACGATTATTAGAAAAAACTAGGAAGCCAAGGAATTAGAATCAAGCATAATAAATCACAATCCAACGATCCCTTTTCATGTTATTGTTTCCATCTAATTTCTCTTCTGCATGCTTATTTTGTTTCATTTAAATTTCAACATTTAATTATTTTATTACTTTTGCTTGTCCTTCATTCCAAAAATCCCCCCATCTTTATAAGCATGGAATTCTACACTTGCTAGATCCCCCTTCCCTGTGTTCGACCCCGACCACTATTTCTACAAAATAGTTGTAGTGTCGTGGATTATAAATTTATTTGACGCTAGAGTCCCGCGACACGCTTCCGTCAAGTTCATTTAGCGAGGTCGGAAGCAAAAGGTTTTGTATGCTTAATCGATTCATTCATGGAATTAAATAAGCACCTTGATCTTGGAATAGAAGATTTGATACTACGATCAAGTCTTTTGGGCTTTAATCATGAATCTTGTCTCTTGATAGCACACATAACGAGCTATATTTCTCGATATATTTTAGTTAGTCTTTGAGTGGTTTTGGGTCAATTTAATGCACTTTCATGTTCTTTTTGTAGGAATTGATTATTGGAATGAAAATAAAGTAATTGGAGATAATGAGGTGTTCGGAAGCTAAAAAAGAAGCAAAATAAATAAATAAGGAAAGAATTTGGAGTTGCCCAACCTGAGAAGGCATTAGGCGTGAATCTGCAATAGCATCGTGACGCTGCCCTAGAGCGTCTCGACACTGCCTCTAGCGTCGCGACGCTGTGACAAGAGCGTCTCGACGGTATCAATATTTTCCTAAACAGGATGCTGGATTTTGGGGTAGCGTCGCGACGCTGTCGACAGATTTTCTATAAATTCAACACTGTCTTGCACAACCAAGGGGAGTCCAATTGGTTAGATTTTAGCCATAATTTCGACTAGAGACCTTCTGTGGGAGTTGAAGGCAAGCCCAAGGAGCGAGAATCAAGCGAGAAGACGTGGAGATGATGACGGGGACGTGCGGTGTCGGTGGATTTGAGTTTTCCTTTCTCTTTCCCTTAACTCCTGTAGTTTTTATGGCTTTTCTTGCTATTAGTGTTTGTGGTTTAAAGACTATGAATTGCTAGTTGTTTGTCTTAGGGTTTGATGTAGTTGTTTTAGTTATTGGATTCATTTTTGGTATGAATGTGTTGCTATTTTACCTATGCAATTATGGTTCAATGCTTTCAATTACTTGATCACCAGTTGAATGATTTGAGTGTTGAATCTTGCTCGGGAGAGGGGATTTGGCCTAAGACTTACTTTATTTAATTACATGACTAAAGTAGAAATTCTAAGTTTGTGATGGGATTTGGAATAACTTTAGAAGTTGCTTGAAGAACTAAACTCAAGGCCTTGCATGTTAATGAATTATGCTCCGGGGAGTGTTAACCACGATTTTTAAATTCCGCAAGCGTACGGGTCGTGACAAGTAATATAGTGATTTTGAGTATAGAGTATCGTCTCCACAGGGATTGGATTTATTCAATTAAGTACCACGAATAATCTTGCTTAGCTTTATTTAGAGAACAAAATCTAATGCTGAAAAGAATAATAAAAAGCTAATCTAGAAAGCAAAAGATAAATGGTGGCACAATTTGATGGGATAATTCTAGAGTTATTGATTTTATCAATTGGACCTTTAATGCGTAATCAATTAACTAATATGGATTAACAAATCATTCGATTCATAAGTCTAGAAGCCTAATAACAAGGACTCTCCTGTCGGTCTCCTCCTATCTCATACCGTTCAATAAAGAATCTCCTTTCAGTCTCATCTTTATTTACTTAGTATGGCATTACGACCCTTCAGTACAACCTCTAACGTTATTTATTTTATCCCGTGTCACCCGGGTAAATAACCGTTAGTCATGCATTCAGTTCTAGTCTAAGCTTCTCTCCGTCGAGTTTCCACTTAGTAACGATTCATTTAATCAGTGATCAGTTGATTAAAAGCATTACGAACAAAATGCACAAATGAACAATAATGACAATTAAACCACATCAATTCATTAATTCGGCAGAGGTTCAACATCTAAATCAATCTCATAGAATTTAGGAATTTACTACTCATAATCACTAAAATCCAATAATTCCTAATCACAACAATTCTAGAAACTAAAACATAAAGGAAAAGGGAAGAGAAATGCTCATAAAAGTGTCGATCTCCTCGATCCCGCGCCGACCTCCTTCGATCCCGAGCTCCAAAGATCTTCAACAAAGCTCCAAAACTCTCCCAAAAATCCCAAATTTTAGTGTGGATTCTAGAATGGGGTGAAAACCCACAAATTGGCACACAAAATATGGATGCAAAAGGCTCCTTTTATAGGCTCCCAGCAGGCACAGCGTCGAGACGCTACAAGGACAGCGTCGAGACGCTCTGACGTCATCTTTTCTTGGGCTCCAAGACGTCTCAGCGTCGAGACGCTACTTGGACAGCGTCGCGACGCTCTCGCGATTCTGGATCTTTCCACGCAGCTGCCTAGCGTCGAGACGCTCCAGGCTTAGCGTCGAGACGCTAGGCCCTGAATCTTCTAGAATGGCCCGATTTTGACTCAATATTTGGGCCTCCAACTTTCTTTTGGCCCAAATACTTTTTGTAATGGTTTTTGGGCACTTTTCTTGACCCAACTTTATAATTTTAAGGCTTGAACTTCATGAATTTGGGCTTTTAATTCATTCTTCTTGGCTTTTTGGACTCGGATCTTCAATGTAATTCTTCAAATTGCTCCAAAAGCCTCCAAAATCATCTAAATTCTCTCAAAATTCCGATTTTTCTTCTTTGACTCGGTTTTCTGAAATTTAAACAGAAAATAGCATTAAAGCACACAATTCAAGCACAAAACTAGCTTAAATTAATAGGAAAATGATGACATTTTTGCCTGTCATCACACCCCCAAACTTAAATCTTTGCTAGTCCCGAGCAAAGCTAAAACCTTATATATGAATCAACTATTGCAAATGCATGACTCTAAGCTCAATGATCAAAATAATGAACTCTAACAATTAAATGAAATATTAAAACATATTCATTCATCACGAAATTTAAATTTAAACTCTTCATCCCTTGCGTGTGTGTGTGCGAGCCTCCTTATTAGGTCTTTACTAGCCTAGAAAAGGTTTATAGAATCCTCAGTTCATCTTCCCCCTACACTGGCCCTAAGCTCTAATTATCCAGCTTCCCAACAATCAAGAAAGCAATATCCCACTAAGGTGCCTGAAACAACGAGGTATGCCTCCCCCAAACTTGCATTTTTTTATTTATTTATTTAATGAGAATCCTTTTAGATGTAGCGCCTTCGTTCTGGCTTGCCAACATTGGTGATGAAAGCATCCAACTACGAGCGCCTCATCTTTCAGGTTGCCGAAGCATGCTCATTTCTTTCCAGCGCTTTCATGCAAAGGCAAACGATGGGTGTCATGAATGCCCCTGGTTACTAATGCTCTTAAGAAAGTGGAGCATTCTTTTTTTTTTTTTTTATCTTTTTTTTTATATATATATATATATATTTTTTTTTCATATATATTTTTTTTTTCACACTTTTCTTTTCTTTGCAGGCTAATAAACATGATTTTTCTCCCAAGTAAAACATTACAGACTCTCATGTCGTTCATCTTTCAAATTAGATCTTAAGCCTATCGGAGTGACAACAAACATCTAGATAATATAATCCAGTTCTAAGCATTCAAAACCATATAAGTAGGCTAAGTGCTCAACATGTGCAAGGAAATCAAAGAAAAAATTTAAATTTACATGAATCTTGAACATGCTTTTTTATTTCACAAGAATTGAACAAAATTCATTATCTAGATCATATCATAGACCGTCCTCATCAAAACAGATGCAATAGAATCATCATGAAAAAAATTTTCAATAAGCTCAGATCAGAACAACAAAGCCTCCCCCCCAAACTTAAATCATACATTGTCCTCAATGTATCAATTATTCAGATTAATTAAGCATGCATAAGGACAATTAAAAAGATAAAGGGAGAACGGTACTGCCCTGAAATGTGAGAGAAACCATGGATGTCAGCCTTCAACATCATTGGGGTTGTTTTTGGAAGAAAATGTGGTCTCGAGCTGCTTCAAAAATTGATCAACGGGAACGGAAGATCAACATGCTCTAACTACAAAAAAACTGAAAAACAAAGAAAAGAAAATGGGTAAAATACCTTTTTGGTCCCTCATGTTTCAATTCAGTTTCTAATAGGTCCCTAAGTTTCAAAATTAAACAATCAAGTCCTTACTATTTCGAAAATGGTTCTATCGAGTCCCTCACCGTTAATTTTTTTTAACGGTGCTGACGTGGCACGTTAAAAATATTAAAATATTAATTTTAAAAATTAAAAAAAAAAAAAAATTTCCTCCCTCCCTTCTCTCTCCGTCACCCACGAATTCCTTCCATCTTCTGGTTTTCTTCCCCCCCTCTCTCCTCTTCTCTTTCTCTCTTATCTCTCCCCCACCCTTCCCCTTCTCGCCGGCGATAGCTCCCGCCGCTCTCCACCTTTCTTCTTCTTCTTAGCCACCCAAATATCTCTCTCTTTCTTCTTCCCCACCCCACGATACCCCTTCTCTTTCTTTCCCCATTCTTTCCCTTTGCCGCCGCCGACCTTCACGTCGCCGTCGCCTTTTTCCTTCTCCCCTAATTAAATACCAACATAGAAATCAAGGTTTTAGGTTTATTCCATCAGAAAAATCGTTATACAAAAAAGAACTCAGCACGATATACAACACAAGGAGCAATCTGAGCAATCTTAGAGAAAAACTATGAAAGAAACAGAAAAAAGAAGAGCAGTTAAGGCTGATTTTCTCATAAAACAAGCAAGGTAAGCAAAAGCAAAACCCAGAAAATAATCCAACAGAAAAGAATCAAGAGGGTACGAATTTCCTAGCTTGGATAGTGGAGGACAGAACAAGCTTGTGAAAATAAGGGCGCAACATTTTCCTTTTGAAACCGCCCGTTCGAAAAGCTGAAAAATCAGTCATTCAGCATAACGATCAAAAACCCTCTTCTGTTTTTTTGTTTGAATCCAAACAATCAGCCGACCCTTCGCCAGATTTCTCTCTCTCAATCTCTTCCCTCAATCTCCGCCGTATGAGCTTTCAGATCTACTTGCCCCTCTTCCACTGATTCTTCTTCTTGCGGTCAAATTATGTTTCTTCAAATTAATAATTAAAACTAAAAATAAAAGGGCAAAGAACAAAAGGGGTTTGTTTGTGGTTGTGGGTTTCTTTGAAGGAAGGGAGGTGGGTTTTGTTTTTGAAGAAGAAGAAAAGGAAGGGGGTGGGTTCGATGGTTTTGAAGAAGAAGAAAAAGGAGGAGGCGGTGGCTGTGGCGGTGGCGATGGCGGCCAGAAGAAGAAGGTCACCGACGGTCATCGATGGTTATCGGCGGTGGAAGGGGGAGGGGGAGGGGAAAGGAAAGGGGAGTGGAATCCATTGGGGGAGGAGAGAGAAGTGAGATTTGTTTTTTTTTTTTTTAATTATTTTATTATTTTAATTTAAAAATAATTATTTTATTTATAACAAACTGACACGTCATCACTCCGTTAAAAACTAACGGCACAGGGATTAAATTGAACTATTTCTTTAATTTGGAGGACTTGATTGTCGGATTTTGAAACCTAAGGACCTATTAGAAACTGATCCGAAACATGAGGGACCAAAAAGGTATTTTACCCAAAGAAAATTAACGGAAAAATAAACTTGGGTTGCCTCCCAAGAAGCGCTTGTTTAACGTCTCTTAGCTAGACGAGTTTGTGCGGACTTTTAAGGCACATAAAAATTCTCGTATTTCTTTGGGCCCTTCTTCCTTGAATCAATGAAGCAGACTATTGCTAGTAAGCTTACTAGCTTTTCATGGGACCCTGAAGCAGAAATATTTTTGGGATTTTCTTTTAATAAAAGCATAAAAGGAGAAAGATCAAAATAAATAGACTCTGACTCTGACTCTGACTCGTGAGAACAAGAAAAAGAACACTCGTTATCAATAGAGGATGGAGAGGATAGAACAGACAAAGGCCTTTCAACCTTAAACTCTATCTCTTGAAACTCCTCAAACACTATGGGCTCATTTTCTTTTTCTTCCTCACAAACTTGTTCTTGATGGGTGCTAAAACTATCCAATTCTTCCTCACTATCTAAACAACTCACCCCTATATGCTCAAACTCCACAAAATCTAAAGAATTTGGCTCTTGAATGGGCGCTAATGAATCACTGGCCACATGACTCACTAGACACTCTATGGAAGTGGATCCTACTTCCCTATCTTCCTTTTGGGTATGGAGTCTCTCCATAGATTTTTCTAATTCTAAATTCATGGCTCTCGACTCTTGGATAAAATTTTCAAGCAAGCTCTCTAAGGAAGATTTTTCTTCTATGGAAGCGGATTGCACTTCACTCTCATCCTCTTTGGGATGCAATCTCCCTAGGGATTTTCCTAGAGCTAATTGGGTGGCTCTAGTATCCTCAATATAATCTTGAAGCAAAGTTTCTAGGGGAGATTTTTCTTCTAACGGGGGATAATTTGAATAGAAAAAATTGGATGATGGTGTTGGTTCTTCGGGCTCAGATTCCCTAAAGGGCCACCCGAAACTATTAAAAGCCATTTAAAATAATTAAATCAACAATAATAAGGCTTTCAGTCAGATGCAAACACCAATTAAATGCACAACAAGAATAATGGACCAGGATAAAAATAAAACAAAGAAAGCAAAATAAAACCTCTAATCTAAAGCATGCAATTTCTTCACAATATTAATTGAATGAAATTTGCCAATCCCCGGCAACGGCGCCAAAAACTTGTTAACCACGATTTTTAAATTCCGCAAGCGTACGGGTCGTGACAAGTAATATAGTGATTTTGAGTATAGAGTATCGTCTCCACAGGGATTGGATTTATTCAATTAAGTACCACGAATAATCTTGCTTAGCTTTATTTAGAGAACAAAATCTAATGCTGAAAAGAATAATAAAAAGCTAATCTAGAAAGCAAAAGATAAATGGTGGCACAATTTGATGGGATAATTCTAGAGTTATTGATTTTATCAATTGGACCTTTAATGCGTAATCAATTAACTAATATGGATTAACAAATCATTCGATTCATAAGTCTAGAAGCCTAATAACAAGGACTCTCCTGTCGGTCTCCTCCTATCTCATACCGTTCAATAAAGAATCTCCTTTCAGTCTCATCTTTATTTACTTAGTATGGCATTACGACCCTTCAGTACAACCTCTAACGTTATTTATTTTATCCCGTGTCACCCGGGTAAATAACCGTTAGTCATGCATTCAGTTCTAGTCTAAGCTTCTCTCCGTCGAGTTTCCACTTAGTAACGATTCATTTAATCAGTGATCAGTTGATTAAAAGCATTACGAACAAAATGCACAAATGAACAATAATGACAATTAAACCACATCAATTCATTAATTCGGCAGAGGTTCAACATCTAAATCAATCTCATAGAATTTAGGAATTTACTACTCATAATCACTAAAATCCAATAATTCCTAATCACAACAATTCTAGAAACTAAAACATAAAGGAAAAGGGAAGAGAAATGCTCATAAAAGTGTCGATCTCCTCGATCCCGCGCCGACCTCCTTCGATCCCGAGCTCCAAAGATCTTCAACAAAGCTCCAAAACTCTCCCAAAAATCCCAAATTTTAGTGTGGATTCTAGAATGGGGTGAAAACCCACAAATTGGCACACAAAATATGGATGCAAAAGGCTCCTTTTATAGGCTCCCAGCAGGCACAGCGTCGAGACGCTACAAGGACAGCGTCGAGACGCTCTGACGTCATCTTTTCTTGGGCTCCAAGACGTCTCAGCGTCGAGACGCTACTTGGACAGCGTCGCGACGCTCTCGCGATTCTGGATCTTTCCACGCAGCTGCCTAGCGTCGAGACGCTCCAGGCTTAGCGTCGAGACGCTAGGCCCTGAATCTTCTAGAATGGCCCGATTTTGACTCAATATTTGGGCCTCCAACTTTCTTTTGGCCCAAATACTTTTTGTAATGGTTTTTGGGCACTTTTCTTGACCCAACTTTATAATTTTAAGGCTTGAACTTCATGAATTTGGGCTTTTAATTCATTCTTCTTGGCTTTTTGGACTCGGATCTTCAATGTAATTCTTCAAATTGCTCCAAAAGCCTCCAAAATCATCTAAATTCTCTCAAAATTCCGATTTTTCTTCTTTTACTCGGTTTTCTGAAATTTAAACAGAAAATAGCATTAAAGCACACAATTCAAGCACAAAACTAGCTTAAATTAATAGGAAAATGATGACATGTTTGCATTAAGTTTTTCTCCCTAAATAAAATTGGACAAGATTATTCACGGTACTTAATTTGCTAGAAAACTAATCCAGAGGACGACACTCGTTAATCACGAAAACACTATATTATTACTTGACCCGTACAATTGCGGTAAGCAAAATCACGCATCATCTCTACAAGAAGATCGCTAATAGTTCAGTAGCATTCTTAGTGTTGTATGTGATTGATATCCTAGTCATTGGGAACGATTTGTGATAAAAGGTTCCTAGACTTGGTAGAATAATTGCATGTGAAATTCATTCCATTAATTAATCCTCAATCTCAACAATGAAATCAATTCCCTAAGAGTCTTTCCATTTGAGTCTCCACTTTTATTTTATGTTTGTCTTTAAATTTATCGTTAGCATTAAGTTTTTCTCCCTAAATAAAATTGTACAAGATTATTCACGGTACTTAACTTGCTGGAAAACTAATCCAGAGGACGACACTCATTTAATCACGAAAACACTATATTATTACTTGACCCGTACAGTTGCGGTAAGCAAAATCGCGCATCATCTTTACAAGAAGATCGCCAATAGTTCAGTAGCATTCTTAGTGTTGTATGTGATTGATATCGTAGTCATTGGGAACGATTTGTGATAAAAGGTTCCTAGACTTGGTAGAATAATTGCATGTGAAATTCATTCCATTAATTAATCCTCAATCTCAACAATGAAATCAATTCCCTAAGAGTCTTTCCATTTGAGTCTCTATTTTTATTTTATGTTTGTCTTTAAATTTATCGTTTGCATTAAGTTTTTTTCCCTAAAAAAATATTGGACAAGATTATTCACGGTACTTAATTTGCTAGAAAACTAATCCAGAGGACGACACTCGTTTAATCACGAAAACACTATAATATTACTTGACCCGTACAGTTGCGGTAAGCAAAATCGCGCATCATCTCTACAAGAAGATCGCCAATAGTTCAGTAGCATTCTTAGTGTTGTATGTGATTGATATCCTAGTCATTGGGAACGATGTAGGTTTTCTTACTGACTAGTAAAAGGAGCTAGTGGCTCATTTCCAAATGAAAATGTGGGAGAAGGTGAGTTTGTTCTTGGGATCAAAATTGTTAGGAACCGTAAAAACAAAAAGCTTGCCTTGTCTCAAGTGCCTTATGTCTACAAGATGTTAGTTAGATATAAGATGCAGAATTCTAAGAAGGGTTCACTAACTCTCAGAAATTGAATTCTTTAGTATAATGAACTATTTCCTTAACCACCTCAAGAAGTTGTGGACATGAGACGAATGCCCTATATAGAAGGGATTGCCAGTAAGAATCAATCCAATCTAGTATTTGATCATTGGAGAGTCGTTAAGTATATCCTCAAGTATGTTAAAAGAATGAGAGATTATACGCTCGTGTATAATGCTAAGGATTTGATCCTTACAGGATAGACTCACATAGATTTTCAGACTGATAAGGATTTAAGGAAATATATATCAGTATCTATGTTCACTCTTAATGGAGGAGCTATAGTATGGCATAGCTGCAGTCTCGACAATATAGGCTGAAAAAGGTAGTTGCTTGTGAAGCAGTGATGGAGATTGTATGAGTTAGGAAGTTCTTGACTGATTTGGAAGGTGTTCCAAATGTGAACTTGCCCATCAAACTTTATAGTGATACGGTGGTGCTATGGAAAATTCAGAAGAACCTCGCAGCCCAAGACAAGCAAGCACATTGAATTTAATGGAAGATTATTGATTCATTCATGAAGATTCTCTCGGCTAAAGTGTATGAGAGTCATCTAGATGGTCTAGGTTTACGAGATATGTACAAACATGTAATCTAGGGCAAGTGGGAGAAATGTACCATTATGTAATGGGTATAGTGATGCCCTAGTTTATTGTATTTGTACATTGTATATGTTTTATACATGTATTTATACACTCACTGATGACATGCAAAAATGTCATCATTTTCCTATTAATTTTAGCTAGTTTTGTTCATGAATTGTGAACTTTAATGTATTTTTATGTTAATTTTGTAGAAAACCGAGTTTGAGAACCAAAACTGTGATTTTAAGAGAATTTGGGTAAATTTGGAGACTTTTTGGGCAATTTGAGGAATAATCATTGAAGATCCAAGCCCTAAGGTCCAAGAAAAAATGACATTTGAAGTGGAGGCCCAAAAAGCCCAAGAAAAAGAAGAAAGGAGGCAAAAATCCGTGTTTAAGGCTTCTAGAAGGCCTAGTGTCGAGACGCTAGGTGATCAGTGAAGAAAACTCCAGAATCGCGACGCTGTCCTCGTAGCGTCGCGACGCTGCGACAACTTCTGTTCCAAGAAAACCTGACGTATGCTGTGACGTAGCGTCTCGACGCTGTGACGTAGCGTCGCGACGCTACCGACTTGTTCAACAAGATATGTCCAGCCCCTTTCCCTATAAAAAGCCCCCTTCCCAAAGGTGAAAATCATCCCATTTTGGGGAGTTCCCCCCTAGCTCAATAGAGAGAAAAAGAGAGAAAAATTGTGAGGGAAAAGGTGGAATTGAGTGAGATTCCAAGGCTCGAGATTCGAGATGATCGTGACGGGAGATTGGGATCAACTTATCGGTTATTTCTTCCTTATTTCTTTGTAATTTCTTAATTTAGATTGAGTTAGAATCATGGATCAAGATCATTTTGGCAAAATTATTTCCATTTGTGAGTAGATCTTGAGACCTAGGGTCGTTGTTCTAGTTGATTGGATATTGTAGCGCAATTACTTGGATTATGTAATGAATTTCTTCATATTTCATCTATGCAATTTTTCCTTAATGCCTTTAATCCCTTGATCACGGATTGATTGATTTGTTGGTCTAAATTGATACTCGACAGAGAGAAATTAGATTAGATCCTAATTGCATGGCTAACGATTGCTTGGAGCACGAGAGTGAAAGAGAATTGTTAGAAATTGATATTGAAGTTGCTTAATGCCATACTATGCTTAACTAAGGAGATGGACACATAAATTAGTTATGTTCGTATGAGATGTGGATGAGCTTGAAAGAGAAATCCACTTATAATTACTTCTAGATTTATGAGATCGAAGATTATTAGTTACATACATCCATGTATTTGAGCTACATATCTAAAAAGCTAGATAACACCCTAGTTCACGTTCCCTTAATAGGATATTTTCTTTTATTTGCTTGTTTCTTTTTATTAGTTTCTTTAATTTTCGCATTATCATTCAAGTTGATCTTCTAAATAAAATTAAAACATGATGGTTCTTGGTACTTAATGGAATTAATTCAATTTCCCTGAGGATCGATACTCGGAATACTTTTCGTTTTATATTACTTGCGGCCCGTGCACTTTGCGGTCAACAAGTTTTTGGCGCCGTTGCCAGGGAATTTGTAATTTTTCCGTTAATATTGAGAATTAAGTGTTTGATTTTAATTTAGAAATTTTATTTTTGCATTTAAAATTTTTCTTTTTGTTGTGAAAAAATTTGTGGAGCTATAAGGTGGATAATCTGTTCTTTGAGATTTAATCATGGCAGATCAAGAAGACAAAGCAATTAGAGATTATTTCTTGCCTGAATTTCCGATGAACTACTATGGGATAGCATACGAGTCGATCGTTGCTGAAAATTTTAAGCTCAAAGCTAGTCTCATTCAATTGGTAAGAGAAAGTGCTTTCAAAGGTCATCCATCAGAGGATCCTCATAATCACCTTAGATTATTTTTGGATATCTGTGGAACAGTAAAGTTAGGTGGAATGAGCCCTAATGCTATTCGCTTGAAATTATTTCCATTTTCTTTGCAAGATAGGGCTAGAGATTGGTTAGATTCCTTGACACCAATTCATATTTTAAGTTGGAATGATTTGGTCAAAGCATTCCTTTCAAATTTTTTCCAATTAGCCAGAATAACAAAGCTTAGGACTGAAATAGGAACGTTTAAACAATTAAAGGAATAGCAATTGTATGAAGCTTGGGAAAGATATAAGGATTTGTTAAGAAAATGCCCACAACATGGATGCCCTGACTGGCTTTAGATACAATTTTTCTACAATGGGTTGAAAAGGGTCTTCAAAACAATTCTTGACACAACGGCGGGAGGAAACTTCTTAGCCAAAACTGTCAAAGATGCTCGAGCCCCAGTAGAAGAGTTAGCCTCGACAAGTTACCAATGGCTGTCTGAGCAACCAAAGCCCAAACCAAAGGAGGGACCATGTAAGACTGAAGAGCTGAAATCTTTAAGATTGCAAGTCGAAGCTCTAACCAAGGCTCTAAACAAGCTCTCAAGATCAGAGATTCCAAGTTTGCCTAAAGTTGAATTAAAAATTGAGTCTCAACCTGAGAAAGTTGTTCATCAAGAGAAAAAGAACCCCTTGGAAGACATGATGGGAAAATTAATTGAGGAGACCAAAATTTTGATGACTAATCTAGGAACAATGTCAAGAATGCAAGCCAGAGTAGAGAAACGAGATCTTGTCATTAGTAAAATGGAAGCAAAACTTGATCAAATGATGAACCAAATTCAGCAAGAAAAATTTTCTAATGTCGTCGTCATGGACACACAAGAACAATGTCTGGCCATGTCTTTGAGAAGTGGGAAGCAGGAAGTAGAGAGAAAAGAAGTCAAACAAACTAGCACTAGGAGGATACTGGATGAAGATGTTTCCTACTTAGTCAATTAAAACTATTTTTAATTCTAAGTAAGAAAATAATTCTAATCCTATTAGAATTATAATGAGCTTAGGTCTAATTAATTTTAAACATTTTAAAATTAATTCATTTTAACCTAAGGTCCTATGTTTGCATGCAACTCTTTATTATAGGTTGGCGGTTTCTAATCAATTTTATAACTTATTATAAAATTTTAATGATTAGCCCTATAACATGCTTCTATGGTGTTGGAAAAAATAACAATCATATTCTAATTATTAAACACCATATTATTATGACGCCGATAACGATAATATAACGATTATATTAATCTAAAGTGGTGTCATGCTTCACGCAATTTCAATTTCATTTAATTAATATCGAGTATATTAACTAAACATCCACGAAATTAAATTACATGAAATTTGACATTAATATAATATAACTCTTATATTAATCTAATTAATGTCATGTTTGATGCTATTCCATTTTCATTTAATTAATATAACATTTTATATTAAATCATACATGAAAACAAACATTGATTTATATTTATTATTTTCATTCATAATATAACTAATTATATTAATTCTCATGAAAATAATCCTAAACATGCATGCTACATTAATTAAATATAACAATTATATTTAGCTAAATTAATGTCATGCATCATGCTTCACCAATTTCATATATTTAATATAACAATTATACTAAATAACTCATGAAATTAAATTCATGCATAATTACCATACATTATAACAATTATAACATAAATATGCATGAAAACATGCTTAACCTATGGTGAGAATTTAAGCTATATGACATCCATAAAGCAAATAAATAGCAATTGAACCGGTTATTTTTTGCCCCTAGGATAAAATAAAGCATAAATTACAATAATTATAGCTAAATTCTATCATAAAAGTCCTTCTACAGCTCCAAATACTGGTCTAGACCGCCTGAACCGACCCGAACCACTTCGAACCAGCTACAAAAACCACGAACCGAGCCAAATTCCAGCTAAACCAGACCAAATCGGTCCCAGCCCAGCCAGACCGCGTGAACCGGATCGCCCAACAGCCTTGAACCGTCCTGTTGCGAATCCTTAACGCATGTTGTAATCGTGACAACGTCGCGATTTCTCCGACTTTTATCTCATAAAAACCTATTCTAAACCCGAACTTACATACGGCTCGATTTTACATAAAATATCCGAAACACCGGGCCCTTACATGATCAAATCACATAAAAACAGAAAAATCTATGGCCATAAAATTAACCTAAACAGTTCAATGCAAACCATACATACATTATGCATTAATCAATCCCACCAATAGCCAATGCAAATTTTAGAGAAACAAAATTATATCTACGATCGACTCTGATACCAATTGAAGGATTGGAATTCCGTAATTCTGTAGAGCGGAAGCGTGATTGGGACCGATTCGTAATTAATTTTGTTTAATCTAAAATACCAATACATTGACAATAATTGTAGAACTATTCTAGATTTATATTAAGGCTAAGCATATAAAAATATTAGATCTAAATCTAATTTATATAGTAACAAATTACTTACTCTCGTTGATGACTTAGATTAAATTCACCATCTGCTTGTGAATTAATCACGAACTAGTGCGAACACCACCACTATGGCTACACCGGTATGACTCTGAGACTTCTAGAGGCAGGAGACTGGTGGGAGTCTAGAGGAAGCCTTGAGGGGAATTATCTGAGAGTAGAAGAATGAATGAGATGTCTTTCACCCCACCCTAGGGGTCCTATTTATAGGTAAAGGCCAAGACCTTTTTCTTAATGGGAAAAGGTCTCTAATTTTATTAAATAATTAATTAATTCCATAATTAATTAATTTCCCTAATTAAATATCATATATTTTATCTTAGGGATTTTATTAAAATTAAAATTAACGTGAATCCAATTCATATTAAATTTATTTGAACTCTTTCAAATATTTTCTTTCCTAATAGAAAAAAGTCTCTAATTTTAATAAATAATTAATTAATTTCATAATTAATTAATTTACCCAATTAAATATCATATATTTAATATTAGAGATTTTATTAAAATTAAATTAATATGAATCCAATTCATATTAAATTTATTTGAACTCTTTCAAATATTTTTTCTCAAGAATTAATTTTTGAAATTAATTCAAAAATTATATTATAAAGTTTCATAAACTTTATATTATAATGCATCAATATACATTATATGATTTCCCAAATAAATGTAACACTTTCAATTTACAATTTATACTTAATTGACTCAAGTCTCTTTACGAGCTACCAGTGGGACCTAATGGACCTACATATCAGAAGCTCCAACGATAAGAGACTAATTGGTCAAACTCATTGACCAAGTTTAGTCAACATTCGTTAACTGTGGGTCACTCCACTAAAGACCCACAGTTGCACTCTTCTCACTAGAATATTTTTGTGTCCACGGATGTCGACCAAGCAGTAAGTCAATCCTTCACGTGTGTTTGTAACACCAGCTGGGTCAAATTACCGTTTTACCATTGGGTTACCTCTGGTTCCTTAAGTACCATTGATTCCTCTAATGAACAAGTTGGTTAGGGTCCAACCACTAAACGGGAGTTCCTCTCGGGCTAGGAGAGGACGGCGCACCTTTGTTCAAGAGCCCCGGAATCAGCCCTTAAGGGAACACACATCTACTTACCCTAATAGGGGAAGGAGTGAATTCCATCTTGTACTGTTATGTTCCCAGCCCCCATTCGGTCTTGCCCCTGAAATCGTAGGCTTATTGAGTCGGCGAATTGACCACTCTCACCCATACAAATCTAAGGACAATCCCTCCTGAAAGGGGTTCATAACAGACTCAGGATTGAGATTGAGTTACTGAGGTCATCCTATTGAAATAGAAACCTAGACTAGTTAACGACGCTACATCTAGTGGTTACTATTTCGCGGTCCGGTCTTATACAAACTCATTGCATAGGATACCCCCACCCGCATGTCTCCTACATGGATGCTTTGGATCATTGCATCTGTATCGAATACAAGGTGGGCCATATCACATAATTTCACCAGGATAAGATACCCAACCTTATCCCTATACTATAGACCTTTTAGGTTGTTACTTGGATACTGATCCCCGTATGTCCTCACATACTAGTCCAAGTTTCATTTAAACAACCTTGGATCTTAGTTTATTGGATTTAGGGTTTATTAATGCAAACTCGATTATTAAATAACCAAATTACTGAATTACTCAAATAACGCTTTATTGAGATCGATTAATTTGTTTCATTTACTATCTACGAGTTTTAGGGCATAAAACCCAACATTAAGTTAATTGTATGAGATACAAATGTAAAGTGATACATTAAAATATAAAGTCTAATTTGAGATTAAACTTTATTATACTGATAGAATGATATATTTGAAGGAGTTCAAATATATGGCTAATCAAGTATATGATAATTAATACATCAATTAATTATTTATGGATTAATTAATTATTCAATTTAGTCTAATTGAATGTGATTTAATTAAACTATTGTATTATGACAGAAATAAATATTTGAAGAAGTTCAAATATTAATATGAATTTGATTCATATTAAATTTATAGGATATAAGTGAATTTAAAGGAGTTCAAATTTTAATATGAATTTGATTCATATTATAGAATTAATTAATTCAAGGCCTGAAATTAAATATATGATATTTAATTGAGTAATTAATTAATTAATTAATTAATTAATAGAAGGTGTGAAATTAAATATATGATATTTAATTGGTTAATTAATTAATTATAGAATTAATTAATTGGGTAATTAATCAATTATGAAAATCTGAAATTAAATATATGATATTTAATTGTCTAATTAATTAATTATAGAATTAATGAATTGGGTAATTAATCAATGGAAATTGTTAATCACTTACGGACGTAATTGATCACTTATGGAATTGATTAATCAATTATGGAAATGATTAATTATGGAATAGATTAATTATTTATGGAAATAATTGATTATTTGTGAATATTTTATTAATGGTCTTTTTCCTATAAATAGAACTCTAAACCTAAGCTTTTAGTGATACAACATAATGCCACAAGAAATCATTCTTGCATTCTCTCTAGCCTCCCTAGCAACTCTCTCATATTCTCTCAACAGAGAACACACAGAGGAACATTTCCCTCTTGTGTTTTTTCCCAATAAAAATTAGGTAGTCCCACAACTACGTTCCTAATCTCAGAGTCACAGCAGGGAAGATCAATTGGTGGTGTCTCAATTGTTGACCCTTGGTTCCCATGCAATCAAGAATTGCGTTCTTCATATTTCAGAGACGACAATGACGGTATGTATGCTTCTCCGCTTTAGATTAGTTCTAAGGTTGTATGCTTAGGTTTAATAAATAGATTTAGAATAGTTTTGTGAATCTTTGCCAATGTATTGGTATTTTGGTAGAAACAAAATTAACTACGAATCGGTCACACAGTTCGCTTCCGCTAACAGAATTAGGGAATTCAAATCCTTCAGGACCAAAATGGTATTTTACCTTTTTTCTTTTGCATCATTTCTTCTTTTTACCTTTCCTCTCATTTTTCTTCTTTTTCTTCTTCCCTCTTACTCCCTTTCCACTCCTTTCTGTTGGGGTTGGTGCCCTAAAACTCGTAAATAGTGAGAACTCGTAGATAGTTGACGTGCACGTGCTGCTAGCGCAACACCTGGTCGAGTGCAAGTATACACTATCAAGTCATAAAGTGGAAAGTATTCTGAATAGTGTACCCAAGGGAGATGGTGACTAGTTGAGAAACACAAGATTCTGTAAAAACGGGAACCTCCTCCAAGTTTTGCAACAACGGTTGGTAACAAGAAAAATAAGTTGATTGAGGTTTTGATTTTAAGACAAAAAAATAGATTAAGCAGGTAAAAGAAAACAGTAAAAACTTTATGAGATAAATGGGGGAAATCAAATACTATCAGCTTTAAGCTTTAGAATGTGCCCACATATGTGCCCGCAAATGACTCAAGCATTGCAGTCAACTGAGAAACACTATCTATGTTGCCCAGTTGTGCCTGCAATTACTCTGACAACTAGATTGTGAGTTAAGTCCAAGTTCTATTCAACTCCGCTGTAGGCCTTTAGAGGACAAATCCAAATATACATCTATTTCTAGGGCTAGTTGAAACATAAACAAATAACACTCACGACACTTAAACTCTAGTGGTTCCAGTCCTATTTCTCGGATGCAAGAAGTCAAATTCCAATTTTTAGGATCTTTTCCACTATTGTTTTGTGAACCCGTGCCTTTAACTCCAACCTTTTGGCCATCAGCTAAATACAGACTATGCTAACCTAAGTGATCAGTTTAAGCTAACGATGAACTTTAATTTCAACAAGAACAAACAATTCTAAGAGGGAGCAAGTTGCTTTTGCATAGGCGAGCTTCCTTGTGCTCAAAGAATCTACATAATTGAACCCCAAGTAGAAGCTTAACTCATAATTGAAAGCAAAATGTAAAACAAAAAAGAAAAAAAAAACTTAACATATAAAAGCAACTTAACTTTATATTAAAGAAAGAATCGAGTACAAGAATTTAACTTACAACTGAAAAGTAAAGAAAAAAAATCAAGAACAACATTTCTGGAAATAAAAGAATGCAAGTCTGAAAGCAAAAGACAGGACTCTATTAAGGATCTCTCCCTCTTTATCAAGCTTGCTCTTGCCCTTTTTAAAGGAGAGACAAGCATTTCTCTTCTTCTTCTTTCGAATGGAAGAGCCGACTGAAGTTGAAAGACTCGGAATCAGAGTGCTTAAAAGATGAGAAGAGAAAAAACGTCAAAATCTATCCTAAGGACGAAATTTCGAGCTCTCTTTGCTTCTTGCATCTTGGTCCCCTTTTATAGACCTTAGAAAGTAAGGTTGACTGCCGATATCAGTCTAAGAAGATCTTGGAAGGTAAGAATCCACAATCTTCGGAGATTTGATATTAGATTGGAGATTTTCAGACAATTTTGTGAAGATCCCACGATTCTCGGTATTCTGTCGGAAAGCCCCATTGCGGCCTCATATCGGGCGCAATTCCTCTTGTGTGTTGCATTGACAAGTCTGTCTTCAGCATGGTGCTACTTTCCTTATATGGCTTGCGGACAAATTTTTATCTCATACTCCACATCCTTAGGTCCAGATGCAGGTGCAAATCTCTAGCTTTACTTCTTTTGCTCCGCTAACCTTTAATCTTCTCTTGCGGGCGCATCTTCCTCGTAAAGTTTTCTCCACAAAAACATTAACTTGGATAAAGTCTTACAAAACTAATCTCTTTTTGTAAATTTTGAGCTTAAATTCTATATTTCTAAGATTTCCCTCTTTTATCTACAACTTTTGCTAAATTGACTCGAAATAATAAGATTTTAAACACAAAGTCCTTGCTTTCCAAACAAAAACCTAGGTTTTTAAGACCAAATAACGCACATAAATGAGCGTTATCACACCCCCAAACTTAATCCATTACTTGTCCTAAAGCAATATTAACAAGATAATAGAAACAAAAAAGAAAGAATGTGTGTTTCATAGGTAAGTTTAGTTTGTGAATGCGCCTTTCAGAATGAATTTAGTAAAGATGATAGATGATGAATTGAGAATAATTCAGCCAACATTAGTGCAAGTATACACTGTCGCACGTAGTAATAAAAATCTTAGAAGTATTCCAAGGGTATCGATCCCACAAGGACTAAATTGGAAACACAAATTTGAAGAAGAAACTGTTCAAAGATTGCTTAAAATAGGTAACCAAAGAAATAATTGATTTTTGATTTTTGGAAATTAAACAAAACAAATAAGTAAAGAAATAACAATGATAAATAAAATGAGGTGTTCAACATAGTTTCATCCTAAAGGCAAATCACTTTAATCATAGATTATTCAACTTAAGCCTACTCAATGCATTGGGTCAGATTTAACTTCTATTTAGCCTTGCTCCCAAGAACCGTTAGAAGGTTAAGCAAGTACCGTTATGTACACTTCTGTGACTCGACTCCGACATAGATAAAGCAAACATGCAATCTATAGCCCTATAGTTGTTATAGGGTGTCTTAGGCAGCCTCGCACTATAACACCGAATACACTCTTTCGAGCCCTTTCTCCTATATCCCCTTTACGAGAACCGATATCGTTCGTCCCTTTCGAGATCAAACTCACGTGGCATGCAAATTCTAAGTGATCAATTTAAACTCGGCAAGATCAAAATGATAATCAATAAAGGATGACATGCATTGAATGAAACTTAAGCAAATAAACACTTTCAAGCTATTGAACCATAAGGGAATTCATTATATTGAACCCCTCAAAGGAATTTAGCTAAGCATGGTGGGATAAAGTAAAAATGAACAACTTTCCATTGAAATAAAATATAAAGAATACAAATGAATGAAAAGTGACAAGTGTTGGAAATAATGACAGTAGCTAAATACTAGGGTTTTTTCTTTTATCCAATTCGTCTAAAGTTCGCTCGACACTCTACTCTCCTTTACAAATAGGAATAGGGTGAAAATCCCTACAAACACTAAGGTTTGATGTCTAACTAAGGTTAGAATTCAGTCATCTAAGAAGGACCTCGGGCATCCCTACTCATGGGCGTCTACTAGGGTTCTGTCACCACCTTCTTCTTCTTAGTGAGTTATGCTTTAATTTGACTTCGAATTAAGGCCTTATATCTTGTGGGGAGTAGTTGAGGAGCCATGAAATAGATGTTGGTAGGTAGCCCAGTCATTTTCGGGGTCAAAACGATCGGTTAGGTGCGCAAAAGTTTCGTTCAAAACGACCCGCGACGGACTCGGAACGACCTCAATTTTTCAAGAAATGCGGTCGCATTTGAAATTGGCCTTCCCAGAAATGCGAGGGTAAATTCTAACTTTCCTCTATTTTCCCGCACAACACCAAATTGGGTCAAATTCATATCAAATTGGGTATTGTTAAGCACAAATAAGCATAATTTGACAAATGTGACTCTGAACTCCGTAATTCATCGACTTTAACGTAATTTGAGCTTGAGAATAGTAAAATTGATCTAAACATGTCGAAACTGACTTATTTTAGTGCGATGACCTAGGTAACGCGATCTTAATCTGAGCTAACTATGAACTCCTATTTATTCATGTTGGGTTTTATGCCTTAAAACTCGTAGATACTAAGTGTAACATTTAACCGAATATTAATAAAATGATTTATTTTGTTTGTATTGAGTAGATCTTGTCTTATTAACCCTAATCCAATAAACTAAACATCCTAGGCTGACAGTATGAGGCTTGAACTAGTATGTAGGGACATACGGGGATCAATGTTCAAGATTCAGCCTAAAGGGTCTATAGTATAGAGATAAGGTTGGGTACCTTATCTTGGTGACACTATGTATACAACCCGCTTTGTATTATGATACAAACACAATGATCCAACGCGTTCATGTAGTTGACATGCGCGTGGGGGTATCCTATGCAATGAGCTTGCATAAGACCGAACCGCGAAATAGTTAACCACTAACTGTAACACCGTTAGTTAGCTTGGTTTCTATTTCACTAGGATGACCTAGGCAACTCGATCTCAATCCTGAGTGGATTATGGACTCATTTTCACGAGGGGTTGTCCTTTGATTTGTATGGGTGAGAGTGGCCAGCACGCCGACTCAATAAGCCTACCGTTTTGAGGACAATACCGAGTGGGGAGCTTGGAACATAATCACACAAGATGGATTCACTCCTTCCCGACTCTAGGGTAAGTAGAGGTGTGTTCCCTTAAGTGGTGTCTCCGGGACTTGAACAATGGGCTCAACCCTCTCTATGAAACCAAAGAGACTTATGTTTGTTTGTTGGACCTCAAAAGGTTATTCATTAGAGGACCACCGAGGACTTAAGGACAAAGATGTAAACCAGGTGTAAAACGGTAATTTGACCCAACTGGGGTACGAACACACGTGAAGGACTGACTTGCCGTTATTGGTCGATATCCGTGGACATAGAAATATTCAGCAGTGAGAAGAGTGCAGTTGTGGGTCTTTAGTGGATTGAGCCACAGTTAACGAATGAAGACTTACTTGGTTAATGAGTTTAGCCGATTAGTCTCGTATCCTTGGAGTTTCTGATTTGTAAGTCCATTAGGTCCCACTGGTAGCTCGTAAAGAGACTTGAAGAAATTATGTATAAATTTTAAATTGAAAGTGTTCAATTTATTTAAGGGAATCTTATGATGTATGTTGATACATTATAATATAAAGTTTATGAAACTTCATAATATAATTTTTTAATTAATTTAAAAAATAATTATTGAGAGAAAATATTTGAAAGAGTTCAAATAAATTTAATATGAATTAGATTCATATTAATTTTAATTTTAATGAAATCCCTAAGATTAAATATATGATATTTAATTGGGTAATTAATTAATTATTAAATTAATTATTTATTTAATTAAAATTAGATATTGTTCAGATAATAGATTTGAACTTATTCATAGACCTTTTCCTTAGGAAAAAGTCTTGGCCTTTACCTATATATAGGACCCCTGAGGTGGGGTGAAAGACATCCCATTGACTCTCCTTTCCTCAGAGATCTCCCCCAAAAGACTCCCACAAGTCTCCTGCTTCAAGAAGTCTTAGAGATATACCGGTGTAACCGAATGATGGTGTTCTCACAAGAATGTTGCTGCATTTTCGATCTTATTAGCAAGGAAAGGTGAATCGATCAAGGCGTTCTACAAAAGTAAGTTTTCTATGAAATTCGTGATCACTAGGATAAATCTAGTTAATCATTTAGCATGTTTATAGCCGCTGTACAACCCATTAAATATAGATTTATTGTTGTATTCTTTTGCAAATTGTATTGTTATTTCAAATTAAAATCATAGACTCAGAGTAGGTTTGGTAATTCTTTCCGCTGTGTAGGGCTTTTATCCCTTCAATTGGTATTAGAGTCAACTCAGTTGTTCTTGATTTGAAATTAAAATTTGCAATTTGTTTATGGTGGGATTTATGCATTGTGAATGCTATGGTTTGCATATAAAGGCCCCTGCGTTTTTGGGCATATTTTGTAAATCTATTATCCTCTGTAAGTCCGGGTCTAGAATAGGGTGTTCGATGATGAAGATCGTTGAAAATTACGTCGAAAATCGAGGCCAAATGCGAAAAACAGCCGCTGGAATGCCCAAATTCTATTGTGATTTCGCGAGGCGGGAGTTCTGCGATTGCATAGGTGTCGCGACGCTATCTCAATTTCTTGCGGCATGGGGCTAGGGTTTTGTGAGGCGCGACTGAAGGTACGTTCTCTTCGTAGTATACGTTTTTTATTTATAAAACCATTGGCTTCAATATGTTATTTAAGCGGTTTAACTAAAAAAACTTTCTTCTTTTTTGTGTTGAGTATCTAATTCAAACTCAAAATATTTGTGTTCAGGGTTCTTGGGTGTTAATCCCAACATAATATTTCAATCTTGATTTTATTATTAGTCCACAAGCATAATTAAATAACGCATTAATATATTTTTTTGATATCCGTGAGTGTCCGGGCCAGCTTACGCGCACCTCGACTAATCTCACAGGACAACCGCCTGACCCTACTACATTTGGTTGCCAAGGAAACTCGTAGGATATTAAATATCCTAGGTAGGTGGCCACCATGGATTGAACCCATTCCCTTTAAGCCCTTTATTTTTTCTAAGGTCCTTCTTGACCATTGGGGCCAACCCAGACGCATTAATATATATGCCTCATTAAACACAAATTTGAAAGTTTATAAACATATAAGATAAATTACATTCGTCGCAACTTTGCACCATATTATAATTCGATGAACTAAAGTTATAACATACAAGAATTTTGAATATCACAAATATTTCAATAAAGAAAACCAAATTACTAAACATTTGTAAAATAATTATAAGTTTATTTGAAGATCTCAAGGAAATTTCGAGACAAGGAGAGCATTGACAGGTCTACCTTTGTAGTTTCGAAGAGAAATGAATGAACTTGGTAACAATTTTAAGAAATATAGAAAGTTGAACAGTATTGTTAACTATTACAAGAAAAATAGTATAGTCTATATATAAAAGAAATGTTTTTTTATAGAATGTCAAACAATTTAAACATTACAAACTACTATATTTATCCAGTTTTAGTTTCTTAAATTCCTCCTCAAATTGATTATATTACCAGAAATTTTTTTATATAAAGACAGAACCAGATGGCGTGAATAAGGCATATCCTTGAGAAATAAAAAGTGTGTTTACCCGTAAAAAAAAAAACATCCCTCAAACTAGCAAAGGAAAAAGCTTCATATTACATATTTTCAAAAAGATGGTTCAGAAAGCAGCATCAATTTCATGCAAATGTCTCCTTCAGTTATTCAGCTTTCTTTTCATTTTCTTGTTAGTTATTACACCAACAGGTAGCAATAAAAAAAACATAAATTCTATTGGATTTTTACCTTGATTGACACAAATAATAATACATTCCTATGTTTGAATTCATCATTAACATTTTATTGTTCTTTTCTACTTCATATTGTTTGTTTTGTTTACAAATCCAAGTATCCCACTTATGCTTGAACTTTAGGTTCTTTGGCTGGACGAAGCTTTGTAGAAGAGACAAGTAGAAGAAGATTGGAGAATATGGTCGATGAAAATCGTGGTGTGGCCCCGCCAAACGAAGATGACATGGTTGTAATGGATTATCCTCCACCGAGAACTAGCCCTGATGTCCATAACTAGCACGAAGAGTGGAAGTAAAAAACCAAACTCCAACTACTAAAGATATATATAATACGAATAATCATTGTATAGTAATGTTTACGTGATATGACATTGTATTTTACTATACTGTTTGAATATATATAATTGCCATTATTTGAAGATAAATTCTAGAAATATTACAAAATTTGAAGTACTTCTATACAATCAATACCGGTGTCTATATGCGTATATATGCATAGAGACGATAATTATGAAACATAATGTACATTTTCATTTAATTCGGTTGTACTTCCCAATTTTGAAAGGTGGATGAGCTGAATTAGGTAGTTGTGATAAAAAAAAAAAAAAAAAGAAGAATAAGAAACTAAATACATCAATAGACAACAAATATCATAATTTACTTTTTGTTTAAACGATAATAAAATATTTGAAATTAGGACATATTAAGAATTTCGAAAATCAGACATAAGTACAACGAAACAAAACTATCAACAACGAAAAAATTAGTTACTTTATTTTTCAAAAATAATACTTGCTACAGAGAATGAGTTAAAAAAAGTCTAATGAAAATATTTTTTAATATATTATTGTAATAACGAGTTGTAGAGTCTTAATTATGATTGTAATAACGAGTTGTAGAGTCTTAAAAATTCAATGACACATCATTTAACTTTGTATGTCACTATGTGACGCTCGAGTATAAGAGGGGTACATGAATGAACTGAGATCACATTCCAATGAGAGGGATCTTGTGGACATGAAAGTATGGTAAAGATAAACTAAAATAATTGATGGACTACCTATACCAACAAGGTGCACTTCGTTTTCGCTAGCTTAATCATAAGCACTTTGACGTTAAGCGTCCTTGGCTTGCAAAAGTTCTATGTTGGGTAACCTCCTAGGAATTTTCCTAAGAAGTATGTGATTGAGGACAAAATGTGCTAAAATGACCTCGTGTTGGTTTGTGTTGACAATCTCCACTCTTAGAAGTCGTTGTAGACAAGTATGGTGATATCCTCATGTCGTATGGGATGTAGAGGAATGTCGATTGTATAACATAACTCATTGAAAACTACATGTGTATTAGTCACAAAATTCTAATTTCTAAAAACCCTATATAAAAGCATGTTAATAAAATAACAAAGATCTAACTATGATTGCAATAACAGGTTGTACCGTCATAAACCATCATTTACATGTTCCTTAACTTTGTAAATCACTGTGATTATTAAATACTTGTTTTTTCCCCTTGAAAATTTTGTTTTTGGTGTGTGTAAAAATGTAGCAACCCAAATAAATAAATAAAATAAATAAGACGAAAAGGGGGAGTGGGTCGGTTTGACCGACCAAAAAGGGAGAAAGGGGGGAAAGTTTCCCCCCAAAAATTCGGTCAATGGGACCGATTAAAAAAAACAAAAAAAGAAAAGATTTTTTTTTTAGATTTTCTTCTTCTCTCCCCTGATAACCCTCTCCCTCACCTCTCTCTCACCTCTCTCTCTCGGTTGCACACAGCTCACCGCACGTCGTCGCTCGCCGTCGCACGCCACTCGTCGCCGCCATCTTTGGTCGTCTTCTCCGATCATCGTCGCGAGCCTCCGGTGAGTCCTCTCTCAGATTTCTCTCTCGTATCTGTCCTTCACTCTCATGTTGCCGCCACCCCTTCTCTATTGCAGGTCCACCGCCGCACGTCGATCCTCGTCGCGCCGTCGTCTGTCGTTCCACGACGTCGCCACCAACCACTGCACGTCAATAATCGCATCACACCGCCATCATATTGCCGCCACACACGAGTCGACGCCAATGAGCTTTATTTCGGGTTTCTCTCTCTCTCCCGCTCTCTCGTTTCTTTCTCTCTCTCAACTCTATCTTTCTCTTTCTCCTCTATAGAACGAACATGACTACAACCGCTTAGAATGAAATCATCATCATCGCCGCCTTAGGACAAATAGCCCCAACACCGCTGTCGCCTTTCAAATCTTTTCATTGCCTTTCAGATCTGTTCGTCGCCGTCGTTCGATTTTTCAGCTTTGCTCATAAAGAACTAGTTTGGTAAGGAATTCTGGTTGTTTAAGCTTCAGTGTCCTTATTGTGGTTGTACTGTGTTGGATCTTAATTGTTAAATTATTAGGAATTGTGGAATTGCTAGAAAGGTCTGTGGGCCAAGCTGTTGTATTTTATACTGAGATGTTAAGGTAAGATAACTTGCTGTTTTTTTTTAAGTAATGATGCTTTGGTGTGACAATTGTATTTCTGGCATATTAAATTATTATGTTTGAGTAGAGACTGAAATGGCCTGAGAATTATATGAACGCTGTTGTTTACAAGGGTATGGTTATATTAAGTTTTGTTTGTTGTGAGGTGGGTGAGAATGTATGTTTTGGTATATTGCTGTTGGCGGACATTGCAAGTAAACGACGGGAAGTTTGTGGTTTCTCTGTTTAGAAGTGCTCGTTATCGTTCTTGTTCCTCTAATTGACTGAGTTTTGGGATGGTGCATATCTGTTAGGCCTGTCAGTAACCTTTGAAAAAGAAAAGAATTTTTATTAATTAGGTTGCAGTTTACCTTAGCCTGCATGATAAGAGGCCTTAAAGGGAAAAGAGCAAGAAAGGGAAAAGAATAGGCTAGTTACTCTAGTAGGGGGTATTGTCAGTTAATCACCTAGGACTGATTCGCATACTAGAATGGAATGAGGAGCTAGATGGGCGGAACTTAGCTTCACAGACTAGGTGCCATTTACTAACTATGGAAGTTAAATTCCGACTTCAAACCCATGGATGCCCCACCAGTGAAATGGTAGTTTAGAGCGCTACACGCACATTAGTGCCTTGATGGGTGAGACTCGGCTCCACTGACTGGGTGCCTTCTACTATCAGTAGGAGTAGAGATCTCCCAAAATACTCACTTGTGCACCTTCAGTGAGTTGGCAAACTTAAGTAGGTGAATTAATTGATTACGAGACCCAAACTACAAAATGAAATGAAATGAAATGGTATGGAATGAGATGACTTCACCTTTAGGCCCTTAGCACATTAAATCTCTTGAATCCTTGGTTCTTGCATGTCTAGCAGTATTGTTACTTACTGAGTATTTTTCTTAAATACTCATTCTTTTCCCTAACATGTAATTGCAGGTAAAGGCAAAGGTGTACAGAACGCGTGACGGAATGTTGTTGAACGAGCCATGGATTTCCTTAGGATAGACTTTCGCTTATTACGTTTTCGAACTTCTTCTTTTTGCATTTGACATGTGTTGTTTTATTAGGACTTACTGTGTTTTGAGATTTTTTGTTTGAATTGTTAAAATTTCTTCTTATTCTATTTTAACTAGGATCCCAGGCTAAAAAGTACCACTGATTTTTCTAAGGATGTTTTACTCTAAATGTCGTTTCATCGCTGTTCCTAGAAGTAAAATGAAATGTATGTGGTAATGGCCCTAGGATCTAGACATGAAATGTAGGGTCGTTACAGTTGGTATCAAGGCTTTAGGTTATAGGTTCTGTAGACTGGTTTACATCGTAAACCTTAGGTATGTCCATGGCTTATCGGCAAGCATCTAGCCACGTCAGGTACACGTTTGTTTAACTTTATAGCCTTTAGATGTTATGTACTATTGAAAAGGTGCATGTTGTGGAAAAGTATGAATGATGTTTTGTAACGGTGAAATATTTAAAGGAATTGAGCTTGTTTAGTAAGAGGATTAAAAATTTTCGTGTGATAGATCACGCCTACCCGTGAACGAGGTCGTGGAAGAGGTCGTGAAAGAGGTCGTGGTAGGGGTTGTACAACCCCTGAAGCAGTTGTGCCACCAGTGGGGCATGGAGATAATCTACCAGAAGATCCGTAAGTTGAACAGCCGGGTGAACAGTCGGGACCTGCGGCAGAACCTGTCACAATGGATATCCAAGCAATAGTTCAGTCCTCAATTTAGGCGGCAGTTGCAGGCGTGATTGCGGGACATAAGGCCTAAGCGCCTCAGAACAACGAAGGCCTATCGCGGGAGGCAAGGTGCTTAAGAGATTTTAGAAAGTGGGACCCCGTCCGTTTGATGGAGCCTCAAGGGATCCCATAGTGGCAGAGTTGTGGTTGTCCTCCATCGAGACTGTCTTTCGCCACATGAACTGCCCAGAAGACCAGAAAGTTTACTGTGTCGTGTTTCTATTGCAGGATAACGCCTTGATTTGGTGGCAATCGATCGAAAGGACTATAGACATCAGCAACGGACCTGTCATATGGGCTCAGTTCAGGAAGGAGTTCTGTAGGAAATATTACCCTACAACCTCCCGTTTAAACAAGCGAGCAGAGTTTGTGGCTCTTACGCAGGGAAACCGAACTGTAGAGGAATACGAGACAACGTTTGCCAGACTGTCACGATTTGCTCCTGCCCTCGAAGCTATAGAGGCTGATAAGGTAGAATCAACCAGGGCCTAATCAGGATAGGTCGTAATGTCAGTCGTGCGGGAAGTACCACTGGGGTCGTTGCTTGACAGGGACCTGTGTATGTTTTTAGTGTGGCCAAAAAGGGCATATCGCTCCGAATTGCAATCAGAATAAATCTAATTATGCCAATCAACCGTCCAGTTCAAATCAGACATCCAGGATAAGACCAACACAACAGTAGGGCAAGATATTTGCCACCACCCGACAGGAGGCAGAGAACCTGAAAGCAGTAGTGACAGGTACCATCCCTATTCTCTGTCATTACGCTTTTGTGTTGTTTGATTCGGGTTCAACACATTCTTTTATTTCTGCATCATTTGTAAGTCAAGCCAACCTGGAATTAGAGCTGTTAGGCTCTGTTTTGTCAGTCTCAACCCCTGCGGGGGTAACATTGTTAGCTAGTGAAGCAGTGAACGCTTGCCAAATGTTAGTGTCTGATCGATCGATGGATGTGACATTGATTGCCCTTGCTATGAGTGATTTTGATGTTATCTTGGGAATTGAATGGTTGACTTCTAATTATGTCAACATAGATTGTTATCGTAAGGAAGTTGTCTTCAATCCTCCATCAGAGGCAAGCTTTAAGTTTAAATGATCGAGGAACAAAGGTGGTCCTAAAGTAGTCTCTGCAATGACGGCGAGGAAGTTGATTAGCAAGGAGTTTGGGGCCTACTGGCTAGCATGGTTGACACAAGGAACACCGAGGTATCAATGACCTCAATACAAATAATGAGGGAATTCACAGATGTATTTCCATAGGATCTGACAGGATTACCGCCAGCATGAGAGGTTGACTTTTGCATCGAGCTTGAGCCAGGGACTATTCCGATTTCTAATGCTCCATATAGGATGGCTCAAGCGGAATTGAAAGAGCTTAAGGTGCAGATTCAGGAGTTGTTAGACAAAGGTTATATACGCCCCAACGTTTCGTCATGGGGTGCTCCAGTTTTATTTCTGAAAAAGAAGGATGGGACTATCAACATGCTCACAATAAATGAATAAAAATGCATTGCATTTGTAAACAAAAAGAACAAATAGTGGGAACAAGATAGAAATTGCAAGAAAGGAAGTGAATCAAATTGAGTTGTGATGCATTGAAATGAAAAACTTACACGAATTTATAGGAAAGTAAAATGGACACCCACTAACCCACTAACCTTGAAAATCTCTTCAATTAACCTTACTAAGTCACATCCCTCCAAATTATAAGCCACTATCCTAAATAAATGCCACTAGCCATTACTTTCTACACAAGTAAATTAGCTAAATCAAACTACTTGCCTACCAAGTTTGCACTAATTTTTAACACTCCCCCTTAGTGCAAACATACGATCAACAACACCGAGTGCACTCCTGAGTTCTTCAAACTTGGATTTACCAAGAGCCTTGGTAAATATATCAGCAACTTGCTCCTTGGAATGTATCTTCTGTAATTTGATGTCTTGCGTCAAAACTTTCTCTCGAACAAAATGAAAATGAGTTTCAATGTGCTTTGTACGAGCATGAAACACTGGATTCCCTGCAAGCTTGATTGCACTTTCGTTGTCACAAAAAATACAAACTGGATAGTCCAAATTGGAAAAAAATTCTGCCATGAGTCTTTTTAGCCAAATGCATTCTTGAGTAGCCATAGTAGCTGCTACATATTCTGCTTCACAACTTGAAAGAGCAACGAATGCTTGCTTCTTACTGCACCATGAAATAGCCCCTGAGCCTGTATTAAAGCTGTATCCAGTTGTGGAACGTCTGTCATTTACATCACCAGCCCAGTCAGCATCAACAAAACCGCTTAACACGAAAGATTTAGCTTGTTTGTACAACAAGCCAAAACATAAGGTACTCTTAACATATCGAAGAATTCTCTTTGCAGCAACTAAATGAGTTTCACATGGCTTATCCATAAATTGAGCAACAACACCTATAGAATAAGATATGTCAGGTCTTGTGATAGTTAAATAAATTAGACTACCAACAAGTTGTCGAAAAAGTGTTGCATTTGCCAATCGTTTTCCTTCTTCCTTAGTCAACTTCAAAGATGACTCCATAGGAGTAGTCATTGGTTTTGACTCATTCATGTCAAAACGATCCAATAAACTTGTTGCATATCCTTTCTGTGAGACAAAGTATCCATCTGACCTTTCAACCTCCAAGCCAAGAAAACATCTTGCTTCACCCAAACTCTTTATTTCAAAACGAATTGATAACGCATCTCGAAGACTATTAATTTCAAGTTCATCATCACCTGTTATGATCATGTCATCAACATATAGTAAAAGCATTGTACATACTGAAGTTGTCTTTTTAACAAACAGACTCGAATCTGCACTTGAGGACCTGAACCCACAGAACTCAAGATATTGAGCAATTTTACCATACCAAGCACGGGGAGCTTGCTTAAGACCATATAAAGCCTTCTTGAGTCGACACACATAATTTGGAGACTCCTTTGACACAAAACCTTGAGGTTGTTCCATAAAAATGTCTCGATCTAACTCTCCATAAAGGAAAGCATTCTTCACATCTAACTGCCATAATTTCCAATCTTTGTAAGCAGGTAATGAAATAATTGTTCGAATAGTTACCATTTTAGCAACAGGACTGAATGTCTCTTCATAATCTAGACCATATTGTTGTGAAAAACCACGAGCAACAAGACGAGCTTTATACCTGTCAATAGTACCATCCGACTTTTCCTTTAACTTGTAAACCCATTTACAAGTAACTAACTCAACATTCTTCGGCTTTGGAACAAGTTCCCAAGTGTCATTCTTATTTAGAGCCGAGATTTACTCCTTCATTGCTTCTTCCCATTCAAGAACATCTCTAGCTTCATTGTAAGACTTGGGTTCACCTTCACAAATATCGCCCATCAAAAAACAAGATACAATTGAACAGTTATTTAACTGTACCTCATAATCAGATAAATAACTGGGTCGTGTTCTTTGCCTAGAAGATCTTCGAACAACAGTCTCTGCATCTTCATCTGTTTGATCATATCCTCCAATACTGGTATTGGTCTCCTTTTCATTTGAGGCATCATCAGTAAAGAAAGGCGAAAAATCAACAACACCTTTCTTTGAACTTGTATCCATTTGATGTGACGAAACTTCATCAAATACCACATCTCGAGAAACAAAAACTTCTCTTGTACTTTGATCCATACATTTCCATCCTTTCCTGTGAGTATCATATCCAACAAAAATGCAACGTCTTGCCTTTGGGTCAAGTTTAGTACGCTTATTTTTTGAAACATGAACATAACAAACTGACCCAAAAACTCGAAGATAACTCACATTAGGTTTACGACGATATAATACCTCAAAAGGAGACATATTCGATCCCGTCCATGGAGGTAGACGGTTTATGACGTGACAAGCTGACTGAATAGCTGCGGCCCAAAGCTCCCTTGGAAGGTTCTTTGCATGCAACCAACACAAGCACATAGATGTAAGATGTGCTAATTTACGTTCAACAACTCCATTCTGTTGTGGAGTGTCAGGACATGTCATTTGACGTTGAATTCCATGCTCTTTGCAATAATTCTGAAATTGATCAGACATGTATTCTCCCCCATTATCTGTGCGAAGACACTTTATTGGCAACATAAATTCATTTTCCACTTGCTCCTTGAACTGGACAAACTTGGAGAAAGTCTTACTTTTAACTTTCAAGAAATACACCCACGTGAACCGCGAAAAATCGTCCACAAAAACCATCACATAACGACAACCAGAATAACTGAGTGTTCTAGTTGGCCCCATCAAATCTGAATGAACCAAATGCAATGCAACAACAGCCTTGTTATCTGAATTTGGGAAAGGAAGACGATGTGATTTCCCAAATTGACAACCAGGACAAACTACATCATGATGAATTTCCTTAAAAAGAGGAACACCATCAAGAAGCTTTTTCATAGAAAGTCTCTGTAGTAACTGATAACCAACATGGCCTAATCGAGCATGCCAAAGTGTTGCACAATCATTCTGACCTGTCTTTTCAACATAAGCATCACTTGCAGAAAAAAATGTAGAGAGAATCTTTTCTCTTTCCAGTTAATAAAACATCAGCTTCAAATTGTTTAATATTAGAAACAATTTTCACATCATTTGGACCAAAGATAACATACCTCCCAGAATCAGCAATCTGAGAGACTGAAACCAAATTCTTCTTTAGGCCTGGAACATGATAAACATCTTCAAGAGAAACACCAGCAACATTTGGTGCATCATCCTTAACATTAACACGCCCTTCTTCAACAACAGGATGTAAGGAATTATCGGCCGTTGCAATAACTCTTTTTCCCTGATGGGTATGGACATCAGAGAGAAGAGAAACATTTCCAGTAGCATGATGAGAACAACCAGAATCAATAATCCAATCCTCATCATAATCTATAGAAGCATTAGCATGCAGATTAATGGGTTGATCAAAAGTTTCAATTGACAAACAATGTTCCCAAGTAAGTTGTTCAGGTTTGTTACTTTCCTGTACAACATTTGCTTCTGCTTCTTTGAGATTCACCCAGCAATTTGGTCTAATATTACCCGACTTCCCACAACGATGACACACCACCTTTGCCCGACAATCACGTTTGATGTGTCTTGGCTTGCCGCACCTAAAACATCCTTTGAAATTTCCCTCTGACTGCCCTTCAACCTTGGAATTCTTGCTATCATTTGAAGAACGCTTGGCAGAAGAATTAACTTTTCCTTTATCTTTTGCATAAACAGCAGCTTCCACCTCATAGTGATTTTTTTTGTCGTTGCCAAGCATTTGTTTCATCAATGCTTCCTGATTTGAGAGTAAGTTTTCCAGATCAATGATAGAAGGTTGATTTACCCAACCTTGTATCGAAGAAATAAACGGCATAAACTCCTTTCGCAGTCCACGAATAAGATACTGACGCAACCGAGCATTACTAATAGGCTCCGTCTTGTCCAATTCTGTAATTTCAGAACACAAAGTCTTAACTTTCAGAAAATATTCTGAAACTGACAAGTTACCTTGAATAGTTCCGGCAAGTCCATTCTCCAAATACTGCAACCTTGTTGTGTTCTTTTGAGCAAACAATCTTTCAAGTGTTTCCCTCACTTGCTTTGGAGAATTCCCATCACGAACATGCTCAATATACTCCTTGCCAATAGAAGTTCGCAAAGCAAATAAAGCTTTGCCACATTTGACCTTCCACTTCCTCCGTGCCTCAACATTTTCCAAAGTATCTCTTGGAATTTCAGTATCATCACCGGAAACAAGATCCCACAAATCTTGTCCTTGTAGATAAGCTTCCATACATAGCTTCCAATAGCTATAATTATCACTGGTAAGCTTGTCCACACAAATATTGTTTCCACCATTCATTTTCACTGAGTATAAGACTCAAACACGAAATAAAGAACCTGGAAGCTCTGATACCATGTAAACAAAAAGAACAAATAGTGGAAACAAGATAGAAATTGCAAGAAAGGAAGTGAATCAAATTGAGTTGTGATGCATTGAAATGAAAAACTTACACGAATTTATAGGAAAGTAAAATGGACACCCACTAACCTTGAAAATCTCTTCAATTAACCTTACTAAGTCACATCCCTCCAAATTATAAGCCACTATCCTAAATAAATGCCACAAGCCATTACTTTCTACACAAGTAAATTAGCTAAATCATACTACTTGCCTACCAAGTTTGCACTAATTTTTAACACCACATCGGGTATATAAGGGAGGACAAGTATCTCCATTGGTATGAGGCCTTTTGGGGTGATTCAAAAGCAAAGCCATGAGGGTTTATGCCCAAAGTGGACAATATCATACCATTGTGGAGATATGTGGGTGTCCAGTAGTCCCTTACAAGTGGTATCGGAGCTATGTCCCGGGAGTAGCCGTGTCGGGTAGAATCCTCGGGTGCCGAACAAAGAGGTTGTGATCCTTGATAGTCATGGTGGAGGTCCGTGGTTGAGCTCTGGGTAGGTGGGTATACTCCAGAGAAGAGGAGTCGTCTTAGATAAGAGCAAGAACTCTCGGTGAAGCCTAGAGAGTTGGACGGATAGATGACTATTTGAGGGGAGGCTCGGTGGTACTTGTTTCGAGGGGAGGATTGTTGGGAGTGCGTCCAAAGTCCCACATCGGGTATATAAGGGAGGACAAGTATCTCCATTGGTATGAGGCCTTTTGGGGTGATCCAAAAGCAAAGCCATGAGGGTTTATGCCCAAAGTGGACAATATCATACCGATATAACTACTAATAGATTCAACACGTTTACTTGGAGAAAATGAGAACATTCACTTCATCTTTTGCTGATTTCTGATGTACATGGAGTTCCAATTTGTAGTTATGCTTTATTGTCCATATGTTTTTTAACTAACCTCTTTATTAGAGCACCGTCCTCAAGTCCTCTGCTCATCTACTGCTCCTGAAACATCATCTTGTCAAGAAACATTTTACACTCAGACCAAGAGAAAAGGACTATATGAATAGACAACACCAATTATTAAGGAATTCATTGCTATCGTTTGGTGTAAATTGTCATCTCCTCTTAATTCGCATAGTTCTGATTCACTTTTATCGAATTGAAGCCTTTCGTAACTCCTTTGGCTTGGGTTGTCCTCATTTATTTGGTATACATACATATCTAAAACAACAATTCTTAATGTATCATGAAGTTAAAGCTTTTGCATCTTACCCTTGGCTTCAACTTCTTTAGAACAAACAATTTTTGATGCATCCGCATGAATATTGTCCACTTCTTTTTCAGCCTATAAAAGAAAGGGGGTTTTGCACAAATAGCAAAAACCGGCAAAATAATTGCAAAATTAGCAAAAAAAATAAATTATTTGCGAAAATAGAAAAAAATACGTTAAATTACAAAAATACCCTTAGTATCTCCATAGTCTATCAGTCCCTATTATTGATAGTCACTGATAGACTTTGATTAATCAGAGTCTATCAATGATAAATACTGATAGACTTTGATGATAAGTTTCAATTAATCGGAGTCTATTAGTGATAGACACTGATAAACTTTGATTAATCGAAGTCTATCAGTGTGTATCACTGATAAACTTTGATTAGTCGAAGTCTTTCAATGTGTATCACTGATAGACTTTGATGATCATAATCTATAAGTTTTTATCGTGTTTAATTCAAGCCTATCAGTGATAGCCGCTGATAGAAAACAATTTAATTCAAGGCTATTAGTTCAGTTTAATTCAAGGCTATCAATTTCTATCCATCAGTTTAAATTAAGTCTATCAATGATAATCACTAATAGAAAACCGTTTAATTCAAGGTTATCAGTTTTTATCACTGATAGAAATCAATTTAATTCAAGACTATTAGTTTCTATCACTGGTAGAAACCAATTTAATTGAAGTTTATCAGTTTCTATCAGAAATCAATTTAATTAAAGTCTATTGACTTGTATCACTGATGGAAATTAGTTTAATTCAAATCTATCATTTTCTATCGATGATAGAAATCAGTTAATTGAAGTCTATCAGTTTCTATCTCGGATAGAAATCAGCTAATTATCAATTAATTGAAGTCTACCAATGATTGTTACTGATAGAAATCAATTTAATTGAAATCTATCAGTAAAGTACTTTGCATTGCAATCATCTCGGTAATTAGAAACTCATCCAAAATTATTATACTACAATCATAAATTGAACAAAAAATTTAAGTCTCTTGTGGTAATTAGAACATAAAAAAAAAACCATTACGAACAAACGACTCTCAATCAACAATATAATTTTTAAAGCCTAGCACACAAGCTCCGTGACCACCACCATAAAATTGCTATTCTTGTATTCTTTGTATTTCATTATCTATCAATTATAGCCCTGATAGACTTCGACCAGTGATAGTCAGTGATGGACTACGATTAACCGGGGTATATAAGTGATATACTTTGATATACCTATACAAACACTCACCAAAATTGCTATTTTTGTATTCTTGGCATCCTTGAAAAAAACATATTAATCACACAAGAACTCCACCCTCATAAATGCCCAAAAAATAAAAAAAATAAAAAAAAATAAAGAAGAAGTCGTAATAGCTCATTATAAAAAAAAAGAAAAAAAAAAGAAATCATAAAAACTCATAAATGCACAAACAAAAAAAAAGAGAAGAAAAAAGATAAAAAAAAAAAAAAAGAAAGAAAGAAAGAAGTAGAAGAAATCGTATACACAAGCTCATAAATGCAAAAAAAAAAAAAAAAAAAAAAAAAAAGAGAAGAAATCGCATACACTAGAGGGAAGAAAGGGTAAATGAGAAGGGAGAGAAAAAAGAAGGGTAAAATGGGAATATCTAATTTTTTTTGCCATATTTGCAATTCTTTTTATTTGGTGCTAAATTTGCTATTATACATAATTAATTTGCCACCCATTGCAATTACTCTAAAAGAAACACATCAAAGAGAGAGGTAAATGGAAAAAAAAAAAGTAAATAACGAGAGACAACAAAGAGGGAGCTAAATGCACTTACCTCAATGTATGTATCTAATTGAAGAACCTTTTTTCTATAAAATCACTGATACAAATTACACATGCATAATTTGAAGATTAGAACTAAAGTAAAGTGGATTTATTTACAATTATGAAATTTCGTATTAGCTTTCATTTGTAATACCCCAATTTTGACTTTTTACTTTTGGGTTTCTAGTGCACTACTCCTTCATTCAAAGTTTTTCAAAACATAAAAAATAAAATAAAAAAAAATAAACCTTCTTTTTTGGCCCTTATGTAAAAGCTCACACTAGCAGCTTGATTGACAACATATGTTGCTTGTTGCTTACTTTTGATAAGGGCACAATGCCACTCTCTTTCAGTGCAAATATGACACAATCCATCACTTATTCGAATGACATCTTTGTCAACAATTTCATGACAGTAAAAACAAATAAGTCTCAAATTACAGTACCAATAAGACTATGAAACTCACCCCCTTCTCACTTAGATCTTCACGTGCCACCTCAAGACTTCACTCAATACTTGCCTCAAGTCTACCATTAAATCTCTTCTGGTGGCACCATTTATAAGCACTCCTCTCATAGACACTCTCTTCCTAATTCCTTTTCATTGAAAAATTAAAAAGAGACTAATGCTCAAGGGATACAAACTCCACAAGGGAGTGAAAACATAAGACAATAAATAAAAGAAAACACAAAGGGAAAAATGAAAGCATTCCAAATAAATGGAAAATCAGCATAGGACTTGGAGAAAGAACAACATGATGAAACTTGAAATCTACTGATCAAACCAAGGGAGAAACTAATCTTCAAAGAATCTTTAAATCCTATCCAACCACAATGCTTTTCCATTCTAAGATGAAGTCTTCACCTTCTTCAAAGCAAATAAACTTCTTATATAAGATTCTACTTCTTGCCAAGATACTGAATCAAGACAAGATATTGAAAAATTCAAGATATATGATCAATCATTTATTGCCCTTTCTTTATTTATTTGTTTTTATTTTTATCTTTTAAGAAATAAATTATAGGGGGCTTTGCACAGATAGCAAAAACTGGCAAAAATATTGCAAAAATAGCAAAAAAAAAAAAATAAAATTATTTGCGGAAATAACAAAAAATACGTTAAATTACGAAAATACCCTTAGTATCTCCAATAGTCTATCGGTCTCTATTATTGATAGTCACTGATAGACTTCGATTAATCGGAGTCTATCAGTGATAAATACTGATAGACTTTGATGATAAGCTTCAATTAATTGGACTCTATTAGTGATAGACACTGATAGACTTTGATTAATAGAAGTCTATCAGTGTGTATCACTGATAGACTCTGATAATCATAATCTATAAGTTTTTATTGTGTTAGTTCAAGCCTATCAGTTATAGCCACTGATAGAAAACAATTTAATTCAAGGCTATTAGTTTAGTTTAATTCAAGGCTATCAATTTCTATCCATCAGTTTAATTTAAGTCTATCAGTGATAATCACTAATAGAAAACTGTTTAATTCGAGGTTATCAGTTTCTATCACTGATAGAAATCAGTTCAATTCAAGACTATTAGTTTCTATCACCGATAGAAACCAATTTAATTAAAGTTTATCAATTTCTATCAGAAATCAATTTAATTGAAGTTTATTGACTTGTATCACTGATAGAAATTAGTTTAATTCAAATCTATCATTTTCTATCAAGGATAGAAATCAGTTAATTGAAATCTATTAGTTTCTATCCCTGATAGAAATCAGTTAATTATCAATTAATTGAAGTCTACCAATGATTGTTACTGATAGAAATCAATTTAATTGAAATCTATCAGTAAAATACTTTCCATTGCAATCATCTCAGTAATTAGAAACTCATCCAAAATTATTATACTACAATCATAAATTGAACACAAAATTTAAGTCTCTTGTGGTAATTATAACATAAAATCCAAAAATAACCATTACGAACAAGCGGCTCTTAATCAACAATATAATTTTTAAAGCCTAACACACAAGCTCTGTGACCACCACCATAAAATTGTTATTCTTGTATTCTTTGTATTTCTTATCTATCAATTATAGTCCGTGATAGACTTCGATCAGTGATAGTTAGTGATAGACTACAATTAACCGGAGTATATCAGTGATATACTTTGATATACCTATACAAACACTCACCAAAATTGCTATTTTTGTATTCTTTGCATTCTTGAATTAAAAATAAGGCCAACAAAAGCTTAGCTCAATTGACATAAAGTTGTACTGATAACCACAAGGTTTGTGGTTCAAATCCCCCTCCACACATATCATATTATCAAAAAATAAATAAATAAATAAATAAAAAGAAGAAGAAACAATCATAACAATACCTCAACAACAAAACAGAGGGGGTGTGAGGGAAGAAAGAAAGAAAATAAAAAGAGAAATGGTGGTGCGAGGGAAGAAATAAAGAAAAAAGAAGAGAAATGGTGCGGCAAATAAAGAATAAAGAAAAAGGAAAAAAAAAGAAAAAAAAAGAGAAAGAAATGGTGCGGCAAATAAAGAATAAAGAAAAAGGAAAAAAAAAAAGAAAAAAGAAAAAAAAAAGAGAAAGAAATGGTGCGACAGAGAGGGAAATAAGGAAATCAAAAAACTGATGAAGGGTAAAAAGGGAATTAATTCAATGTATTCTATTTTTTTGCCATATTTGCAATTCTTTTTATCTTGTGCTAAATTTGCTATTATATATAATTAAATTGCCACCCATTGCAATTACTCTAAATTATATTGAGTACAAGCATAGAATAAAACAATATCCATACATCAAAACAAGTGTGTTTGTTGGCAATAATTATTCAATTCTCGTAGAATAAGGAAAAGAGAAGCAAGAACAAAAAAAAAAACAAAAAAAAAACAAAGCAGAGGAACCCATAAAGATGTAAGAGAGACAGAATTGTGCAGACACTAAATGCGGCTTGTAAAAGCACTGCTTGAAAACTCATTTAATAAGATTAGCGTATTTGCATAACTTAAAATAATCATTTATTCTTTATATGTCTCCCAGAACTTCCAACTTTCTAAAAAAAAATGGTTGATGTCAAAAGACTTAACCCATAAAAATCCAAGCACGAATAAAGTTATCCCCAAGAAGAAAGAATCTGAAAAGAAAATCTCTAACAAAATGCATAATGGAATCAACATGCTCACAGTAAATGAATAAAAAGGCACTACATTTACATAACTACAAAATTCTAATTAAACCATAATATCAAAATTCTCATTAAACCACAAAATCAAAAACCAAATCATTACATACTAGTTGATCGTGAGATATTGACGCTTTCGCTGTACTGGCAACATTTCCTGCATTTTGCATTATTTCCCAACAACGAACCTATATAAGCCATTAAACATGTAATTATAGAATAACTCGCAAACATCGAATGCTACACATCAATTTCACATTCTCTTAACTGAAAAAACATCCAAAATAACAATTAAAAATAGTGTGCATACCTTCCTTAATATAATAAAAAACATCATAAATAGGGAAGTAAAAGCACAACAAATGTGAAAAAAAAGAGGCAGAAAAGAAAAGGACCTGATTATCCCATCAAGTGGCAACCAAGTGTTGGCCTTCACACTAAAACTAAGGCTCGACACAAAATCACTCGAAGGTTAAACTGTTGTGAAGAACTCCAAGAAACCATGCTTAAATCACAGCAAAACAGAAAATCACATCGAACAAGGTTCACAATTTACCAATCAAAATCAAGCATAGCAAAATAGAGAAGACACAAATATTTATAGTGGTTCGACCAATGAGGTCTACATCCACTGTGCAAGGCGAGATCAATCTTTTATTTGCTTCAATCCAAGAACAAGATACAATCGAAAAGAGAGAAAACTTCAAGCCACAATTCTCTCACAGCCCAATAGAAAATATACAGAAGAACAACTCTCACAAAGAGAAAATTTCTCACATAAAAACCATGAACAACTCACTTCTGATGGCTCACCAACAAAGAAAACACTCCTCTGTATATGCTACAAAAACTGTCGTATTTTTTTCCCTCCTGTTCAGCAAGCAAAAGCCCCAGAAAAAACCACTGCTCTCGATAAAAAAAAAATCATAACTGTATTGAGTGATGGGCCAAAAATATGGGAAAGATCATGTTGAATAAAAGTGGGCTTTTGCTTTGTTATATTAATAAAAGCCCAATATTGGATATGGCTTGAGTCACGTTCAACAAATCACCCTCTTGAATCAAGTATATCCTCAGATAAATAAGCAAAACACAATCTTGAACTCACCCTGCATTTTAAGCATCAACAAGCAACATTAGCCAATACCTACTTTAAGTAGGTCACAGAAGAATTTAAACTTCAACAAAGACTTTGTAAACATATCAGCAAGATTATTTTCAGATGCAATCTTCTCTAGCTTCACTGTTTTCTTGTTCACTTCATCTCTCACGAAATGAAACTTCACATCTACGTGTTTGGTTCGATCATGGTATAAAGGATTTTTCGAAAGTGCAAGAGCACTTTGACTATCACAGTGTATGATAGGTTCTGCTATATCTCCCAACATGTCTAAAATCAGTCCTTTCAACCAAATTGCTTCCTTAACTGACTCAGATAATGCTATATACTCTGACTCGGTAGTAGATAAAGCCACTACAGATTGAAGTGAAGATCTCCAATTAACTGTATTACCAAACAATTTAAACACAAAACCAGATGTAGATCTTCTTTTATCTAAATCAGAGGCAAAATCAGCATCAACAAAACCTTCTAAACACTGAACGTCAGAATCACCAACTGTGTAAATTAAACCATAGTTTTTAGTACCTTTTACATATTTGATAACCCATTTTACAGCTTCCCAATGACGTTTTCCTGGACAACTCATAAAACGGCTAATAACACTCATTGCATAGGCTAAATCTGGACGAGTACATACCATTCCATACATTAAACAACCCACTGCATTTGAGTAAGGTACCTTTGCCATACCTGCAAGTTCTGTGTCTGTCTTAGGAGACTGAAGCTTTGACAATTTGAAATGAGAGGCCAAAGGGACAGCAACTGCCTTTGCAACGTTAAGGTGAAACCTCTTAACCACACTGTCAAGATAACCCTGTTGTGTAATTATGAGTTTTCCAGCAGCTTTGTCTCTGATAATTTCCATGCCTAGAATCTTTCTAGCTGGACCTAAATCTTTCATATCAAATTCTCTACATAACTGTGCTTTTAAGTCAACAATTTCATAATATACATGAGAAGATATAAGCATATCATCCACATACAGTAACAAAAACACAGACACATTTTTCGAAACATGTTTAACATAAACACAGCTGTCATAATCACTTATATTAAATCCACACTTAATAATAAAAGTATCAAACCTTTTATACCATTGCCTTGGAGATTGTTTAAGTCCATAAAGCGACTTTTTCAATCTACAAACCAAATGCTCTTTTCCTTTCTCAACAAAGCCAAGGGGTTGAGACATGTAAATTTCTTCCTCTAGCTCTCCATGCAAAAACGTTGTTGTCACATCCATTTGCTCCAATTCAAGATTAAAATGAGCAACTAAAGACAACAAAACACGAATGGAAGAATGTCTTACAACAGGAGAATAAACCTCATTATAGTCAATCTCATATTCTTGAGTAAAACCTCTTGCTACCAACCTAGCTTTAAATCTAGGTTTGTCTTCACCACTGATACTAGGTTTTACTTTAAACAACCATTTGCAATCAACAAGCTTATGATCCGGCGGTTTTTCTGAAAGCACCCAAGTCCCATTTTTCATCAATGAAGCCATTTCTTCATTCATAGCAATAAACACATATCACTTTCTTTTGACTGCCTTGCTTCATCAAAATTTGCAGGTTCATGACTTAACAAGATTTCATCACAGTTTAAGGCATAAGTTGTTTATTTTCCCTGTTCTACTGCACAACTGGCTTCATCATATCTTTCTGGTGGTCTAACAACTCTTCTCTGTCTCTCTCTAGCTAACTGATAATCTGACAAGCGAGATTCTGATTGTTCATTTTCAGTACCTACAGACTCAGGTTGTTCCTCTGACGACTCACCAGTTAACTGATCATCAACCCTTGCAGCTTCATTATTGGAAATAGATTGCTCACCTGAAGATCCGACAGTGTGTGTGTTTTCTAACTCAATCTCAAAAGAGTTTGAAGACACATTATCAACAGATTTCTTAAAACTCACACTACCTGACAGCTCCCAAGGCATGTCAAATTCATTGAATTTTACATCTATACTGATAATACATCGTCCCTCACCTGGTTGAAGAAGCCATAGCTTATAACCCTTCACCTCAGATGGATAACCAAGGAAGATGCACTTCCTTGCACGTGGCTCTAGCTTGTCTTGTTTAATATGTGCATATGCAGCACATCTGAATACCTTCAAATGACTAAGGTTGGGAGGCTTTCCTGACCAAACTTCTTGAGGAGTTTTCATATCCAAGGCAACTAAAGGACTTCTATTTATGAGATATGCTGCTGTCGAAACTGCTTCACCCCAAAACATCTTAGGAAGCTTTGCATTTCCACGCATACATCTCACCCTCTCAAGCAAAGTCTATTGAACCGTTCTGCAAGACCGTTCTGTTGTGGTGTGTAAGGAACTGTGTGATGCCTTTTAATTCCAGCTTTTTTACACAAAGTTACAAAGCTGTCATTCAAATACTCCAGACCATTATCTGTTCTCAAAACCTTAATTTTCCTCCTAGTTTGATTTTCAACCAGGACTTTCCAATCTCTAAAGGTTTCAAATGCATCACTCTTGTTCTTCAAAGTAAACACCCACAATTTCCTTGAGAAATCATCAACAATACTCATAAAGTACTTTGCTCCTCCAAGTGTTGAGACCCTTGCTGGTCCCCACAAATCTGAATGAACATAATCTAAAATCCCTTTGGATAACTCAGTGCTCTTAGAAAATTTCACCCTGGTTGACTTTCCAAGAGTACAATGTTCACAAAAAGGTATTTCTGAAGGCTTGAACTTACCAAACAAACCTTGTTTGTGCAATTCATTTAAGCCTCTTTGAGAGACATGGACTAATCTATTGTGCCAAAGGACAGTTTCTTTATCACCTTGTCCTAAAACAACATTTGCACAATTAGCTACAGCTGAGGTTCCATTCAAAACATACAAGCTATTTCTAAGGTTACCTTTCATTTCAAGAAGTGAACCTTTATAAATTCGAAGAACGTCTCCCTCTAACTTGCAACTGGAACCTCTTTTATCAAGCTGTCCAAGAGAAACTAAATTTCTCTTTAAATCTGGAACAAACCGAACATCAGACAGGACCTTCTCCATTCCACCATAAAGTTTCAACCTAACAGATCCTATGCCCTTCACAAGACAATGCTGATCATTGCCCATCAAAACCTTGTTACCTTCAAGTTCCTCAAAATCTTGAAAGTAGTGTCTATGAGGTGTCATATGATAGGAACAACCAGAATCAAGTATCCACTCATTATCAACCGCAATCTCAGACACAGTTAACACTCCTGCTGACTCATATCCTTCATGCACATTTGCAACAGTTTGTTCATCATTTTTCTCCCCTTTCTTGTTCTTGTTTTTTAACTGAAAACAATTTTTAATCAAATGCCCTTCTTTATGGCAATAATAACATTTTCTCTTCTCTTTACCTCTAGATTTGGATCTATGCTTAGTGTTCTTCACCTGTGATTTTCTTTAGATTCTGATCTCCCTCTAACCACTAAGGCTTCAACATCCCTTTTCTCAGACATGATTTCAAAATCTTTGGATCTCAAGGCTTTTAAAACAATGGCTAAAGATAACGAGTCTCTGCCATATTTTATTGCAGGCTTAACTTCCTTATAGCTTTCAGGTAATGAATTTAGGAGAATAACAGCTTGATTTTCATCATCTAACTTCTCCCCTGTATTTGCCAGATCTACACATATCTTGTTGAAATCATCTAAATTATCTTCTAAGGATTTTGATGGTTGCATCTTAAATCCAAAAAATCTTTCCTTTAAGTAAATCTTATTTGGCAGAGATTTACTTAAATAAAGTGACTCCAACTTAGTCCACAATTCCCCTGGTTTTTCAATATCATTAACCTGTCGAAGCACATTATCAGATAAATGAAGAATCATTGTGCTATATGCTATTTCCTGCATTTCAGCTTGTTTTTCTTTGGTCATATCTTCAGGCCAAGTTTCTGGTTTATCCAAAATTTTACCCACTTTCTGCTGAACTAAAAGAGCTTTCAGTTTTTTTTCTCCAAAGGCTAAAATCTCCTTTTCCATCAAACTTATCTAGTTTGAATTTTGTAGACATATTAGGAATTTTAACAGCCAATCAATCTCACTGAATTTTTTTTTCTTTTCAGCCCAAACACAATTTCAGATCCACCCAACAAATAACACAACCGAACCAAACAGAAATTTCCAGATTAAATATCAAACGACGAGAAACAGAAATACACTCACAGATTCACGGAATCCCACTGCTGCTACTGCCTCAATCAACACTGCTCTGATACCATTTGTTGTGAAGAACTCCAAGAAACCATGCTTAAATCACAGCAAAACAGAAAATCACATCTAACAAGGTTCACAATTTATCAATTAAAATCAAGCATAGCAAAATAGAGAAGACACAAATATTTATAGTGGTTCGACCAATGATGTCTACATCCACTGTGCAAGGCGAGATCAATCTTTTATTTGCTTCAATCCAAGAACAAGATACAATCAAAAAGAGAGAAAACTTCAAGCCACAATTCTCTCACAGCCCAATAGAAAATATACAGAAGAACAACTCTCACAAAGAGAAAATTTATCACATAAAAACCATGAACAACTCACTTCTCATGGCTCACCAACAAAGAAAATGCTCCTCTGTATATTCTGCAAAAACTGCCGTATTTTTTTTCCCTCCTGTTCAGCAAGCAGAAGCCCCAGAAAAAACCACTGCACTCGGTAAAAAAAATCATAACTGTATTGAGTGATGGGCCAAAAATATGGGAAAAATCATGTTGAATAAAAGTGGCCTTTTGCTTTGTTATATTAATAAAAGCCCAATACTTGATATGGCTTGAGTCACGTTCAACATAAACAACCTAAAATCAGATATTCAGAAGGCAACACAACATTCAAGTTTAAACCCATTGTCACCACACTTCATCGTCTCTCCCAACGCTGCCACCTTCCAGCTTCGGAAAAATGCTACCCACGAAGGTAGATTTGCAACATCGATGAGAGTGAGAGAGAGAAGAGGTGCAACACTGATACCTATAGTTTTGAGTAAAGAGATAACTGAAGAGTAAAGTAAAAAATAGGATTTACCAGAGGGCTCGGTGAAAAGATCGAGCTTGAGATGGCGATTGACACTACTGAGAGCTGCGAGGCGACGCTCTATCCTATTTCACATAACAAGAAGAAGAAGAAAGAAAGTGAAGGGTTTTTAAATGGATTGTGAGGCGGTGAATATAACCAATCGCGAGATTGAAAGGAACTAGGAACCTGGTGGATTGAATCTGTGATATTGTTGCCCTTGACCAAGCTGACCATTTTGCAACCAAAGATTGAAGAGGTCGATGTTGATTTCTTGTTCGACGATGAGAGTGTGAGATAAGAGATTTAGGGAGAGAGAGTACTGAGTAGAGAGTGAGAGAGAAGAGATTTGGGGAGAGAGAGTGAAAGAACTGAGGGCAGAAAAATGTAAAGGTAAAGTTATCTTTGATGGCGGGCTTTGGCTGCCGTTAAAGCCCATTTACAACGTCGGTCTCTCAATTTCAACTTTTTCTGAATATTTCATCACGTTTTTTTCCGTCCGTCATTATTTCTTTGTGCTTTTTTTTATTGACCGTCGTTAAAAGCCTATTTTGTAGTAGTGGACCATGTGTTTGTGCATCGACTATCAGGAGATGAAAAAGTGAAAATAAAGAACAGATACCCTCTGCCCAGGATTGATGACCTCTTTGATCAGCTTCAAAGTGTAGCAATATTTTCTAAGATAGATCTACGGACATGATATCATCAGTTATGGATTAAAGAGGAAGATATACCTAAGACAGCTTTTAGGACCAGGTATGGGCATTACAAATTTACCGTGATGTCCTTTTGGGCTTACTAATGCTCCTGCAGTTTTCATGGACTTGATGAACAGGGTATTTAAGGAGTTCTTTCATTTGTTCGTAATTGTTTTTATCGACGACATTCTTATCTACTCCAAGACAGAAGAGGAACATGAGGATCATCTCATAATAGTTTTGACCACCTTAAGAACGAACAAGTTGTACGCCAAATTCTCTAAATGTGAGTTTTGGCTACAACGAGTTTCCTTCTTGGGACACGTGGTGTCGAAGGAAGGTGTCACAGTAGGCCGAACCAAAATAGAAGCAGTGACCAATTGGTCCCGACCCACTTCATTCAGTGAAATTCGGAGTTTCTTGGGGTTAACAGGCTATTATCGTCGTTTCGTGCAAGGCTTTTCCAGTATAGCAGCACCTCTAACTCAGTTAACTCGAAAGGGTACTCCATTTGTGTGGAACGCAACTTGTGAGGCAAGCTTCCAAGAGCTTAAGTGAAGGCTAGTTTCAGCACCAGTACTTACAGTACTTGATGGTTCAGGAGAATTTGTTATTTATAGTGATACTTCAAAGAAATAACTGGGTTGTGTGTTAATGCAGCATGGTAAGGCCATTGCTTATGCGTCTCGTCAGCTGAAAGATTATGAGAAGAACTGCCCGACCCATGACATGGAATTAGCAATAGTGGTATTTGCCTTGAAGATTTGGAGGCACTATTTGTACGAAGAGAAAATCCAAATCATCACGGACCACAAAAGTCTGAAAGATCTTTTCACCCAGAAAGAGTTGAATATGAGGCAGCGGAGATGGTTGGAATTAGTAAAAGATTATGATTATGACATCCAGTACCACCAGAGCAAGGCAAATGTGGTCATAGATGCCCTCACTAGGAAGACTGCTCATACGTCTGCTTTGATTACTACTCATGCTCATATATTGAATGACTTGGAACGTGTAGAGATTATGGTTGCAATGAGCGAAGTTACGCCACATCTAGCTCAGTTGACAGTTAAGTCGAGCTTGAGACAAAGGATCATAGATGCCCAACCAAGTTACCCTAACCTTATTGTTAAACGCAGTCAAGTAGAGGCGGGGCAGGTGAACGAGTTCTCCCTATCTTCGGACCTCTGCTTGTGTTACCAGGGTCGCTTATGAGTACTTGGGAATGTCGATCTCAAAAAGTAGTATTACTGGTGGCAGGCATGAAAAGAGAGATAGCAGATTTTGTCAGTATGTGCCTTGTTTGCCAGCAAGTGAAAGCCCCGAGACAGATACCAGCGGGCTTGTTGCAGCCGTTGAGTGTCCCAAAAGTGGAAGTGGGAGCAAATATCCATGGACTTCATTATAGGATTGCCTATAACGACCAAGGGTTACACCTGAAGGGAATAAAAGTCCCCACGCAGCGGAAGCGCATCGATTGGACCTTACGTCGTATATTAATTAACATTAAAATACCGTTACGATAACTCAAACAAAACTTTAAACAACCTTTAAAGTCGCTGTAAAATTGGTTTAAACATGCTAAAAATAAATCTAAATTTATTTTTATTACTTTTCTAAAGAAAAGGGTAAGAACCGCCACATACCTTCGTTGTAGACTTGACCGTTCTTCGCCAACAACGCTCCAACGAACGAAAACGCAGCAGCCTCCTCACCTCTTGATCGCTGGAATTTTCTTCTTTGAATGACACAATAACCACAGAGGTTACACCGGTATGTCTCTAAGTCTAGGAGGCAAAAGACTTGTGGGAGTCTTTCTCTAAGAGGGAGGTGATAACTGCCCAAAACGTAGTTATTTAGGCCTCAATTATATAGGGATTTGTGTGTCCTTTATGCTTATTAGGGTTGGTTTTGGATAGATATTATATGTTTTAACCCATTTGGAAGAATGGAAGTATTGGGAATTACTTTGTGCAGATTATGCTGCTGAGCGACTGGAAGGAGCAAACTCTATGCGGCAGCAAATCTGGGAATAGAAACTGCCACGTCACAGCTCGTTAGCCAACTTCATTAACCGACTTCTGTTGAGTTATTTTCGTGATAAAGGATCAAGGAGAGCCTTACACGTATCCTAGTTGACCTAATTCAAGCCTCCCATCCTTCTATAAAAGGAAGTAGCCGTCAAAGTCAAAATCATTCCATATTTTCCCTTGGAAGCCGAATAGTATAGGGAGATTGAAGATCATCAAGAACACCATCAACCGCAAGTTGATTAGGGAGTTTACTTTCTTTATTAACTTGTAGTTATGGACATGCAAACTCAGATTGTAATTCGTATTCCTATGCGTATTATGAACTAAGTAGCTTAAGGTGTTGGTTAGGAATAATGTGATTACTGTGCTTCATCTCTAGTAATAAATTGACTATTGCATTTTGGTTAATTGTTGTGCTTATTCTCATTTTATGCCCGCCTGGCCAGCCGGTATGGATAGCTCTCTCTAGTTTCAGGGATGATTTAGGGAGTGTGTGGCAATTATCCACACTAGGATCATTGTGTATTGGTGAACGCCAGTGACTGAGCTAGGGATAGCCAGTTGCCTAGTGCTTGATCGGTCGTACTTCATTGGGTTTGAAACATATCCCAAAAGATCCAGAGTTCCGGGAGGAATCCGCTAATAATACTGCGAGAAATGCATGATCAATAATATTGCTAGAGCATATCTTAGAACAATCACTAAAGCCTAACCAGCGCCTGTCTTTACTCTGTCTATCTATTTGTTTACTCGTTGTTCTGTCATTTATTTTGCTTCAACATAATTCCGATAAAACCCAATCATTTTATTATTCTTGAAACCATTAAAAAGTTACACAAAAATAGATAAAGTGGAAGCTCATTCAGACCTTGGATTGATAATTTTACTTGCTGCAGACTGTGTATACTTGCACAGGAATTCTAGAGTATTTTATACTATATTTTTACGCACTCTAGGAACCCAACAAGTTTTTGGAGCCGTTGCCGGGGACTTGAATAAGTTTTTATCTGATCTGTTTTGTGTATGAGTTTTAGTGGTTTGGTGCTAGAACTTTTTGATTGTTTCTTTTGTTTTTGCAGGTGTGATTTTGGTGCATGAGCGATCCGCCTGGGGTACTATTTGAGCTTGATCCAGAAATTGGAAGAACATTTAGGAACAGAAGAACGGAGCAGCGCAGAAACCAGATGGAGAACGCCCCACAACTTCCGCAGGTTCCTGAAGGTCCAGCAGTAGCAAACCCCCAGCAGAATCCGTTGCTGCAGCAAAACCCACTGTTTGAGCAAAATGAGCAGCGAAATAATCAGGCTGAGAATCCTATCTTGATAGCGAACGATAGGACCAGAGCCATTCGAGCATATGTTGTCCCGATGTTTAATGAGTTGAATCCAGGGATTGCACGTCCTCAAATCCAAGCAGCAAATTTTGAAATGAAACCGGTAATGTTTCAGATGTTGCAAACCGTGGGGCAGTTCCATGGTTTGTCATCTGAAGACCCTCATTTACATCTTAAGTCTTTTCTAGGAGTTAGTGATTCTTTTGTAATTCAAGGAGTGCCTAGAGATGCTCTTAGATTAACTTTGTTCCCGTACTCTCTTAGAGATGGAGCAAAGTCATGGTTAAACTCATTTGATTCGGGATCAATTAGGACGTGGGATGAGTTAGCTGAAATATTTTTGAGTAAATATTTCCCACCTAATAGGAATGCTAAATTAAGGAGTGAAATAGTAGGGTTTAGGCAACTTGAGGATGAGACTTTTAGTGAGGCATGGGAGAGGTTTAAGGAGCTTTTGCGAAAGTGTCCCCACCATGGTTTACCTCATTGTATTCAAATGGAAACATTTTACAATGGTTTAAATGGAGTAACCCAAGGTATGGTCGATGCCTCGGCTGGAGGGGCCCTTTTGGCAAAAACTTTTGATGAAGCTTATGAAATTTTAGAAAGAATATCTATTAATAGTTGTCAGTGGTCAGATGTTAGAGGCACAAATAAAAAGGTTAAGAGTGTATTAGAGATTGATGGTGTGTCCACCATTAGGGCTGATCTTGCAATGATTGCTAACGCTCTTAAGAATGTGACAGTGATTAGTCATCAGCAGCCGCCGGTTGTGGAGCCTGCTGCAGTGGTGAATCAAGTCACAGAGGTAGCATGTGTCTATTGTGGTGAAAATCACAACTACGAGTTTTGCCCCAGCAATCCAGCTTCTGTGTTTTTTGTAGGTAATCAGAGGAATAACCCGTATTCTAACTTCTATAATCCAGGTTGGCGCAACCACCCCAACTTCGCGTGGGGAGGACAAGGGAGTAATGTGCAAACACAACAAAAGGTGAATCAGTCGGGATTTGCTAAAGCGCAGGTAATGCCCCAGCAAAATAAGCAGGTTATGCCCCAACAAAATTTGGAGAATTCTCTCGAGGCAATGATGAAAGAATTTATGGCTCGTACAGACGCTGCAATTCAAAGTAATCAAGCTTCAATGAGAGCCCTGGAATTGCAAGTGGGTCAGCTAGCTAATGAGCTCAATGCAAGGCCTCAAGGAAAACTTCCATCAGATACTGAACACCCTAGACGGGAAGGTAAGGGGCAGGTAAAGGCAGTAACCCTTAGGAGTGGTAAGCCACTAGAAGAGTCTAGAAAGACCCAGGATTTGAATAATAATGATGATAGAAATGTTGTTGTCGAGAAAGAGTTGAAGTCTGGTCAGGGTGCTGGAGGCAGCAATAAAGATGCTGGAGCATCTGGTACTGTGCCAGATGTAGAACCGCCATATGTGCCACCCCCACCTTATGTACCACCTCTACCTTTTCCACAAAGGCAAAAGCCTAAGAATCAGGATGGTCAATTTAAAAAGTTTTTAGAGATTCTTAAGCAATTGCATATAAATATCCCTTTAGTAGAAGCTATAGAGCAAATGCCTAATTATGCTAAATTTCTTAAGGATATTTTAACTAAAAAGAAGAGGTTAGGTGAGTTTGAAACTGTATCTCTTACTGAGGAGTGTAGTGCTATTCTTAAGAATGGGCTACCAACCCAGGCTAAGGATCCAGGATCATTTACTATACCTGTGTCTATAGGTGGAAAAGAATTAGGTAGAGCACTCTGTGATTTAGGTGCAAGCATTAACCTCATGCCTCTTTCGGTCTATCGAAAGTTAGGTATTGGTGAAGCTAGACCTACCACAGTTACACTCCAACTAGCTGATAGGTCTATCACATATCCAAAAGGTAAAATTGAGGATGTCTTAGTAAAAGTGGATAAATTCATATTTCCTGTTGATTTCATTATTTTAGACTATGAGGCTGATAGAGATGTCCCAATTATTCTAGGACGTCCATTTTTGGCTACTGGTAGGGCATTAATAGATGTTCAAAAAGGGGAATTAACAATGAGAGTCTGTAATGAGGAAGTGAAATTTAATGTGTTTAAGTCCATGAAGTATCCAGACGAGATGGAAGATTGCTCTTTCATTAGGATTCTGGAGAGCACAATTGTTGAGACAGCAATTCAGGATTTGGCTAATAAGCATTCGGAAAAGCATGGAAAGGTTAGTGTAGAGGATTTAGAAGTTTGTTCTTTAGATAGAAAAAATGAAAAAGAATTGTTTAGGTGTGAGGATGTTTTTGAGTCTTTAGATTTAGGTCAAAGAAAGGCTCCCCCAATTAAGCCATCCCTAATTGAGGCACCTACTTTAGATTTGAAGCCCTTGCCGGATCATCTGAAGTATGTGTATCTTGGGGAAAGTGAGACATTGCCCATTATTGTTGCATCAGATTTAATGCTGGAGCATGAGGAGGCCTTAATTAAGTTGCTACAGCAATACCGCAAGGCTATTGGTTGGACATTGGCTGACATTCAGGGAATTAGCCCATCTTTTTGTATGCATAAAATCACTCTAGAGGAGGGGTCCTTGAGAAGTATTGAGCAACAAAGAAGGCTCAACCCTGCAATGAAAGAAGTGGTTAAAAAGGAGGTGATTAAATGGTTGGATGCTGGCATCATTTATCCGATTTCAGACAGCAATTGGGTAAGCCCTGTCCAATGTGTTCCTAAGAAAGGAGGTGTCACTGTGGTAAGAAATAAAGACAATGAGTTGATCCCAACTAGGACAGTAACTGGTTGGAGGGTTTGCATGGATTATAGGAGGCTTAACAAGGCCACCCGTAAGGACCACTTCCCTTTGCCATTTATTGACCAGATGTTGGATCGATTGGCTGGTCAGGCCTACTACTGTTTCTTGGATGGTTATTCTGGGTATAACAAGATTACTATTGCTCCTGAAGATCAGGAAAAAACCACTTTCACCTGCCCTTATGGGACATTTGCTTTCAGGCGAATGCCTTTTGGCCTTTGCAATGCTCCAGCAACATTTCAGCGGTGTATGTTAGCAATTTTTTTCTGATATGATTGAGTCCACTGTTGAGGTCTTTATGGACGATTTTTGGAGGGTCTTTTCAGAGTTATTTAGATAATTTAGGTAAGGTGTTAAAAAGATGTGAGGATACCCATCTAGTTCTTAATTGGGAGAAGTGTCACTTCATGGTGAAGGAGGGCATAGTGTTAGGTCATAGGATTTCTAAGAATGGTCTAGAAGTTGATAGAGCAAAAGTTGAGGTTATTGAAAGATTAGAGTCACCGAATTCAGTGAAGGGGATTCGGAGCTTCTTAGGGCATGCTCGATTTTATAGGAGGTTCATAAAGGATTTTTCCAAAATCAGTAAACCTCTTTGTAACTTATTGTGCACTGATCATTTTTTTTACTTTAATGCAAATTGTAGGAAGGCTTTTGAAACATTGAAGGTTGCTTTAATCTCAGCACCCATTCTCTGCGCACCTAATTGGAATTTGCCATTCGAGGTAATGTGTGATGCGAGTGATGTTGCAGTAGGTGCAATGCTGGGGCAGAAGCAGGGCAAATTTATTCATCCTATATATTATGCTAGCAAGGTTTTAAATGAGGCACAGGTCAACTACACAACTACTGAAAAGGAGTTGTTAGCTGTTGTGTTTGCTTTTGAGAAATTTCAGCCATATTTGGTTGGATCCAAAGTCACGGTGTTCACGGATCATGCAGCAATAAGGTATTTAATGTCTAAGAAAGATGCAAAGCCCAGACTAATTCGTTGGGTTTTATTACTGCAGGAATTCGACTTGGAGATAAAGGACAAGAAGGGATCAGAGAATGTCATTGCAGATCACTTGTCTCGTCTTGTTCCATCATCATCTTTGCTGGAGCAATCTGCCATTTCCGATTCTTTCCCAGATGAACAGCTTTTTGCTGTTCAGGTAAAGGTAGTCAGGGATGTCCCTTGGTACGCTGATATTGCCAACTTTTTGGTAAAGGGAGTCACCCCTATTGACATGGATTGGAGGCAGAAGAAAAAGTTTAAGCATGATGCAAAATTTTTCTTTTGGGATGAGCCATTTATGTATAAGCAATGCTCTGACGGTATTATTCGTAGGTGTGTTTCAGGCGCTGAAGCAAAGGAAATCCTGGAGCAATGTCACTCTTCTCCGTATGGAGGCCATTTCAGTGGTCAGAGGACGGCTATGAGGATTTTGCATTGCGGGTTTTTTTGGCCTACGTTATTCAAGGATGCCCATTGGTTCTACAAGCAATGTGATGCTTGCCAAAGGAGAGGAAATTTGGGGCCAAGAGATGAAATGCCTCTTACTTACATTTTAGACGTTGAACTATTCGATGTATGGGGTATTGACTTTATGGGGCCATTTCCCCCTTCTAATGGCAATGTTTTTATCTTATTGGCAGTTGATTACGTGTACAAATGGGTGGAGGCCATTGCATGCCATCAGAGTGATGCCACGACGGTTTCAAGGTTTCTTCAATCGCACATCTTTGCGCGATTTCGGACACCTAGGGCTCTAGTGAGTGATGAGGGTACACATTTTGTTAATAATATCTTGGCTAAGCTTTTAGCTAAGTATGGGATTAAGCATAGGGTAGCTACCCCTTATCACCCACAGGCAAATGGTCAAGCTGAAATTAGTAATAGGGAAATTAAGGCTATCTTAGAGAAAGTAGTCCATCCATATAGAAAGGATTGGTCCTTTAGGTTGGATGAGGCTCTTTGGGCTTATAGGACAGCTTATAAGACTCCTCTAGGTATGTCTCCCTATAGGTTAGTATATGGGAAAGCTTGCCATTTACCACTAGAGCTAAAGCATAAGACGTTTTGGGCTTTGAAAAAGTTAAATTTTGATCTGAGTCGTGCAGGAGCAATAAGAATGCTGCAGCTTAATGAATTAGAGGAATTTCGTCAATTTTCTTATGAAAATGTGAAAATGTATAAAGAAAAGACTAAGCTGTGGCATGACAAGAAAATAAAATCAAAAGAATTTGTCAAGGGTCAAAAAGTTTTGCTTTATAATTCTAGATTAAAACTATTTCCTGGAAAATTGAAATCTAAATGGTCAGGACCATTTATTGTGATTGAGGTTTTCTCCAATGGAGCAATTACTTTGCAGGATGAAAAAGATGGGAGAGTATTCAAGGTGAATGGACAACGTGTTAAGCATTATTGGGGAGAGGAGTTTCAGTCAAAATATCCTTCCCTAAGGTTGGTTGATGATTGAGATAGCATGATTTTTGCCGGAGCAGTTCATAGAGCAAAATTTTGAGCTCCCAGAGTTTGTATTAATTTTATTTTTCGCTGATTTGATTTTAATTGCGGTTAGGTTAGATTTGATTTAGCGTGATTTATTAGATTTTGTCTTTAAATATTTGATTAGATCTTATCTATTTTGTTTTGAATTTGATTTGATATTCGGGTTATTTATTTAAATTATTTTTCAATTATCTTTTAATTGGTTTGATTTTTATTAGATTTTATCGAGATTTTATTTTCAGTTATTTGAATTCGGTTTAAATTGAATTAATTAAGATTTTGTCTAATGTATTCGGCTTTTCGTGAAAATAAAAATAAGATTGGTCGGTCAAAATTTGAATTTGAATTTCCATATCTGAGATTCTGCAGGGTTAAGAGGTTGTTGCAGCAAGATTATGGCTGAAGCAAAATAGTCCGAATGAAAAGGGTTTCCGTTGGAATTTATTATTTTTACCGTTGGATTTGGCTTTGAATTCTCGCAGGTAAATGTGCGTACATCATCTGATGAGGCCACGTGTCGTAGAGCAATTATCCGAAGGTTTCAATGATGACAACACGTTGATTTTTACCATGGGCGTTTGGAATCCACGAATTTACCGTTGGTAATTTTTGAATTTCAGGTTTGCATTTTTAAATTAAAACGGTAATATTAGTAATTGCAGAGCAAATCTTTTCGGTTAGGATTCTATTTTGCTGAGGCCTTATTTATTTACAACCGCTGGTAAGTTTCTTTCCACTTCGTCTTCTTGATATCATTTTTGCCATCTGCATTCTTTCTTTTTCCCTTCCATTCTCTGTCAAAACCCTTTTACACCTTCAATGGCTAAGACTATAGCTAGGAAAGAAAGAGAGAATGAAGAAGAAGAGGTGCCGGTCACACCGGAGGTTCAAAAAGGAAAATCTAAGAAGAACAGAATGCCAGAAGAGAAGGAGGCGAAGCGAAGAAGGAGGCAGCAGAGGGCTGTGGAACAAGAAGTCATCCAAGAAACAGAGGCTGTTCAGAATCTTGAGACAGAACCAATAGTTTCTGCTACGGTTCAGGAAGGAAATACAGAGAAGGACCATGAGACAGAGGTCGAAAGACAATTGCTGGAAAAAGAAGGTGGGGAAGCTGTTCTTTCCAAACACTATCACAATGTTATGCAGCAGGGCAGGAGTGCCCACGGTTTCAGAAGATATGATCATGACTGATAAGGGAATCATTGACACACCTAATCTGGCGCGGCTTCAGCGTACGCAAGAGGCTCGCCAGGGAGGGCTGGTGTATGGCGTTAATCAGATCCTAGAGCAACTGACACTGTTGACCAGTAGGTAAGAATTTGCTGAAAGGCAAGCTCAGACCTATTGGACTTATGCTAAAAGGAGAGATGATGCGCTCAGGGGGGCCTTGCAAACCAATTTCTCAAAATCATATCAGGCCTTTCCAGTGTTTCCCGATGATTTGTTTAATCTTTGGATACCACCCCCACCTGTTGAAAGAGAAGAAGAGAATGATGATGAAGATCAGGGTCAGGAAGATTGATGGATGATCTTCGGCGAGCATGATTTTTGATGCTATAATTTTGTTTGCTCGCGCATATCTGACCCCGTTTGCTTGTTTCTTTTTAATTTCTTTTGCTTCGAAAAAATATATATCTGCTTTGTAATGTTTTTTTTTATGATTTTAATGAAGTTTCTGAATGTTTCTATTCTATGAGCACTAAACTAACTCTAACTTAACTATTTTCTTCTGAATTTTTTAAGCTTGGATTGATTACGCTTAATTAGATCAAGGTATTCTGATCTCCAGAAACCTTTTGCTTGAGCATTTCTTCTAGCCTGGACTGTTGTTGCGGCAAGAAGATTTTGACGGTAGTATTGACTTATATGATCCACTATTAAGCTTAATCCCAGTCCCATGTTTAGTTTAAAAATTCAGATAGAAAAATTTAAGTTTGGGGGTATACTTGCTTTTATAATGATTCATTGGGGACAATGAATAATTCAAGTTTGGGGGACTTTTTGCTACTCCAATTATTTTGCTTGAGCATTCCTCTCCTTCAAATTAAAATTTGCTAGGTTATTGAGTAACCGGGGACACTTGTGATACCCACAGTTTGTCTTCGCGTCAAAAGATAACCTAGGAAATATCAAAAAAATAAATGAAATGATTGGTTGAAAAAATTATTTGTTGAAGATTTTGCTGAAAAAAATTGACAGAGCAAAAGTTTTGAGGGATGAATGATGATCCAGCAGTTTTTCTATCTCCCAGAACTTAGGTGAGCTTCAACATAAAATGTCGCCATTCTGAGGGGCAAGAGATGGAATAACTAAGGATTTTTTGAGCTTTATAATGAGTATTGAGCCTAGTTGGTGATGAGCTTGAGGCAAGGGTATACTGCACCATAAAGTGGGTCATCCCATGCTTAAGAGCTTATGACTGTAAGGCTGCTTTAAGTCTGATAAATAATGATATAAACCCCTTTAAAAATTTGTTTTGAAATGTCTGATAATAGAGCTAAGCTGTGGAGAGTTCTTAGAATTGAGATGAAAGTGGTGATTATTTGTCCCTGCTGAAGGAATCATTTTGCTGCAGCAGAGCTTGGTTTTGCAGAGTGCTCAGGTAAAGGTTAAAGGTAGTGTTGGACTGTCTGGTTTGATTAAGCTATTCTTTGTCTAAAGTTCTGAATTCTTAAGGGAAGGTGAGTTAGTATTGCTCGGGACGCGCAATAGTTCAAGTTTGGGGGTATGATAACTGCCCAAAAGGTAGTTATTTAGGCCTCAATTATATAGGGATTTGTGTGTCCTTTATGCTTATTAGGGTTGGTTTTGGATAGATATTATATGTTTTAACCCATTTGGAAGAATTGAAGCATTGGGAATTACTTTGTGCAGATTATGCTGCTGAGCGACTGGAAGAAGCAAACTCTATGCGGCAGCAAATCTGGGAACAGAAACTGCCACGTCACAGCTCGTTAGCCAACTTCATTAACCGACTTCTGTTGAGTTATTTTCGTGATAAAGGATCAAGGAGAGCCTTACACGTGTCCTAGTTGACCTAATTCAAGCCTCCCATCCTTCTATAAAAGGAAGTAGCCGTCAAAGTCAAAATCATTCCATGTTTTCCCTTGGAAGCCGAATAGTATAGGGAGATTGAAGATCATCAAGAACACCATCAACCGCAAGCTGATTCGGGAGTTTACTTTCTTTATTAACTTGTAGTCATGGCATGCAAACTCAGATTGTAATTCGTATTCCTATGCCTATTATGAACTAAGTAGCTTAAGGTGTTGGTTAGGAATAATGTGATTACTGTGCTACATCTCTAGTAATAAATTGACTATCGCATTTTGGTTAATTGTTGTGCTTATTCTCATTTTATGCCCGCCTGGCCAGCCGGTATGGATAGCTCTCTCTAGTTTCAGGGATGATTTAGGGAGTGTGTGACAATTATCCACACTACGATCATTGTGTATTGGTGAACGCCAGTGACTGAGCTAGGGATAGCCAGTTGCCTAGTGCTTGATCGGTCGTACTTCATTGGGTTTGAAACATATCCCAAAAGATCCGGAGTTCCGGGAGGAATCCGCTAATAATACTGCGAGAAATGCATGATCAATAATATTGCTAGAGCATATCTTAGAACAATCACTAAAGCCTAACCAGCGCCTGTCTTTACTCTGTCTATCTATTTGTTTACTCGTTGTTCTGTCATTTATTTTGCTTCAGCATAATTCTGATAAAACCCAATCATTTTATTATTCTTGAAACCATTAAAAAGTTACACAAAAATAGATAAAGTGGAAGCTCATTCAGACCTTGGATTGATAATATTACTTGCTGCAGACTGTGTATACTTGCACAGGAATTCTAGAGTATTTTATGCTATATTTTTACGCACTCTAGGAACCCAACAGGAGGCTAGAGAGAATTCTAGGTCTTGTCTTTCAAGAGTGTCAAGTGTCATGACCAATTAGGTCTAGTGTTCTATTTATAGAAGAGAGGTCATGAATAAAATATTCAATTAAATCAATCTTTTCCAAAATTGATTCAATCTTATTCCTTAATTAATCAATCACGATCAATCAATTCCCTAATTGATTAATCTTTTCCACAAATGACTAATTACTTCCATAAGTGATTAGATCATTCCCATAAATGATTAATCACTTCCTTAAGTGATTAATTAGTTACATAATTGATTAATTCATGGTTAATGAATTCTTTAATTAACCACCAATTAAATATCACATATTTAATTTTCAGCCTTGAACTAATTAATTTTGCCCAAACACATTTTAGGACTTAAATTAATTAATTCATTATTTGAACTCTTTCAAACTTCCATAAATTTATATTTGAACTTCTTCAAATATTAATTTCTCTCATAATAATATATCAATATATATTATATTTGTTTCCCTTAGTAAATTGAACATTTTCAATTTACATTTTTTACTTAGTTGCCACAAATTACTTTACGAGCTACCAGTGGGACCTAATGGACCTGCAGATCAGAAGCTCCAACGATGTGAGATTAATTGGTTAAACTCATTAACCACATTAATCAATATTCGTTAACTGTGTGTACATTCCACTATAGACTCACAGTTGCACTCTTCTCACTGCAGACCTATTTTCTGTGTCCACGGATCTAGACCAATATCGACTAGTTAGTCCTTCACGAGTGTCCGTAACACTAGCTGGGTCAAATTACCGTTTTACCCCTAGGTTACCTCTGTTTCCTTAAGTACCAATTCTCCTCTAATGAACAACCTGTTTGTGGTCCAACCATCAAACAGAAAACCCTCTCGTGCCATTGAGAGGGTAGGGCCCTTTGTTTAAGACTCGGAGTAACCACTTAAGGGAACACTCATCTGCTTCCCTAAAGTCGGGAAGGAGTGAATTTCATCTTGTACGATTATGTTCCCAGCTCCCCATTCGGTCTTGTCCCCAAAGTGGTAGGCTTATTGAGTCGGTGTATTGGCCATTCTCACCCATACAAATCAAAGGACAATCTCTCATGAGCAGGAGTCCATAATCAACTGAGGATTAAGACTAAGTTGTCTAGGTCGTCCTAGTGAAATAGAAAACCAACTAGTTAACGGTGTTATAACCAGTGGTTACTATTTCGCTGTCCGGTTTTATGCAAACTCATTGCATAGGATACCCCCACTCGCATGTCTCCTACACGAACGCGTTGGATCGCAGCGTTTGTATCAAATACAAAGTGGGTCGTATTCATAGTGTCACCGGGATAAGGCATCCAGTCTTATCCCTATACTATAGACCTTTTAGGCTGTTTCTTGAACAATGATCCCATATGTCGCTACATATAGTTCAAGACTCATATTACAGCCTTGGATGTCTAGTTTATTGGATTAGGGTTATTATTAAGCAAAGACATTATAAAATATAAGATAACTAATAACAATTAATGGAAAAATATATCAATATTATTTCATTAATATCCTGTCAACGGTTACATTCGCTATCTACGAGTTTTAGGGCATAAAACCCAACAAACTCCCACTTGAACTAAAACACTAGTTAGTGGGATGTAAATGCAATAATCTAAAGCTGGAAATGTCATGTATATTAAAATAATACAATGAACTAGGGCATCCTTATACCCATTATACATTTCTCCCACTTTCCCTAGATTAGATGGCATACATATCTCGTAGACGTAGACCTTCTAGATGACCCTCAAACACTTTAGCCGTGACAGCCTTCGTAAATGGATCAGCGATGTTGTGCTCCGAGGCGATCTTAGTGACGATCACATCTCCTCTTTGCACAATCTCCCGTATCAGGTGATACTTCCTCTTGATGTGTTTACCCCGTTTGTGGCTTCGAGGTTCTTTTGAGTTGGCTACAGCCCCACTGTTGTCACAGTATAGTGTTATGGGCACGTTCATATTCGGAACCACTTCCAAATCAGTCAAGAACTTTATGAGCCATACTACCTCCTTAGCTGCTACGCAAGCTGCTACATACTCAGCCTCCATGGTTGAGTCTGCTATGCATCCTTGTTTGATGCTTCTCCACACTACTGCTCCTCCATTGAGGGTGAATACTGACCCTGATGTGGATTTCCTTGAATCCTTATCAGCTTGAAAGTCAGAGTCAGTGTATCCAGTAAGAATCAAATCCTTAGCTCCATACACAAGCATGTAGTCCCTCGTTCTCCGAAGATACTTGAGGATATTCTTAACCGCTCCCCAGTGGTCCAATCCTGGATTAGACTGATACCTACTGACTACTCCCACTGCATAACATATGTCAGGCCTAGTGCAGAGCATGGCATACATTAAGCTGCCCACAGCTGAGGCGTAGGGAATGTGTCTCATGTTCTCAACTTCTTGAGGTGTCTTAGGAGATTGTTCCTTAGACAGGTGTACCTGTTGGGTTCCTAGAGTGAGTAAAAATATAGTATAAAATACTCTAGAATTCCTGTGCAAGTATACACAGTCTGCAACAAGTAATATTATCAATCCGAGCCCTGAATGAGTTTCCACTCTACCTATTTTTGTGTAACTTTTTAATGGTTTCAAGAATAATAAAATGATTGGGTTTTATCGGAATTATGCTGAAGCAAAATAAATGACAGAACAATAAGTAAACAAATAGATAGACAGATTAAAGGCAGGCGCTGGTTAGGTTTAGTGATTATTCTAAAATATGCTCCAGCAATATTATTGATCATGCATTTCCCGCAGTATTATTAGCAGATTCCTCCCGGAACTCCGAATCTTTTGGGATGTGTTTCAACCCCAATGAAGTGCGATCGATCAGGCACTAGGCAATTGGCTATCCCTAGCTCAGTCACTGGCGTTCACCAATACACAATGATCGTAGTGTGGATAATTGCCACACACTCTCTAAATCATCCCTGAAACTAGAGAGAGCTATCCATACCGGCTGGCCAGGCGGGCATAAAATGAGAATAAGCACAACAATTAACCAAAATGCGATAGTCAATATATTACTAGAGATGAAGCACAGTAATCACATTATTCCTAACCAACACCTTAAGCTACTTAGTTCATATTAGGCGTAGGAATACGAATTACAATCTGAGTATGCATGTCCATAACCACAAGTTAATAAAGAAAGTAAACTCCCTAATCAGCTTGCGGAAGATGGTGTTCTTGATGATCTTCAATCTCCCTATACTATTCGGGTCAAGGGAAAACATGGAATGACTTTGACTTTGACGGCTACTTCCTTTTATATAAGGATGGGAGGCTTGAATTAGGTCAACTAGGACACGTGTAAGGTTCTCCTTGATCCTTTATCACGAAAATAACTCAACAGAAGTTGGTTCATGAAGTTGGCTAACGAGCTGTGACGTGGCAGTTTCTGTTCCCAGTGTTGCTGCAGCATAGAATTTGCTCCCTCCAGTCGCTCAGCAGCATAATCTGCACAAAGTAATTTCCAATGCTTCCATTCTTCCAAATGGGTTAAAACATGTAATATCTATCCAAAACCAACCTTAATAAGCATAAAGGACACACAAATCCCTATATAATTTAGGCCTAAATAACTACCTTTTGGGCAGTTACCATACCCCCAAACTTGAACTATTGCGCGTCCCGAGCAATACTAACCAACCTTCCTTCAAGAATTTCAGAACATTAGACAAAGAATAGCTTAATCAAACCAGACAGTCCAACACTACCTTTAACTTCTACCTGAGCACTCTGCAAAACCAAGCTCTGCTGCAGCAAAATGATTCCTTCAGCAGGGACAAATAATCACCACTTTCAACTCAATTCTAAGAACTCTCCACAGCTTAGCTCTATTATCAGACATTTCAAAACATATTTTTAAAGGGGTTTATATCATTGTTTATTAGACTTAACGCAGCCTTACAGTCATAAACTCTTAAGCATGGGATGACCCACTTTATGGTGCAGTATACCCTTGCCTCAAGCTTATCACCAACTAGGCTCAATACTCATTATAAAGCTCAAAAATCCTTTGTTATTCTATCTTTTGCCCCTCAGAATGGCGACATTTTATGATGAAGCTCACCTAAGTTCTGGGAGACAGAAAAAACTGTTGGATCATCAATCATCCTTCAAAACTTTTGCTTTATCAATTCTTTTCAGCAAAATCTTCAACAAATAATTTTTCAGCAAATAATAAATTTTTTTCTCATATTTCTCATTTTTTTCACATTTCCTAGGTCATCTTTTGACGCGAAGACAAACTGTGGGTATCACAAATGTCCCCGGTTACTCAATAACCTAGCAAATTTTAATTTGAAGGAGAGGAATGCTCGAGCAAAATAATTGGAGTAGCAAAAAGTCCCCCAAACTTGAATTATTCATTGTCCCCAATGAATCATTAATTAAGCACTACACCCCCAAACTTAAATTTTTCTATCTGAATTTTTAAACTAAACACGGGACTCAAATTAAGCTTAATGTGGATCATATAAGTCAATACTACCGTCAAAATTTTCTTGCCGCAGCAACAGTCCAGGCTAATAGAAATGCTCAAGCAAAAGGTTTCTGGAGATCAGAATACCTTGATCTAATTAAGCGTAATCAGTCCTTGCTTCAAAAATTTAGAAGAAAACAGTTAAGTTAGAATTACTCAGTGCTCATGGAATGGAACATCAAGAAATTTCATTAAAAATAAGAAAAGAAATTACACATCAGATATATTTTTTTCAACCAGGAGAAAAGTAAAAAGAAAAGCAAACATAACAGTAATAGAAAAGGAGGTTAGAAAATGCACGAGCAATCAAAAATTTAAGAACAAAAATTATGCTCGCCCAGGGCCACTTCATCCTTCAGTCCTCTTGGCCCGGTTCATTTTCATCATCCTCTTCTCCTCTTTCAACAGGTGGGGGCGGAATCCAGGGGTTCAACAGATCATCAGGGAATGCTGGAAGGGCTGGATAAGGTTTTGAAAAATTCTCTTGCAGCGCCTTCTTCAAGCTGGCATCCCGATTCTTAACATAGTTCCAGAAGGTTAAAGTTTGCCTTTCAGCAAACTCCTGCCTACTGGCCGAAAGTGCCAGCTGTTCTAGAATCGAGTGGATGCCATGGATAAGCCCACCTTGACGTACCTCCTGCACACGCTGGAGCCGTGCCAAATTGGGCGTGTCTATGATCCCCTTATCAAATAGGATCACATCTCCCTCATCCACCGGAACCCCTGCTCTTCTGCACAGCATCGTGATTGTGTTCAGAAAGAATAGTTTCCCCACCTTCTTTTTCCAACATCCAGAAATCTCATTCGCAATGGTTCTCCCTACATTAATACTGAGAGACCGTAAGATGGCAAAAGCTAGGAGAACCCGTTCCCTGGAGATTGTCGAGTCATGTGTTGTTGGAAGCATCTTCTGTCTAATAAATCCCATCCATGTGTTCGCTTCCCTTTTCAAATAAGCCGACTGGAATGTCCTCTTCTGAGTCTTGGATAACTGCCACTGTGCCCCTTCAATTCCTACCTCCCTTACAGCCTCACTTAGTTGCTCATCAGATGGCGCCACAACCATCTCATTATATGCCGCATGGGGGAAGTTTTGAACGTTATACAGTGCATTGATAGCACTTGGACTCCAATCCACCTCGACTCCTCGGACAATTACCTGGAAACCATCCTCCTTGACAATGTTAGCATAAAATTCACGCACCACCTGTGCATTCACAGATTCAGGCTTCGCACAAAACAACTCCCAGCCGTGGTCTGCAATACCGGTCCTCAGAAACTGTGGAAGATCACCACTGAAACCGCGCTCGAACAAGAAATCCCTTTTCAGAAGCTCAGCGTATTTTGCTCTGGCAAAATTGTTGACGAAGCGATCAAATGGAACCTGCTGCTCTTCTGTCGCCTCGTGTTCTTCTGATGCTTCAGCAACATTTTTGCCCTTCTCTGCCCTGCGCTTGAGCAACTGCTCTTCCTCAGTCTTCTTATCTGTTTCTTCTCTTCTTTGTCCTCAGCTTCTTTCTTCTCTCTTTCCTCTCGCTCTGCCTTTTCTCTCTCAGAATCTGATGATGGTGGTGGTGGGGTATCAGTCCGAATCACCTGAATACGGCCGGCCTTTCTTTTTATGCGGTGGCGTTTCGGCGGTTCGGGCATGATTACCTCAACACGAGCTCCTTGGTCCTGCTCGTTTCCTCTTTCAGACACCGTGTTTACCTGCTCGTCTCTCACCATCTCAGCCTACTGTTCTTGATTCTCCTCAACATTTTCCTCTCGAGCCGTATCTGTATCCGCAAGTCTCTGATCAGCCTCTCCTGGGGTATGTTCTTGCGGTTCTTCCAGGTTTTCTTCAACCACTGCAGCAGCCTCATCCTCTGTCACTTTTTCCTGTTCTTCCGCCCCCTGTTGTCGTCTTCTTCTTTTAGCTTCTTTCTCATCCGGTGTTCTTTTCTTCTTAGTTTTTACTTTCGGAACTTCGGGGGTAATGGGTATTTCCTCTTCACTCTCTCTCTCTCTTTCTTTCCTCGCTCTTGTTTTGGCCATGGATAACTCAAAGGGTTTTGCAAAGAATGAAAAGGAGAAAGAAAGAATGTAGATGGCAAGATAGAATCAAGAAGACGAAGTAGAACGAAGACTTACCAATGTCTGCAAATAAATAAGGCTCCAGCAATTTGAAATCCTAACCGAAAGGATTTGCTCCGTAATAAATGGTTTTATCGTTCACAGTTAAGTTGCAATTCAAATCCCTAATGGTAAAATTGTGGAACTCCAATCATCTATGGGAAATAACGGCATGCTGTCAACGGCTAAACCGTTGGATTGTCCCTTCACGACATGTAGCAACATCCCTGCAATTCACCTGCCCATAGAAATTCAAAAATCCCAACGGTAAAAATAATTACTCACACTAAAATCCTTCCTATGCATACGAGAAATTTGCTCCAGCATTATCTTTGCTGCAACAATCTTCTAAACCTGCCGAATCTTAGATATGGAATTTAAATTTCAAAATAGACAAATCAAATCTTTTAAATTCAAATTAAACTTTAACCGATCAAATCAAACTTAATCTGTTATTCTCAAAAGAAGCTGAATAAATTAGAGAAAATCTCAATTAATTAAAACTAGAATCCAAATATCTGAAAATAAAATCTAGATAAAATCCAATAAAATCTAACTAATTAAAAGATAATTGAAAGATAATCTAAGAAAATAAAATCAAATCAAATTAAAAAATGGAATAGATAAAATCTAAACTACCAACAATAATAAAAGAATACCGTAAAGATAAAATCTAATAAACCATGCAAAATCAAATCTAACCTATCCAAAATAAAAATCAAATCAGCGAAAAATAAAATTAATACAAACTCTGGGAGCTCAAAATTTTGCTCTATGAAATGCTCCCGCAAAAGTCCTGCTCTCCCAATCATCAACCAATCTTAGGGAAGGATACTTCGCCTGAAATTTCTCACCCCAATAATTTTTCACACGCTGTCCATTCACCTTGAATACTCTCCCATCTTTTTCATCCTGCAAAGTAATTGCTCCATTGGGAAAAACCTCAACCACAATAAATGGTCCTGACCATTTAGATTTCAATTTTCCAGGAAATAGTTTTAATCTAGAATTATAAAGCAAAACTTTCTGACCCTTGACAAATTCTTTCGATTTTATTTTCTTGTCATGCCTCAGCGTAGTCTTTTCTTTATACATTTTCGCATTCTCATAAGAGAATTGGCGAAATTCCTCTAATTCATTAAGCTGCAGCATTCTTATCTCTCCTGCACGACTCAGATCAAAATTTAACTTTTTCAAAGCCCAAAACGTCTTATGCTATAGCTCTAGTGGTAAATGGCAAGCTTTCCCATATACTAACCTATAGGGAGACATACCTAGAGGAGTCTTATAAGCTGTCCTATAAGCCCAAAGAGCCTCATGCAACCTAAAAAACCAATCCTTTCTAGATGGATGGACTACTTTCTCTAAGATAGCTTTAATTTCCCTATTACTAATTTCAGCTTGACCATTTGCTTGTGGGTGATAAGGGGTAGCTATCCTATGCTTAATCCCATACTTAGCTAAAAGCTTAGTTAAGATATTATTAACAAAATGTGTACCCTCATCACTCACTAGAGCCATAGGTGTCCCAAACCGCGCAAAGATGTGCGACTGGAGAAACCTTGAAACCGTCTTGGCATCACTCTGATGGCATGCGATGGCCTCCACCCACTTGGACACGTAATCCACTGCCAATAAGATAAAAACATTGCCATTAGAAGGGGGAAATGGCCCCATAAAATCAATACCCCATACATCGAATAGTTCAACTTCTAAAATGTAAGTAAGAGGCATTTCATCTCTTGGCCCCAAATTTCCTCTCCTTTGGCAAGCATCACATTGCTTGTAGAACCAATGGGAATCCTTGAATAACGTAGGCCAGAAAAATCCGCAATGCAAAATCCTCATAGCCGTCCTCTGACCACTGAAATGACCTCCATACGGCGAAGAGTGACATTGCTCCAGGATTTCCTTTGCTTCAGCACCTGAAACACACCTACGAATAATACCGTCAGAGCATTGCTTATACATAAATGGCTCATCCCAAAAGAAAAATTTTGCATCATGCTTAAACTTTTTCTTCTGCCTCCAATCCATGTCAATAGGAGTGAGTCCCTTTACCAAAAAGTTGGCAATATCAGCATACGAAGGGACATCCCTAACTACCTTTATTTCAACAGCAAAGAGCTGTTCATCTGGAAAAGAATCGGAAATGGCAGATTGCTCCAGCAAAGATGATGACGGATCAAGACGAGATAAATGATCTGCAATGACATTTTCTGATCCCTTCTTATCCTTTATTTCCAAGTCGAATTCCTGCAATAATAAAACCCAACGAATTAGTCTAGGCTTTGCATCTTTCTTTGACATTAAATACCTTATTGCTGCATGATCCGTGAACACCGTGACTTTGGATCCAACCAAATATGGCCAGAATTTCTCAAAAGCAAACACAACAGCTAACAACTCCTTTTCAGTAGTTGTGTAGTTGACCTGTGCCTCATTTAAAACCTTGCTTGCATAATATATAGGATGAATAAATTTGCCTTGCTTCTGCCCCAGCATTGCACCTACTGCAGCATCACTCGCATCACACATTACCTCGAATGGCAAATTCCAATTAGGTGCGTAGAGAATGGGTGCTGAGATTAAAGCAGCTTTCAATGTTTCAAAAGCCTTCCTACAATCTGCATTAAAGTCAAAAACATGATCAGTGCACAATAAGTTACAAAGAGGTTTACTGATTTTGGAAAAATCCTTTATGAACCTCCTATAAAATCCAACATGCCCTAAGAAGCTTCGAATTCCCTTCACTGAATTCGGTGATTCTAATCTTTCAATAACCTCAACTTTTGCTCTATCAACTTCTAGACCATTCTTAGAAATCCTATGACCTAACACTATGCCCTCCTTCACCATGAAGTGGCACTTCTCCCAATTAAGAACTAGATGGGTATCCTCACATCTTTTTAACACCTTACCTAAATTATCTAAACAACTCTGAAAAGACCCTCCAAAAACTGAAAAATCGTCCATAAAGACCTCAACAGTGGACTCAATCATATCAGAAAAAATTGCTAACATACACCGCTGAAATGTTGCTGGAGCATTGCAAAGGCCAAAAGGCATTCGCCTGAAAGCAAACGTCCCATAAGGGTAGGTGAAAGTGGTTTTTTCCTGATCTTCAGGAGCAATAGTAATCTGGTTATACCCAGAACAACCATCCAAGAAACAGTAGTAGGCCTGACCAGCCAATCGATCCAACATCTGGTCAATAAATGGCAAAGGGAAGTGGTCCTTACGGGTGGCTTTGTTAAGCCTCCTGTAATCCATGCAAACCCTCCAACCAGTTATTGTCCTAGTTGGAATCAACTCATTGTCTTTATTTCTTACCACAGTGACACCTCCTTTCTTAGGAACACATTGGACAGGGCTCACCAAATTGTTGTCTCCAATCGGATAAATGATGCCAGCATCCAACCATTTAATCACCTCCTTTTTAACCACTTCTTTCATTGCAGGGTTAAGCCTTCTTTGTTGCTCAATACTCCTCAAGGAACCCTCCTCTAGAGTGATTTTATGCATACAAAATGATGGGCTAATCCCCTGAATGTCAGCCAATGTCCAACCAATAGCCTTGCGGTATTGCTGCAGCAACTTTATTAAGACCTTTTCATGCTCCAGCATTAAATCTGATGCAATAATAATGGCCAACGTCTCACCTTCCCCAAGATACACATACTTCAGATGATCCGGCAAGGGCTTCAAATCTAAAGTAGGTGCCTCAATCAGGGATGGTTTAATTGGGGGAGCCTTTCTTTGATCTAAATCTAAAGACTCAAAAACATCCTCACACCTAAACAATTCTTTTTCCTTTTTTCTATCTAAAAAACAAACTTCTAAATCCTCTTCACTAACCTCTCCATGCTTTTCCGAATGCTTATTAGCCGAATCCTGAATTGCTGTCTCAACAATTGTGTTCTCCAAAATCCTAATGAAAGAGCAATCTTCCATCTCGTCTGGATACTTCATGGCCTTAAACACATTAAATTTTACTTCCTCATTACAAACTCTCATTGTTAATTCCCCTTTTTGAACATCTATTAACGCCCTACCAGTAGCCAAAAATGGACGTCCTAGAATAATTGAGACATCTCTATCAGCCTCATAATCTAAAATAATGAAATCAACAGGAAATATGAATTTATCCACTTTTACTAAGACATCCTCAATCTTACCCTCTGGATATGTGATAGACCTATCAGCTAGTTGGAGTGTAACTGTGGTAGGTCTAGCTTCACCAATACCTAACTTTCGATAGACAGAAAGAGGCATAAGGTTAATGCTTGCACCTAAATCACAGAGTGCTCTACCTAACTCTTTTCCACCTATAGACACAGGTATAGTAAATGATCCTGGATCCTTAGCCTTGGTTGGTAGCCCATTCTTAAGAATAGCACTACACTCCTCAGTAAGAGATACAGTTTCAAACTCACCTAACCTCTTCTTTTTAGTTAAAATATCCTTAAGAAATTTAGCATAATTAGGCATTTGCTCTATAGCTTCTACTAAAGGGATATTTATATGCAATTGCTTAAGAATCTCTAAAAACTTTTTAAATTGACCATCCTGATTCCTAGGCTTTTGCCTTTGTGGAAAAGGTAGAGGTGGTACATAAGGTGGGGGCGGCACATATGGTTGTTCTACATCTAGCATAGAACTAGATGCTCCAGCATCTTTATTGCTGCCTCCAGCACCCTGACCAGACTCCAACTCTTTCTCGACAAAAAAATTTCTATCACCATTATTATTTAAATCCTAGGTCTTTCTAGACTCTTCTAGTGGCTTACCACTCCTAAGGGTTACTGCCTTTACCTGCTCCTTACCTTCCCGTCTAGGGTGTTCAGTATCTGATGGAAGTTTCCCTTGAGGCCTTGCCTTGAGCTCATTAGCTAGCTGACCCACTTGCAATTTCAGGGCTCTCATTGAAGCTTGATTACTTTGAATTGCAGCGTCTGTACGAGCCATAAATTCTTTCATCATTGCCTTGAGAGAATTCTCCGAATTTTGCTGGGGCAAAGCCTGCTTATTTTGCTGGGGCATTACCTGCGCTTTAGCAAATCCAGGCTGGTTCACCTTTTGTTGTGTTTGCACATTACTCCCTTGTCCTCCCCACGCGAAGTTGGGGTGGTTGCGCCAACCTGGATTATAGGAGTTAGAATACGGGTTGTTCCTCTGATTACCTACAAAAAACACGGAAGCTGGATTGCTGGGGCAAAACTCGTAGTTGTGATTTTCACCACAATAGACACATGCTTCCTCTGTGACTTGGTTCACCACTGCAGCAGGCTCCACAACCGGCGGCTGCTGATGACTAATCACTGTCACATTCTTAAGAGCGTTAGCAATCATTGCAAGATCAGCCCTAATGGTGGACACACCATCAACCTCTAATACACTCTTAACCTTTTTATTTGTGCCTCTAACATCCGACCACTGACAACTATTAATAGATATTCTTTCTAAAATTTCATAAGATTCATCAAAAGTTTTTGCCAAAAGGGCCCCTCCAGCCGAGGCATCGACCATACCTTGGGTTACTCCATTTAAACCATTGTAAAATGTTTCCATTTGAATACAATGAGGTAAACCATGATGGGGACACTTTCGCAAAAGCTCCTTAAACCTCTCCCAAGCCTCACTAAAAGTCTCATCCTCAAGTTGCCTAAACCCTACTATTTCACTCCTTAATTTAGCATTTCTATTAGGTGGGAAATATTTACTCAAAAAATTTTCAGCTAACTCATCCCACGTCCTAATTGATCCTGGAGCAAAAGAGTTTAACCATGACTTTGCTCCATCTCTAAGAGAATACGGGAACAAAGTTAATCTAAGAGCATCTCTAGGCACTCCTTGAATTACAAAAGAATCACTAACTCCTAGAAAAGACTTAAGATGTAAATGAGGGTCTTAAGATGTCAAACCATGGAATTGCCCCACGGTTTGCAACATCTGAAACATTACCGGTTTCATTTCAAAATTTGCCGCTTGGATTTGGGGACGTTCAATCCCTGGATTCAACTCATTAAACATCGGGACAACATATGCTCGAATGGCTCTGGTCCTATCGTTCGCTATCAAGAAAGGATTCTCAGCCTGATTATTTTGCTGCTCATTTTGCTCAAACAGTGGGTTTTGCTGCAGCAACAGATTCTGCTGGGGGTTTGCTGCTGCTGGACCTTCATCTGGTTTCTGCGCTGCTCCCTCCTTCTGTTCCTAAATGTCCTTTCAATTTCTGGATCAAGCTCAAACCGTACCCCAGGCGGGTCGCTCATGCACCAAAATCACACCTGCAAAAACAAAAGAAACAATCAAAAAGTTCTAGCATCAAACCACTAAAACACATACACAAAAATAAATCAGATAAAAACTTATTCAAGTCCCCGGCAACGGCGCCAAAAACTTGTTGGGTTCCTAGAGTGAGTAAAAATATAGTATAAAATACTCTAGAATTCCTGTGCAAGTAATATTATCAATCCGAGCCCTGAATGAGTTTCCACTCTACCTATTTTTGTGTAACTTTTTAATGGTTTCAAGAATAATAAAATGATTGGGTTTTATCGGAATTATGCTGAAGCAAAATAAATGACAGAACAATAAGTAAACAAATAGATAGACAGATTAAAGGCAGGCGCTGGTTAGGTTTAGTGATTATTCTAAAATATGCTCCAACAATATTATTGATCATGCATTTCCCGCAGTATTATTAGCGGATTCCTCCCGGAACTCCGAATCTTTTTGGATGTGTTTCAACCCCAATGAAGTGCGACCGATCAGGCACTAGGCAACTGGCTATCCCTAACTCAGTCACTGGTGTTCACCAATACACAATGATCGTAGTGTGGATAATTGCCACACACTCTCTAAATCATCCCTGAAACTAGAGAGAGCTATCCATACCGGCTGGCCAGGCGGGCATAAAATGAAACTAAGCACAACAATTAACCAAAATGCGATAGTCAATATATTACTAGAGATGAAGCACAGTAATCACATTATTCCTAACCAAAAACTTAAGCTACTTAGTTCATAATAGGCGTAGGAATACGAATTACAATATGAGTTTGCATGTCCATAACCACAAGTTAATAAAGAAAGTAAACTCCCTAATCAGCTTGCGGAAGATGGTGTTCTTGATGATCTTCAATCTCCCTATACTATTTGGCTTCCAAGGGAAAACATGGAATGACTTTGACTTTGACGGCTACTTCCTTTTATAGAAGGATGTGAGGCTTGAATTAGGTCAACTAGGACACGTGTAAGGCTCTCCTTGATGGGATCCTTTATCATGAAGTTGGCTAACGAGCTGTGACGTGGCAGTTTCTGTTCCCAGTTTTGCTGCAGCATAGAATTTGCTCCCTCCAGTCGCTCAGCAGCATAATCTGCACAAAGTAATTTCCAATGCTTCAATTCTTCCAAATGGGTTAAAACATGTAATATCTATCCAAAACCAACCTTAATAAGCATAAAGGACACACAAATCCCTATATAATTTAGGCCTAAATAACTACCTTTTGGGCAGTTATCAGTACCCCATGTCTGAAGGGTAGTAGTCCCTTCTTGGAGTTTTGCATCGAATATCGAGACAACATCTTGTCAATATACGTTGCTTGAGACAGAGCTAGCGTTTTTTTCTTACGATCCCTAATGATTTTCATTCCAAGAACATATTGAGCCTCTCCAAGATCTTTCATTTGGAATTGGGCTGCTAACCATTTCTTAATGTCAGTGAGGTATCTTACATCATTCCCAATGAGGAGGATATCGTCTACATAAAGTATTAGAAAAGCTACTTTCCTTTTGTTGACTTTCTTGTATACACAAGGCTCATCAACGTTTTGGTCAAAGCCAAAAGATTTGATTGCAGTATCAAATCTAATGTTCCATGATCTGGACGCTTGTTTCAATCCATAAATGGATCGATTGAGCTTACAAACCTTTTATTCCTTACCTTGGGCTATGAACCCTTCGGGTTGAAACATGAAGATATTCTCTTCAAGATTACCATCCAGAAAGGTAGTCTTGACGTCCATTTGCCATATTTCATAGTCATAATATGTGGCTATGGATAAAAGAATTCTTATGGACTTTAACATGGCTACATGAGAAAAGGTTTCCTCATAGTCAACCCCTTCCTTTTGGGTATAACCTTTTGCCACTAGTCTAGCTTTGAAGGTCTGTACCTTTCCAATTGCATCTCTTTTTCTCTTATAGATCCATTTGCACCCTATGGGTTTTACCCCATTTGGTAGATCTGCAAGTTCCCATACAGAATTGGAGTACATTGACTCCATTTCCAGGTTCATGGCTTTGACCCATTCATCCTTATCTTCGTCATTCATTGCCTGTCGATAGGACAATGGATCCTCAATGCCATCATTAGGTATGACAACCTGAGTTTCAGTTAAACCCAAGTAGCAGTCAGGTTGTAATACAACCCTCCCACTGCGTCGAGGCATTCCCAACGATTGAGATGGACGGGATGGATCTGAAGAAGTAGTTCCTTCATCAACCCTTGTTGAAGGTCCAACTTCATCAACAACTCTTGATGATTCTTCAGTAGCTTCTCCTAATATTATTTTGCTTCGTGGTTTATGATCTCTCATGTGGTCTTCCTCTAAGAAAGTGGCGTTTGTCGATACAATCACCTTATTTTCTTGTGGGTCGTAGAAATAACCACCTCTCGTTTCTTTAGGGTAACCAACAAATTGGCACAGTTTTGAACGAGGTTCCAGTTTCTTAGGATTTGTCACAAGCACGTGTGCAGGACAACCCCAGATGCGAAAGTGATGCAAACTAGGTTTACGCCCCTTCCATAATTTGAAAGGTGTTTGAGAAACACTTTTCGAGGGAACATTGTTCAAGATGTATACTGCAGTCTCTACTGCATACCCCCAAAACGAGCTAGGCAATTGAGCATAGCTCATCATTGATCGAACCATGTCTAACAAGGTTCTATTTCTCCTTTCTGACACACCATTCTGCTGAGGTGTACCAGGGGCTGAGAGTTGAGATTGGATTCCATGTTCTATCATATAATCCTGAAATCTTTGATCCATATACTCCCCTCCTCGATCAGATCGAAGTACTTTAATAGATTTACCTAATAGGTTTTCAACTTCAGCCTTAAACTCCTTAAACTTTTCAAGGGCTTCAGACTTATGTCCCATTAGGTATAAGTAACCATATCTTGAATAATCATCTATAAATGAGATGAAATATTCGTACCCTCCTCGAGCTTTTACATTCATTGGACCACACAGATCCGAATGTATTAACTCTAAGGGTTCTTTGGCTCTGTAACATTTTGCAGTAAAGGGTCTCTTTGTCATTTTTCCCTCGAGACAAGATTCACAAGGTGGTAGTGAATCATCTTCTAACTTTCTTAAAAGTCCATTCTTTACCAAACGACCGATCCAATCGATGTTTATATGACCAAGTCTAAGATGCCAAAGATTAGTATTGTTACTTCATGGAGAAATCTTTTGCCTTTTACTTTGAGTTTCAGCAGTTTTAAATAATTCGTGATTTAAAAGTGCTTTGTTTTCGGTTGGTCTTAAAACATACAAGTTATTTTCCAATTTGGCTGAACAAATAAGTACACCATTTTTATAAATGAACGCTTCATTCATATCAAAAGTAATTGTATACGATTGTTCAATCAAACATGAAATAGAAATTAAGTTCCTCTTAATCTTGGGAACGATTAAAAAACTTTCTAAAAGTAAGAATCTATTTCTAAAATATAACTTCGCAGCTCCCACTGCTTTAGCTGAAATGACTTCTCCAGTTCCAACCCTGAGTGTCATTTCCCCATCGTTCAATTGTCGAAAGGAACTATTTTCCTGAAAAGAAGAGCAAACATGATTAGTTGCTCCTGAATCAAGTATCCAGGTTAACTCATCATGTTCTACCAGGCATGTTTCTAAAACCAGTAAATCAAATTTACCTTCCTTTTCCTTCTTTTTCTCAGCAAGGTACTTTGGGCAGTTTCTCTTCCAATGTCCATCTACATTGTAGTGGAAACACTTGCCCTTGTCTGCCATAGCTTTGGCTTTCCCCTTGCTTTTAGCAGCAGTACTGGGAGCTTTCCCCTTGTTTCCTTTCTTCTTCTGAGTTTTCTTTGAAGAAGTGGCTACAGATTTAGTTCCAGATGATGAACCCTTCTCGAACTTTCTTTTAGAGTGAACAACGTTTGTCTCTCCTTCTATCTATCCCTTGTTCTTAAGAAGAGACTGATAGAGCTGTAGCTCATTCAGGAGGCTAGTCAGGTTGAATGTTATTTTATTCATCATTGCATTGCTTTGAAACTGTAGAAAACTCTTCAGAAGAGATTCTAAGATGAATGCAACCTGACTACGCTCATCTATGACCGCCCCGTTTGCTTTTGCCACGTTGAATTGGACCATCATATCCAGGACATGCTCCCGAACAGACGTGCCCTCTTTCATGCGACAGCTATAAACGTATTTGAGAGCGTCATGGTGGAGTTGGTAGGACGGTTGTCCAAACATCTCCCGGAGAGAGTTCATAATCTCCCTCGCTGTTACCATGCCCTCATGCCTTTTAGCCAAAACTTCAGATAAGCTGGCTAAGATATAGACGCGAGTCTTATCATTGGCCTTTGTTCAGCGGTCATAAGCATCCTTAACTGCCTGTGATGCATTACGAGCAGGGGCTGGAGGACAATCCTCCGTTAAGACGAACCGCAGATCATCGACAACAAGAATCGTATTCAGGTTCGACTTCCACATAGCATAATTTTCACCGGTTAATTTCTCATTTTTAAGCAGAGAGACAATTGAGGAAGACATTGCTGAAATTTAAACAAACAATGACCGTATTAGTTATCTTTGCCTTAACCCATCATACAAGCAAACAATTGCACACAATCCAATCAATTTAGCAAAATAGACAATCACAGAACCCTAAAACTATCGATTTAGTTTTGCAACGATGTTTCAGAGGTTTAGAATACCAGCCACCGAAGGGTGATCAGGCACTCCTCCTTTGAAATGAGACACCTCTCAGCTAATTCTAATTCCAGAATAACTCATATTCCTATAGACATTAGCCACCGTTGTTCGGTCAAGGATTTGTTAACACTTTTAACTCATCCTCGTAAGTGTAACCCTCCCATTTTCAGATCTCAGAGGCATGCACCAACAGGCTACCGAAGGGAAAGACAACTGTTGGTGATTAGCCTAAGAGCTCCTATCCTTTTCAGGAGTTCACGATGTTCCGAATCCTATGACCAGGCCCTCCGAAGGGATGGTTGCGCCAAGACAACCTGCAGGCGGATCATAGGACTCTCACGGTGTGAACTATGGGCGGAGCCCGAGGGATACGTTGACACGTGTCCCGCTCCCACTTACTCTAGAAATTTTTCCCATTCACCTTGATATTGATTCATGCAAACACTTTCCGAAGGGAGGCCGCTCCTAAGGCGACTCGAAGCCGAGCATGAATCTCATGTTGTGTATATAGGGACGTAGGAGCAAAACTTGATTTAAATCTCGTTTTGAAATTTTCCTCCCACTGAAAATGTCCTAAGGTTAATATAGGGTTGTTTAACTTAGATAGTATTCGGCTAAGTCAATCTATCTAAGTCTGATCCTATTATAACAATTATGGAAAGGATTCAACTGCAATCTTTTGGGTGAATTAAACTTCTTTTAATAAACCCAATATTGCAAGTCAACATTACTATGGTTAATTCAACTCAATGTTCGGGTTAGTTCCCAGGTAGGAGGTGTTCCGTAAACCGTCAACTTAAATACCCCCAACCTTAGACAGAACTTTACCGAGAGAGTTCCCTTATAACCTCAGTAATGTAAGGTCTTTACTCTAAAGATCTAGGTGCATTAAACACTTTTAATAAACCTAGTGACATTGCATGCTAACATTTAACTATGATTAATTCAACTCCGGTATTCCAGGTCAGTTCCCAGGTAGGAGGTGTTCCGTAAACCGTCAACTTAAATACCCCCAGCCTTAGACAGAACATTACCGGTGGAGTTCCCTTATAATCATAGCAATGTTTTTCCTACTTAGTCAATTAAAACTATTTTTAATTATAAGTAAGAAAAGATTCTAATCCTATTAGAAATCGATCTAGGTCTAATTAATTTTAAACAATTTAAAATTAATCTAATTTATCCTATGATCTTATGTTTGCATGCAAATCATGATTATAGATTGACGGTTTCTAATCATTAATATTGAAGAACTATTTCAAATTTTAATGATTAATCCTATAATCAAGAATCTAGGGTTTAATTCATTCAACAATCTCATTCAAATTAAATAATTAAACCACATCAATTGCATGAATAATATAACAATTATATTATTAACTATGGATGTTTCATGCTTCATGCAATTTTGATTTTCTTTTATTATAACAATTATAAGCCAATCAAGAAAATCAACCAAGCATGCTTCATTCATCACATTAAACATAACCATTTATATTTAATTTAAGTAATGACATGCTTCATGCTTTCCAATTTTTCATATAATTAATATACACTTATATTAAAAATATGAAAACTATTCCATGCATTTAAACATACATTATAACAATTTATAATATATAAAAAATGCATGAGCATGTTTATAACCTAAGGTGGGATTAAATATTCTATATGACATCCATAAAGCATATAAATAGCAATTGAACCGGTTAATTTTGGCCCCTAGGATAAAATAAAGCATTAAATTACATTAATTTAGTTAAATTCTATCCTAAAAAATCCATGTACAGCTCCGGAATTGGTCTAGACAGCACGAAACGCCCCAAACCACCTCGAACCGGCCTCTAAAATCACTAACCATTCCAAAAATTGGCTGAACCGGACCAAATAGGTCCCAGCCCAGCCGAACCGGTCCGAACCGGATCGCCTACAGCTTGAACCACGCCTGTTGAAACCCTAATGCGTGCCTCCATCGTGACAGCGTCGAGACGCTGTGATGATAGCGTCCCGACGCTGTGCGTTTTCCATATCTGGCGCCTGCGGTATCGAGACAGCGTCGAGACGCTGTTGAGATAGCGTCCCGACGCTGTTGCGTCTGGAGGCAGAATATGGGCAAAAACAGCGTCGATTCTTTGATTTTTCTTCTGATTCCAGCGGCGATTTCATCGATTTTCATCTCATAAAAACCTATTCTAGACCCGGACTTACATAGGACTCGATTTTACATAATATACCCGAAACACCGGGCCTTACATGATCAAAATCACATAAAAATAAAATCTATGGCCATAAAATTAACCCAAACAGTTCAATGCAAACCGAACATACATTATGCATAAATCCCACCTATTAGAGCCTATCGCAACTTTTAAAATTAATTAATACGGACAGTGATGGCTCTGATGCCGATTGAAGCGAATAAAAGTCCCCACGTAGCGGAAACGCATCGATTGGACCTTACGCCGTATATTAATTAACATTAAAATACCGTTACGATAACTCAAACAAAACTTTAAACAACCTTTAAAGCCGCTGTTAAATTGGTTTAAACATGCTAAAAATAAATCTAAATTTATTTTTAATACTTTTCTAAAGAAAAGGGGAAGAACCGTCACATACCTTCGTTGTAGACTTGACCGTTCTTCGCCAACAACACTCCAACGAACGAAAACGCAGCAGCCTTCTCGCCTCTTGATCGCTGGAATTTTCTTCTTTGAATGACACAATAACCACAGAGGTTACACCGGTATGTCTCTAAGTCTAGGAGGCAAAAGACTTGTGGGAGTCTTTCTCTAAGAGGGAGGCTAGAGAGAATTCTAGGTCTTGTCTTTCAAGAGTGTCAAGTGTCATGACCAATTAGGTCTAGTGTTCTATTTATAGAAGAGAGGCCATGAATAAAATATACAATTAAATCAATCTTTTCCAAAATTGATTCAATCTTATTCCTTAATTAATCAATCATGATCAATCAATTCCCTAATTGATTAATCTTTTCCACAAATGACTAATTACTTCCATAAGTGATTAGATCATTCCCATAAATGATTAATTACTTCCTTAAGTGATTAATTATTTACATGATTGATTAATTCATGGTTAATGAATTCTTTAATTAACCACCAATTAAATATCACATATTTAATTTCCGGCCTTGAATTAATTAATTTTGCCCAAACACATTTTAGGACTTAAATTAATTAATTCATTATTTGAACCCTTTCAATCTTCCATAAATTTATATTTGAACTTCTTCAAATATTAATTTATCTCATAATAATATATTTGTTTCCCTTAGTAAATTGAACATTTTCAATTTACATTTATTACTTAGTTGCCTCAAATTACTTTACGAGCTACCAGTGGGACCTAATGGACCTGCAGATCAGAAGCTCCAACGATGTGAGATTAATTGGTTAAACTCATTAACCACATTAATCAATATTCGTTAACTGTGTGTACATTCCACTATAGACTCACAGTTGCACTCTTCTCACTGCAGACCTATTTTCTGTGTCCACGACTCTAGACCAATATGGACTAGTTAGTCCTTCACGAGTGTCCGTAACACCAGCTGGATCAAATTACCGTTTTACCCCTGGGTTACCTCTATTTCCTTAAGTACCAATTCTCCTCTAATGAACAACCTGTTTGTGGTCCAACCATCAAACATAAAACTCTCTCGTGCCATTGAGAGGGTAGGGCCCTTTGTTCAAGACTCGGAGTAACCACTTAAGGGAACACTCATCTGCTTCCCTAAAGTCGGGAAGGAGTGAATTCCATCTTGTACGATTATGTTCCCAACTCCCCATTCGGTCATGTCTCCAAAGTGGTAGGCTTATTGAGTCGGCGTATTGGTCACTCTCACCCATACAAATCAAAGGACAATCTCTCATGAGCAGGAGTCCATAATCAACTCAAGATTAAGACTAAGTTGTCTAGGTCGTCCTAGTGAAATAGAAAACCAACTAGTTAACGGTGTTATACTATTTCGCGGTCCGGTCTTATGCAAACTCATTGCATAGGATACTCCCACTCGCATGTCTCCTACACGAACGTGTTGGATCGCAGCGTTTGTATCAAATACAAAGTGGGTCGTATTCATAGTGTCACCGGGATAAGACATCCAGTCTTATCCCTATACTATAGACCTTTTAGGCTATTTCTTGAACAATGATCCCATATGTCGCTACATATAGTTCAAGACTCATATTACAGCCTTGGATGTCTAGTTTATTGGATTAGGGTTATTATTAGGCAAAGACATATATAAAATATAAAATAACTAATAACAATTAATGGAAAAATATATCAATATTATTTCATTAATATCCGGTCAACGGTTACATTCACTATCTACGAGTTTTAGGGCATAAAACCCAACAACACCCTGATTTGGGTCATTATCGACAGACTCACCAAGTCATCGCATTTTCTCCCTGGGAAGCCTACTTACACTGTTGAAAAGTGGGCACAATTATATATGACAGAGATAGTCAAGCTTCATGGGGTTCCGGTATCAATAGTGTCAGATAGAGATCCTCGGTTCACGTCTAACTTCTGGAGAAGTTTACAAAGAGCCTTGGGTACACAGTTACATCTCAGTACCGCATTCCACCCTCAGTCAGATGGTCAAACTGAGCGATTGAACCAAACACTAGAGGATATGTTACGAGCATGTGTTCTGGATTTCTCAGGTAGTTGGGATGCTGACCTGTACTTAATGGAATTTGCTTATAACAACAGTTACCAAGCAACCATTGGTATGCCACCGTTTGAGGTTCTCTATGGGAAAAGATGCAAGTCCTCTGTTTATTGGGATGAGGTTGGAGAACGTCAATTGTTGGGGCCTGAATTGATCCAAGCCTCCAGTGAGGCTATTCGCACAATAAGATCGAGGATGCTAACGATTCAAAGCCGACAGAAGAGTTATGCAGACACAAAGAGAAGTTATTTAGAGTTTGACGTGGACGATCATATTTTCTTGTAGGTAACTTCTATGAAATGAGTTTTGAGGTTTGGAAGAAAAGGCAAGCTCAGTCCACGCTTCATTGGTCCGTTTGAGATTTTGGAACGGATTGGTCCGGTAGGTTACCATCTAGCCCTGTCGCCTTCTCTTTCAACGGTTCACAACATTTTCCATGTTTCCATGTTGCGAAGGTATCTGGCAAATCCAGCCCAAAAGTCCTTCTGCAGCTCCAAATATTGGTCTAGACTGCCTGAACCGACCCGAACCACTTCGAACCAGCTACAAAAACCACGAACCAAGCCAAATTCCAGCTAAACCAGACCAAATCGGTCCCAACCCAGCCAAACCGCGTGAACCGGACCGCCCAACAACCTTGAACCGTCCTGTTGCGAATCCCTAACGCATGTTGTAATCGTGACAACGTCGCGATTTCTCTGACTTTTATCTCATAAAAACCTATTCTAGACCCGGACTTACATAGAACTCGATTTTACATAAAATACCCGAAACACCGGGCCCTTACATGATCAAATCACATAAAAATAGTAAAATCTATGGCCATAAATTAACCTAAACAGTTCAATGCAAACATACATACATTATGCATTAATCAATCCCACCAATAGCCAATGCAAATTTTAGAGAAACAAAATTATATCTACGATCGACTCTGATACCAATTGTAGGATTGGAATTTCGTAATTATGTAGAGCAGAAGCGTGATTGGGACCGATTCGTAATTAATTTTGTTTAATCTAAACTACCAATACATTGACAATAATCTTAGAACTATTCTAGATGTATATTAAGGCTAAGCACATAAACAGATTAAATCTAAATCTAATTTATATAGTAACAAATTACTTACTCTCGTTGATGACTTAGATTAAATTCACCAACTGCTTGTGAATTAATCACGAACTAGTGCGAACACCACCACTATGGCTACACCGGTATGACTCTGAGACTTATAGAGGCAGGAGACTGGTGGGAGTCTAGAGGAAGCCTTGAGGAGAATTATCTGAGAGTAAAAGAATGAATGAGATGTCTTTCACCCCACCCCAGGGGTCCTATTTATAGGTAAAGGCCAAGACCTTTTTCCTAACGGGAAAAATGTCTCTAATTTTATTAAATAATTAATTAATTTTCCTAATTAAATATCATATATTTAATCTTAGGGATATTATTAAAATTAAAATTAATGTGAATCCAATTCATATTAAATTTATTTGAACTCTTTCAAATATTTTCTTTCCTAATAGGAAAATGTCTCTAATTTTAATAAATAATTAATTAATTTCATAATTAATTAATTTACCCAATTAAATATCATATATTTAATATTAGAGACTTTATTAAAATTAAATTTAATATGAATCCAATTCATATTAAATTTATTTGAACTCCTTCAAATATTTTTCTCAAGAATTAATTTTTGAAATTAATTCAAAAATTATTTTCTAAAGTTTCATACACTTTATAATATAATGCATCAATATACATTATACGATTGCCCAAATAAATTGAACACTTTCAATTTACAATTTATACTTAATTGCCTCAAGTCTCTTTACGAGCTACCAGTGGGACCTAATGGACCTACAGATCAGAAGCTCCAACGATACGAGACTAATTGGCCAAACTCATTGACAAAGTTTAGTCAACATTCGTTAACTGTGGGTCACTCCACTAAAGACCCACAACTGCACTCTTCTCACTAGAATATTTCTCTTTCCACGGATGTCGACCAAGCAGTAAGTCAATCCTTCACATGTGTTTGTAACACGAGCTGGGTCAAATTACCGTTTTACCCCTGGGTTACCTCTGGTTCCTTAAGTACCATTGATTCCTCTAATGAACAAGTTGGTTAGGGTCCAACCACTAAACAGGAGTTCCTCTCGAGCTAGGAGAGGATAACACACCTTTGTTCAAGCCCCGGAATCAGCCCTTAAGGGAACACACATCTACTTACCCTAATAGGGGAAGGAGTGAATTCCATCTTGTACTGTTATGTTCCCAACCCCTATTCGGTCTTGCCCCTGAAATCGTAGGCTTATTGAGTCGGTGAATTGGCCACTCTCACCCATACAAATCTAAGGACAATCCCTCATGAAAGGGGTTCATAACAGACTTAGGATTGAGATTGAGTTACCGAGGTCATCCTATTGAAATAGAAACCTAGACTAGTGAACAACGTTACATCTAGTGGTTACTATTTCACGGTTTGGTCTTATACAAACTCATTGCATAGGATACCCCCACCCACATGTCTCCTACATGGATGCTTTGGATCATTGCATCTGTATCGAATACAATGTGGGTCGTATCACATAGTTTCACTAGGATAAGGTACCCAACCTTATCCCTATACTATAGACCTTTTAGGTTGTTACTTGGACACTGATCCCCGTATGTCCCCATATATTAGTCCAAGTTTCATTTAAACAACCTTGGATCTTAGTTTATTGGATTTAGGGTTTATTAATGCAAACTCGATTATTCAATAACCAAATTACTGAATTACTCAAATAACGCTTTATTGAGATCGATTAATTTGTTTCATTTACTATCTACGAGTTTTAGGGCATAAAACCCAACATTAAGTTAATTTTATGAGATACAAATGTAAAGTGATACAAATGTAAATTTTAATATGAATTTGATTTATATTATAGAATTAATTAATTCAAGGCCTGAAATTAAATATATGATATTTAATTGAGTAATTAATTAATTAATTAATAGAATGTGTGAAATTAAATATATGATATTTAGTTGGGTAATTAATTAATTATAGAATTAATTAATTGGGTAGTTAATCAATTATGAAAATCTAAAATTAAATATATGATATTTAATTGTGTAATTAATTAATTATAGAATTAATGAATTGGGTAATTAATCAATGGAAATTGTTAATCACTTATGGACGTAATTGATCACTTATGGAATTGATTAATCAATTATGGAAATGGCTAATTATGGAATAGATTAATAATTTATGGAAATAATTCATTATTTGTGAATATTTTATTCATGGTTTTTTTCCTATAAATAGAACTCTACACCTAGGGTTTTAGTGGTACAACATAATGCCACAAGAATGCATTCTTGCATTCTCTCTAGCCTCCCTAGCCACTCTTTCATATTCTCTCAACAGAGAACACACAGAGGAACATTTCCCTCTTGTGTTTTTCCCAATAAAAATTAGGTAGTCCCACAACTACGTTACTAATCTCAGAGTCACAGCAAGGAAGATCAATTGGCGGTGTCTCAATTGTTGACCCTTGGTTCCCATGCAATCAAGAATTGTGTTCTTGATATTTCAGAGATGACAACGACGATATGTATGCTTCTTCGCTTTAGATTAGTTCCAAGGTTGTATGCTTAGGCTTAATAAATAGATTTAGAATAGTTTTATGAATCTTTGCCAATGTATTGGTATTTTGGTAGAAACAAAATTAACTACGAATTGGTCACACAGTTCGCTTCTGCTAACGGAATTAGGGAATTCAAATCCTTCAGGACCAAAATGGTATTTTACCTTTTTTCTTTCGCATCATTTCTTCTTCTTTCCTTTCCTCTCATTTTTCTTCTTTTTCTTCTTCCCTCTTACTCCCTTTCCACTCCTTTCTGTTGGGGTTGGTGCCCTAAAACTCGTAGATAGTGAGAACTCGTAGATAGTTGACGTGCACGTGCTGCTAGCACAACACCTGGTCGAGTGCAAGTATACACTATCAAGTCATAAAGTGGAAAGTATTCCGAATAGTGTACCCAAGGGTGATGGTGACTAGTTGAGAAACACAAGATTTTGTAAAAACGGGAACCTCCTCCAAGTTTTGCAACCACAGTTGGTAACAAGAAAAATAAGTTGATTGAGGTTTTGATTTTAAGACAAAAAAATAGAATAAGCAGGTAAAAGAAAACAGTAAAAACTTTATGAGATAAATGGGGGAAATCAAATACTATCAACTGTAAGCTTTAGAATGTGCCCACCTATGGGCCCGCAAATGACTCAAGCATTGCAGTCAACTGAGAAACACTATCTATGTTGCCCAGTTGTGCCTGCAATTACTCTGACAACTAGATTGTGAGTTAAGTCCAACTTCTATTCAACTCCGCTGTAGGTGCCTTTAGAGGACGAAGCCAACTATACATCTATTTCTAGGGTTAGTTGAAACATAAATAAATAACACTCATGACACTTAAACTCTAGCGGTTCCAGTCCTATTTCTAGGATGCAAGAAGTCAAATTCCTATTTTTAGGATCTTTTCCACTATTGTTTTGTGAACCCGTGCCTTTAACTCCAACCTTTCGGCCATCAGCTAAATACAGACTATGCTAAGCTAAGTGATCAGTTTAAGCTAACGATGAACTTTAATTTCAACAAGAACAAACAATTCTAAGAGGGAGCAAATTGCTTTTGCATAGGCAGACTTCCTTATGCTCAAAGAATCTACATATTTGACCCCCCAAGTAGAATCTTAGCTCATAATTGAAAGCAAAATGTAAAACAAAAAAGAAAAAAAAACTTAACATATAAAAGCAATTTAACTTTATATTAAAGAAGGAATCGAGTACAAGAATTTAACTTACAACTGAAAAGTAAAGAAAGAAAATCAAGAACAACATTGCTGGAAATAAAAGAATGCAAGTCTGAAAGTAAAAGACAAGACTCTATTAAGGATCTTTCCCTCTTTATCAAGCTTGGTCTTGCCCTTTTTAAAGGAGAGACAAGCCTTTCTCTTCTTCTTCTTTCGAATGGAAGAGTCGACTGAAGTTGAAAGACTCGGAATCAGAGTGCTTAAAAGATGAGAAGAGAAAAACGTCAAAATCTTTCCTAAGGATGAAATTTTGAGCTCTTTTTGCTTTTTGCATCTTGGTCCCCTTTTATAGACCTTAGAAAGTGAGGTTGACTGCCGATATCAGTCTAAGAAGGCCTTGGAAGGTAAGAATCCACAATCTTCGGAGATTTGATATTAGATTGGAGATTTTCAGACAATTTTGTGAAGATCCCACGATTCTCGGTATTCTGTAGGAAAGCCCAGTTGCGGCCTCATATCGGGCACAATTCCTCTTGTGTGTTGCATTGACAAGTCTGTCTTTAGCATGGTGCTACTTTCCTTATATGGCTTGCAGACAAAGTTTTATCTCATACTCCACATCCTTAGGTCCAGATGCAGGTGCAAATCTCCAGCTTTACTTCTTTTGCTCCGCTAACCTTTAATCTTCTCTTGCGGGCGCATCTTCCTCGCAAAGTTTTCTCCACAAAAACATTAACTTGGATAAAATCTTACAAAACTAATCTCTTTTTGTACATTTTGAGCTTAAATTCTATATTTCTAAGATTTCCCTCATTTATCTACAACATTTGCTAAATTGAGTCGAAATAATAAGATTTTAAACACAAAGTCCTTGCTTTCCAAACAAAAACCTAGGTTTTTAAGACCAAATAACGCACATAAATGAGCGTTATCACACCCCCAAACTTAAGCCATTACTTTTCCTAAAGCAATATTAACAAGATAATAGAAACAAAAAAGAAAGAATGTGTGTTTCATAGGTAAGTTTAGTTTGTGAGTGCGCCTTTCAGAAAGAACTTAGTAAAGATGATAGATGATGAATTAAGAATAATTCAGCCAACCTCAGTGCAAGTATACAATATCGATCCCACGAGGACTCAATTGGAAACACAAATTTGAAGATGAAACTGTTCAAAGATTGCTCAAAATAGGTAACCAAAGAAATAATTGATGATTGATTTTTGGAAATTAAAAAAAAACAAATAAGTAAAGAAATAACAATGATAAATAAAACGAGGTGTTCAACATAGTTTCATCCTAAAGGCAAATCACTTTAATCATAGATTATTCAACTTAAGCCTGCTCAATGCATTGAGTCAGATTTAACTTCTATTTGGCCTTGCTCCCAAGAACCGTTAGAAGGTTATGCGAGTACCGTTATGCACACTTCTGTGACTCGACTCCGACATAGATAAAGCAAACATGCAATCTATAGCCCTATAGTTGTTATAGGGTGCCTTAGGCAGCCTCGCACTATAACACCGAATACACTCTTTCGAGCCTTTTCTCCTATATCCCCTTTACGAGAACCGATATCGTTCGTCCCTTTCGAGGTCAAACTCACGTGGCATGCAAATTCTAAGTGATCAATTTAAACTCGGCAAGATCAGAATGATAATCAATAAAGGATGACATGCATTGAATGAAACTTAAACAAATAAACACTTTCAAGCTATTGAAGCATAAGGGATTCATTATATTCAACCCCTCAAAGGAATTTAGCTAAGCATGGTGGGATAAAGTACAAATGAACAACTTTACATTGAAATAAAATATAAAGAATACAAATGAATGAAAAGTGGCAAGTGTTGGAAATAATGACAGTAGCTAAATACTAGGGTTTTTTGTTTTATCCAATTCGTCTAAAGTTTGCTCGACACTCTACTCTCCTTTACAAATAGGAATAGGGTGAAAATTCCTACAAACACTAAGGTTTGATGTTTAACTAAGGTTATAATTCAGTCATCTAAGAAGGACCTCGGGCATCCCTACTCATGGGTGTCTACTAGGATTCTGTCACCACCCTCTTCTTCTTAGTGAGTTATGCTTGAATTTGACTTCGAATTAAGGCCTTATATCTTGTGGGGAGTAGTTGAAGAGCCATGAAATAGATGTTGGTAGGTAGCCCAGTCATTTTCGAGGTCAAAACGGCTGGTTAGGTGCGCAAAAGTTTCATTCAAAACGACCCGCGACGGACTCGGAACGACCTCAATTTTTCAAGAAATGCGGTCGCATTTCAAATTTGCCTTCCCAGAAATGCTAGGGTAAATTCCAACTTTCCTCTATTTTCCTGCACAACACCAAATTGGATCAAATTCATATCAAATTGGGTATTTTTTAAGCACAAATAAGCATAATTTGACAAATGTGACTCTCAACTCCCTAATTCATCAACTTTAACGTAATTTGAGCTCGAGAATAGTAAAATTGATCTAAACATGTTGAAACTGGCTTATTTTAGTGCGATGACCTAGGTACCGCGATCTTAATCTGACCTAACTATGAACTCCTATTTATTCATGTTGGGTTTTATGCCTTAAAACTCGTAGATAGTAAGTGTAACATTTAACCGAACATTAATAAAATGATATATTTTGTTTGTATTGAGTAGATCTTGTCTTATTAACCCTAATCCAATAAACTAAACATCTTCGGCTGACAATATGAGGCTTGATCTAGTATGTAGGGACATACGGGGATCAATGTTCAAGATTCAACCTAAAGGGTCTATAGTATAGAGATAAGGCTGGGTACCTTATCTCGGTGACACTATGTATACAACCCGCTTTGTATTATGATACAAACACAATGATCCAACGCGTTCATGTAGTTGACATGCTCGTGGGGGTATCCTATGCAATGAGTTTGCATAAGACCGGACCGCGAAATAGTTAACCACTAACTGTAACACCGTTAGTTAGCTTGGTTTCTATTTCACTAGGATGACTTAGGCAACTCAGTCTCAATCCTGAGTGGATTATGGACTCATGTTCACGAGGGGTTGTCCTTTGATTTGTATGGGTGAGAGTGGCCAGCACGCCGACTCAATAAGCCTACCATTTTGGGTACAATACCGAGTGGGGAGCTGGGAACATAATCAAACAAGATGGATTCACTCCTTCCTGACTCTACGGTAAGTAGAGGTGTGTTCCCTTAAGTGGTGTCTCCGGGACTTGAACAATGGGCCCAACCCTCTCTATGACACCATAGAGACTTATGTTTGTTTGTTGGACCTCAAACAGGTTGTTCATTAGAAGACCATCGGGGACTTAAGGACAAAGATGTAAACTAGGTGTAAAACGGTAATTTGACCCAGCTGGGGTACGAACACACGTGAAGGACTGACTTGCCGTTATTGGTCGATATTCGTGGACACAGAAATATTCAGCAGTGAGAAGAGTGCAGTTGTGGGTCTTTAGTGGATTGACCCACAGTTAACGAATGGAGACTTACTTGGTTAATGAGTTTCGCCAATTAGTCTCGTATCCTTGGAGCTTCTGATCTGTAGGTCCATTAGGTCCCACTGGTAGCTCGTAAAGAGACTTTAAGAAATTATGTATAAATTGTAAATTGAAAGTGTTCAATTTATTTAAGGGAATCTTATGATGTATGTCGATACATTATAATATAAAGTTTATGAAACTTCATAATATAATTTTTGAATTAATTTCAAAAATAATTCTTGAGAGAAAATATTTGAAAGAGTTCAAATAAATTTAATATGAATTAGATTCATATTAATTTTAATTTTAATGAAATCCATAAGATTAAATATATGATATTTAATAAGGTAATTAATTAATTATGAAATTAATTATTTATTTAATTAAAATTAGATATTGTTAAGATAATAGATTTAAACTTATTCATAGACCTTTTCCTTTGGAAAAAGTCTTGGCCTTTACCTATATATAGGACCCCTGAGGTGGGGTGAAAGACATCCCATTGACTCTTCTTCCCTCAGAGATCTCCCCATAAAGACTCCCACAAGTCTCCTGCTTCAAGAAGTCTTAGAGATATACCGGTGTAACCGAATGATAGAGTTCTCACAAGAAGGTTGCTGCATTTTCGATCTTATTAGCAAGGAAAGGTGAATCGATCAAGGCGTTCTACAAAAGTAAATTTTCTATGAAATCCGTGATCACTAGGATCAATCTAGTTAATCATTTAGCATGTTTATAGTCGTTGTACAGCCGATTAAATATAGATTTATTGTTGTATTCTTTTGCAAATTGTATTGTTATTTCAAATTAAAATCATAGACTCTGAGTAGGTTTGGTAATTCTTTCCGCTGTGTAAGGTTTTTATCCCTTCAATTGGTATTAGAGCCAACTCAGTTGTTCTTGATTTGAAATAAAAATTTGCAATTTGTTTATGATGGGATTTATGCATTGTGAATGTTATGGTTTGCGTATAAAGGCCCCTGCGTTTTTGGGCATATTTTGTAAATCTATTATCCTCTGTAAGTCCGGGTCTTGAATAGGGTGTTCGATGATGAAGATCGTTGAAAATTACATCCAAAATCGAGGCCAAAATGCGAAAAACAGCCGTTGGAATGCCCAGATTCTGTCGCGATTTCGCGAGGCGAGAGTTCTACGATTGCATAAGTGTCGAGACGCTATCGCGATTTCTTGCGGCATGCGGCTAGGGTTTTGTGAGGCGCGACTAAAGGTACGTTCTCTTCGTAGTTATTTAAGCGGTTTAACTAAAAAAACTTTCTTCTTTTTTGTGTTGAGTATCTAATTCAAACTCAAAATATTTGTGTTCAGGGTTCTTGGGTGTTAATCCCAACATAATATTTCAATCTTGATTATATATTAGTCCACAAGAATAATTAAATAACGCATTAATATATATGCCTCATTAAACACAAATTTGAAAGTTTATAAACATATTAGATAAATTACAATCGTCGCAACTTTGCACCATATTAAAATTCGATGAACTAAAGTTATAACATACAAGAATTTTGAATATCACAAATATTTCAATAAAGAAAACCAAATTACCAAACATTTGTAAAATAATTATAAGTTTATTTGAAGATCTCAAGGAAATTTCGAGACAAGGAGAGCATTGACAGGTCTACCTTTGTAGTTTCGAAGAGAAATGAATGAACTTGGTAACAATTTTAAGAAATATAGAAAGTTGAACGGTATTGTTAACTATTACAAGAAAAATAGTATAGTCTATATATAGAAGAAATGTTTTTTATAGAATGTCAAACAATTTAAACATTACAAACTACTATATTTATCCAGTTTTAGTTTCTTAAATTCCTCCTCAAATTGATTATATTACCAGAAAAAGTTTTATATAAAGACAGAACCAAATGGCGTGAATAAGGCATATCCTTGAGAAATAAAAAGTGTGTTTACCCGTAAAAAAAAAACGTCCCTCAAACTAGCAAAGGAAAAAACTTCATATTACATATTTTCAAAAAGATGGATCAGAAAGCAACATCAATTTCATGCAAATGTCTCCTTCAGTTATTCAGCTTTCTTTTCATTTTCTTGTTAGTTATTACACCAACAGGTAGCAATAAAAAAACATAAATTCTATTGGATTTTTACCTTGATTGACACAAATAATAATACATTCCTATCTTTGAATTCATCATTAACATTTTATTGTTCTTGTCTACTTCATATTATTTGTTTTGTTGACAAATTCAAGTAACCCACTTATGCTTGAACTTTAGGTTCTTTGGCTGGACGAAGCTTTGTAGAAGAGACAAGTAGAAGAAGATTGGAGAATATAGTCCATGAAAATCGTGGTGTGGCCCCGCCAAACGAAGATGACATGGTTGTAATGGATTACTCTCCACCGAGAACTAGCCCTGATGTCCATAACTAGCACGAAGAGTGGAAGTAAAAAACCAAAATCCAACTACTAAAGATATATATAATACGAATAATCATTGTATAGTAATGTTTACGTGATATGACATTGTATTTTACTATACTGTTTGAATATATATAATTGCCATTATTTGAAGATAAATTCTAGAAATATTACAAAATTTGAAGTACTTCTATACAATCAGTATTGGTGTCTATATGCATATATATGCATAGAGACGATAATTATGAAACATAATGTACATTTTCATTTAATTAGGTTGTACTTCCCAATTTTGAAAGGTGGATTAGCTGAATTAGGTAGTTGTGATAAAAAGAAAAAAAAAAAGAAGAAACTAAATACATCAATAGACAACAAATATCATAATTTACTTTTTGTTTAAACGAAAATAAAATATTTGAAATTAGGACAAATTAAAAATTTTGAAAATCAGACATAAGTATAAAGAAACAAAACTATCAACAACGAAAAAACTAGTTACTTTATTTTTCAAAAATAATACTTGCTACAGTGAATGAGTTAAAAAAAGTCTAATGAAAATATTTTTTAATATATATTGAACCATACATAAAAGCATGAAAAAAAACTGATGGTGATTTAATTATCATTGTAATAACGAGTTGTAGAGTCTTAAAAATTCAATGACACATCATTTAACTTTGTATGTCACTATGTGACGGCCGAGTATAAGAGGGGTACATGAATGAACCGAGATCACATCCCAATGAGAGGGATCTTGTTGACATGAAAGTATGGTAAAGATAAGCTAAGAGAATTGATGGACTACCTATACCAACAAGGTGCACTTCGTTTTCGTTAGCTTAATCATAAGCACTTTGACGTTAAGCGTCCTTGGCTTGCAAAAGTCCTATGTTGGGTAACCTCCTAGGAATTTTCCTAAGAAGCATGTGAGTGAGGACAAAACATGCTAAAATGACCTCATGTTGGTTTGTGGTGACAATCTCCACTCTTAGAAGTCGTTGTAGACAAGTATGGTGACATCCTTGGGATGTAGAGGAATGTGGATTGTATAACATAACTCATTGAAAACTACATGTGTATTAGTCACAAAATTCTAATTTCTAAAAGCCCTATATAAAAGCATGTTTTCCTCTCTCTCGTTTTCGTCTCTTTCTCTCTCTCACTCTCACTCTCACTCGGCTCCCTCTCGTTTCCCTCTCAGTCAACCGCCACAAGCCACCCGCCAACGCCGCTGTCGCAACGTCATCGCGACACGGAGCGACCGACGTTCTTTCCTAAGGGTCTCTTTCGAGGTGAGAGGTTTGGAGTCGCCACCAATCATCTTGGGGTGTGATTGGTCACCCATTTTAAAGAAAAACCGGTCTTTGAAAACCAAAGATTAGGCTCGGGAGTCGATTGAGTGTAGGGAAGGTGTTAGCACCCCTACAACACCCGTTTAAAAACGGTTACCACATTTTATTTTAAAATTATCCTTTTAAAACATAAAATGATCCTTATTATTTTGAAGAAATAAAAGAAATAAATAACAAATGTCTCACTTGATCTTACCTTAGCTTTAAGCGATAAAGTAAGGGTCTGATGTAGTGAGTGGGGTTATACCCAATAATTGTTTGTCATGTTGAAATTTTCTTTTAATTAAAGAAAATTTGTCACCTCAAGAATTTGAGAAATTCTCAACTCCGTCATAGGTTATACATGAGCTATTTTGTCTCACATCTATTATTTCACATTTCAACAATAAAATGTGAACTAATAGTCACGAGTGGTATAACACCATAACGAAAAAAATATGTTTTCATTTTTAAATAAAATTCAATTAAAAATTCATTTGAAATTTCTAAAGTAAAACCATTTTGAAATTCATTTGGAAAATTCAATTTAGAATCAAATTGAAATTGATTCGAAAAGATCTAAGTTAATCAAATTTAAATTTTGATTGCCAAAATAATCGATAGTTAAACTTGAGGCTAATTTCCAGGCAGGGTGTTCCCTTTCGGTCAGCTTAAGTACCCGTTCTTAGACAAAATTAGCCTTAAAGTTTTTGTAATCGATCTATTTTAGCCTTTCAAAATATTAAATAATGTTTTCGAAATTTGATTTAACCTTTGAAATTGATTTCCAATTTAGTTTAAAACTGAAATTGATTTTCAATATAAAACCAAATAGACATTGATTTTGAAATTCCAATGAGAACATATTGAAATTTATTGAAAAATTCTAAATTAAAACCAAACCGAAATTGATTTTGAGATTTCAAAATGAAATTTATTCGTGAAATGACACCGTCAAGGTAATTTGAAATTTATTTAAGAAACCAAATTTACATCAAATTGAATCAATTTTAAAAATCTAAATTAAAATCAAATTGAAATTCATGTGTGAATATCAAATAAGGACCGAATTGACATTCATCAATTACAAATTTGAGATTTTATTCAAATTAATATCAATCAAAGAAAAATTAAAATTCTATTTGAAAATTTCAAACAAAAACTAAATTGAAATTGAGTTAATAAAAACCAAGAATGAAATTGAATTGAAATCCAAATTAAATCATATTGACTTTGATTTTTTAAAATCCTAAAAGAAATTAAATTGGACATTCAAATTTAGAATCAAAATGGGATTGAAATCAAAGCTTCAAATAAAAATTAAATTGAAACTGAATTGAGATCTCTAATGTGAATTAAAGACATTGATTCAAAAGTCAATTAAAACCAATGTGAAATTCAAATTAGAAATTTCATGTTAAAGCCTAATTTGAATTGATTTTGAGATTTTAATGTAAACCAAAATTGAAATTGAACTCCAATTTAACTAAAGTCCATAGACATTCCCAATTTAATTAAAATTGAAATTGATTTCCCATTTAGAACCAAATGGACATTGATTTGTTTCAAATTTTACAAAAGTTGAAAATGACTTCCAATTTAAAACCAAATAAACATTGATTCGCAAATTCCAATTTCCAACCATGATGAGTTCAAGATTTGAAACTAGATTGAAATTGATTTGGTCAATTGAATTGAAATTTTTTCAAATTAAACCCAAATTGAGATCTATTTTAGAGGGGAAAACAATGTTAAGACCATTTTGAACTTTGTTTGGAAAGACCAAAGTGAAAATCATTTTGAAATTTATTTGGAACATCCATATTATAAATATATTGAAAATGATTTAGAAATTTCAATAAAAGAAAAAAAAAAACAATTTGGAATTGATTTGAAAATTAACTTTAAAATTCAAATTGGAGTAAAATAAAACAAAACTCATAAAATTAAAAGGGAAAAAGAAAGTTTGTTTTCTTTTTTTTAAAAAAAAAAAAATCTTGCTTTTTCCTAAAAAATAAAAAAACTAAATAAAGAAAAGAAAGAATGAACAAATAAAATGAAATGATAAATAAAAAAATAATGATAAAGAGTGGGACCCACCATCATTTCATCCTCTTCCTCACTTTCTTTCTCTCTCCTCATTCTTCTTTTCTTTTTCCTTTTCTTCCTCCACTTAACTCTTCTTTACCTTTCTCTTCCATGAAAATTCACTGGAATGTGGGTCGAAGTTACTCCTGGTTCTTCGGATGGTTGGAGTTTGCGGTGGCGACAGATGTCAGATCGGGATTGGATTAGTGGCGGAGTTCGTCGGAGTGGCGGCGGCGTAGGTCTTCAACGGCGGCGACGATGTGGTGAGCGGTGGCGGCGAAGCAACGAGCAACTCAATCTTTCAAAAGATTACAATTTCTCTCCCTCTCTCAAATTTCACTCGTTTCTCTCTCAAACTTCACCTCTTTCTCTCCTTGTTCTTCCATTTCCCACCACCTTTTGTTCTTGTTGTAGTATTTTTTTTGCAGGTAGTTCTTGTCTTCATTCTACTCCACAAGCTCTCCTTTTATAGGAGAGCTTCAAGAGTGGTTGGAGAGAATAGGGTGGGGAGTTGAGAAAAGGGGGGAGTGAGGTTAGAAAGTTAGAGAAAGAGGGGGAGAAGGAAGGTTGGGAGGAGAAGGGGGAGAGGGAGAAGGAGAAGGAAGGGGGAGTGGAAGACCAAAGAAAGAAATAAAAACAAAAAAAAAAAAAAGAAATAAATTAAATGAAAAAATGAAAATGAAAATAAACAATGAAAACCAAAAGATAAATTTAATTTGACAATATGTGGGGGTAGAGGGATTTAAACCACAAATCTCGTGGTTACCAATACAGTTTTATGCCAATTGAGCTACGCTCTTGGTTGGATACCAAAAAACAAATTGCCCACCACATATTGGAAATATTCAAATATTTTTACTAAAAATCAAGCCGGACCAAATACGGTGTCTACAGCCGCCACCGCCTCTCGCCGTCGAGCTCCGCCGCTGTCGTGACGTCGCCAACCGTCGCCGGTAAGGCCTCCCCCTCAGATCTCTCTCTCTCTCGATTGTCTCTCTCTACTGAGTTAGTGATGGCTGCATTTTTCTTTTTGTTCAGATTCGAGCAGCCACTGCCGCCCTCAGGCTCGTTGGCCTTTTTCAGATCTGTCCGTCGTTTCAGATCCGATCACCGCTGCCACCGCCTTAAGATTGAAGGTTCAACGATTTCAGCTAGTGGGTAAGGAATTTGTCGGTTGAAGTTTATTGTCTTCTTCATGCCTTAACAAAATATCCATTAACGCCGATCTTAACTTAAGGTATCCCAAGGAAGTTGTTGGTCAAATCTTTAAAAGCGGAGCGAACTTGGAAACCGGACAGCAAGCAGTAGTTTTAGTTGGGTGAGCTTCAACCCTCTCAAGTATTGTGTGTTAGGAAATTAATTGAGATTGTTATGCCTCTGATGTGTGAATATATTCTATGTGTTAATAGACGATTTTTTCGCATCACGTGGTTGGCGTTGTATCAAGTGTTTGGGTGATATTAATCAAGCCTAGTTACCTCGAGGTAAGTAACTTGTTGCATTGTAATGAAATGTTATGTGTTGAAATGACTGCTTACTCCTTGCCTGAGAATGTGTATATGTTGTTCGGATTGAGACTGAGGTGATATGTTGCGTTAATTTCAAGAATATGGCTACTGCATATATGTGTTGTGTGATGGAAGCGAGTGCGTGTCTGATGTATATTTTGTGGCTGACTGGCAATGTTGTTGACAACGGGGAGTTTATATTTTTTCTCTGTTTAGGAGGGTTGTTGTCGCCTTCGTTTCTTGTTCTTGAGATTGATGGAGTTGGGATGGTGTTTATCGTGTTAGCCTGTCTATATTCTCCGTAAAAGAAAAGGATTTGGTTAGCTGGGTTGCCGTTAAAAATAGCAAGGGTTAAGGGGTCCTAAAGGGAAAAGGATTAAGAAAGGGAAAGGAATAGGCTAGTGCCTTAGAAGAGGGTCGTGTCAATTAAACACCTAGGACTGAGATGTGTTAGACTGAAATGAGGGGCTTAATGGGCGGGACTTGGCTTCGCAGACTAAATGCCATTTACTAACTGTGGAAGTTAATTTCTGACTTAAACCCATGAACGCCCCACCAGTGAAGTGGTAGTTATGAGTGCTACGTGCCCATTAGTGCCTTGAGGGATGAGACTTAGCTCCACTGACTGGGTGCCATCTACCATCAGTAGGAGTAGGGACCTCCCAAAACTCCCACTTGTGCACTACCAGTGAGTTGGCAAACTTATATATATAGGTGAACTAATTGAACACGAGACTCGAACTACAGATAAATGAAATGAACCGAATGAGAATGAGATGACCTAACCCTTAGGCCCTTAACTCGAATAAAATGTTAAAACCTTGATTTTTGCAAGTGTCTAGAAGTATTGTTACTTACTGAGTATTTCCTTAAATATTCATCATTTTCCCTTACATATAACTGCAGGTAGAGGTAAAGGTGTGCAGAACGCGTGACAGAGTGCTACTGAGTCATGGATTTCCTTAGGATAGTTTTCCGCATTTCATGTTTCGAAATTCTTCTTTTGAACTTGTATTGCGATTGTTTTAAGGTTATTTCTGCGTTAAGTTTGTTTGAATAACTAAAGGTTTCTTTTGTACTTTTTTAACTGGGATCCCAGGTTGAAAGGTTTCGCAAAATTTCTAAGTATGTTTTACTTTAAATGTCATTTCATCGCTGCTCTTAGAAGTAGAATGATATGAATGTGGTAATGAACCTAGGATCTAGTCATGAAAAGCTGGGTCGTTACAATGGAATTCACTCCTACCCGTCTTTAGGGATAGTAGAGAGGTTGTTCCCTTAAGTACTGACTCCGGAACGTGAACAAAGGCGTGCCGCCCTCTCATTGGCCCGAAAGGTTTTAGGTTTAGTGGTTGGACCACAAACTAATTGTTCATTAGGGACTCAGTGAAGGCTTAAGGAACAAGAAGTACTATAGGGGTAAAACGGACTTTTGACCTGACTATAGTAACGAACAACCTGTGAAGGATTGACTTACTGATCACGGTTACATCGGGTGGACATAAATATATCTACAGTGAGGGGAGTTCAGCTACGGGGTATAGTGGAGTGTCTCGTTAGTTAACGAATGTTGGTTAACTAGGATTGAAAGAGTTCAACCGGTTAATCTCGGATCGTTGGAGCCCATGTTCTGTAGGTCCATTAGGTCCCCCTACTAGCTCAAACGGATTAACCTTAGAACAGAGTGATGAAAGAATTTGAAAAACGTTCAAATTCAATTTAGGGAGATATCGTTAATTATATTCGATATAATTTAACATGTTGGTTTAATTGTGAATTAAACTATATTTAGAGAGTTATTATTATTTAAATATGATTTAAATATTGTAATGTGTATTTGTTACATGCTTGAATATGAATAAAGATTCATATTCGAGATTATCGGTTTTGAGAGAGAACGATAATTGGTGTAACTATTGAATTTAATATATGATATTAAATGTACTAATTAAAATTGTTTTATTGTTTACAAATTCAAATTAATTTTTTGAATTGATTTTGTCAAATTTTAAAATAAATAAAAATTGAGTTTTATTTTGGGAGGTGGTGGAATGTGATTTTTCACATTTTTCATATGAATGAATTCCACCAGCACAATCAACTCCTGTAAAAGGAAAGGAAAGGCTGAATGTGAGTGATGGTTTTTCCCCTTCAAGCTGGATGAATACAACAAGCAAATTCTCTCAAATAACCATGGCTCTCAAGTTCAAAACAAAAAAAAACCCATTTCTTTCTCCCTCGATTTCATCATGCTCGGGTTCCCACAAGCTCGTCCTGGAGAATAGTAGGGATGATCTCGGTGGTCGTCCATGTCAAGTTCGTGAAGAGAAACATCCAACGAAACGGTTGAATTCGGAGCTCCAAGTGGTTTGTTGTTCTTGCTCTGTGTTTGTTCTTATTCAAGCATGCTTTTAATCCTCAAAATTAATGAAAATCGGTGCCTAAGATCCACTAATGCTTCCGCTCGACTGTTCTTCACTCCATCAACAATAACAGGTTGTACCGTCATAAATCATCATTTACATGTTCCTTAACTTTGTAAATCACTGTGATTATTAAATACTTGTTTTTTCCCCTTGAAAACTTTGTTTTTGGTGTGTGTAAAAATGTAGCAACCCAAATAAATAAAAAAATAAATAAGACGAAAAAGGGGAGTGGGTCGGTTTGACCGACCAAAAAGGGAGAAAGGGGGGAAAGTTTCCCCCCAAAAATTCGGTCAATGGGACCGATTAAAAAAACAAAAAAACAAAAAGAAAAGATTTTTTTTTGAGATTTTCTTCTTCACTCCCCTGATAACCCTCTCCCTCACCTCTCTCTCAGCTCTCTCTCTCGGTTGCACACAGCTCACCGCACGTCGTCGATCACCGTCGCACGCTGCTCGTCACCGCCATCTTTGGTCGTCTTCTCCGATCATCGTCGCGAGCCTCCGACGAGTCCTCTCTCAGATTTCTCTCTCGTATCTGTCCTTCGCTCTCATATTGCCGCCGCCCCTTCTTTGTTGCAGGTCCACCGCCGCACGTCGATCCTCGTCGCGCCGCCGTCTGTCGTTCCACGACGTCGACGCCAACCACTACACGTCAATAATCGCATCACACCGCCATCATATCGCCGCCACACACGAGCCGGCGCCAGTGAGCTTTATTTCGGGTTTCTCTCTCTCCCGCTCTCTCGTTTCTTTCTCTCTCTCAACTCTCTCTTTCTCTTTCTCCTCTATAGAACGAACATGACTACAGCCGCTTAGAATGAAATCATCGTCGTCGCCGCCTTAGGACAAATTGCCCCAACACCGCTGTCGCCTTTCAAATCTTTTCATTGCCTTTCAGATCTATTCGTCGCCGCCGTTCGATTTTTCAGCTTTGCTCCTAAAGAACTAGTTTGGTAAGGAATTCTGGTTGTTTAAGCTTCGGTGTCCTTATTTTTGATGCACTGTGTTGGATCTGAATTGTTAAATTATTAGGAATTGTGGAATTGCTAGAAAGATCTGTGGGCCAAGCTGTTGTATTTTATACTGAGATGTTAAGGTAAGATAACATGCTGTTTTTGTTTAAGTAATGATGCTTTGGTGTGACAATTGTATTTCTGGCATATTAAATTATTATGTTTGAGTAGAGACTGAAATGACCTGAGAATAATATGAACGCTGTTGTTTACAAGGGTATGGCTATATTAAGTTTTGTTTTTTGTGAGGTGGGGGCGTCCTATGCAAAAGAAGTTTGTATAAGACCGGACCTCGAAATAAGTCACTTTCACTTTATAACGCCGTTTTTTGTGAAACTGACTATTACAAAGTGATGACCTAGGTAACTCGATAATCTTAATCCTGAGCTAACTATGAACTCCTGTTTATTCGGGATTATCCTTTGATTTGCATAGGCGAGAGTGGCACACAAGTGTCGCTCAATAAACCTGCCATTTTGGGGATAAAATCGGGTAGATAGCTGGGGACATAGTCCTGCAAAATAGAATTCACTCCTACCCGTCTTTAGGGATAGTAGAGAGGTTGTTCCCTTAAGTACTGACTCCGGAACGTGAACAAAGGCACGCTGCCCTCTCATTGGCCTGAGAGGTTTTAGGTTTAGTGGTGGGACCACAAACCAATTGTTCATTAGGGACCCAGTGAAGGCTTAAGGAACAAGAAGTGCTATAGGGGTAAAACAGACTTTTGACCTTACTATAGTTACGAACAACTTGTGAAGGATTGACTTACTGATCACGGTTATATCAGGTGGACAGAAATATATCTACAGTGAGGGGAGTTCAGCTACGGGCTATAGTGGAGTGTCCCGTTAGTTAACGAATGTTGGTTAACTAGGATTTAAAGAGTTCAACCGGTTAACCTTGGATCGTTGGAGCCCATGATCTGTAGGTCCATTAGGTCCTCCTGCTAGCTCAAACGGATTAAACCTTAGAACAAAGTGATGAAAGAATTTGAAAACGTTCAAATTCGATTAAGGGAGACATTGTTCGTTATAATATAACATAACGGTTTAATTATTAATTAAACCATATTTTAAGAGAGATATAGTTATTTAAATGTGATTTAAATACAACACACGTGAATAGGAATTCATGTTCAAGGTATTTGGATTGAATTTGAATAATGATTCACATTGACCGTTTATGAGAGAAATGGGATTGGTGCAATTATTTAATTTAATATTTATTGTTAAATTAAATAATTATAATTAATTAAAATTGTTTAAATTAAATTAGTTAAATTTATTTGAATTAAGATTAATTATATAAATTAATTTTAGAATTGATTTTAAGAAAATTGATAATTAAAATCAATTTTGAATGTCTTCATGGATTGACACCTTATACATACACCTACACATAATTTGGATTGTGTGCTTCAATTACATTGCATGCTTAGTCCAATATATATATGCTGAGAAGAGAATGCTAGGTGTGGAAGTTCATTTTGCTGAGAATGTATTGAAAAAGCAAATTTTTCTCTCAAAGAACCGTGGGTATACTTTTCTTGAAAACCCATTTCTCTCTCATTTTTCCTCTTCCAAAATTCATCATGATCGGGTTCCCACAAGCCCGTTCTAAGGCCAGAGAATAGCGGGGAAGATCACGGTGGTCGCCCATGACTCGTTCGTGTAAAGAATCATTCAAAGGAATCCACGAATTTGGAGCTCCAAGAGGTATTTATATATTGCTCTGTTTTTGTTCTTATTCAAGCATGCTTATAATCCTCAAAATTAATGAAAATCAATGCCTAAGATCCGCTAACGCTTCCGCTCGAGTGTTCTTCACTCCTTCAATTGGTATCAGAGCGTGGTTTGGGAACTTGATTTCCATTAAATTCGAGTTTGGTGGGTGATTTTCAATTGTTGAATGAGTTGTGTTGCTAAAGTTGGATGTTTCGGTTTTGGCATCAAATTAAGCTTTTAATTCTTGATTAAAACTGTAATTGCCTATATGTTTATGGGCATTAATGTCTTGGCAAGAGTATGTAAAAATTTGGGAGTCAATAGAGTTGTATTTAAGCTGTAATCGATCGAAGAAGATGAAGAGGTCGCTAGCTGGAAAAACAGAGCATGAAGAAATCTGTGATTTCTGGGCTGCTGTATGAACAGCGTCGGGACGCTGTTCATCAAGCGTCTCGATGCTATTGCGTTTTCAAGCAAAGTTCCAGCGCGCGTTTTTTATTTTGGCGGTGGTTTAAATTAGTCGGTCCGGTTCTCCGCTCCTTGGTCCGATTCGATTGGTTCAAGCCGGTTCAAGCCAAATTTCAAGCCCCTTGGTTTGGTTCAAGCACATTCTAGATGGTTCAAGCTGGTTCAAACGATACGGGGCCGGTTCGGGAGCTGTCCAAGGCGATTTACTTATTTATTTAATTGTTAATGTAATAATTTAGCTTAGTTTGATGTTTGGATGCCAAAACCGGTCCACTTTAGTGTGTTTAATTATTTATGCATTAGGAATGTATGTTATAATTAAATTAGAATTAGATATGCGTATCGTATGCCATATAGATTTAAAATCCTGCCATAGGAAAGCATGTTCATGCATTAGTAATTAATTATAAGGGTTATAATAAAAGGAATGCATGTTAGGTTTTGTGTTAGATGCATGTTGGTTGTTGTAATTTTTCGTTTATGGATGTTTTATATAAGTGTTATATTAATAAACGAAAACGAACGAGCATGCAGCATGAAACCACCTTAGCATAGATGAATGTTATAGGTTGTCTATATTATAAAGTGTTATAAAATCGAGATAGACATTAAAACCTATAACAAAGACAAATGCATGCTCACTTAGGGTTAATGAAATCCTATTTCGACTGATTCACATAGAATAGGCTGATATCTTGTAAAGCCAAGGTTACAAGTGAACTCACCCAACATGATGTTGTATAAGGTTGGAGGTATTTAAGTTGATGGTTTACGGAACACCTCCTACCTGGGCATCGAGCCAGTACTTGAGTTAGGTTAACCCGGTTTTATGAGCATGGATGAGAGATGTGAGGTTTTATCACCTAGACATCATAGCGTAATAGTTATGTCGTTGGAAATCACCTAGACTTAGGTTGTTTCAAAACGTTTAAGCTTTTTGAATGGTGATTTATTCATATAACTTGCATTATGATTGTTATATGCTTTCATCACCATTAGAAGCATGTTATAGGTTTTAATTCATTAAAAGTTATAAATAGTTATAAGGTTAAATGAATAGAAACCGTCAAACCTATAACAAATAGTTGCATGCTAACATAGGATCTTAGGTAGCACGAATTAATTTTAAAACGTTTAAAATCAATTAGACCTAAGATCACAATTTTCTAATAGGATTAGAAGAGCTTCCTGTTTAAGGTTTTAATAGAATTAAAATTCGATAAGTAGGATATAAGGCCTTGGTTATAAGGGAACTCTCCCGGTAATCTGATACCTGAGTTGAATTAACCATGGTCTTATTAGCATGCAATGTCACTAGGAAATTAAAAGGGTTTAATTCGCCTAGACATTAGAATAAAGACCTTATTTAAATTAGTTATTTATAAGGCATTAACTTATATAAATTCGTTTATCCGGAATTTACCTAAATAAAAGACCCTAAATTTTAAAATACTTAGTGGGAGAAAAAAGGTCTATGAAAAATCGTTTTCTTCTCAAGTTCTCCATAGAGTTCATACGGTGAGATTTATGCATAGCCTCTTGTTACTTTCTAACGTAACCATTCCATTCGGAAGGTGATTGCATAAATCAACATCAAAGTGAACGGAGAAAGTATTTATATGAAAACAAAACCTTTTTCTTCTCACGCTTCTCCCTAAAAGTTCACACTGTGAGATTTATGCATAGCCTCTTGTTACTTACTAACGTAACCATTCCATTCGGAAGGTGATTGCATAAATCAATATCAAGGTGAATGGAGAAAGTATTTATAGTAAGTGGGAGAAGGAAGCGTGTCAACACATCCTACGGTCTCTTCCATTGGTTTACATTGCGAGGTCTCTATGTTCGCCTGCTAAGCACGCCCTGGAGCTACTACACCATTCGGAGGGTTGTAACATAGGGATTATAGCACAGTGAACACCCCATAAGGATAAAGGATTTCTTAGGACCGTTCCCAGCATTAGCTTTTCCATTCGGTAACATTGTTGGGACCGTTCTCTGAGATCTAAAAAATTGAGGGTCACACTTACAAGACAAAACTAATTGTTAGCTTATTCTTGACCAAACAACGGTAACTAAACGAAATAACAAGATATGAGCGATTATGGTGTTAACGTTTAGTTGATAATGTCTCAGTTCAGAGGAGGACTAGCTGACCACCCCTCGGTGGCAGTTACTCTGAACCTTTGAAGTATCGTTGCAAAAGAACTATGATTATAGGGCGTGTAATTGCTTTTGCTAAATTCATTGGATTAGAAAAAGGGTTAAAACTTTTAAGACAACCGATTTTAACGTTTATTTGTTATTTTTCAGCGATTAGTATAGGTTCTATAAAATGCCTCTTTAATACGCCAAATTCGTCGTTGGTATAGAAACAGACTACTAAACAAACCTTATACACTATATCGTGGTAAGTGATACGTAATCAGTCTTAAAATATAGCATGTCCTCAAGATGTTATATCTATTTCATTCTCGCAATGATCATGATAAATATAACATAGAAAATTGCCTAGCCAAAAGAACATGATTCAAGACTAGAAATATGATTTTTTTTCGTCCTGAAAACGTGCTTAGTGGGAATAGTGATTCAACCTGGATATTCGATTCAGGACCCACTAAATCACGTATGTTCTTTTCAAGAAATAATTTCCTAGCACTAGTTGTGAACTAGTTAAGATAACTCTTAGACTTTAAATAGAAGAGTTCATCTCGGCTAAGGCAGTGGGAGACATAAAGTTATTCTTTCAAGGAACGATACATATTATTTAATGTATATAGTTCCTAAAGATTAAAAGAAAATATGATTTCAATATCTTGCTTTCAAGAACAAGGCTATTATATTACCTTTTATGTATGAACCGTTCATATCGAAAAGGATGTCAATATTTGTTCTGCAAACATATAGAATAACATATACGTTTTACGACCGATTGAGTCCAAAGCGATTTTTAATTATGAGATATTTAAACCGTTGTGACTCAAAAGAAAAGGCGACGTGTTTCTCAAGGCACCTATCTTTTGCAATTGAGGTTAGGTCGAACTAAATTTCAATAGGATTGAAGGCTGGTCTAAAATGAACTTCTAAACAGGTTGGAAGACGACTCATTACCTCCCTATAAGTCATGCCTTAAAAGTAGACTGACTTAATGACCTTTTTTCACAAAAAAAAAAGTTATCGTGCAAAAGAAACCTTAGAGCTAATACATTATGAATGTTAATACTCGAACAAGAATGAAGAATTCATTTGTTTCATTGATGATTATTCAAGGTGCTCTATGTTTACTTAGTGCGTCATATATCCGAACTCTTGAAGTTCAAATAATATAAATGCTGAGGATAAGATCCAAATTAGGTAAAATAAAAACAACACTTCGATGCGATCAAAGTAGAGAGTATGTGGATTTGATATTCCAGGTCTAATTGATAAAACATGGAATTATGTCCTAACTCTCAATACCTAGTACATCATAGAAGAGTGGTGTATCAGGAAGGAGAAACAGAGCCTTGTTAGACATGGTTCCTTCAATAAAGAGTTGCCTAAACTCGTTTTGGGATATGTAGTGTTGACTGCAATTTAAAATACGATTATGGTTCTTTCAAAAGAATGTTTCTGAAACATTATTTGAACTCTGAAAAAGCATAAAATGTGTTTATGTTATTTCAGAACTTAGAGATGTCCTCATTGTTGGGTTTTATGCCCTAAAACTCGAAGATAGTAAATGAAACAAATTAATCGATCTCAATAAAGCGTTATTTGGGTGATTCAGTAATTGGGTTATTGAATAATCGAGTTTGCATTAATAAACCCTAAATCCAATAAACTAAGATCCAAGGTTGTTTAAATGAAACTTGGACTAGTATGTAGGGACATACGGGGATCAGTGTCCAAGTAACAACCTAAATGGTCTATAGTATAGGGATAAGGTTGGGTACCTTATCCTGGTGACACTATGTGATACGGCCCACCTTGTATCCGATACAGATGCAATGATCCAAAGCATCCATGTAGGAGACATGCGGGTGGGGGTATCCTATGCAATGAGTTTGCATAAGACCGGACCGCGAAATAGTAACCACTAGATGTAACGCCGTTAACTAGTCTAGGTTTCTATTTCAATAGGATGACCTAGGTAACTCAATCTCAATCCTGAGTCTGTTATGAACTCCTTTTCAGGAGGGATTGTCCTTAGATTTGTACGGGTGAGAGTGGCCTGCTCGCCGACTCAATATTCCTACCATATCAGGGGCAAGACCAAATGGGGGTTGGGAACATAACAGTACAAGATGGAATTCACTCCTTCCTCTATTGAGGTAAGTAGATGTGTGTTCCCTTAAGGGCTGATTCCGGGGCTTGAACAAAAGCGCGCTGTCCTCTCCTGGCCCGAGAGGAATTTCTGTTTAGTGGTTGGACCCTAAACAGGTTGTTCATTAGAGGGATCAGTGGTACTTAAGGATCCAGAGGTAACCCAGGGGTAAAACGGTAATTTGACCCAGCTGGTTTGACGAATACACGTGAAGGATTGACTTACTGCTATTGGTCAATATCCGTGGACACAAAAATATTCTACAGTGAGAAGAGTGCAGCTGTGGGTCTTTAGTGGAGTGACCTACAGTTAACGAATGTTGATTGACTCGGTTAATGAGTTTAGCTGATCAATCTCATATCGTTGGAGCTTCTGATCTGTAGGTCCATTAGGTCCACCTGCTAGCTCATAACGGGTTCTGAGATAATTTAGTCTTGGTATTAAAGGGAATTAATATAATGTATGGAGATACATTATAGTATAAAGTTTAATTAAAGAATTAAACTTTATAATTAATTTTGAATATGATTCGAAATTAATTATTGAGAGAATAATGAATTTAATTAAATATGTGATATTTGATTAATTCATGAATTAATTAATTGGGGAATTAATTAATTTAATTTAATTTGGTTAAATGTGATTTAATCAAAATTAATACTATAGTTTATATTAATGTACATTTTGATGCACATGAAAACTATAGGTTAAATGAGAGATAAAATTGAATGTGATTCAATTATAAAATTAATTAAATATTAATGCCCTACCAGTAGCCAAAAATGGACGACCTAGAATAATTGGGACATCTTTATCAGCCTCATAGTCTAAAATAATAAAATCAACAGGAAATATGAATTTATCCACTTTTACTAAGACATCCTCAATTTTACCCTCTGGATATGTGATAGACCTATCAGCTAATTGGAGTGTGACTGTGGTAGGCCTAGCTTCACCTATACCAAGCTTCCGATAGACCGAAAGAGGCATTAGGTTAATGCTCACACCTAAATCATAGAGTGCTCTACCTAGTTCTTTTCCACCTATAGACACATGTATAGTAAATGATCCTGGATCCTTAACCTTGGGTGGTAGCCCATTCTTAAGAATAGCACTACACTCCTCAGTAAGAGATACAGTTTCAAACTCACCTAACCTCTTCTTTTTAGTTAAAATATCCTTAAGAAATTTAGCATAATTAGGCATTTGCTCTATAGCTTCTACTAAAGGGATATTTATATGCAATTGCTTAAGAATCTCTAAAAACTTTTTAAATTGACCATCCTGATTCTTAGGCTTTTGCCTTTGTGGAAAAGGTAAAGGTGGTACATAAGGTGGGGGCGGCACATAAGGTGGTTCCACATCTGGAATAGAACCAGATGCTCCAGCATTTTTATTGCTGCCTCCAGCACCTTGACGAGACTCCAATTCTTTCTCAACAACAACATTTTTATCACTATTCTTCTCCATATCCTGAGTTTTTTCTAGACTCTTCTAGTGGCTTACCACTCCTAAGAGTTACTGCCTTTACCTACTTCTTACCTTCCCTTCGAGGGTGTTCAGTATCCGAAGGAAGTTTCCCTTGAGGCCTTGCCTTCAGCTCATTAGCTAGCTGACCCACTTGCAATTTCAGGGCTCTCATCGAAGCTTGATTACTTTGAATTGCGAGATCTGTACGAGCAATAAATTCTATCATCATCGCCTCGAGAGAACTTCCCGAATTTTGCTGGGGCATTACCTGCGCTTTAGCAAATCCTGGCTGGTTCACCTTTTGTTGTGCTTGTGCGCTGCTTCCTTGTCCCCCCCATGCGAAGTTGCGGTGGTTGCGCCAACCTGGATTATAAAAGTTAGAATAAGGGTTATTCCTCTGATTACCTACAAAAAAACACAGAAGCTGGATTGTTGGGGCAAAACTCGTAGTTGTGATTTTCACCACAATAGACACATGCTTCCTCTGCCACCTTGTTTACCACTGCAGTAGGCTCCATAGCTGGTGGCTGCTGATGACTAATCACTGTCACATTTTTAAGAGCATTAACAATCATAGCAAGATCAGCCCTAATGGTCGAGACACCATCAACCTCTAATACACTCTTAACCTTTTTATTTGTGCCTCTAACGCCCGACCACTGACAACTATTAATCGATATCCTTTCTAAAATTTCATAAGCTTCATCAAAAGTTTTTGCAAAAAAGGCCCCTCCAGCCGAAGCATCGACCATACCTTGGGTTACTCCATTTAGACCATTGTAAAATGTTTCCATTTGAATACAATGAGGTAAACCATGGTGGGGACACTTTCGCAAAAGCGCCTTAAATCTCTCCCAAGCCTCACTAAAAGTCTCATCCTCAAGTTGCCTAAACCCTACTATTTCACTCCTTAATTTAGCATTTCTATTAGGTGGGAAATATTTACTCAAAAATTTTCCAGCTAACTCATCCCATGTCCTAATTGACCCTGGAGCAAAAGAGTTCAACCATGCCTTTGCTCAATCTCTAAGAGAATATGGGAACAAAGTCAATCTAAGAGCATCTCTAGGCACTCCTTGAATTACAAAAGAATCGCTAACTCCTAGAAAAGACTTAAGATATAAATGAGGGTCTTCAGATGACAAACCATGGAATTGCCCCACGGTTTGCAACATCTGAAACATTATCGGTTTCATTTCAAAATTCGCCGCTTGGATTTGAGGACGTGCAATCCCTGGATTCAATTCATTAAACATTGGGACAACATACGCTCGAATGGCTCTGGTCCTATCGTTTGCTATCAAGATAGGATTTTCAGCCTAATTATTTTGCTGCTCATTTTGCTCAGACAGCGCGTTTTGCTGCAGCAACGGATTCTGCTGGGGGTTCGCTGGACCTTCAGGAGCCTCTGGAAGACGCGACACATTCTCCATCTGGTTTCTGCGCTGCTCTCTCCTTCTTAACCTGAATGTCCTTTCGATTTCTCGATCAAGCTCAAACCTTACCCCAGGCGGATCGCTCATGCACCAAACTCACACCTGCAAAAGCAAAAGAAACAATAAAAAAGTTCTAGCACCAAACCACTAAAACACATACACAAAACAAATCAGATAAAAACTTATTAAGTCCCCGACAACGACGCCAAAAACTTGTTGGGTTCCTAGAGTGAGTAAAAATATGATCTAAAAAGACTCTAGAATTCATGTGCAAGTATACACAGTCTGCAGCAAGTAATATTATCAATCCAAGGTCTGAATGAGCTTCCACTTTATCTATTTTGTGTAACTTTCTAATGGTTTCAAAGATAATAAAAATGTTTGGGTTTTATAAGAATTATGCTGAAGCAAAATAAATGACAGAACAACAAGTAAACAAATAGGCAGACAGATTAAAGACAGGCGCTGGTTAGGATTTAGTGATCGTTTTAAAAGATGCTCTAGCAATATTATTGATCATGCATTTCTCGCAGTATTATTAGCAGATTCCTCCCGAAACTCCGGATCTTTCGGGATATGTTTCAACCCCAATGAAGTGCGACCGATCAAGCACTAGGCAACTGGCTATCCCTAGCTCAGTCACTGGCGTTCACCAATACACAATGATCGTAGTGTGGATAATTGCCACACACTCTCTAAATCATCCCTGAAACTAGAGAGAGATATTCACACCGGCTGGCCAGGCGGGCATAAAATGGATATAAGCACAACAATTAACCAAAATGTGATAGTCAATATATTACTAAAGATGAAGCACAACAATTACATTATTCCTAACCAACACCTAAGCTACTTAGTTCATAATAGACATGGAAACACAGATTACCATCTGAGTAGACATGTCCATAATCACAAGATAATAAAGAAAATAACAATCTCCTTAATCAGCTTGGGAATGATGGTGTTCTTGGTAATCTCTAATAATCTCTCTATACTACTCGGCTTCCAAGGAAAGTTGGAATGCTTTTGACCTTGACGGCTAGTTCCTTTTATAGAAGGATGAGAGGCTTGAATCAGGTCAACTAGAACACGTGTAAGGCTCTCCTTGACCCTTTATCACGAAAATAACTCAACAGAAGTCGGTTCATGAAGTTGGCTAACGAGCTGTGATGTGGCAGTTTTGTTCCCAGTTTTTGCTGCAGCACAGAATTTGCTCCCTCCAGTTGCTCAGCAGCATAATCTGCACAAAATAATTTCCAATGCTTCCATTCTTCCAAATGGGTTAAAACATGTAATATCCATCTAAAACCAACCCTCTTAAGCACAAAAGACACACAAATCCTTATAGAAATGAAGCCTAAATAACTACCTTTTGGGCAGTTATCAGTAAGCTTACATGTATGCACACTAATCTCAGCCTTACTAGTCGTTAAGAAGGGTCTGCCTAGGATAATGGGCACCCCTTTGTCTTCCTTCATGTCCAGTACCACAAAGTCTACGGGGAATATAAATTTGTTGACTTTCACCAGCACGCCCTCCATAACACCCATCGGGTGGGTAATCGATCTATCAGCAAGCTGGAGAGTGACGTCGGTGTCCTTCATTCCTGATAAGCCAATCTTCCTGTAAAGAGAATAGGGCATTAAATTTATACTAGCACCTAAATCACATAAGGTCCTATTGAAAGATACTTCTCCTATAGTGCAGGGAACAGTAAAACTCCCTGGATCTTTCTGTTTAGAAGGCATCTTTCCAGAAACAATGGTACTACTACTTTCTGACAATTTAAAGATTTCTTTTTTCAAACTTTTCTTCCTATAAAGCATTTCTTTCATGAATTTTCCATAATTAGGCATGTTATACAACGCATCTACTAAAGGAATATTCACATACAACTTCTTAAACATTTCTAGGAATTTTTTAAACTTCTCATCTAATTTAACATTTTTTAAGCGTTGAGGAAAAGGTAACTCCCTGTAGTCAAAGGTTGGACATTCGCCCCTCCGCTTGGGTGGGTTAATTTGTGAGCCTTTGTCATGATGGTTGCATGGAACCACTTCTTCCTCGTTCAGTTTCTCTTTATGCCTGCCATCTTGCCTTTCATCTTTCTTCTTTCCTGCAAAATTTTTAGAAAAATCACAATTTAAATCAATAGAGTTAGGAGGATGTTGGGACCTTTCAGAGGAGGTTTTTTGTGCATCAACCCTTTCATCTTCATCCTTGCTCTTTTCTTCTTCCTTCTTCTTTTCTGAACTAGTCTCCAGCTGTCTACCACTTCTTAGCGTCACCATTTTGCACTGCTCTCTTGGGTTAGGTTCAGTATCACTTGGAAATTTTCCCTTCTGAAGGGCATTCACCGCTGAAGCGATATGTCCTATCTTAACTTCCATGTTTTTCAAAGCTGTGTCGTAGTTATTAACTGTCGTCTGGAGATTCACGTTCAACACTCTTTGTTCTTTAATAAACAGAGCCACCATCTCCCCCAGGTTACTTTTCTTTTCAGGCGTACTGGATGATGCAAAACCTGGTGGCGGCTGCAAAACATTCTTCGTATTCGAATATGAGAAGTTCTTGTGATTGCGCAGACTGGGGTGGTAGAAGTTTGGTACTCCTTGAGTAAATGGTCTGTTTCCTACGTACTGGACTTCTTCCACATCTTCACCTTCCTTCTTTGAATGACCTTCAGCTAAGGTGGAAATGGAGTTGACCACCTCAGATGAAGTCAACTTGTTCAACACATTGGTCAGAGATGCCATCTGTGTCTTCAATGAACTTGACTCATCCAATTCATACATTCCAGCCTTCTTTGAAATTGCTCCCCTCTCGGTCGGCCACTGATAACTGGTTGCCGCCATTTCCTCCAACAGATCTTTGGCTTCCGTCACTGTTTTGGAAAGAAAACTTCCTCCTGCTGATGTGTCTAGGACTGTCTTTGTGGAGGGATTCAATCCATTGTAGAACAACTGCCCTTGGAGCCAATCAGGATATCCATGTTGGGGGCATCGTCTAAGCATTTCCTTATATCTCTCTCATGCCTCACACAATTGCTCCTCGTCAAGCTGCCTAAATGTTCCGATTTCAGTCCGGAGCTTGGTAGTCTTGGCAGGCAAGAAAAACTTCGTCAGAAAAGCCTGGGCAAGCTCGTCCCATGTACTAATGTTGCCCGTCTCGACTGATTCGAGCCAATCATTTGCTTTGTCTTGTAGAGAAAATGGAAACAACCTCAATCTTATAGCGTCTGTCGGAACTCCGTTCATCTTCACCGTCCCACATATTTCCAGGAATGATCGCAGATGTGAGTGGGGGTCTTCAGAAGGATGTCCCTTAAAAGAGTTATCGCGCGCCATCTGAATCGATCCTGTCTTTAACTCAAAATTAGTAGCTTGGATTGGGACGTAGAAAATTCCAGAATTCTTGGTGGGAAGAACTGGCTGTAAGAAGTCTCTGATTGCCTTGGGAGCTTCATCTTGGTGGGCCATTGCTTCTGCTAATCTCTTCTCTCTCTGAATGGTTCTAAGAGTCTTGTCAATTTCAAGATCTAGCGGAAACAAATTAACCACCTTTTCCGTTCACATACAATACTCCCAATTAATCAAAAGAACCAAACAAAAACAAAATAATATTCACAAATTAATGAAAGAAAAATATTTACACACCTAAATTACTATTTATCCCTTTCTTTTCGATGTCAAGAAAAATTAATTTTCTTAAAAATCAAGCCTCCCCGACAACGGCGCCAAAAACTTGTTGCACGTGTGAGCAATTACCGCAAGCGCACGTGTCGTCACAAGAAATATAAAACGGTAGGTAATACCGAGTATCGAATACTCAGGGAGGCGAAGCGAAAATTAAGCAAAAATAAAATTTCTTGAGCACTAAAAATACTTGGGCGAAATAATATTTAGGGAATAGCTCATGCAATAAAAACGATATTAAGAAAAATCGATTAAAGAAAATAATTTGATCAATCGAAAAAAAATAAAATATGGAGAAAGAACTTTCTTTTAATGGGAAGAGAGGTCTTGAAAATCAATTATTAGCTAAACATATGTTATAATTATCCTATCTCATTGTCCAACTAATTATAATCCTAGAATCTCCGTTAATCACATAGGTTGTCCTGTCGGTCTCCCCTAATTGTAATTAATTAATTTTAACAACCTAAGTGTCCTTAGCTCCATAAAAAATCATTAATTATTACGCCCTTATTCATTTTAGGAATCTAAGTTTAATCAACTGATCCCGTTGTCACGACGGGCAATTAAACTAGTTGCATGGATTACGATCTATCCTAATTTCTCTCCGTCGAGTTTCCATTAAGAATCGAATCATTACACAATTGGCCAGATTGAATAAAGCATTAAGCACATCTATACAAATAATTAGGACAAGGGGCAAGAGACAAGAAATTATAACAACATTTTGACTATAATTTCATTTCAAGACCCCCAAATTGGGGTTTAGCTAGACATGGCTAAAATATCCACAACATTTACAATGAAAAGCATAATTAAGAGCATAATAAAAGGAAAGGAATTGACAGTCGAAAAACCCCTTCGTTGACGCTCGGAGTCCCGCCGAACACTCCTTAAGCCTCCTAGGATGCTCTCCAATTCCCCAAAATATTTCCCACTAAACAAATCTCTCAAAAAGGCTAGAAATCCTTGAGAGGGGCTCCAAAGGAGCCTAAGGAAGGAGAGAAAGGAATTGATTCCTTGATGGATTGTTGGATGCTTCATATGAGGCACCTTGGGGCGCCTCTTATGGGCCTGGACAGGGGGTAGCGTCACAACGCTACATTGCACAGAGTCGCGACGCTGTTATGCACGCGTCGTGTTGCCCAAGAAATGGGCAGCGTCGCGACGCTGTGCCATTTTCCAGCAATTACAGCTTCGGCTTGGGCTAATTTTTGGGCCTTCTCTTCACTTCTTTTTGGGCTTTTCCATCATGATTGGCATCTTTGGATCCCCTTTTGATCCAAGCTTGGATTTGGGCTTCATTTGCTTCATTTTTGGCACTTTTTCTCCCAAAATCACCGACTTTGCTCCTAAGGACCAAATAACAGAATACATTAAATATTTTCATTAAAAACACAATTAAAGCACAGAAAAGCCTAATAAATTGGGACTAAAATAGCGATATTTTTGCTCGCTATCAGTGGGTATTTGTTAGTTGACGATATTAAGGCTATACAACCACTGGATAGCAAACAACAACCACCTAAAACGCATGACCGACATTCTAAGAGCTCCTAAAGCTTAGGCAATGCAAATAAGGCCAAAGTAATAATTGGAAACCTTTTTAGCAAGCTTTTTAAACTATGGACAACAACCAAAAGTTCATAAATTCATGCTTTAAGAACCAACAAAGGTCGGGTAAGACTATTGAGGCAATGAGACTTAATTGGCATTGGTGAACTACATGATTTTAACAAAAATAATCATGATAACTCATTTTAAAACATACACTAGGACCTATAAAGATTGGGGCGACACTTAAGAGCCTAGATATGCAATGGCCATCAACTAACACATGCTTCTAAGGCTAGAATAACTATTGGACAGCAACTTCAATGCTATAGACGAAGGGACAACCAACATTCGACCCCTTTTTTATCACTTTCTAAGGACCTTTAAGGAGTTGGAAACATTCTAAGACCTAAACAACTAATGGGCAAAGGTAATTTCATGCTTCTAAAGCTAAAAACCCTAACTACCAATGAACCTAAATACTAATCAATCGAGGACAGCAGCGAATCTTAACCAAACGGTCCCGTTTCAAAGCTAGACGGGTTATACAAACCACAACTAGCGTGTCAGAACGCTCCTTGGGCAGTGGGTGTACAAGTTGAAGTGATTCGAACCCCAAACGGTCACCAAGACAGCGTTGTAGATCAGAATATCAACACAACCTTAAATTTCCAGCTCATAAAACGAATGAGTATTTAAATTTAAGCTTCAACCAAGAATGGGTAAGGCATAAACTTACCAAATGGAGCGATCTAAGGCCAAACTATCAGCTGGACAGAGAAAAAAACGTGAGGAATTGAGGTTCAGGTTGCTAGATGTGCACTGAAGGGATAAAAGCCCCACACAGCGGAAGGAATTACCTAATTGAAATACCAATACAATTTGCAAAATATTACAACAATAAATCTATATTTAATGGGTTGTACATAGGCTATAAACATGCTAAAAGATCAACTAGATTGATCCTAGTGAACAAGGATTTCATAGAAAACTTACTTTTGTAGAGAGCCTTGATCAATTCGCCTTTTCTTCCCAATAAGATCAAAAAGGCAACAACCCTCTTGTGCGAACACCACCAGTCGGCTACACTGGTATATCTCTAAGACTTCTTGAAGTAGGAGACTCGTGGGAGTCTTTTGGGAGAGATCTCTGAGAGAATGGGAGACAATGGGATGCCTTTCACCCCACCCCAAGGGTCCTATATATAGGTAAAGGTCAATAGGAAAATGTCTATTGATAAGTTCAAATCTATTATCTGAACAATATCTAATTTTAATAAATAAATAATTAATTCCATAGTTAATTAATTACCAAATTAAATATCATATATTTAATCTTAGGGATTTTATTAAAATTAAAATTAATATGAATCCAATTCATATTAAAATTTATTTGAACTTTTTCAAATATTTTCTCTCAAGAATTAATTTTTGAAATTTATTCAAAAATTATATTATAAAGTTTCATAAACTTTATATTATAACGCATCAATATACATTATATGATTCCCCAAATAAATTGAACACTTTCAATTTACAATTTATATTTATTTGCTTCAAATTTTTTTACGAGCTACGAGTGGGACCTAATGGACTTACAGATCAGAAGCTCCAACAATACGAGACTAATCGACTTAAACTCATTAACCAAGTTAGTCTCCATTCATTAACTGTGGGTCACTCCACTAAAGACCCACAACTGCACTCTTCTCACTGCTGAATATTTTTTTGTCCACGGATACCGACCAATAGTACAAGTCAGTCCTTCACGTGTGTTTGTATCCCAACTGGGTCAAATTACCGTCTTACCCCTGGTTTACATCTTTGTCCTTAAGTCCTCAGTGCTCCTCTAATGAACAACCTGTTTGAGGTCCAACCAACAAACAGAGGTTGATGACATGCAAAAATGTCATCATTTTCCTATTAATTTCAGCTAGTTTTGTTCATGAATTGTGAGCTTTAATGTATTTTTATGTTGATTTTATAGAAAACCGAGTTCGAGAAGCAAAACTGAAATTTTAAGAGAATTTGGATGAATTTGAAGACTTTTTGGGCAATTTGAAGAATAATCATTAAGGACCCAAGAAAAGAAGACATTTGAAGTGGGAGGCCCAAAAAGTCCAAAAGAGTGAAGAAAAGAGGCAAAAATCCGCAAATTAGGCTTCTAGAAGGCCTAGCGTCGAGACGCTAGGTGATCAGTGAAGGAAATCCAAAAATCACGATAGCGTCGCCACGCTGTCTGCGTAGCGTCGCGATGCTGCGACAACTTCTGCCCCAAGACAACATGACGTCACAGCATCGAGACGCTGTGACGTAGCGTCTCGACGCTATCGACTTGTTCAGCAAGAAAGGTCCGAATTTTGCGCTATAAAAAGGGCCCTTCCCTTTGGTAAACATCATCCCATTTTTTGGAGGAGCTCTCCCCTACCTCAATAGAGAGAAAAAGTGAGAAGGATTGTGGGGAAAAAGGTTGGAATTGAGCGAGATTCCAAGGCTCAAGATTCGAGATGATCGTAGCGGGAGCTTGGGATTAACTTATCGGTTATTTCTTCCTTACTTCTTTTTAATTCCTTGTTATAATTTGAGTTAGGCCTATGGATCAAGATCATTTGGGCAAGATTATTTCCATTTGTGAGTAGATCTTGAGACCTAGGGTCGTTATTCTAGTCAATTGGATATTGTAGCACAATTACTTGGATTATGTAATGAATTTCTTCATATTTCATCTATGCAATTTTTGCTTAATGCCCTTAATCTCTTGATCACGGATTAATTGTCATGTTGGTCTAAATTGATACTCGACAGAGAGAATTTAGATTAGATCCTAATTGCATGGCTAATAATTGCTTGGAACACGAGAGTGAAAAAGAATTGTTAGAAATTGTTAATGAAGTTGCTTAATACCATACTATGATTAACTAAGGAGATGGACACATGAATTAGTTATGTTAGTATGAGATGTGGAGGAGCTTGAAAGAGAAATCCGCTTATAATTACTTCTAGATTTATGAAATTGAAGATTATTAGTTATATGCATCCTTGTAATTGAGCTAATAATCCAAGAAAGCTAGATAACACCCTAGGTCAACTCCCTAATTGGATATTTTCATTTCGCTATTGCATGTTTATTTTTATTAATTTCTTTAATTTTCGCTCCATCATTCGAGTTGATCATCTAAATAAAATTAAAACATGATGGTTCTTGGTACTTAATGGAATTAATTCAATTTCCCTGAGGATTCGATACTTGGTATTACCTACCGTTTTATATTACTTGTGACGACCCGTGCGCTTGCGAAAATCGCTCGGCGGTGAGCAACAAGTTTTTGGCGCCGTTGCCAGGGAATTTGTGATTTTTTTTCCGTTAATATTGAGAATTAAGTGTTTGATTTTAATTTAGAAATTTATTTTTTGCAAATTTTATTATTTAATTTTTTTTAAAAAAAAAAAAGTGGCAAATTTTGAGAAGCTATAAGGTGGATAAATTGTTTCTTTGAGATTCAACCATGGCAGACCAAGAAAACAAAGCAATCCGAGATTATTTCTTGCCTGAATTTCCATTAAATTATTCTGGAATAGCTTATGAGCCGATCGCGATAGATAATTTTGAGCTCAAAGCTGGTCTCATTTAAATGGTGAAAGAAATGCTTTCAAAGGCTATCCATTAGAGGATCCACACAATCACTTAAGATCATTTTTGGATATATGTGGAACGGTAAAAATAGGAGGAGTTAGCTCTGACGCTATTCGTTTGCAATTGTTTCCATTTTCTTTACAAGATAGAGCTAGAGATTGGGTAGACTCGTTAACCTCGAATAGCATTCTTAGTTGGGATGATTTAGCCAAAGGTTTCCTTACAAAGTTTTTCCCATTAGCCAAAATCACCAAGCTTAGAACTGAAATTGGAACATTTAAACAATTAGAGGAAGAGCAATTGTATGAAGCTTGGGAAAGACATAAGGATTTGCTAAGGAAATGCCCACAACATTGATACGTTGACTGGCTTCAGATACAATTTTTCTACAATGGGTTAAAAAGGAATTTAAAGACAAATCTTGACACTGCGGCTGGAGGAAGCTTCTTAGCCAAAACTGTCAAGGATGCTTGAACCCTAGTAGAAGAATTGTCCTTAACAAGTTATCAGTGGCAGTCGGAGCAACCAGAATCAAAAATTAAGGAGAAACCATGTGAGAATGAAGAAGTGAGTGCTTTAAGGTTGCAAGTCGAAGCCCTAACCAAGGTTCTAACCAAGCTCACAGGATCAGAAAATCCAAGTTTACCTAAGGTTGAAAAAGTGGAGCCTAAACCTGAAGAAAAGAAAAACCTTTGGGAGGAAATGCTAGGAAGCTTCATAAACGAAATTAGGAATTTGAATGAAAATGTTCAAGGAGTGGTCTCAATAATGCAAGCCAAAGTAGATATTGTCATCAATAAGATGGAAGCAAAAATGGATCAAATGACAATATTCATGAAGGAGATCCAGCAAGGAAATTTATCCAATGTCGTCGCCATGGATTCACAAGAGCAATGCCCTGCCATATCTCTCAGAAGCGGGAAGCAATTGAAAGAAGTTGAAAGAAAAGAAGAAACAAAGCCCAACACTAGAAGGATATTGGAAGAAGATGATGAAAACAAACCAGAGGAAGAGACAACACAGCCAGTGCCAGATAAGTCTTCTGATTCTATTCCTTTAGTTCTTAATCAAATTCCGTATCCTCAGAGGTTTCAAAAGAAAAAGTTGGATGCTGAATTTTCAAAATTTCTTGACATTTTTAAACAACTCCATATTAACATTCCTTTTGCTGTTGCTTTAGAACAGATGCCACACTATGCTAAGTTTATGAAGGAAATCTTATCAAAGAAAAAGAAGTTAAAAAATCACGAGACAGTAAATATGACAGCCGAGTGCAGTGCCATAATCCAGAAACATCTACCGCCAAAGTTAAAAGATCCAGGGAGTTTCACTCTTCCTTGTACTGTTGGTAGTTTGTTTATAAAAGCATTGTGCGACTTAGGGGCGAGTATAAACTTAATGCCTTTCAGTGTCTACAGGAAACTTGGTTTGGGGGAATTAAAGTCAACTACAATTGTTTTGCAATTAGCAGATCGTTCAATGACATACCCTAAAGGCATGTTAGAGGATGTTTTGGTCAATGTTGACAAATTCATATTCCCTGCAGACTTTGTAGTTTTAGACATGGAGGAAGACCCCGAAGTCCGGATTATTCTTGGGAGACCATTTTTGGCAACTGCTCGCACCTTGATTGAGGTACAGAAAGGAACCCTGACTCTCAGAGTAGAAGATGACGAGGTAGTGTTCAACCTGTTTAATGCATTGAAACACCCAGAAGAGGTTAGTTCTTGCTTTTCGATTAATTCAGTTGACGCTATTATCAATGCATGCGTAGAGTTAGAATCTCCTGCTGATCATTATGAAATAAGCATGCTTGACGTGTTTGGAGATGAATTAATAGATGTTAATCAGGAAAATGCTTTAATTGATAAATCTTTAGAAAGGGAAGAAAAATTATCATTAGATATATGTGCTCAAGTTGATGCCCCTTCCCCCGAATTAAAACAATTGCCTGCGCACCTACGTTATGCTTTCTTAGGAGAATCTTCTACTTTTCCCATTATCATTTATGTTGATTTAAGTAATGTAGAAGAGGAAAAATTGTTGGATGTGTTAAAAAAGCATAAATTTGCCCTACGTTGGTCCATTAGTAATATTAAAGGTATTAGTCCTTCAATTGTCATGCATAAAATCTTAATGGAAGATGTCTTTCCAACAGCAGAGCACCAAAGAAGATTAAATACAGCAATGAAGGATGTGGTAAAAACCGAGGTGTTAAAATTATTGAATGCAGGAATTATTTATGCTATATCTGATAACCCTTGGGTGGGTCCTGTTCAAGTAATGCCTACGAAAAGAGGGATGACTGTTGTGAAGAATGAGAAAGATGAGCCAATATCCACTAGGACGGTCACTGGGTGGCGTGTGTGTATTGATTATAGGAAGTTAAACAAAGCCACTAGAAAAGACCATTTCCCTCTCCCCTTTATCGATCAAATGCTTGATAGGCTAGCAGGGTATCCGTATTATTGTTTTCTGGATGGTTATTCGGGCTATAATCAAGTTGCGATTGCACCCGAAGATCAAGAGAAAACAACATTCACGTGTCCCTATGGCACTTATGCTTTCTTGCGTATGCCATTTGGACTGTGTAATGCTCCAGCTACCTTTCAGCATTGTATGATGGTCATATTCTCAGACCTTGTAGAAGAGATCATGGAAGTTTTTATGGATGATTTTTCTGTTTTCGGTTCATCATTTGATAACAGTTTGCATAATCTCTCTCGTGTTTTGCAAAGATGCCAAGAGACTAACCTCGTTTTAAATTAGGAAAAATGTCATTCTATGGTGAAAGAAGGGATAGTCCTAGGCCACAAAGTGTCTGAAAAGGGTTTGAAGGTTGATAAGGCCAAAATTTCTTCTATTGAACAAATTCCTCCTCCCATTAATGTTAAAGGAGTTCGTAGTTTCTTAGGCCACGTAGGGTTTTACAGGCGGTTTATAAAAGATTTTTCAAAAGTTGCTAAACCCCTATGCCATTTGCTTGAAAAGGATGCTCCATTTGTGTTTTCAAAAGAATGTTTGCTAGCATTTAATCTTTTGAAAGAAAGATTGATTTCCGCACCTATCACTGTTGTGCCTGACTGGAGTCAACCGTTTGAAATCATGTGTGATGCTAGTGATTATGCTTTAGGATCTGTCTTAGGGCAACGTCGAGATAAGTTCTTTAGGGCAATATATTATGCAAGTAGAACTCTAGATAGTGCTCAGCAAAACTACACCACTACAGAAAAGGAGATGCTTGCTGTTGTGTTCGCTTTCGATAAATTTAGGCCATATTTGCTTGGTACAAAGGTAATAGTGCACACTGACCACGCTGCTATTCGTTATTTGAGTAGTAAAAAGGATTCCAAGCCCAGACTCATAAGATGGATTATGTTATTGCAAGAGTTTGACTATGAGATCAAGTATAGAAAAGGTTGTGAGAATGTAGTCGCAGACCATTTGTCTCGGATAGAGCACGAAAAGAATATCGCAACCTTTCCCATAAAAGAAGTTTTTCCTGATGAAAGGTTATATGCTGTTAAAACCTCTTTTCCTTGGTACGCCGATTTTGTAAACTTTCTTGCAGGAAAAGAAATACCTCCTGACTTAAATGCTCAGAAAAGAAAGAAATTTTTCCATGATGTGAAGTCTTATCTATGGAATGACCCGTTTCTCTTTAAGGTATGTTCTGACCAAATCATTCGAAGGTGCATTCCAGCAGAAGAAGTAGGTAAGATTATACATGATTGTCATGCCTCTCCTTATGGTGGTTGATAACTGCCCAAAAGGTAGTTATTTAGGCCTCATTTATATAAGGATTTGTGTGTCTTTTATGCTTAATAGGGTTGGTTTTAGATAGATATTACATGTTTTAACCCATTTGGAAGAATGAAAGCTTTGGAAATTATTTTGTGAAGATTATGCTGCTGGGCGACTGGAGGGAGCAAATTCTGTGCTGCAGCAAAACTGGGAGCAAAAACTGCCACGTCACAGCTCGTTAGCCAACTTCATGAACCGACTTCTGTTGAGTTATTTTCGTGATAAAGGAACAAGAAGAGCCCTACACGTGTCCAGGTTGACCTAATTCAAGCTTTCCTCAACTCTATAAAAGGAGAGAGCCGCCCAAGTCAAAGGAATTCCATTTTTCCTTGGGAGCCGAATAGGAAAGAGAGGTTGGAACTATCAAGGAGACCATCATTGCAAGCTGGCAGAGGAGTTTAATATTTCCTTTTACTATCTTGCAATTATGGACATGCCTACTGAGATTGTAATTCATGTTTCCATGCTTATTATGAACTAAGTAGCTTTAGGCGTTGGTTAGGAATATGTAGTTGTCGTGCTTAACTCTAATAATATATATTGATTATTGCATCTTGGTTAATTGTTGTGCTTATTTCGATTTTATGCTCGCCTGGCCAGCCGGTATGAATACCTCTCTCTAGTTTCAGGGATGATTTAGAAAGTGTGTGGCAACTAACCACACTATGATCATTGTGTATTGGTGAACGCCATTGACTGAGCTAGGGATAGCCAGTTGCCTAGTGTTTGATCGGTCGTACTTCATTGGGGTTGAAACACATTCCAAAAAAATCTGGAGTTCCGGGAGGAATCCACTAATAATACTGCTAGAGTTTGCATGATCAATAATATTGCTAGAGCGTCTTTTTAAACAATTACTAAAACCTTACCAGCGCCGGTTTCTAATCTGTCTACCTATTCGTTTATTCTTTGCTTTGTCATTTATTTTGCTTCAACATTATTCCTATAAAAACCAATCATTTTTACCTTCTTTGAAACCACTAGAGAGTTACACAAAATAGATAAAGTGGAAGCTAATTCAGGCCTCGGATTGATAATACTTATTACTTGCTGCAGACTGTGTATACTTGCACAGAGTTCTAGGGTACTTTTAGATCATAATTTTACTCACTCTAGGAACCCAACAGTGGTCATTTTGGACCAACTCGTACTGCAGCAAAGGTATTCCAATCTGGTTTTTATTGGCCTATTTTATTTAAAGATTGTTATACCTTTGTTAGAACGTGTGATAGATGCCAAAGGACAGGTAATATTTATAGACGCCATGAAATGCCCCTAACCCCTATTCTTGAAGTAGAACTTTTTGATGTGTGGGGCATGGACTTTATGGGCCCTTTTCCCTCTACCAATGGATACTCATACATCTTAGTTGTTGTCGATTACGTATCTAAATGGGTAGAGGCAGTAGCCACTAAGACTAATGATGCACGTGTTGTGTTACGTTTTCTGCATAAAAATATTTTCACTAGATTTGGCACACCACGGGCTATAATTAGTGATGAGGGGTCCCATTTTTGCAATAAATTGTTTGAATCATTACTTAAAAAATATGGTGTCAAGCATAAGACTTCTTTAGCTTATCATCCCCAGACTAACGGTGAAGCTGAGATTTCTAACAGGGGGATTAAGCAAATTCTGGACAAGACAGTTCGCATCAACAGGAAGGACTGGACATACAAGTTGGACGATGCTTTGTGGGCCTATCGAACGGCTTACAAAACTCCGATCGGTACATCCCCGTATCGATTAGTGTATGGTAAAGCCTGTCACCTGCCTGTGGAGCTCGAGCACAAAGCATACTGGGCTATCAAGAAGTTGAACTTGGACGCAAAGAAGGTTGGGAAACAACGTCTACTTCAACTCAACGAATTAGAGGAATTTAGGAGTCAGGCGTATGAAAACGCTAAGCTCTATAAGGAAAGAACTGCAAGATGGCATGATCATATAGTCCAGAAGCGTTCTTTTGAGCCAGGGTAGGAAGTTCTTCTATTCAATTCTCGATTGCGATTATTCCCAGGAAAATTAAAGTCAAACGGGTCCAGCCCATTCATAGTCAAGGAAGTATCCCCGTTTGGACCAATTGAATTGATGGATAACAACGGGTTAACTTTTAATGTCAATGCTCAAAGAGTGAAACACTATTGTGGATTCGAAGAGCGAAAGGTCGAAAAAATGATTTTGACGGATCAAGGGTGACTGAGCCCCGTCTAGCTGAGGACGTTAAACAAGCGCTTCTTGGGAGGCAACCCAAGTGTTTAAGTTTTTGTAGATTTTAATTTAGTTTCTGTGTTTATCCTAATGCTCCTTTGAGATCGATCCTTGTGCAGGAAGCTCGTGCAATAACATATATCCTCTCATTCTCTCCTCGGACGACAATTCAAGACGTTTCGGATTCTCTCGCTTTTTCAGGGTAGTATCGATCTCTCTTTATCTAATTAAATGTTCATACATTAGGGACAATGTATATTTTAAGTTTGGGGGGGGGGGAGAATTGCTCTGCTTAGGTTTTGCGTAAGTAATGCTTATGATGAATTAAATGCATGTTGATGATGATGACGTCTGATGATTTGCTTTTAGCCATGATTCTCTCTTATTTTTGCAAATTTGAAAGCATGTCTAAATTCAAGAAAATTTAAAATTTTTCTTTGATTCCCTTGCAAAGTACGATGATTCACTTGTTTTATTATGATTTTGAAAGCCTAGATGAAAGTTATATGCTTTGGAAGTTTATTGTCACTCCGGTAGGTGTAAAGTTTGTCTAGATAGCTTTCTTGCGTAATAGTTAGTAATACTGAGCTTTAGGAGAAAGAAATGCTTTGATTTGCCCTAATTATAAATAAAAAAAAATAATGAATGCTCCACTTTCTTGAGAGCGTTAATAACCAGGGGCATTCATGACACCCATCGTTTGCCTTTGCATGAAAACGCTGAAAAGAAATGAGCATGCTTTGGCATCCTAAAAGATGAGGCGCTCGTAGTTGGATGCTTTCATCACCAATGTTGGGAAACCAGAACGAAGGCGCTACATCTAAAAGGATAATTCATCCTTAAAAACAAAATTATTATGGGCACCTCAGTAAGGTAGTGCTTGCTAGATAAGTATGATGGCTAAAAGGGCGAGCTTTAGTGCCAGTGTAGGGGGAAGATGAATGGAGGAGTATACAAATGATTCCGGGCTAGTAAGGATTATGACAAGGCAAATGATGATTCGTTTTTGCAAGGGAGGATAGGATTAAATTTTAAACTTCTTGGTGATTGTTCATGCTTACTTATTTGTTTCAATAGTTTGCATTCATGGCTAGAAGCCTTGAGGATAGAGTGGTTAGCATGCAAGCTATGATTCATATGCATTACTTTATTTTGATCGGGACTAGCAAAACTTTAAGTTTGGGGGTGTGATGACATGCAAAAATGTCATCATTTTCCTATTAATTTCAGCTAGTTTTGTTCATGAATTGTGAGCTTTAATGTATTTTTATGTTGATTTTATAAAAAACCGAGTTCGAGAAGCAAAACTGAAATTTTAAGAGAATTTGGATGAATTTGAATACTTTTTGGGCAATTTGAAGAATAATCATTACAGATCCAAGAAAAGAAGACATTTGAAGTGGGAGGCCCAAAAAGCCCAAAAGAGTGAAGAAAGGAGGCAAAAATCCGCAAATTAGGATTCTAGAAGGCCTAGCGTCTCAACGCTAGGTGATCAGCGAAGAAAATCCAAAAATCACGATAACGTCGCGACGCTGTGATGAATTCTGCCCCAAGACAACATGACGTCACAGCGTCTCGACGCTGTGACGTAGCGTCTCGACGCTGTCGACTTGTTCAACAAGAAAGGTCCGGATTTTGCACTATAAAAAGGGCCCTTCCCTTTGGTAAACATCATCCCATTTTTTTTGGGAGCTCTCCCCTAGCTCAATAGAGAGAAAAAGTGAGAAGGATTGTGGGGAAAAAGGTTGGAATTGAGCGAGATTCCAAGGCTCATGATTCGAGATGATCGTAGCGGGAGCTTGGGATTGACTTATCGGTTATTTCTTCCTTACTTCTTTTTAATTCCTTGTTATAATTTGAGTTAGGTCTATGGATCAAGATCACTTGGGCAAGATTATTTCCATTTGTGAGTAGATCTTGAGACCTAGGGTCATTATTCTAGTCAATTGGATATTGTAGCACAATTACTTGGATTATGTAATGAATTTCTTCATATTTCATCTATGCAATTTTTGCTTAATGCCCTTAATCTCTTGATCACAGATTAATTGTCATGTTGGTCTAAATTGATACTCGACAGAGAGAATTTAGATTAGATCCTAATTGCATGGCTAATAATTGCTTGGAACACGAGAGTGAAAAAGAATTGTTAGAAATTGTTAATGAAGTTGCTTAATACCATACTATGATTAACTAAGGAGATGGAAACATGAATTAGTTATGTTAGTATGAGGTGTGGAGGAGCTTGAAAGAGAAATCCGCTTATAATTACTTCTAGATTTATGAAATTGAAGATTATTAGTTATATGCATCCTTGTAATTGAGCTACAAATCCAAGAAAGCTAGATAACACCCTAGGTCATGCTCCCTAATTGGATATTTTCATTTCGTTATTGCATGTTTATTTTTATTAATTTCTTTAATTTTCGCTCCATCATTCGAGTTGATCTTCTAAATAAAATTAAAACATGATGGTTCTTGGTACTTAATGGAATTAATTCAATTTCCCTGAGGATTCGATACTCGGTATTACCTACCATTTTATATTACTTGTGACGACCCGTGAGCTTGCGGTAATCGCTCGACGGTGAGCAACAGAAGTCCCTCTCGTGCCATAGAGAGGGTTGGGCCCATTGTTCAAGTCCCGGAGACACCACTTAAGGGAACACAGTCTACTTACCCTAGAGTCAGGAAGAGTGAATTCCATCTTGTGTGATTATGTTTCCAGCTCCCCACTCGGTATTGTCCCCAAAAATGGTAGGCTTATTGAGTCGGCGTGCTGGCCACTCTCACCCATACAAATCAAAGGACAACCCCTCGTGAACAGGAGTCCATAATCCACTCAAGATTGAGACTGAGTTCTCTAGGTCATCCTAGTGAAATAGAAACCAAGCCAACTAACGGTGTTACAGTTAGTGGTTAACTATTTTGCAGTCCGGTCTTATGCAAACTCGTTGCATAGGATACCCCCACTCGCATGTCAAACATATGAACGCGTTGGATCATTGCGTTTGTATCATAATACAAACTGGGTCGTATCCATAGTGTCACAAGGATAAGGTACCCAACCTTATCATAAAAAACAAGTATTTCATAATCATATTGATTTACGAAGTTAAGGAAAAACCTGTTATGACGGTACAACATGTTATTGCAATCACAGTTAGAACTTCGTTATTTTATTAACATGCTTTTATATAGGGCTTTTAGAAATTAGAATTTTGTGTCAAATATGCATGTAGTTTTCAATGAGTTATGATATACAATCATCATTCCTCTACATCCCCTACAACATGAGGATGTCACCATACTTGTCTAAAACGACTTCTAAGTGTGGAGACTGTCACCACAAACCAACACGAGGTCATTTTAGCATGCTATGTCCTCACCCACATGTTTCTTAGGAAAATTCCCAGGAGGTCACCCAACATAGAACTTCTCCAAGCCAAGCAAACTTAAATTTAAAGTTCTTATGATTAAGCTAGCAAAAACGAAGTGCACCTTGTTGGTATAGGTAGTCCATCAATTCTTTCAGCTTATCTTGACCATACTTTCATGTCCACAGGATCCCTCTCATTGGGATGTGATCTCGATTCATCCATGTAACCCCTCTTATACTTGGGCGTCACATAGTGACTTACAAAGTTAAATGATGTGTTATTGAATTTTTAAGACTCTACAGCTCGTTATTACAATCATAATTACATCACCATCGATTTTTTTCATGCTTCTATGTATGGTTCAATATATATTAAAAATTATTTTCATTAGACTTTTTTAACTCATACACTGTAGAAAGTATTATTTATACCAAATATGACCAATGCATTGTAAAATAAAGTAATTAATTTTTTCGTTGTTGATAGTTTTGTTTCTTTGTACTTATGTTTTATTTTCGAAATTTTTAATTTGTCCTAATTTCAAATATTTTATTTTCGTTTAAACAAAATGTAAATTATGATATTTGTTGTCTATTGATGTATTTAGTTTCTTCTTCTAATTTTTTTTTATCACAACTACCTAATTCAGATCATCCGCCTTTCAATATTGGGAAGTGCAACCTAATTAAATGACAATGTACATTATGTTTCATAATTATCGTCTCTATGTATATATACGCATATAGACACCAGTACTGATTGTATAGAAGTACTTAAAATTTTGTATTATTTCTAGAATTTATCTTCAAATAATGACAATTATATATACTCAAACAATATAGTATCGTACAATGTCATATCACATAAAAAATACTATATAATAATTATTCGTATAATATATATATTTAGTAGTTGGATTTTGGTTTTTTAATTCCACTCTTTTTGCTAGTTATGGACATCAGGGCTAGTTCTCGGTGGAGAATAATCCATTACAACCACGTCATCTTCGTTTGGCGGGGCCACGCCACGACTTTCATCGACCAGATTCTCCAATCTTCTTCTACTTGTCTCTTCTACAAAGCTTCGTGTAGCCAAAGAACCTAAAGTTCACGCATAAGTGGGTTACTTGAATTTATAAACAAAACAAACAATATGAAGTAGAAAAGAACAATAAAATGTTAGTGATGAATTTAGACATAGGAATGTATTATTATTTGTGTCAATCAAGGTAAAAATCCAATAGGATTTATGTGTTTTTTTTTTATTGTTACCTGTTGGTGTAATAACTAACAAGAAAATGAAAAGAAAGCTTAATAACTGAAGGAGACATTTGCATGAAATTGATGCTGCTTTCTGAACCATCTTTTTGAAAATATGTAATATGAAGCTTTTTCCTTTGCTAGTTTGAGGGACTTTTTTTTACGGGTAAACTCACTTTTTTTTTGCTCAAGGATATGCCTTATTCACACCATTTGGTTTTGTCTTTATATAAAACTTTTTCTTGTAATATAATCAATTTGATGAGGAATTTAAGAAACTAAAACTGGCTAAATATAGTAGTTTGTAATGTTTAAATTGTTTGACATTCTAAAAAAAAAATTTCTTCTATATATAGACTATACTATTTTTCTTGTAATAGTTAACAATACCGTTCAAATTTCTATATTTCTTAAAATTGTTAGCAAATTCGTTCATTTCTCTGCGAAACTACAAAGGTAGACCTGTTAATGCTCTCCTTGTCTCGAAATTTCCTTGAAATCTTCCAATAAACTTATAATTATTTTACAAATGTTTAGTAATTTTGTTTTCTTTATTGAAATATTTGTGATATTCAAAATTATGGTATGTTATAACTTTAGTTAATCAAATTTTACTATTGTGTCAAAGTTGCGACGATTGTAATTTATCTAATATGTTTATAAACTTTCAATTTTGTATTTAATGAGACATATATATTAATGTGTTATTTAATTATGCTTGTGGAATAATAATATAATGAATATTGAAATATTATGTTGGGATTAACACCCAAGAACCCTGAACACAAATATTTTGAGTTTGAATTAGATACTCAACACAAAAAAGAAGAAAGTTTTTTTAGTTAAACGGCTTAGATAACATATTGTAGGCAATGGTTTTATAAATGCAAAACATATACTACGAAAAGAACTTTAGTTCTTAAAACATGTTATACGAACGAACTAACTTTTTGCGTAGGAAATTGGATGATTCAATAGAGGAACACAACTGATGATTCAAGTTTGTGCCTAAGAGTATAGAGGTTCAAGAAGTTCCTAATTATTAATACTTTTTGAATATCGATAGTTTTTTCATAGTAGTAGCCATTATGAGAATTGATATTGTAAGTAAATTAAAGTCAATAGCTTTTGAAATTGTCCTTGGTTGGTGAAAGTTCGTATTTTCTTCACCATGTGACATACTTCTTTTAGTTCATAACAGGATGAGATTGGTCATCACATGGTTTTTAGAAATGAACAATTTTTGTACTTGTACAATGTTCATTTTTGTAACGACTCTACATTTCATGTCTAGATCCTAGGGCCATTACCACATAAATTTCATTTTACTTCTAGGAACAGCGATGAAACGACATTTAGAGTAAAACATGCTTAGGAAAATCACTGAGACTTTTCAGCTTGGGATCCCAGTTAGAACAGAATAAGAAGAAATTTTAACCATTCCAAAAAAAAAATCTCAAAACACAGTAGGCCCTAAAACAACACGTGTCAAATGCAAAAAGAATAAGTTTGAAAACGTAATAAGCGGAAGTCTATCCTAAGGAAATCCATGGCTAGTTCAACAACATTCTGTCACGCGTTCTGTACACCTTTGCCTTTACCTGCAATTACATGTTAGGGAAAAGAATGAGTATTTAAGAAAAATACTCAGTAAGTAACAATACTGCTAGACATGCAAGAACCAAGGATTCAAGAGATTAAATGTGCTAAGGGCCTAAAGGTGAAGTCATCTCATTCCATACCATCTCATTTCATTTCATTATGTAGTTTGGGTCTCGTAATCAATTAATTCACCTACTTAAGTTTGCCAACTCACTGAAGGTGCACAGGTGGGTATTTTGGGAGATCTCTACTCCTATTGATAGTAGAAGGCACCCAGTCAATGGAGCTGAGTCTCACCCATCGAGGCACTAATGTGCGCGTAGCGCTCTAAACTACCATTTCACTGGTGGGGCATCCGTGGGTTTTATGTCAGAATTTAACTTCCACAGTTAGTACATGGCACCTAGTCTGTGAATCTAAGTTCTGCCCATCTAGCTCCTCATTTCAGTCTAGTTTGCGAATCAATCCTAGGTGATTAACTGACAATACCCCCTACTAGAGTAACTAGCATATTCTTTTCCCTTTCTTGTTCTTTTCCCTTTAAGGCCTCTTAACATGCAGGCTAATGTAAACTGCAACCTAATTAATAAAAATTCGTTTCTTTTTCAGAGGTTACTGACAGGCCTAACCGATATGCACCATCCCAAAACTCAGTCAATTACCGGAACAAGAACGACAACCAGCACTTCTAAACAGAGAAACCACAAACTTCCCGTCGTCTACTTGCAATGCCTGCCAACAGCAATATACCAAAACATGCATTCTCACCCACCTCACAACAAACAAAACTTAATATAGCCATACCCTTGTAAACAACAACGTTCATATTATTCTCAGGCCATTTCAGTCTCTACTCAAACATAATAATTTAATATGCCAGAAATACAATTGTCACACTGTAAAGATGATAAGATGTTTTCCTTTTTCGTTTTTTCTTATCGACTATTATATGCTTAATTAGGCAAGAAGTTTAAAATTACAAAAATGATATGACCACCTTTTACTAGGCTCGAATTCTTAATAGTTAGACTATGAGAAAATTTGAAGATAGAAATGCTTGTCAAACTAGACTACCTTTTTAAAGATTATTCATGATTCCAAGTACTGAATAAGGAAAAACTCATCACCAAAGATGGTAGTGCATAATTCTTTGAAGCAAGAGGTATGGATTTAAATTTGGAAGTCCTTGTACATATATTGGAAGTTTACAACCACAAACCAATACAAATTATATCGGACAAATTTTTATTGATTTATTTACCATTTCAATGTTTAACATTAGATTCTTCAACTTAAGAAGTGATTTCATGACCAGTTCAAGCTCCGCTCTGCATTAGAAAAAGCATTTGGTCATGGGGTCCTTCCTTGTAACAAATCAGATAACATCTCAATGCCAAAGGTAACATTAGCATATCTAAGCCATTTTCTATTCCTTGTCAAATAGAAGTGTGTTTCTCTTGTTTAAGAGGTTTAAACATTTTTGGGTTAGTCATATGTGTGTTGTTATGATGTCGAAATTTTTAGAGCAACCGGTTAGAATTAGGATAGATGCTTTAGTAATGTCTCTAGGTTAAGTATTAATGTCTCTAGGTTAAGTATAGAAACCTAGAGCATTACAAGTTCTCTGAAAGGGGTTAAACTTGATATCTTGAAGTTTGTAAACTTTTGGAGTTTATTAGGTTTTCTAACAATTTTTTCAGATACTCATCGAGATTGGTTTTTTTTTTTTTGTGTATTTTATTGTTAACTAAATTGTTTTTCTTAGGTTCTTCGAGTCGTTGGACATATGTTTGTTATGTGAGTTATTGTTTTAGCGTTGTATCGAACCTAATTACAATTTGTTTTTCTTAGGTTCTTCCAGTTTGATGTACGAGCAAGATTATGGTGACAAGAATGAAAGTGGCATGTACGAGAATTTTTGTTTTTCGTGTAGGTGTAGACTTTTAATCATAAGTGTTTAGTAATTTTGAGGCTTTTAAGTGCAAGTGTTTGTAATTTTATTCATATATCAAACTTATATGAATAAAAATTGTATGAACAAATTTGGTTCATTGGCTTATAGGAATGAACTTTGACAAAAATTTGAGTTCTATACAATTTTGCACATTTAAGATTAAGATTACTTTCTATATAGGTTGACAAATGAATAAAATATTGTTGGTATGCCACCGGGCAACCAATAATTTTTTTTTATTAAATTATGAACAATTTTAATTAATTATAATTATTTAATTAATCTTAATTAAAATAAATTTAACTAATTTAATTTAAACAATTTTAATTAATTATAATTATTTAATTTAACATTAAATATTAAATTAAATAATTGCACCAATCCCATTTCTCTAAAAAACGGTCAATGTGAATCATTATTCAAATTCAAACCGAATACCTTGAACATGAATTCCTATTCACGTGTGTTGTATTTAAATCACATTTAAATAACTATATCTCTCTTAAAATATGGTTTAATTAATAATTAAACCGTTACGTTATATTATAACGAACAATATCTTCCTTAATCGAATTTGAACGTTTTCAAATTCTTTCATCACTCTGTTCTAAGGTTTAATTCGTTTGAGCTAGCAGGGGGACCTAATGGACCTACAGATCATGGGCTCCAACGATCCGAGGTTAACTGGTTGAACTCTTTCAATCCTAATTAACCAACATTCGTTAACTAACGGGACACTCCACTATAGCCCGTAGTTGAACTCCCCTCACTGTAGATATATTTCTGTCAACCTGATATAACCGTGATCAGTAAGTCAATCATTCACAAGTTGTTCGTAACTATAGTAAGGTCAAAAGTCTGTTTTACCCCTATAGCACTTCTTGTTCCTTAAGCCTTCACTGAGTCCCTAATGAACGATTGGTTTGTGGTCCCACCACTAAACCTAAAACCTCTCAGGCCAATGAGAGGGCAGCGTGCCTTTGTTCACGTTCCGGAGTCAGTACTTAAGGGAACAACCTCTCTACTATCCCTAAAGACGGGTAGGAGTGAATTCTATTTTGCAGGACTATGTCCTCAGCTATCTACCCGATTTTATCCCCAAAATGGCAGGTTTATTGAGCGACACTTGTGTGCCACTCTCGCCTATGCAAATCAAAGGATAATCCCGAATAAACAGGAGTTCATAGTTAGCTCAGGATTAAGATCGAGTTACCTAGGTCATCACTTTGTAATAGTCAGTTTCACAAAAAACGGCATTATAAAGTGAAAGTGACTTATTTCGAGGTCCGGTCTTATACAAACTTCTTTTGCATAGGACGCCCCCACTCACATGTCTCTACATGAACGATTCAGGATCACATCGTTTGTATTAAAACAAAGTGGGCCTCGTCACATAGTTTTTCCTAAGATAAGGTACCTAGTCTTATCCTTATACTATAGACCGTTTAGGCTATGTACTTGAACCTGATCCATTTTTATGTTACTACATAAAGTTCAAGCATTCATCTCATAGCGAGGGATTCTAGTTTTATTGGAATTGGGTTAATAAATACATAGTTAAAGTAATCTTTCAGCAACCATAATAAAAACTATTCTAATAAGTTTTATATATAACTTTGTTACATTTACTATCCAGGAGTTTTTGGACATAAACCCCAACAAACTCCCACTTGGACTAAAACTCTAGTGGGTTGTTCAACTCGTTGACCTAGACCATCTCGATGTCCCTCGAACATTTTTAGCCATGAGGGCCTTCGTAAATGTTTCAGCAATATTTTATTCTTGAGGATTTCCTCGTGACAATCACATCCCCTCAACTCATAATGTCTTAAATGAGATGTACGTTTTCATTCTATATACTTGCCTCATATTTGGAACAGCTTTCCAAATGAACTTCCTAAGTCCCACAGACCCCTGAACCCGCTTTGTAAGTAGCAATATTCTTGGCCTTCAAGATGAAGTCTGTGATATATCTTTACTCGATGCTACGCCAACATATAACTCCCTGTTCAAGGCCAATTCTGATGTCAATGTGGATTTCCATAAATCCTAATCGGTTTAATAATCAGAATCAATGTATCTTGTAAGGATCAGATCCTCGACATTATACACGAGCCTATAATTCCTTGTTCTCCTAAGATACTTGAGGATACTTTTTATTATATTCCAGTAACCTTACCTTGGACTAAATTGGTATCTTCTGACAATCCCTACTACATACCTTATGCTAAGCCTGACAACTGATTGTCGAGGCACGAGAATTTCATCTCAAGTTCTCAATCTCTTGAGGCGTCTCAAGACACTGCTCCAGTGACAAATGAATTCCATATTTGAAAAGTAAACAACCTTTCTCGGAATTTTAATCTTATATCTAGCCAACACTTTTGTCCATATAAGATACTTGAGATAGAGCTAGCGATCTTCGTTCTTGTGATCCCGATCGTGTCAGATTTTAAGAACAAATCAAGCCTTTCCAAATCTATAGTTTGGAACTGCATTGCTAGCTAATTTCTAATGTCAGTTGGATAACCTATATCATTCCTAATGAATAGGATATCAATCATATACTAAAATAATAAAGCTACCAAACTATTTCTAATTTTTCTGCTGACACAAGACTTGTCAATACTCTGGTCTAAAACCATAAGTTTAATCATGCATTAAATCTTATGTTCCTAAGATTGAAACCTCCAATTCAAACCATAAATCGATTGGTTAAGGTTGCAAACCTTTTGCTCTAGATCTTGGACTATGAACTTCTTTTGGTCTATACCAAAATTAATCGAAATATACGTATTCCATTTCCAGTTTTATAGTTTTGACTTAATTGTCCTTATCCATGTCATTCATATACCTCGTTAAAGGTCAATGAATCCTCGATATTGTCATTAGGCACGACAATCGGAGTTTCAGTTAAACTAACACAGTTTTTCATTAGGTTGTTTAACAACCCTCCCACTGCATTGAGGTTATCTCGACATTTGAAAAGAACATGACTAACTTAATGTGTAGCTTGATTAATAACCCTTTGATTAAGAACAAATCTTATTAACAACTCTTTGTTGATATATTTGTAGCTTTACAATCTAACTTACTTAACACTTTCTTATTGCGTGGTTGTGATTTCTAACGTGACCTTCTTTTAAGAAAGTAACATTTGTCCATAAAAATACTATCTTTTACTCAAAGAAGTATCCGTAACTCATTCCTTTTTGGGACAACCTAAAAAATAGGTACTTTTTCGAATAAGGTTCTAGTTACTTCAGGTTTGTCTCATATGAGTGAAGGAATTGAATCCTCTAGCGGAAGCGGTTTTCACCGTTTGTGATTTAATTTCTAATTAGAATACCGATACGTTGGGCAAAAATAAAAACAGAAACGATTTCTATTAATTTTCTATGTTAAGCATGCTGAAAAGTTACTCTAAACCACTTTAGAGTTGAAGAAATTACTTACGTGAATTGTAGTGGCCAAACTCCTCAGCACAATGCTCCAACTTGAAATTCAGCCTTCTTGCTCCAAGAACACTACCAAAACAATACACCCACTATAACTCTTGGGACTCAAGATCCGGCTTGTGGGAACCCAAAAACTAGTCTTGAAAGGGATTTACAGCAAGGTGAATTGCTGGGATTTTGAGAGATGAAGAGAGAAAAAAACAGAGCCCTATCTTTCTCTGTTTTTGCGTGAAAATGAGAGAGTGAGAGACTGTTGTGGAAACTCCCTCCCAACTTTACGATAAGTGGGGAGGGAGTTATCCCTACTTGATCTCTACCGTTGATCATAATCAACGCGATCCAGGCCGTCAATTAATTAAATAATAATTATCATTTAATTAATTAAATAATTATAATTAATTTAATTAAATCAATATTAATTAAGCCAATTATAACCTAAGGTATTTAATTCAATTTGAATCATATTCAATTGAATTAAATTGGCCATTCAATTAATCTCATCAATTGAATCCACATTAATTAAATATCTAATATTTAATTAATTTTATAATTGAATCACATTCAATTTTATCTCTCATTTAACCTATAGTTTTAATGTGCATCAAAATGTACATTAATATAAACTATAGTATTAATTTTGATTAAATCACATTTAACCAAATTAAATTAAATTAATTAATTCCCCAATTAATTAATTCATGAATTAATCAAATATCACATATTTAATTAAATTCATTATTCTCTCAATAATTAATTTCGAATCATATTCAAAATTAATTATAAAGTTTAATTCTTTAATTAAACTTTATACTATAATGTATCTCCATACATTATATTAATTCCCTTTAATACCAAGACTAAATTATCTCAGAACCCGTTATGAGCTAGCAGGTGGACCTAATGGACCTACAGATCAGAAGCTCCAACGATATGAGATTGATCAGCTAAACTCATTAACCGAGTCAATCAACATTCGTTAACTGTAGGTCACTCCACTAAAGACCCACAGCTGCACTCTTCTCACTGTAGAATATTTCTGTGTCCACGGATATTGACCAATAGCAGTAAGTCAATCCTTCACGTGTATTCGTAACACCAGCTGGGTCAAATTACCGTTTTACCCCTGGGTTACCTCTGGATCCTTAAGTACCACTGATCCCTCTAATGAACAACCTGTTTAGGGTCCAACCACTAAACAGAAATTCCTCTCGGGCCAGGAGAGGACAGCGCGCTTTTGTTCAACCCCCGGAATCAGCCCTTAAGGGAACACACATCTACTTACCTCAATAGAGGAAGGAGTGAATTCCATCTTGTACTGTTATGTTCCCAACCCCCATTTGGTCTTGCCCCTGATATGGTAGGAATATTGAGTCGGCGAGCAGGCCACTCTCACCCGTACAAATCTAAGGACAATCCCTCCTGAAAAGGAGTTCATAACAGACTCAGGATTGAGATTGAGTTACCTAGGTCATCCTATTGAAATAGAAACCTAGACTAGTTAACGGCGTTACATCTAGTGGTTACTATTTCGCGGTCCGGTCTTATGCAAACTCATTGCATAGGATACCCCCACCCGCATGTCTCCTACATGGATGCTTTGGATCATTGCATCTGTATCGGATACAAGGTGGGCCGTATCACATAGTGTCACCAGGATAAGGTACCCAACCTTATCCCTATACTATAGACCATTTAGGTTGTTACTTGGACACTGATCCCCGTATGTCCCTACATACTAGTCCAAGTTTCATTTAAACAACCTTGGATCTTAGTTTATTGGATTTAGGGTTTATTAATGCAAACTCGATTATTCAATAACCCAATTACTGAATCACCCAAATAACGCTTTATTGAGATCGATTAATTTGTTTCATTTACTATCTACGAGTTTTAGGGCATAAAACCCAACAACTCCCACTTGAACTAAAACTCTAGTGGGCAATGTACATCAACAATCAGAATTGAATGAATAATCATTGAAGTAGGAATAATAGTTTTAGTTTGTATTAATACTGTATAATACATGAAAAGTACAAATACAGATAAATACAATAAACTAGGGCATTTGAATACCCATTACACTTATGGTGTTGGGAATAAAAGCAACCATGTTTGAATTATGAAACACCATATAGCCCATGAAATTTAAATTCATGCATAATTATCATATATTATAACATTTATAACATAAAAATGCATGAAAACACCATATAGCCCATGATATAATATATGATATAATATATTATATCATATATTATAACCTAAATGGGCTCTGATACCAACTGTAACGACCCTACTTTTCATGCCTAGATCCTAAGGCCGTTACTTCGTGCATTTCATTCTACTTCTAAGAACAGTGGAAAATTTCCATTTAAAGAAACTATACTTAGAAATTTGCGAAACATTTCAATCTGGGATCCCGGTTTAAAACAGAACAAACAAAACCTTTAGTAAATCAAACAAACTTAAAGCAGAATAAAATGTAAATCATTCAATACAAGTTCAAAGGAGAATTTCAAAACGTAAAAAAAATTGCGGAAGACTATCCTAAAGGAGATCCATGGCTCAGCAGCTCTCCGTCACGCGTACTGCACACCTTTACCTCTACCTGCAGTTGTATGTAAGGGAAAATAATGAGTATTTAAGAAAATACTCAGTAAGTAGCAATCGAGGCTTTAACATTTTATTCGAGTTAAGGGCCTTAGGGTTAGGTCATCTCATTTCAGTTCATTTCATTCCATTTCATTGCATTTCAGTTCGGGTCTCGTGTTCAATTAGTACACCTTTAAATACATATAGGTTTGCCAACTCACTGATAGTGCGCAAGTGGGAGTTCTGGGAGGTCTCTACTCCTACTGATGGTAGATGGCACCCAGTCAGTGGAGCTAAGTCTCATCCCTCAAGGCACTAATAGGCGCGTAGCGCTCTAAACTACCATTTCACTGGTGGGGCGTTCATGGGTTTAAGTCAGGAATTTACTTCCACAGTTAGTAAATGGCACCTAGACTGTGAAGCCAAGTCCCGCCCATTAAGCCCCTCATTTCAGTCTATTACATCTCAGTCCTAGGTGTTTTATTGACACGACCCTCGTCTAAGGCACTAGCCTATTCCTTTCTCTTTCCTAATCCTTTCCCTCAAGGTAAATATGATTCCTAAGCCGTCATGAGGCTACCGAAAATTCGGCAGCATAACGACGTACGCAGAGGGAACCCAAAATTTTTCCTTGCACCTGAAAATAAGAATATACACTCCTATGACCACAACGAGCCAAACCTCGCAAACACAAACCATACACAACTCCAACAACCATTTAATCCCATCCTCCATTTACATTCCACAAGTAAAGACTGATGCTTAAATCTTATCCACGCAAGCATGACAAATTCCAAAGAAAATTAAACTAGAGCATGAAAACCCAAACAAGGCTACATATCAACTATCAATCGCGCAGTGGGTCAAAAGCATAACAATCATGTTCCCCAACTTTAAGGCAATTCATTCATACTTATCTCATGCTAGCATGGTGACATAATGAGCACATGATTCCATAGCATACGACATAAACCAAAGAAAACTACTTACCTAGTCCAACAAATCCTTGATCGGCTTCTAACCAATTTCCCTTAAAATTCCAAGACTTCAATCAACCCAAGCAGAACTTAGCTTGCTGTCCGAGCTCTCGAATCCACCTAAAACCAACAATTTAATCACCAAACGCAATGGGCATCTTAAATTTAATAGCCAAATTCAATGGGTAATCACCTAACACACTTAAATCATTCCAAAACTTAACTTAATTCACTTACCCAAAATAGAAACACCGGTTGCTGTCCAATGATCCAACAACGCTCCAAACCGACGATTAAATCCCCAAAAGCTAAGAGAACCTTGCAACCACATGCCAAAATCAATGGGTACTCCTTTAACACAATTAAATCATTCAAAACTTAACTTAGTTCACTTACCCAAAGCCGGAATTGCTCAAACACGCTGAAGCTTGAAGACCCACTGCTTGAATCGTCGGAATTGAATAGGTACGCTTGCTGAACGGGAGAAAAAACGAATGGGTAATCGTTTAAATGCAAGAACTAACCCACGTAAGCCTCAAACCAACTTACCCAATGCGGAAACTCACCTAAAACAGCCGAAAATGGGGAAAAATGGTCCCTCCTCGCTGCTGTCCGCGCCTACAGTGGCGACGACGACTTGCAGATCGACGGCAGCTCGTGAGTGGGTTGCAGGCGGCGGCGCGTCGGATCTGCTAAACAGAGAGAGAGTGGCTGAGAGAGAGAGAGAGAAAGAGACGAGAGAGAAAAAAAAAACGAGAGAGAAAGAGACAAGAGACTTACCGACCGCGGCGATTTGCGGCGGCGTGCGGCGCGAGCGACGGTGGAGGCGGCGGCGTCGGCTTGCGCCGGTGGGCGGTGGAGTGCGGTGAGCGTGCAGATGAGAGAGAGAGATTGCCGAGAAAGGGAGAGAGCGGGGGTGCGTGAGAGGGAGAGAGAGAGTTCCTATTTTTCTTTTCTTTTTTTTTTAAAACCCACTTTGACCGAAAATTGGGGAGAAAAGTTCCCCCCCCATTTTTTCCCCCCCCCCCTTTGACCGGCAGCCACCTTCCCCTTTTTCTCTCTTTTTTTTTTTTTTTTAACCACCGGTTGCTACATCATACTAACCTTAAAAGAACTTTCGTCCTCGAAAGTTGCTAGTACTAGAACAACTCTGGATACTTGGTCATAATCTCATCTTCTCTCTCCCACGTTGCCTCTTCAAACAAATGGTTTCGCCAAAGGACCTTCACGAGAGCTATCTCGCGATTGCGAAGGACCTTCACCTCTCTGTCAAGAATTAGCACAGGTTCCTCCTCATAAGTCAAGTTCTCGCTGAGTTGCAAGGGTTCAAAGTCCACTCTGTGGGTTGGATTTGTCAAATACTTTCGCAGCATGGAGACATGAAAAACATTGTGTACCGCCGAAAGCGAAGGCGGCAACGCTAGATGATAAGCTACCGGACCAATCCGTTCTAAAATCTCAAATGGACCAATGAAACGTGGGCTGAGCTTGCCTTTCCTTCCAAACCTCAATACTCCTTTCATCGGAGCTACCTTCAAGAAAACATGATCACCCACGTCAAACTCTAAATCTCTTCTCCTTGTATCAGCATAGCTCTTCTGTCGGCTTTGAGCTGTTAACATCCTCGACCTGATTGTGCGAATAGCCTCGCTGGAGGCTTGGATCAATTCAGGTCCTAACAACTGACGTTCTCCGACCTCATCCCAATAAACAGGGGACCTGCATCTCTTCCCATAGAGGGCCTCAAACGGTGACATACCGATGGTTGCTTGATGACTATTGTTATAAGCAAATTCCATTAAGTGCAGGTGTGCATCCCAACTACCTGAGAAATCCAAGACACATGCTCGCAACATATCCTCTAGAGTTTGGTTCAATCGCTCAGTTTGACCATCTGTCTGGGGGTGAAAAGCTGTACTGAAACGCAACTGAGTACCCAAGGCTCTTTGCAAACTCCTCCAAAAATTAGATGTGAACCGAGGGTCTCTATCTGACACGATTGATACCGGCACCGCATGAAGCTTGACTATCTCCGTCATGTATAACTGTGCCCACTTTTCAACAGTGTAAGTAGGCTTCCCAGGAAGAAAATGCGCTGACTTAGTGAGTCTGTCAATAATGACCCAAATCACAGTGTAACTCTTGACCGTTCTAGGCAATCCTGTGATGAAGTCCATAGATATATGCTCCCACTTCCATTCTGGGACACTCAGCGGCTGCAACAAGCCTGCTGGTTTCTGTCTCGGGGCTTTCATCTGTTGGCAAACAAGGCATTTACTGACAAAATCCGCTATCTCTCTTTTCATGCCCTGCCACCAGTAATACTGTTTCAAATCATGGTACATCTTCGTACTTCCTGGATGGATTGAAAAATGTGAACTATGTGCCTCTGCTAATAATTCTTGTTTGAGATCGGCATTCCCAGGTACGCATAAGCGACCCTGGTAACACAAGCCGAGGTCTGAAGATAAGGAGAACTCGTTCGCCTGCCCCGCCTCTACTTGACTGCGTCTAACAATAAGGTCAGGGTCATTTGGTTGTTCATCTATGATCCTCTGTCTCAAGCTCGACTTAACTGTCAGCTGAGCTAGGCGTGCTGTAACTTCGCCCACTGCAATCATAATCTCTGCACGTTCCAAGTCATCCAATATATGAGCCTGAGTAGTAATCAAAGCAGACGCATGAGCGGTCTTCCTGCTGAGGGCATCTACAACCACATTTGCCTTGCCCGGGTGGTACTGGATGTCGCAATCATAATCTTTTACTAACTCTAACCATCTTCGCTGCCTCATATTCAGCTCTTTCTGGGTGAAGAGGTATTTTAAACTTTTGTGGTCCGTGAAGATTTGGATTTTCTCTCCATATAAATAGTGCCTCCAAATCTTCAAAGCAAAGACCACTGCCGCCAATTCCAAGTCATGGGTCGGGTAGTTCTTCTCATAATCTTTCAGCTGACGAGACGCATAAGCAATGACCTTACCATGCTGCATTAACACACAACCCAATCCCTTCTTTGAAGCATCGCTGTAAATAACGAATTCCCCGGAGCCATCAGGTACCGTAAGCACTGGTGCTGAAACTAGTCTCTGCTTAAGCTCTTGGAAGCTTGCCTCACAAGCTTCATTCCACACGAATGGAGTACCCTTTCGAGTCAACTGAGTTAGAGGTGCGGCTATACTGGAAAAACCTTGCACGAAGCGACGGTAATAGCCTGCTAACCCCAAGAAACTCCGAATCTCGCTGACTGAAGTAGGTCGAGACCAATTGGTCACTGCCTCTATTTTGGCTGGATCTACTATAACACCTTCCTTCGAAACCACGTGCCCTAAGAAGGAAACTCGTTGTAGCCAGAACTCACATTTAGAGAATTTGGCATACAACTTGTTCGTTCTTAAGGTGATTAAAACTCTCCTGAGGTGATCCTCATGTTCCTCTTCTGTCTTGGAGTAGATAAGAATGTCGTCGATAAAAACAATCACGAAAGAATCCAGAAATTCCTTAAATACTCTGTTCATCAAGTCCATGAAAACTGCAGGAGCATTAATAAGCCCAAAGGACATCACGGTAAATTCGTAATGCCCATACCTGGTCCGGAAAGCTGTCTTGGGTATATCGTCCTCTCTAATTCTCAACTGATGATAACCTGACCGTAGATCTATTTTAGAAAACACTGCTGCCCCTTGAAGCTGATCAAAGAGGTCATCAATCCTGGGCAGAGGGTATCTGTTCTTTATTGTCACCTTGTTCAACTCTCGGTAGTCGATGCACAACCGCATTGTCCCATCCTTCTTTTTCACAAATAAAACTGGAGCACCCCACGGCGAGACGCTGGGGCGTATATAACCTTTGTCCAACAGCTCCTGAATCTGGACCTTAAGCTCTTTCAATTCCGCTGGAGCCATCCTGTATGGAGCTTTAGAAATCGGGTTAGTCCCTGGCTCAAGCTCGATGCAGAAGTCGACCTTTCGAGCTGGCGGTAGTCCTGTCAGATCCTCAGGAAATACATCTGTGAATTCCCTCACTACCGGTATCGAGGTCATTGATGTCTCGTTTTTCCTTGTGTCAACCACGCTAGCCAACAAGCCCCAGGCTCCTTGGCTAATCAATTTTCTCGCCTTTATTGCAGAAACCACTTTAGGAGCACCTTTGATCATCGATCCTTTAAACTTGAGGCTTGCCTCTGACGGAGGGTTAAAGATCACCTCCTTACGATGACAGTCTATGTTGGCATAATTAGAAGCCAACCATTCCATTCCCAAAATAACGTCAAAATCACTCATATCCAGGGCGATCAATGTCACATCCATCGATCGATCAGACACTAACATTTGGCAGGCTTTCACCGCTTCACTAGCTAGTAGTGTTACCCCCGCAGGGGTTGAGACTGACAAAACATAGCCTAGCGGCTCTAGTTACTTCGTGCTGCTGCTGGAACGAAGAACAGAGGAGAAACTGCCCAGAAAATTCGAAGTATTAAAAAAAAAATACGAAATAAGTTAATTTTTGCGTCCATTAAAGATTGAACGTTCGTCGTTGGAGCAGTTGGCGTCAGACGCTCGTTTCAACCGTGAGGGCGTGAGTTCGATCCGAAACGTGGGCAGTTTTTGTTTTTTTAATGCGGCGTGAAGCAGTTACAAAGAAATAGATATTGTTTTGCATAATCCAAGTCTTGAACGTTGGTGATGGTGGAGTTGGCATGCGCGCGTGGGTAACTCGTGAGGAGTCATGGGTTCGAGTTCCAGCATTGGTCAGTTTAATGTTTTTTGCGTGCGGTTTATTCTTGGGCGGTCCGGTTCGTCTCTGTTCGGTCCGAATTGAGCTGGTTTGGTCTGGTTCGATTTAATTTGGTCTGGTTCGAGTAATTTGGGTCCAGTTTGAAGCGGTTCAAGCCAGTTCTGGAGCGGTTCAAGACTCAGATGGATAATTACATTGAAATTATTGTAATTTTCTTTTATTTTAATTATCCTAGGGGCCAATATACCGGTTTATTCAGCTATTTATCGCTTTATGAATGTCATTTAGCTGAATCCCACCATAGGTTAAGCATGAATCATGCATATTTTATAATTATAAGTGTTATAATGTATGATAAATATGTATGATTGCAATTTCATGAGTAATTTAGTATAAATGTTATATTAAGTATATGAAATTGGAAAAGCATTGAGCATGACATTAATTAGAGTAATATAAGAGTTATATTAAATTAATGTCAACAATCATGTAATTTAATTTCGGGAATGTTTAATCAATATAATCGATATTAATTAAATGAAATTGAAATTGCATGAAGCATGACACCACCTTAGATTAATATAATTGTTATATTATCGGCGTCATGAGCGTTATGGTGTTTAATAATTTGAATTAGATTGTTATTAAGAAACACCATAGAAGCATGTTATAGGGCTAATTATTAAAATTTTATAATAGTTATAAAATTGATTAGAAACCGTCAACCTATAACAAAGAGTTGCATGCAAACATAGGACCTTAGGTTAAAATGAATTAATTTTAAATTGTTTAAAATTAATTAGACCTAAGCTCATTTTAATTCTAATAGGATTAGAATTATTTTCTTACTTAGGATTAAAATAGTTTTAATGCACTAAGTAGGAAAAACATTAATATGGTTATAAGGGAACTCTCCCGGTGAAGTTCTGTCTAGGCTGGGGGTACTTAAGTTGACGGTTACGGAACACCTCCTACCTGGGAACTGACCCGGAACCTGAGTTGAATTAATCATAGTTTAATGTTAGCATGCAATGTCACTAGGTAACTAAAAGGGTTTAATTTACCTAGACATTAGTGTAAAGACCTTTATATAAGAGTTATATACAGGCTTAGACTTAGATAGATTCACTTAGCCGGAATTTACCTAAGTAATAGACCCTTTAATTATAAAAATACTTAGTGGGAGGAAATATATCAAAACAAGATTTTCATAAATCAATGTTTTGCTCTCACGTCCTCAAGAGTTCACAACGTGAGGTCCATGCTTGGCCTCGAGTCACCCTGGGAGTGACCCCCTACGGATGGTGTTTGCATGGATCAATATCAAGGTGAATGAGGGAGTATTTTATAGTAAGTGGGAGCAGGACACGTGTCAACGTATCCTACGGTCTCCTCCATTAGGTTGCACCGTGAGATCCCCATGATTTGCCTGCGAGTCGCCCTGGGAGCGATCACCCTACGGAGGGCTTGATCATGGGAGTCGGAACAACGCAAACTCGCAGAAATGGATAGGGTTTCTTAGGTTCATTTCCAACTTTGACTTTCCCTACGGTAGCATTGTTGGGACCGATCTCTGAAATCTGAAAATGGAGGATTACACTTACGGGGAATTGTTAAGGTGTTAATAATTTCCTGACCGAAAAAACGGTAGCTAAGAACTATTGGAATATGAGTTATTCTGGTAATAGGGATTGGCTGAGATTGTCTCAATTCAGGGGAGGAGTAGCTGACTGCCCTACGGTAGCTGTTGCTCTAAACCTCTGAAGTATCGTTGCAAAATGAATGTTTATTCTATGGGTCGACCATTACTTTTGCTAAATTGATTGGATTAAAATAATAATAATATTATTTTGTGTAATGGGTTAATGCAACATCACTAATTTAATTAATTTGTTTGTTTCAGCATGAATCGTTCTTTGTATGCCTCTAATTATGCCGTGTGTAATAAAACTGGTATCGCTAATACAACTAAGGAAATGCACTCAAACACTAATTGCGTGGATTTGGTCTTAACTGAGGACTGTCCTCAGACCCACATGTCTAATTCATCTGAAATTGTTCATGATGAATATGACATAGACTGCCTAGCAAAACTCAATGAAAATAAATGTGATTTATTGGTCATTGAAACGTGTATAGTGGAAAATGATGATACAGCATGGATCCTTGATTCAGGTGCCACTCATCACGTATGCTCTTCCTTTGAGGGAATGAGCTCCTGGCAACAATTAGATGCTGGGGAAATGACTGTCAGAGTTGGTACTGGGGAGTTCATTTCAGCTAAAGCAGTGGGAGACATTAAAATGTTCTTCTCCAGGGAACGTTATATGTTATTAGATAATGTATATATAGTTCCTAAAATAAAAAGAAATTTGATTTCTGTATCTTGTTTGCTTGAACAAGGATATTCAGTGTCCTTTTCTGTAAATGAAGCTCTCATTACTAAAAGGGGTGCTGATATTTGTTCTGCAAACTTGGAGAACAATTTATATGTTTTAAGACCAATAGAGTCTAGGGCTATTTTGAACAATGAGATGTTTAAAACAGCTGAGACTCAACCTAAAAGGCAAAAGGTTTCTCAAAGTACCTATCTTTGGCACTTGAGACTTGGCCACATAAATCTCAATAGGATTGGGAGATTGGTTAAGAACGGACTTCTAAGCCAGTTAGAAGATGGTACATTACCTCCGTGTGAGTCTTGTCTCGAAGGTAAGATGACCAAACGACCTTTTACTGGAAAAGGTTATCGTGCCAAGGAGCCCTTAGAGCTCGTACATACGGATCTCTGTGGTCCAATGAATGTTAGGGCTCGAGGAGGGTATGAATATTTCATCTCTTTTATAGATGATTATTCAAGGTATGGTTATTTATACGTAATGAGTCATAAGTCTGAAGCCCTTGAAAAGTTCAAGGAGTATAAGGCTGAAGTTGAGAACTCATTAGATAAGACCATTAAAACACTTCGATCTGATCGAGGCGGAGAGTATTTGGACTTAGAATTCTAGAACTATTTGATAGAACATGGAATCACGTCTCAACTCTCAGCACCAGGTACACCTCAGCAGAATGGTGTATCTGAAAGGAGAAACAGAACCTTGTTAGACATGGTTCGATCTATGATGAGCTATGCTCAGTTGCCTAATTCTTTTTGGGGTTATGCAATAGAGACTGCAGTTTATATTTTGAATGTTGTTCCCTCAAAGAGTGTTTCTGAAACACCATTTGAGCTCTGGAAAGGGCGTAAAGCTAGTTTACGTCATTTCAGAATTTGGGGCTGCCCTGCACATGTGCTAGTGGCAAATCCAAAGAAATTGGATTCACGTTCAAAATTATGCCTATTCGTAGGCTACCCAAAAGAAACAAGAGGTGGATATTTCTTCGATCCACAAGAAAATAAAGTGTTTGTATCGACAAATGCTACTTTCTTGGAAGAAGACCACGTTAGAGAACACAAACCACGAGGTAAAATTGTGTTGAGTGAACTTTCTGGAGAAGCTACAAATGAATCAACAAGAGTTGTTGATGAGGCTGGACCTTCAACAAGGGTTGTTGATGAGCCCAGTTCACAGGCTGGACCTTCAACAAGAGTTGTTGATGAGCCCAGTACATCTGGTCAAGCCCATCCTTCTCAAGAGTTGAGAATGCCTCGACGTAGTGGGAGAGTTGTTATTCAACCTGAACGCTATCTGGGTTTAGCAGAAACTCCAGCTGTCATACTTGATGATGGAGTTGAGGATCCATTAACCTTTAGACAGGCAATGAATGATGTGGATCATGATCAGTGGGTCAAAGCTATGGACCTAGAGATGGAGTCTATGTACTTCAATCAAGTCTGGGATCTTGTAGACCTACCTGAAGGGGTAAAACCCATAGGGTGCAAATGGATCTACAAGAGAAAACGAGACGCAGCTGGGAAAATACAGACTTTCAAAGCTCGACTTGTGGCAAAGGGTTATACCCAAAAGGAAGGGGTGGACTATGAAGAAACCTTCTCCCCAGTTTCCATGTTAAAGTCGATAAGGATACTCTAGTCCATTGCCACGTTTTATGATTATGAAATTTGGCAAGTGGATGTCAAGACTGCTTTTCTGAATGGCAATCTTGAAGAGAGCATCTTTATGAAATTTAGGTTATAATATATGATATAATATATTATATCATATATTATATCATGGGCTATATGGTGTTTTCATGCATTTTTATGTTATAAATGTTATAATATATGATAATTATGCATGAATTTAAATTTCATGGGCTATATGGTGTTTCATAATTCAAACATGGTTGCTTTTATTCCCAACACCATAAGTGTAATGGGTATTCAAATGCCCTAGTTTATTGTATTTATCTGTATTTGTACTTTTCATGTATTATACAGTATTAATACAAACTAAAACTATTATTCCTACTTCAATGATTATTCATTCAATTCTGATTGTTGATGTACATTGCCCACTAGAGTTTTAGTTCAAGTGGGAGTTGTTGGGTTTTATGCCCTAAAACTCGTAGATAGTAAATGAAACAAATTAATCGATCTCAATAAAGCGTTATTTGGGTGATTCAGTAATTGGGTTATTGAATAATCGAGTTTGCATTAATAAACCCTAAATCCAATAAACTAAGATCCAAGGTTGTTTAAATGAAACTTGGACTAGTATGTAGGGACATACGGGGATCAGTGTCCAAGTAACAACCTAAATGGTCTATAGTATAGGGATAAGGCTGGGTACCTTATCCTGGTGACACTATGTGATACGGTCCACCTTGTATCCGATACAGATGCAATGATCCAAAGCATCCATGTAGGAGACATGCGGGTGGGGGTATCCTATGCAATGAGTTTGCATAAGACCGGACCGCGAAATAGTAACCACTAGATGTAACGCCGTTAACTAGTCTAGGTTTCTATTTCAATAGGATGACCTAGGTAACTCAATCTCAATCCTGAGTCTGTTATGAACTCCTTTTCAGGAGGGATTGTCCTTAGATTTGTACGGGTGAGAGTGGCCTGCTCGCCGACTCAATATTCCTACCATATCAGGGGCAAGACCAAATGGGGGTTGGGAACATAACAGTACAAGATGGAATTCACTCCTTCCTCTATTGAGGTAAGTAGATGTGTGTTCCCTTAAGGGCTGATTCCGGGGGTTGAACAAAAGCGCGCTGTCCTCTCCTGGCCCGAGAGGAATTTCTGTTTAGTGGTTGGACCCTAAACAGGTTGTTCATTAGAGGGATCAGTGGTACTTAAGGATCCAGAGGTAACCCAGGGGTAAAACGGTAATTTGACCCAGCTGGTGTTACGAATACACGTGAAGGATTGACTTACTGCTATTGGTCAATATCCGTGGACACAGAAATATTCTACAGTGAGAAGAGTGCAGCTGTGGGTCTTTAGTGGAGTGACCTACAGTTAACGAATGTTGATTGACTCGGTTAATGAGTTTAGCTGATCAATCTCATATCGTTGGAGCTTCTGATCTGTAGGTCCATTAGGTCCACCTGCTAGCTCATAACGGGTTCTGAGATAATTTAGTCTTGGTATTAAAGGGAATTAATATAATGTATGGAGATACATTATAGTATAAAGTTTAATTAAAGAATTAAACTTTATAATTAATTTTGAATATGATTCGAAATTAATTATTGAGAGAATAATGAATTTAATTAAATATGTGATATTTGATTAATTCATGAATTAATAAATTGGGGAATTAATTAATTTAATTTAATTTGGTTAAATGTGATTTAATCAAAATTAATACTATAGTTTATATTAATGTACATTTTGATGCACATTAAAACTATAGGTTAAATGAGAGATAAAATTGAATGTGATTCAATTATAAAATTAATTAAATATTTGATATTTAATTAATGTGGATTCAATTGATGAGATTAATTGAATGGCCAATTTAATTCAATTGAATATGATTCAAATTGAATTAAATACCTTAGGTTATAATTGGCTTAATTAATATTGATTTAATTAAATTAATTATAATTATTTAATTAATTAAATGATAATTATTATTTAATTAATTGACGGCCTGGATCGCGTTGATTATGATCAACGGTAGAGATCAAGTAGGGATAACTCCCTCCCCACTTATCGTAAAGTTGGGAGGGAGTTTCCACAACAGTCTCTCACTCTCTCATTTTCACGCAAAAACAGAGAAAGATAGGGCTCTGTTTTTTTCTCTCTTCATCTCTCAAAATCCCAGCAATTCACCTTGCTGTAAATCCCTTTCAAGACTAGTTTTTGGGTTCCCACAAGCCGGATCTTGAGTCCCAAGAGTTATAGTGGGTGTATTGTTTTGGTAGTGTTCTTGGAGCAAGAAGGCTGAATTTCAAGTTGGAGCATTGTGCTGAGGAGTTTGGCCACTACAATTCACGTAAGTAATTTCTTCAACTCTAAAGTGGTTTAGAGTAATTTTTCAGCATGCTTAACATAGAAAATTAATAGAAATCGTTTCTGTTTTTATTTTTGCCCAACGTATCGGTATTCTAATTAGAAATTAAATCACAAACGGTGAAAACCGCTTCCGCTAGAGGATTCAATTCCTTCACTCATATGAGACAAACCTGAAGTAACTAGAACCTTATTCGAAAAAGTACCTATTTTTTAGGTTGTCCCAAAAAGGAATGAGTTACGGATACTTCTTTGAGTAAAAGATAGTATTTTTATGGACAAATGTTACTTTCTTAAAAGAAGGTCACGTTAGAAATCACAACCACGCAATAAGAAAGTGTTAAGTAAGTTAGATTGTAAAGCTACAAATATATCAACAAAGAGTTGTTAATAAGATTTGTTCTTAATCAAAGGGTTATTAATCAAGCTACACATTAAGTTAGTCATGTTCTTTTCAAATGTCGAGATAGCCTCAATGCAGTGGGAGGGTTGTTAAACAACCTAATGAAAAACTGTGTTAGTTTAACTGAAACTCCGATTGTCGTGCCTAATGACAATATCGAGGATTCATTGACCTTTAACGAGGTATATGAATGACATGGATAAGGACAATTAAGTCAAAACTATAAAACTGGAAATGGAATACGTATATTTCGATTAATTTTGGTATAGACCAAAAGAAGTTCATAGTCCAAGATCTAGAGCAAAAGGTTTGCAACCTTAACCAATCGATTTATGGTTTGAATTGGAGGTTTCAATCTTAGGAACATAAGATTTAATGCATGATTAAACTTATGGTTTTAGACCAGAGTATTGACAAGTCTTGTGTCAGCAGAAAAATTAGAAATAGTTTGGTAGCTTTATTATTTTAGTATATGATTGATATCCTATTCATTAGGAATGATATAGGTTATCCAACTGACATTAGAAATTAGCTAGCAATGCAGTTCCAAACTATAGATTTGGAAAGGCTTGATTTGTTCTTAAAATCTGACACGATCGGGATCACAAGAACGAAGATCGCTAGCTCTATCTCAAGTATCTTATATGGACAAAAGTGTTGGCTAGATATAAGATTAAAATTCCGAGAAAGGTTGTTTACTTTTCAAATATGGAATTCATTTGTCACTGGAGCAGTGTCTTGAGACGCCTCAAGAGATTGAGAACTTGAGATGAAATTCTCGTGCCTCGACAATCAGTTGTCAGGCTTAGCATAAGGTATGTAGTAGGGATTGTCAGAAGATACCAATTTAGTCCAAGGTAAGGTTACTGGAATATAATAAAAAGTATCCTCAAGTATCTTAGGAGAACAAGGAATTATAGGCTCGTGTATAATGTCGAGGATCTGATCCTTACAAGATACATTGATTCTGATTATTAAACCGATTAGGATTTATGGAAATCCACATTGACATCAGAATTGGCCTTGAACAGGGAGTTATATGTTGGCGTAGCATCGAGTAAAGATATATCACAGACTTCATCTTGAAGGCCAAGAATATTGCTACTTACAAAGCGGGTTCAGGGGTCTGTGGGACTTAGGAAGTTCATTTGGAAAGCTGTTCCAAATATGAGGCAAGTATATAGAATGAAAACGTACATCTCATTTAAGACATTATGAGTTGAGGGGATGTGATTGTCACGAAGAAATCCTCAAGAATAAAATATTGCTGAAACATTTACGAAGGCCCTCACGGCTAAAAATGTTCGAGGGACATCGAGATGGTCTAGGTCAACGAGTTGAACGACCCACTAGAGTTTTAGTCCAAGTGGGAGTTTGTTGGGGTTTATGTCCAAAAACTCCTGGATAGTAAATGTAACAAAGTTATATATAAAACTTATTAGAATAGTTTTTATTATGGTTGCTGAAAGATTACTTTAACTATGTATTTATTAACCCAATTCCAATAAAACTAGAATCCCTCGCTATGAGATGAATGCTTGAACTTTATGTAGTAACATAAAAATGGATCAGGTTCAAGTACATAGCCTAAACGGTCTATAGTATAAGGATAAGACTGGGTACCTTATCTTAGGAAAAACTATGTGACGAGGCCCACTTTGTTTTAATACAAACGATGTGATCCTGAATCGTTCATGTAGAGACATGTGAGTGGGGGCGTCCTATGCAAAAGAAGTTTGTATAAGACCGGACCTCGAAATAAGTCACTTTCACTTTATAATGCCGTTTTTTGTGAAACTGACTATTACAAAGTGATGACCTAGGTAACTCGATCTTAATCCTGAGCTAACTATGAACTCCTGTTTATTTGGGATTATCCTTTGATTTGCATAGGCGAGAGTGGCACACAAGTGTCGCTCAATAAACCTGCCATTTTGGGGATAAAATCGGGTAGATAGCTGGGGACATAGTCCTGCAAAATAGAATTCACTCCTACCCGTCTTTAGGGATAGTAGAGAGGTTGTTCCCTTAAGTACTGACTCCAGAACGTGAACAAAGGCACGCTGCCCTCTCATTGGCCTGAGAGGTTTTAGGTTTAGTGGTGGGACCACAAACCAATCGTTCATTAGGGACTCAGTGAAGGCTTAAGGAACAAGAAGTGCTATAGGGGTAAAACAGACTTTTGACCTTACTATAGTTACGAACAACTTGTGAAGGATTGACTTACTGATCACGGTTATATCAGGTTGACAGAAATATATCTACAGTGAGGGGAGTTCAACTATGGGCTATAGTGGAGTGTCCCGTTAGTTAACGAATGTTGGTTAATTAGGATTGAAAGAGTTCAACCAGTTAACCTCAGATCGTTGGAGCCCATGATCTGTTGGTCCATTAGGTCCCCCTGCTAGCTCAAACGAATTAAACCTTAGAACAGAGTGATGAAAGAATTTGAAAACGTTCAAATTCGATTAAGGAAGATATTGTTCGTTATAATATAACGTAACGGTTTAATTATTAATTAAACCATATTTTAAGAGAGATATAGTTATTTAAATGTGATTTAAATACAACACACGTGAATATGAATTCATGTTCAAGGTATTCGGTTTGAATTTGAATAATGATTCACATTGACCGTTTTTTAGAGAAATGGGATTGGTGCAATTATTTAATTTAATATTTAATGTTAAATTAAATAATTATAATTAATTAAAATTGTTTAAATTAAATTAGTTAAATTTATTTTAATTAAGATTAATTAAATAATTATAATTAATTAAAATTGTTCATAATTTAATAAAAAAAAATTATTGGTTGCCCGGTGGCATACCAACAATATTTTATTCATTTGTCAACCTATATAGAAAGTAATCTTAATCTTAAATGTGCAAAATTGTATAGAACTCAAATTTTTGTCAAAGTTCATTCCTATAAGCCAATGAACCAAATTTGTTCATACAATTTTTATTCATATAAGTTTGATATATGAATAAAATTACAAACACTTGCACTTAAAAGCCTCAAAATTACTAAACACTTATGATTAAAAGTCTACACCTACACGAAAAACAAAAATTCTCGTACATGCCACTTTCATTCTTGTCACCATAATCTTGCTCGTACATCAAACTGGAAGAACCTAAGAAAAACAAATTGTAATTAGGTTCGATACAACGCTAAAACAATAACTCACATAACAAACATATGTCCAACGACTCGAAGAACCTAAGAAAAACAATTTAGTTAACAATAAAATACACAAAAAAAAAAAAACCAATCTCGATGAGTATCTGAAAAAATTGTTAGAAAACCTAATAAACTCCAAAAGTTTACAAACTTCAAGATATCAAGTTTAACCCCTTTCAGAGAACTTGTAATGCTCTAGGTTTCTATACTTAACCTAGAGACATTACTAAAGCATCTATCCTAATTCTAACCGGTTGCTCTAAAAATTTCGACATCATAACAACACACATATGACTAACCCAAAAATGTTTAAACCTCTTAAACAAGAGAAACACACTTCTATTTGACAAGGAATAGAAAATGGCTTAGATATGCTAATGTTACCTTTGGCATTGAGATGTTATCTGATTTGTTACAAGGAAGGACCCCATGACCAAATGCTTTTTCTAATGCAGAGCGGAGCTTGAACTGGTCATGAAATCACTTCTTAAGTTGAAGAATCTAATGTTAAACATTGAAATGGTAAATAAATCAATAAAAATTTGTCCGATATAATTTGTATTGGTTTGTGGTTGTAAACTTCCAATATATGTACAAGGACTTCCAAATTTAAATCCATACCTCTTGCTTCAAAGAATTATGCACTACCATCTTTGGTGATGAGTTTTTCCTTATTCAGTACTTGGAATCATGAATAATCTTTAAAAAGGTAGTCTAGTTTGACAAGCATTTCTATCTTCAAATTTTCTCATAGTCTAACTATTAAGAATTCGAGCCTAGTAAAAGGTGGTCATATCATTTTTGTAATTTTAAACTTCTTGCCTAATTAAGCATATAATAGTCGATAAGAAAAAACGAAAAAGGAAAACATCTTATCATCTTTACAGTGTGACAATTGTATTTCTGGCATATTAAATTATTATGTTTGAGTAGAGACTGAAATGGCCTGAGAATAATATGAACGTTGTTGTTTACAAGGGTATGGCTATATTAAGTTTTGTTTGTTGTGAGGTGGGTGAGAATGCATGTTTTGGTATATTGCTGTTGGCAGGCATTGCAAGTAGACGACGGGAAGTTTGTGGTTTCTCTGTTTAGAAGTGCTGGTTGTCGTTCTTGTTCCGGTAATTGACTGAGTTTTGGGATGGTGCATATCGGTTAGGCCTGTCAGTAACCTCTGAAAAAGAAACGAATTTTTATTAATTAGGTTGCAGTTTACATTAGCCTGCATGTTAAGAGGCCTTAAAGGGAAAAGAACAAGAAAGGGAAAAGAATATGCTAGTTACTCTAGTAGGGGGTATTGTCAGTTAATCACCTAGGATTGATTCGCAAACTAGACTGAAATGAGGAGCTAGATGGGCAGAACTTAGATTCACAGACTAGGTGCCATGTACTAACTGTGGAAGTTAAATTCTGACATAAAACCCACGGATGCCCCACCAGTGAAATGGTAGTTTAGAGCGCTACGCGCACATTAGTGCCTCGATGGGTGAGACTCAGCTCCATTGACTGGGTGCCTTCTACTATCAATAGGAGTAGAGATCTCCCAAAATACCCATCTGTGCACCTTCAGTGAGTTGGCAAACTTAAGTAGGTGAATTAATTGATTACGAGACCCAAACTACATAATGAAATGAAATGAGATGGTATGGAATGAGATGACTTCACCTTTAGGCCCTTAGCACATTTAATCTCTTGAATCCTTGGTTCTTGCATGTCTAGCAGTATTGTTACTTACTGAGTATTTTTCTTAAATACTCATTCTTTTCCCTAACATGTAATTGCAGGTAAAGGCAAAGGTGTACAGAACGCGTGACAGAATGTTGTTGAACTAGCCATGGATTTCCTTAGGATAGACTTCCGCTTATTACGTTTTCAAACTTATTCTTTTTGCATTTGACACGTGTTGTTTTAGGGCCTACTGTGTTTTGAGATTTTTTTTTTGGAATGGTTAAAATTTCTTCTTATTCTGTTCTAACTGGGATCCCAAGCTGAAAAGTCTCAGTGATTTTCCTAAGCATGTTTTACTCTAAATGTCGTTTCATCGCTGTTCCTAGAAGTAAAATGAAATTTATGTGGTAATGGCCCTAGGATCTAGACATGAAATGTAGAGTCGTTACAAAAATGAACATTGTACAAGTACAAAAATTGTTCATTTCTAAAAACCATGTGATGACCAATCTCATCCTGTTATGAACTAAAAGAAGTATGTCACATGGTGAAGAAAATACGAACTTTCACCAACCAAGGACAATTTCAAAAGCTATTGACTTTAATTTACTTACAATATCAATTCTCATAATGGCTACTACTATGAAAAAACTATCGATATTCAAAAAGTATTAATAATTAGGAACTTCTTGAACCTCTATACTCTTAGGCACAAACTTGAATCATCAGTTGTGTTCCTCTATTGAATCATCCAATTTCCTACGCAAAAAGTTAGTTCGTTCGTATAACATGTTTTAAGAACTAAAGTTCTTTTCGTAGTATATGTTTTGCATTTATAAAACCATTGCCTACAATATGTTATCTAAGCCGTTTAACTAAAAAAACTTTCTTCTTTTTTGTGTTGAGTATCTAATTCAAACTCAAAATATTTGTGTTCAGGGTTCTTGGGTGTTAATCCCAACATAATATTTCAATATTCATTATATTATTATTCCACAAGCATAATTAAATAACACATTAATATATATGTCTCATTAAATACAAAATTGAAAGTTTATAAACATATTAGATAAATTACAATCGTCGCAACTTTGACACAATAGTAAAATTTGATTAACTAAAGTTATAACATACCATAATTTTGAATATCACAAATATTTCAATAAAGAAAACAAAATTACTAAACATTTGTAAAATAATTATAAGTTTATTGGAAGATTTCAAGGAAATTTCGAGACAAGGAGAGCATTAACAGGTCTACCTTTGTAGTTTCGCAGAGAAATGAACGAATTTGCTAACAATTTTAAGAAATATAGAAATTTGAACGGTATTGTTAACTATTACAAGAAAAATAGTATAGTCTATATATAGAAGAAATGTTTTTTTTAGAATGTCAAACAATTTAAACATTACAAACTACTATATTTAGCCAGTTTTAGTTTCTTAAATTCCTCATCAAATTGATTATATTACAAGAAAAAGTTTTATATAAAGACAAAACCAAATGGTGTGAATAAGGTATATCCTTGAGCAAAAAAAAAAAGTGAGTTTACCCGTAAAAAAAAGTCCCTCAAACTAGCAAAGGAAAAAGCTTCATATTACATATTTTCAAAAAGATGGTTCAGAAAGCAGCATCAATTTCATGCAAATGTCTCCTTCAGTTATTAAGCTTTCTTTTCATTTTCTTGTTAGTTATTACACCAACAGGTAACAATAAAAAAAAACACATAAATCCTATTGGATTTTTACCTTGATTGACACAAATAATAATACATTCCTATGTCTAAATTCATCACTAACATTTTATTGTTCTTTTCTACTTCATATTGTTTGTTTTGTTTATAAATTCAAGTAACCCACTTATGCGTGAACTTTAGGTTCTTTGGCTACACGAAGCTTTGTAGAAGAGACAAGTAGAAGAAGATTGGAGAATCTGGTCGATGAAAATCGTGGCGTGGCCCCGCCAAACGAAGATGACGTGGTTGTAATGGATTATTCTCCACCGAGAACTAGCCCTGATGTCCATAACTAGCAAAAAGAGTGGAATTAAAAAACCAAAATCCAACTACTAAATATATATATTATACGAATAATTATTATATAGTATTTTTTATGTGATATGACATTGTACGATACTATATTGTTTGAGTATATATAATTGTCATTATTTGAAGATAAATTCTAGAAATAATACAAAATTTTAAGTACTTCTATACAATCAGTACTGGTGTCTATATGCGTATATATACATAGAGACGATAATTATGAAACATAATGTACATTGTCATTTAATTAGGTTGCACTTCCCAATATTGAAAGGCGGATGATCTGAATTAGGTAGTTGTGATAAAAAAAAATTAGAAGAAGAAACTAAATACATCAATAGACAACAAATATCATAATTTACATTTTGTTTAAACGAAAATAAAATATTTGAAATTAGGACAAATTAAAAATTTCGAAAATAAAACATAAGTACAAAGAAACAAAACTATCAACAACGAAAAAATTAATTACTTTATTTTACAATGCATTGGTCATATTTGGTATAAATAATACTTTCTACAGTGTATGAGTTAAAAAAGTCTAATGAAAATAATTTTTAATATATATTGAACCATACATAGAAGCATGAAAAAAATCGATGGTGATGTAATTATGATTGTAATAACGAGCTGTAGAGTCTTAAAAATTCAATAACACATCATTTAACTTTGTAAGTCACTATGTGACGCCCAAGTATAAGAGGGGTTACATGGATGAATCGAGATCACATCCCAATGAGAGGGATCCTGTGGACATGAAAGTATGGTCAAGATAAGCTGAAAGAATTGATGGACTACCTATACCAACAAGGTGCACTTCGTTTTTGCTAGCTTAATCATAAGAACTTTAAATTTAAGTTTGCTTGGCTTGGAGAAGTTCTATGTTGGGTGACCTCCTGGGAATTTTCCTAAGAAACATGTGGGTGAGGACATAGCATGCTAAAATGACCTCGTGTTGGTTTGTGGTGACAGTCTCCACACTTAGAAGTCGTTTTAGACAAGTATGGTGACATCCTCATGTTGTAGGGGATGTAGAGGAATGATGATTGTATATCATAACTCATTGAAAACTACATGCATATTTGACACAAAATTCTAATTTCTAAAAGCCCTATATAAAAGCATGTTAATAAAATAACGAAGTTCTAACTGTGATTGCAATAACATGTTGTACCGTCATAACAGGTTGTTCCTTAACTTCGTAAATCAATATGATTATGAAATACTTGTTTTTTATGATAAGGTTGGGTACCTTATCCTTGTGACACTATGGATACGACCCAGTTTGTATTATGATACAAACGCAACGATCCAACGCGTTCATATGTTTGACATGCGAGTGGGGGTATCCTATGCAACGAGTTTGCATAAGACCGGACTGCAAAATAGTTAACCACTAACTGTAACACCGTTAGTTGGCTTGGTTTCTATTTCACTAGGATGACCTAGACAACTCAGTCTCAATCTTGAGTGGATTATGGACTCCTGTTCACGAGGGGTTGTCCTTTGATTTGTATGGGTGAGAGTGGCCAGCACGCCGACTCAATAAGCCTACCATTTTTGGGGACAATACCGAGTGGGGAGCTGGAAACATAATCACACAAGATGGAATTCACTCTTCCTGACTCTAGGGTAAGTAGACTGTGTTCCCTTAAGTGGTGTCTCCGGGACTTGAACAATGGGCCCAACCCTCTCTATGGCACGAGAGGGACTTCTGTTGCTCACCGTCGAGCGATTACCGCAAGCTCACGGGTCGTCACAAGTAATATAAAATGGTAGGTAATACCGAGTATCGAATCCTCAGGGAAATTGAATTAATTCCATTAAGTACCAAGAACCATCATGTTTTAATTTTATTTAGAAGATCAACTCGAATGATGGAGCGAAAATTAAAGAAATTAATAAAAATAAACATGCAATAACGAAATGAAAATATCCAATTAGGGAGCTTGACCTAGGGTGTTATCTAGCTTTCTTGGATTTGTAGCTCAATTACAAGGATGCATATAACTAATAATCTTCAATTTCATAAATCTAGAAGTAATTATAAGCGGATTTCTCTTTCAAGCTCCTCCACACCTCATACTAACATAACTAATTCATGTTTTCATCTCCTTAGTTAATCATAGTATGGTATTAAGCAACTTCATTAACAATTTCTAACAATTCTTTTTTCACTCTCGTGTTCCAAGCAATTATTAGCCATGCAATTAGGATCTAATCTAAATTCTCTCTGTCGAGTATCAATTTAGACCAACATGACAATTAATCTGTGATCAAGAGATTAAGGGCATTAAGCAAAAATTGCATAGATGAAATATGAAGAAATTCATTACATAATCCAAGTAATTGTGCTACAATATCCAATTGACTAGAATAATGACCCTAGGTCTCAAGATCTACTCACAAATGGAAATAATCTTGCCCAAGCGATCTTGATCCATAGACCTAACTCAAATTATAACAAGGAATTAAAAAGAAGTAAGGAAGAAATAACCGATAAGTCAATCCCAAGCTCCCGCTACGATCATCTCGAATCATGAGCCTTGGAATCTCGCTCAATTCCAACCTTTTTCCCCACAATCCTTCTCACTTTTTCTCTCTATTGAGCTAGGGGAGAACTCCCAAAAAAAAATGGGATGATGTTTACCAAAGGGAAGGGCCCTTTTTATAGTGCAAAATCCGGACCTTTCTTGTTGAACAAGTCGACAGCGTCGAGACGCTACGTGACGCTGTGACGTCATGTTGTCTTGGGGCAGAATTCATCACAGCGTCGCGACGTTATCGTGATTTTTGGATTTTCTTCGCTGATCACCTAGCGTTGAGACGCTAGGCCTTCTAGAATCCTAATTTGCGGATTTTTGCCTCCTTTCTTCACTCTTTTGGGCTTTTTGGGCCTCCCACTTCAAATGTCTTCTTTTCTTGGATCTGTAATGATTATTCTTCAAATTGCCCAAAAAGTATTCAAATTCATCCAAATTCTCTTAAAATTTCAGTTTTGCTTCTCGAACTCAGTTTTTTATAAAATCAACATAAAAATACATTAAAGCTCACAATTCATGAACAAAACTAGCTGAAATTAATAGGAAAATGATGACATTTTTTCATGTCATCACACCCCCAAACTTAAAGTTTTGCTAGTCCCGATCAAAATAAAGTAATGCATATGAATCATAGCTTGCATGCTAACCACTCTATCCTCAAGGCTTCTAGCCATGAATGCAAACTATTGAAACAAATAAGTAAGCATGAACAATCACCAAGAAGTTTAAAATTTAATCCTATCCTCCCTTGCAAAAACGAATCATCATTTGCCTTGTCATAATCCTTACTAGCCTGGAATCATTTGTATACTCCTCCATTCATCTTCCCCCTACACTGGCACTAAAGCTCGCCCTTTTAGCCATCATACTTATCTAGCAAGCACTACCTTACTGAGGTGCCCATAATAATTTTGTTTTTAAGGATGAATTATCCTTTTAGATGTAGCGCCTTCGTTCTGGTTTCCCAACATTGGTGATGAAAGCATCCAACTACGAGCGCCTCATCTTTCAGGATGCCAAAGCATGCTCATTTCTTTTCAGCGTTTTCATGCAAAGGCAAACGATGGGTGTCATGAATGCCCCTGGTTATTAACGCTCTCAAGAAAGTGGAGCATTCATTATTTTTTTTTATTTATAATTAGGGCAAATCAAAGCATTTCTTTCTCCTAAAGCTCAGTATTACTAACTATTACGCAAGAAAGCTATCTAGACAAACTTTACACCTACCGGAGTGACAATAAACTTCCAAAGCATATAACTTTCATCTAGGCTTTCAAAATCATAATAAAACAAGTGAATCATCGTACTTTGCAAGGGAACCAAAGAAAAATTTTAAATTTTCTTGAATTTAGACATGCTTTCAAATTTGCAAAAATAAGAGAGAATCATGGCTAAAAGCAAATCATCAGACGTCATCATCATCAACATGCATTTAATTCATCATAAGCATTACTTACGCAAAACCTAAGCAGAGCAATTCTCCCCCCCCCCAAACTTAAAATATACATTGTCCCTAATGTATGAACATTTAATTAGATAAAGAGAGATCGATACTACCCTGAAAAAGCGAGAGAATCCGAAACGTCTTGAATTGTCGTCCGAGGAGAGAATGAGAGGATATATGTTATTGCACGAGCTTCCTGCACAAGGATCGATCTCAAAGGAGCATTAGGATAAACACAGAAACTAAATTAAAATCTACAAAAACTTAAACACTTGGGTTGCCTCCCAAGAAGCGCTTGTTTAACGTCCTCAGCTAGACGGGGCTCAGTCACCCTTGATCCGTCAAAATCATTTTTTCGACCTTTCGCTCTTCGAATCCACAATAGTGTTTCACTCTTTGAGCATTGACATTAAAAGTTAACCCGTTGTTATCCATCAATTCAATTGGTCCAAACGGGGATACTTCCTTGACTATGAACGAGTTGGACCAGTTTGACTTTAATTTTCCTGGGAATAATCGCAATCGAGAATTGAATAGAAGAACTTCCTACCCTGGCTCAAAAGAACGCTTCTGGACTATATGATCATGCCATCTTGCAGTTCTTTCCTTATAGAGCTTAGCGTTTTCATACGCCTGACTCCTAAATTCCTCTAATTCGTTGAGTTGAAGTAGACGTTGTTTCCCAGCCTTCTCTGCGTCCAAGTTCAACTTCTTGATAGCCCAGTATGCTTTGTGCTCGAGCTCCACAGGCAGGTGACAGGCTTTACCATACACTAATCGATACGGGGATGTACCGATCGGAGTTTTGTAAGCCGTTCGATAGGCCCACAAAGCATCGTCCAACTTGTATGTCCAGTCCTTCCTGTTGATGCGAACTGTCTTGTCCAGAATTTGCTTAATCCCCCTGTTAGAAATCTCAGCTTCACCGTTAGTCTGGGGATGATAAGCTAAAGAAGTCTTATGCTTGACACCATATTTTTTAAGTAATGATTCAAACAATTTATTGCAAAAATGGGACCCCTCATCACTAATTATAGCCCGTGGTGTGCCAAATCTAGTGAAAATATTTTTATGCTGAAAACGTAACACAACACGTGCATCATTAGTCTTAGTGGCTACTGCCTCTACCCATTTAGATACGTAATCGACAACAACTAAGATGTATGAGTATCCATTGGTAGAGGGAAAAGGGCCCATAAAGTCCATGCCCCACACATCAAAAAGTTCTACTTCAAGAATAGGGGTTAGGGGCATTTCATGGCGTCTATAAATATTACCTGTCCTTTGGCATCTATCACACGTTCTAACAAAGGTATAACAATCTTTAAATAAAATAGGCCAATAAAAACCAGATTGGAATACCTTTGCTGCAGTACGAGTTGGTCCAAAATGACCACTGTTGGGTTCCTAGAGTGAGTAAAATTATGATCTAAAAGTACCCTAGAATTCTGTGCAAGTATACACAGTCTGCAGCAAGCAATAAGTATTATCAATCCGAGGCCTGAATTAGCTTCCACTTTATCTATTTTGTGTAACTCTCTAGTGGTTTCAAAGAAGGTAAAAATGATTGGTTTTTATAGGAATAATGTTGAAGCAAAATAAATGACAAAGCAAAGAATAAACGAATAGGCAGACAGATTAGAAACCGGCGCTGGTAAGGTTTTAGTAATTGTTTAAAATGACGCTCTAGCAATATTATTGATCATGCAAACTCTCGCAGTATTATTAGTGGATTCCTCCCGGAACTCCAGATTTTTTTGGAATGTGTTTCAACCCCAATGAAGTACGACCGATCAAACACTAGGCAAACTGGCTATCCCTAGCTCAGTCAATGGCGTTCACCAATACACAATGATCATAGTGTGGTTAATTGCCACACACTTTCTAAATCATCCCTCAAACTAGAGAGAGGTATTCATACCGGCTGGCCAGGCGAGCATAAAATCGAAATAAGCACAACAATTAACCAAGATGCAAAAATCAATATATATTATTAGAGTTAAGCACGACAACTACATATTCCTAACCAACGCCTAAAGCTACTTAGTTCATAATAAGCATGGAAACATGAATTACAATCTCAGTAGGCATGTCCATAATTGCAAGATAGTAAAAGGAAATATTAAACTTCTCGGCCAGCTTGCAATGATGGTCTCCTTGATAGTTCCAACCTCTCTTTCCTATTCGGCTCCCAAGGAAAAATGGAATTCCTTTGACTTGGGCGGCTCTCTCCTTTTATAGAGTTGAGGAAAGCTTGAATTAGGTCAACCTTGACACGTGTAGGGCTCTTCTTGTTCCTTTATCACGAAAATAACTCAACAGAAGTCGGTTCATGAAGTTGGCTAACGAGCTGTGACGTGGCAGTTTTTGCTCCCAGTTTTGCTGCAGCACAGAATTTGCTCCCTCCAGTCGCCCAGCAGCATAATCTTCACAAAATAATTTCCAAAGCTTTCATTCTTCCAAATGGGTTAAAACATGTAATATCTATCTAAAACCAACCCTATTAAGCATAAAAGACACACAAATCCTTATATAAATGAGGCCTAAATAACTACCTTTTGGGCAGTTATCAACCACCATAAGGAGAGGCATGACAATCATGTATAATCTTACCTACTTCTTCTGCTGGAATGCACCTTCGAATGATTTGGTCAGAACATACCTTAAAGAGAAACGGGTCATTCCATAGATAAGACTTCACATCATGGAAAAATTTCTTTCTTTTCTGAGCATTTAAGTCAGGAGGTATTTCTTTTCCTGCAAGAAAGTTTACAAAATCGGCGTACCAAGGAAAAGAGGTTTTAACAGCATATAACCTTTCATCAGGAAAAACTTCTTTTATGGGAAAGGTTGCGATATTCTTTTCGTGCTCTATCCGAGACAAATGGTCTGCGACTACATTCTCACAACCTTTTCTATACTTGATCTCATAGTCAAACTCTTGCAATAACATAATCCATCTTATGAGTCTGGGCTTGGAATCCTTTTTACTACTCAAATAACGAATAGCAGCGTGGTCAGTGTGCACTATTACCTTTGTACCAAGCAAATATGGCCTAAATTTATCGAAAGCGAACACAACAGCAAGCATCTCCTTTTCTGTAGTGGTGTAGTTTTGCTGAGCACTATCTAGAGTTCTACTTGCATAATATATTGCCCTAAAGAACTTATCTCGACGTTGCCCTAAGACAGATCCTAAAGCATAATCACTAGCATCACACATGATTTCAAACGGTTGACTCCAGTCAGGCACAACAGTGATAGGTGCGGAAATCAATCTTTCTTTCAAAAGATTAAATGCTAGCAAAAATTCTTTTGAAAACACAAATGGAGCATCCTTTTCAAGCAAATGGCATAGGGGTTTAGCAACTTTTGAAAAATCTTTTATAAACCGCCTGTAAAACCCTACGTGGCCTAAGAAACTACGAACTCCTTTAACATTAATGGGAGGAGGAATTTGTTCAATAGAAGAAATTTTGGCCTTATCAACCTTCAAACCCTTTTCAGACACTTTGTGGCCTAGGACTATCCCTTCTTTCACCATAGAATGACATTTTTCCTAATTTAAAACGAGGTTAGTCTCTTGGCATCTTTGCAAAACACGAGAGAGATTATGCAAACTGTTATCAAATGATGAACCGAAAACAGAAAAATCATCCATAAAAACTTCCATGATCTCTTCTACAAGGTCTGAGAATATGACCATCATACAATGCTGAAAGGTAGCTAGAGCATTACACAGTCCAAATGGCATACACAAGAAAGCATAAGTGCCATAGGGACACGTGAATGTTGTTTTCTCTTGATCTTCGGGTGCAATCGCAACTTGATTATAGCCCGAATAACCATCCAGAAAACAATAATACGGATACCCTGCTAGCCTATCAAGCATTTGATCGATAAAGGGGAGAGGGAAATGGTCTTTTCTAGTGGCTTTGTTTAACTTCCTATAATCAATACACACACGCCACCCAGTGACCGTCCTAGTGGATATTGGCTCATCTTTCTCATTCTTCACAACAGTCATCCCTCTTTTCGTAGGCATTACTTGAACAGGACTCACCCAAGGGTTATCAGATATAGCATAAATAATTCCTGCATTCAATAATTTTAACACCTCGGCTTTTACCACATCCTTCATTGCTGTATTTAATCTTCTTTGGTGCTCTGCTGTTGGAAAGACATCTTCCATTAAGATTTTATGCATGACAATTGAAGGACTAATACCTTTAATATCACTAATGGACCAACGTAGGGCAAATTTATGCTTTTTTAACACATCCAACAATTTTTCCTCTTCTACATTACTTAAATCAACATAAATGATAACGGGAAAAGTAGAAGATTCTCCTAAGAAAGCATAACGTAGGTGCGCAGGCAATTGTTTTAATTCGGGGGAAGGGGCATCAACTTGAGCACATATATCTAATGATAATTTTTCTTCCCTTTCTAAAGATTTATCAATTAAAGCATTTTCCTGACTAACATCTATTAATTCATCTCCAAACACGTCAAGCATGCTTATTTCATAATGATCAGCAGGAGATTCTAACTCTACGCATGCATTCATAATAGCGTCAACTGAATTAATCGAAAAGCAAGAACTAACCTCTTCTGGGTGTTTCAATGCATTAAACAGGTTGAACACTACCTCGTCATCTTCTACTCTGAGAGTCAGGGTTCCTTTCTGTACCTCAATCAAGGTGCGAGCGGTTGCCAAAAATGGTCTCCCAAGAATAATCCGGACTTCGGGGTCTTCCTCCATGTCTAAAACTACAAAGTCTGCAGGGAATATGAATTTGTCAACATTGACCAAAACATCCTCTAACATGCCTTTAGGGTATGTCATTGAACGATCTGCTAATTGCAAAACAATTGTAGTTGACTTTAATTCCCCCAAACCAAGTTTCCTGTAGACACTGAAAGGCATTAGGTTTATACTCGCCCCTAAGTCGCACAATGCTTTTATAAACAAACTACCAACAGTACAAGGAAGAGTGAAACTCCCTGGATCTTTTAACTTTGGCGGTAGATGTTTCTGGATTATGGCACTGCACTCGGCTGTCATATTTACTGTCTCGTGATTTTTTAACTTCTTTTTCTTTGATAAGATTTCCTTCATAAACTTAGCATAGTGTGGCATCTGTTCTAAAGCAACAGCAAAAGGAATGTTAATATGGAGTTGTTTAAAAATGTCAAGAAATTTTGAAAATTCAGCATCCAACTTTTTCTTTTGAAACCTCTGAGGATACGGAATTTGATTAAGAACTAAAGGAATAGAATCAGAAGACTTATCTGGCACTGGCTGTGTTGTCTCTTCCTCTGGTTTGTTTTCATCATCTTCTTCCAATATCCTTCTAGTGTTGGGCTTTGTTTCTTCTTTTCTTTCAACTTCTTTCAATTGCTTCCCGCTTCTGAGAGATATGGCAGGGCATTGCTCTTGTGAATCCATGGCGACGACATTGGATAAATTTCCTTGCTGGATCTCCTTCATGAATATTGTCATTTGATCCATTTTTGCTTCCATCTTATTGATGACAATATCTACTTTGGCTTGCATTATTGAGACCACTCCTTGAACATTTTCATTCAAATTCCTAGTTTCGTTTATGAAGCTTCCTAGCATTTCCTCCCAAAGGTTTTTCTTTTCTTCAGGTTTAGGCTCCACTTTTTCAACCTTAGGTAAACTTGGATTTTCTGATCCTGTGAGCTTGGTTAGAACCTTGGTTAGGGCTTCGACTTGCAACCTTAAAGCACTCACTTCTTCATTCTCACATGGTTTCTCCTTAATTTTGGATTCTGGTTGCTCCGACTGCCACTGATAACTTGTTAAGGACAATTCTTCTACTAGGGTTCAAGCATCCTTGACAGTTTTGGCTAAGAAGCTTCCTCCAGCCGCAGTGTCAAGATTTGTCTTTAAATTCCTTTTTAACCCATTGTAGAAAAATTGTATCTGAAGCCAGTCAACGTATCAATGTTGTGGCCATTTCCTTAGCAAATCCTTATGTCTTTCCCAAGCTTCATACAATTGCTCTTCCTCTAATTGTTTAAATGTTCCAATTTCAGTTCTAAGCTTGGTGATTTTGGCTAATGGGAAAAACTTTGTAAGGAAACCTTTGACTAAATCATCCCAACTAAGAATGCTATTCGAGGTTAACGAGTCTACCCAATCTCTAGCTCTATCTTGTAAAGAAAATGGAAACAATTGCAAACGAATAGCGTCAGAGCTAACTCCTCCTATTTTTACCGTTCCACATATATCCAAAAATGATCTTAAGTGATTGTGTGGATCCTCTAATGGATAGCCTTTGAAAGCATTTCTTTCACCATTTAAATGAGACTAGCTTTGAGCTCAAAATTATCTATCGCGATCGGCTCATAAGCTATTCCAGAATAATTTAATGGAAATTCAGGCAAGAAATAATCTCGGATTGCTTTGTTTTCTTGGTCTGCCATGGTTGAATCTCAAAGAAACAATTTATCCACCTTATAGCTTCTCAAAATTTGCCACTTTTTTTTTTAAAAAAATTAAATAATAAAATTTGCAAAAAATAAATTTCTAAATTAAAATCAAACACTTAATTCTCAATATTAAAGGAAAAAAAATCACAAATTCCCTGGCAACGGCGCCAAAAACTTGTTGCTCACCGCCGAGCGATTTTCGCAAGCGCACGGGTCGTCACAAGTAATATAAAACGGTAGGTAATACCAAGTATCGAATCCTCAGGGAAATTGAATTAATTCCATTAAGTACCAAGAACCATCATGTTTTAATTTTATTTAGATGATCAACTCGAATGATGGAGCGAAAATTAAAGAAATTAATAAAAATAAACATGCAATAGCGAAATGAAAATATCCAATTAGGGAGTTGACCTAGGGTGTTATCTAGCTTTCTTGGATTATTAGCTCAATTACAAGGATGCATATAACTAATAATCTTCAATTTCATAAATCTAGAAGTAATTATAAGCGGATTTCTCTTTCAAGCTCCTCCACATCTCATACTAACATAACGAATTCATGTGTCCATCTCCTTAGTTAATCATAGTATGGTATTAAGCAACTTCATTAACAATTTCTAACAATTCTTTTTCACTCTCGTGTTCCAAGCAATTATTAGCCATGCAATTAGGATCTAATCTAAATTCTCTCTGTCGAGTATCAATTTAGACCAACATGATAATTAATCCGTGATCAAGAGATTAAGGGCATTAAGCAAAAATTGCATAGATGAAATATGAAGAAATTCATTACATAATCCAAGTAATTGTGCTACAATATCCAATTGACTAGAATAACGACCCTAGGTCTCAAGATCTACTCACAAATGGAAATAATCTTGCCCAAATGATCTTGATCCATAGGCCTAACTCAAATTATAACAAGGAATTAAAAAGAAGTAAGGAAGAAATAACCGATAAGTTAATCCCAAGCTCCCGCTACGATCATCTCGAATCTTGAGCCTTGGAATCTCGCTCAATTCCAACCTTTTTCCCCACAATCCTTCTCACTTTTTCTCTCCATTGAGGTAGGGGAGAGCTCCCCCAAAAAATGGGATGATGTTTACCAAAGGGAAGGGCCCTTTTTATAGCGCAAAATTCGAACCTTTCTTGCTGAACAAGTCGATAGCGTCGAGACGCTACGTCACAGCGTCTCGATGCTGTGACGTCATGTTGTCTTGGGGCAGAAGTTGTCGCAGCATCGCGACGCTACGCAGACAGCGTGGCGACGCTATCGTGATTTTTGGATTTCCTTCGCTGATCACCTAGCGTCTCGACGCTAGGCCTTCTAGAAGCCTAATTTGCGGATTTTTGCCTCTTTTCTTCACTCTTTTGGACTTTTTGGGCCTCCCACTTCAAATGTCTTCTTTTCTTGGGTCCTTAATGATTATTCTTCAAATTGCCCAAAAAGTCTTCAAATTCATCCAAATTCTCTTAAAATTTCAGTTTTGCTTCTCGAACTCGGTTTTCTATAAAATCAACATAAAAATACATTAAAGCTCACAATTCATGAACAAAACTAGCTGAAATTAATAGGAAAATGATGACATTTTTGCATGTCATCAACCTCTGTTTGTTGGTTGGACCTCAAACAGGTTGTTCATTAGAGGAGCACTGAGGACTTAAGGACAAAGATGTAAACCAGGGGTAAGACGGTAATTTGACCCAGTTGGGATACAAACACACGTGAAGGACTGACTTGTACTATTGGTCGGTATCCGTGGACAAAAAAATATTCAGCAGTGAGAAGAGTGCAACTGTGGGTCTTTAGTGGAGTGACCCACAGTTAATGAATGGAGACTAACTTGGTTAATGAGTTTAAGTCGATTAGTCTCGTATTGTTGGAGCTTCTGATCTGTAAGTCCATTAGGTCCCACTCATAGCTCGTAAAAAAATTTGAAGCAAATAAATATAAATTGTAAATTGAAAGTGTTCAATTTATTTGGGGAATCATATAATGTATATTGATGCGTTATAATATAAAGTTTATGAAACTTTATAATATAATTTTTGAATAAATTTCAAAAATTAATTCTTGAGAGAAAATATTTGAAAAAGTTCAAATAAATTTTAATATGAATTGGATTCATATTAATTTTAATTTTAATAAAATCCCTAAGATTAAATATATGATATTTAATTTGGTAATTGATTAACTATGGAATTAATTATTTATTTATTAAAATTAGATATTGTTCAGATAATAGATTTGAACTTATCAATAGACATTTTCCTATTGACCTTTACCTATATATAGGACCCCTGGGGTGGGGTGAAAGGCATCCCATTGTCTCCCATTCTCTCAGAGATCTCTCTCAAAAGACTCCCACGAGTCTCCTGCTTCAAGAAGTCTTAGAGATATACCAGTGTAGCCGACTGGTGGTGTTCGCACAAGAGGGTTGTTGCCTTTTCGATCTTATTGGGAAGAAAAGGCGAATTGATCAAGGCTCTCTACAAAAGTAAGTTTTCTATCTAGTTGATCTTTTAGCATGTTTATAGCCTATGTACAACCCATTAAATATAGATTTATTGTTGTAATATTTTGCAAATTGTATTGGTATTTCAATTAGGTAATTCCTTCCGCTGTGTGGGGCTTTTATCCCTTCAGTGCACATCTAGCAACCTGAACCTCAATTCCTCACGTTTTTTTCTCTGTCCAGCTGATAGTTTGGCCTTAGATCGCTCCATTTGGTAAGTTTATGCCTTACCCATTCTTGGTTGAAGCTTAAATTTAAATACTCATTCGTTTTATGAGCTGGAAATTTAAGGTTGTGTTGATATTCTGATCTACAACGCTGTCTTGGTGACCGTTTGGGGTTCGAATCACTTCAACTTGTGCACCCACTGCCCAAGGAGCGTTCTGACACGCTAGTTGTGGTTTGTATAACCCGTCTAGCTTTGAAACGGGACCGTTTGGTTAAGATTCGCTGCTGTCCTCGATTGATTAGTATTTAGGTTCATTGGTAGTTAGGGTTTTTAGCTTTAGAAGCATGAAATTACCTTTGCCCATTAGTTGTTTAGGTCTTAGAATGTTTCCAACTCCTTAAAGGTCCTTAGAAAGTGATAAAAAAGGGGTCGAATGTTGGTTGTCCCTTCGTCTATAGCATTGAAGTTGCTGTCCAATAGTTATTCTAGCCTTAGAAGCATGTGTTAGTTGATGGCCATTGCATATCTAGGCTCTTAAGTGTCGCCCCAATCTTTATACGTCCTAGTGTATGTTTTAAAATGAGTTATCATGATTATTTTTGTTAAAATCATGTAGTTCACCAATGCCAATTAAGTTTCATTGCCTCAATAGTCTTACCCGACCTTTGTTGGTTCTTAAAGCATGAATTTATGAACTTTTGGTTGTTGTCCATAGTTTAAAAAGCTTGCTAAAAAGGTTTTCAATTATTACTTTGGCCTTATTTGCATTGCCTAAGCTTTAGGAGCTCTTAGAATGTCGGTCATGCGTTTTAGGTGGTCGTTGTTTGCTATCTAGTGGTTGTATAGCCTTAATATCGTCAACTAACAAATACCCACTGATAGCGAGCAAAAATATCGCTATTTTAGTCCCAATTTATTAGGCTTTTCTGTGCTTTAATTGTGTTTTTAATGAAAATATTTAATGTATTCTGTTATTTGGTCCTTAGGAGCAAAGTCGGTGATTTTGGGAGAAAAAGTGCCAAAAATGAAGCAAATGAAGCCCAAATCCAAGCTTGGATCAAAAGGGGATCCAAAGATGCCAATCATGATGGAAAAGTCCAAAAAGAAGTGAAGAGAAGGCCCAAAAATTAGCCCAAGCCGAAGCTGTAATTGCTGGAAAATGGCACATGGTCGCGACGCTGCCCATTTCTTGGGCAACACGACGCGTGCATAACAGCGTCGCGACGCTGTGCAATGTAGCGTTGTGACGCTACCCCCTGTCTAGGCCCATAAGAGGCGCCCCAAGGTGCCTCATATGAAGCATCCAACAATCCATCAAGGAATCAATTCCTTTCTCTCCTTCCTTAGGCTCCTTTGGAGCCCCTCTCAAGGATTTCTAGCCTTTTTGAGAGATTTGTTTAGTGGGAAATATTTTGGGGAATTGGAGAGCATCCTAGGAGGCTTAAGGAGTGTTCGGCGGGACTCCGAGCGTCAGCGAAGGGGTTTTTCGACGGTCAATTCCTTTCCTTTTATTATGCTCTTAATTATGCTTTTCATTGTAAATGTTGTGGATATTTTAGCCATGTCTAGCTAAACCCCAATTTGGGGGTCTTGAAATGAAATTATAGTCAAAATGTTGTTATAATTTCATGTCTCTTGCCCCTTGTCCTAATTATTTGTATAGATGTGCTTAATGCTTTATTCAATCTGGCCAATTGTGTAATGATTCGATTCTTAATGGAAACTCGACGGAGAGAAATTAGGATAGATCGTAATCCATGCAACTAGTTTAATTGCCCGTCGTGACAACGGGATCGGTTGATTAAACTTAGATTCCTAAAATGAATCAGGGCGTAATAATTAATGATTTTTTATGGAGCTAAGGACACTTAGGTTGTTAAAATTAATTAATTACAATTAGGGGAGACCGACAGGACAACTTATGTGATTAACGGAGATTCTAGGATTATAATTAGTTGGACAATGAGATAGGATAATTATAACATATGTTTAGCTAATAATTGATTTTCAAGACCTCTCTTCCCATTAAAAGAAAGTTCTTTCTCCATATTTTATTTTTTTTCGATTGATCAAATTATTTTCTTTAATCGATTTTTCTTAATATCGTTTTTATTGCATGAGCTATTCCCTAAATATTATTTCGCCCAAGTATTTTTAGTGCTCAAGAAATTTTATTTTTGCTTAATTTTCGCTTCGCCTCCCTGAGGATTCGATACTCGGTATTACCTACCGTTTTATATTTCTTGTGACGACACGTGCGCTTGCGGTAATTGCTCAAACGTGCAACAAGTTTTTGGCGCCGTTGTCGGGGAGGCTTGATTTTTAAGAAAATTAATTTTTCTTGACATCGAAAAGAAAGGGATAAATAGTAATTTAGGTGTGTAAATATTTTTCTTTCATTAATTTGTGAATATTATTTTGTTTTTGTTTGGTTCTTTTGATTAATTGGGAGTATTGTATGTGAACGGAAAAGGTGGTTAATTTGTTTCCGCTAGATCTTGAAATTGACAAGACTCTTAGAACAGTTCAGAGAGAGAAGAGATTAGCAGAAGCAATGGCCCACCAAGATGAAGCTCCCAAGGCAATCAGAGACTTCTTACAGCCAATTCTTCCCACCAAGAATTCTGGAATTTTCTACGTCCCAATCCAAGCTACTAATTTTGAGTTAAAGACAGGATTGATTCAGATGGCGCGCGATAACTCTTTTAAGGGACATCCTTCTAAAGACCCCCACTCACATCTGCGATCATTCCTGGAAATATGTGGGACGGTGAAGATGAACGGAGTTCCGACAGACGCTATAAGATTGAGGTTGTTTCCATTTTCTCTACAAGACAAAGCAAATGATTGGCTCGAATCAGTCGAGACGGGCAACATTAGTACATGGGACGAGCTTGCCTAGGCTTTTCTGACGAAGTTTTTCCTGCCTGCCAAGACTACCAAGCTCCGGACTGAAATCGGAACATTTAGGCAGCTTGACGAGGAGCAATTGTATGAGGCATGAGAGAGATATAAGGAAATGCTTAGACGATGCCCCCAACATGGATATCCTGATTGGCTCCAAGGGCAGTTGTTCTACAATGGATTGAATCCCTCCACAAAGACAGTCCTAGACACATCAGCAGGAGGAAGTTTTCTTTCCAAAATAGTGACGGAAGCCAAAGATCTGTTGGAGGAAATGGCGGCAACCAGTTATCAGTGGCCGACCGAGAGGGGAGCAATTTCAAAGAAGGCTGGAATGTATGAATTGGATGAGTCAAGTTCATTGAAGACACAGATGGCATCTCTGACCAATGTGTTGAACAAGTTGACTTCATCTGAGGTGGTCAACTCCATTTCCACCTTAGCTGAAGGTCATTCAAAGAAGGAAGGTGAAGATGTGGAAGAAGTCCAGTACGTAGGAAACAGACCATTTACTCAAGGAGTACCAAACTTCTACCACCCCAGTCTGCGCAATCACGAGAACTTCTCATATTCGAATACGAAGAATGTTTTGCAGCCGCCACCAGGTTTTGCATCATCCAGTACGCCTGAAAAGAAAAGTAACCTGGGGGAGATGGTGGCTCTGTTTATTAAAGAACAAAGAGTGTTGAACGTGAATCTCCAGACGACAGTTAATAACTACGACACAGCTTTGAAAAACATGGAAGTTAAGATAGGACATATCGCTTCAGCGGTGAATGCCCTTCAGAAGGGAAAATTTCCAAGTGATACTGAACCTAACCCAAGAGAGCAGTGCAAAATGGTGACGCTAAGAAGTGGTAGACAGCTGGAGACTAGTTCAGAAAAGAAGAAGGAAGAAGAAAAGAGCAAGGATGAAGATGAAAGGGTTGATGCACAAAAAACCTCCTCTGAAAGGTCCCAACATCCTCCTAACTCTATTGATTTAAATTGTGATTTTTCTAACAATTTTGCAGGAAAGAAGAAAGATGAAAGGCAAGATGGCAGGCATAAAGAGAAACTGAACGAGGAAGAAGTGGTTCCATGCAACCATCATGACAAAGGCTCACAAATTAACCCACCCAAGCGGAGGGGCGAATGTCCAACCTTTGACTACAGGGAGTTACCTTTTCCTCAACGCTTAAAAAATGTTAAATTAGATGAGAAGTTTAAAAAATTCCTAGAAATGTTTAAGAAGTTGTATGTGAATATTCCCTTAGTAGATGCGTTGTATAACATGCCTAATTATGGAAAATTCATGAAAGAAATGCTTTATAGGAAGAAAAGTTTGAAAAAAGAAATCTTTAAATTGTCAGAAAGTAGTAGTACCATTGTTTCTGGAAAGATGCCTTCTAAACAGAAAGATCCAGGGAGTTTTACTGTTCCCTGCACTATAGGAGAAGTATCTTTCAATAGGACCTTATGTGATTTAGGTGCTAGAATAAATTTAATGCCCTATTCTCTTTACAGGAAGATTGGCTTATCAGGAATGAAGGACACCGACGTCACTCTCCAGCTTGCTGATAGATCGATTACCCACCCGATGGGTGTTATGGAGGGCGTGCTGGTGAAAGTCAACAAATTTATATTCCCCGTAGACTTTGTGGTACTGGACATGAAGGAAGACAAAGGGGTGCCCATTATCCTAGGCAGACCCTTCTTAACGACTAGTAAGGCTGAGATTAGTGTGCATACATGTAAGCTTACTGATAACTGCCCAAAAGGTAGTTATTTAGGCTTCATTTCTATAAGGATTTGTGTGTCTTTTGTGCTTAAGAGGGTTGGTTTTAGATGGATATTACATGTTTTAACCCATTTGGAAGAATGGAAGCATTGGAAATTATTTTGTGCAGATTATGCTGCTGAGCAACTGGAGGGAGCAAATTCTGTGCTGCAGCAAAAACTGGGAACAAAACTGCCACATCACAGCTCGTTAGCCAACTTCATGAACCGACTTCTGTTGAGTTATTTTCGTGATAAAGGGTCAAGGAGAGCCTTACACGTGTTCTAGTTGACCTGATTCAAGCCTCTCATCCTTCTATAAAAGGAACTAGCCGTCAAGGTCAAAAGCATTCCAACTTTCCTTGGAAGCCGAGTAGTATAGAGAGATTAGAGATTACCAAGAACACCATCATTCGCAAGCTGATTAAGGAGATTGTTATCTTCTTTATTATCTTGTGATTATGGACATGTCTACTCAGATGGTAATCTGTGTTTCCATGTCTATTATGAACTAAGTAGCTTAGGTGTTGGTTAGGAATAATGTAATTGTTGTGCTTCATCTTTAGTAATATATTGACTATCACATTTTGGTTAATTGTTGTGCTTATATCCATTTTATGCCCGCCTGGCCAGTCGGTGTGAATATCTCTCTCTAGTTTCAGGGATGATTTAGAGAGTGTGTGGCAATTATCCACACTACGATCATTGTGTATTGGTGAACGCCAGTGACTGAGCTAGGGATAGCCAGTTGCCTAGTGCTTGATCGGTCGCACTTCATTGGGGTTGAAACATATCCCGAAAGATCCGGAGTTTCGGGAGGAATCTGCTAATAATACTGCGAGAAATGCATGATCAATAATATTGCTAGAGCATCTTTTAAAACGATCACTAAATCCTAACCAGCGCCTGTCTTTAATCTGTCTGCCTATTTGTTTACTTGTTGTTCTGTCATTTATTTTGCTTCAGCATAATTCTTATAAAACCCAAACATTTTTATCATCTTTGAAACCATTAGAAAGTTACACAAAATAGATAAAGTGGAAGCTCATTCAGACCTTGGATTGATAATATTACTTGCTGCAGACTGTGTATACTTGCACATGAATTCTAGAGTCTTTTTAGATCATATTTTTACTCACTCTAGGAACCCAACAAGTTTTTGGCGTCGTTGTCGGGGACTTAATAAGTTTTTATCTGATTTGTTTTGTGTATGTGTTTTAGTGGTTTGGTGCTAGAACTTTTTTATTGTTTCTTTTGTTTTTGCAGGTGTGAGTTTGGTGCATGAGCGATCCGCCTGGGGTAAGGTTTGAGCTTGATCGAGAAATCGAAAGGACATTCAGGTTAAGAAGGAGAGAGCAGCGCAGAAACCAGATGGAGAATGTGTCGCGTCTTCCAGAGGCTCCTGAAGGTCCAGCGAACCCCCAGCAGAATCCGTTGCTGCAGCAAAACGCGCTGTCTGAGCAAAATGAGCAGCAAAATAATTAGGCTGAAAATCCTATCTTGATAGCAAACGATAGAACCAGAGCCATTCGAGCGTATGTTGTCCCAATGTTTAATGAATTGAATCCAGGGATTGCACGTCCTCAAATCCAAGCGGCGAATTTTGAAATGAAACCGGTAATGTTTCAGATGTTGCAAACCGTGGGGCAATTCCATGGTTTGTCATCTGAAGACCCTCATTTATATCTTAAGTCTTTTCTAGGAGTTAGCGATTCTTTTGTAATTCAAGGAGTGCCTAGAGATGCTCTTAGATTGACTTTGTTCCCATATTCTCTTAGAGATGGAGCAAAGGCATGGTTGAACTCTTTTGCTCCAGGGTCAATTAGGACATGGGATGAGTTAGCTGGAAAATTTTTGAGTAAATATTTCCCACCTAATAGAAATGCTAAATTAAGGAGTGAAATAGTAGGGTTTAGGCAACTTGAGGATGAGACTTTTAGTGAGGCTTGGGAGAGATTTAAGGCGCTTTTGCGAAAGTGTCCCCACCATGGTTTACCTCATTGTATTCAAATGGAAACATTTTACAATGGTCTAAATGGAGTAACCCAAGGTATGGTCGATGCTTCGGCTGGAGGGGCCTTTTTTGCAAAAACTTTTGATGAAGCTTATGAAATTTTAGAAAGGATATCGATTAATAGTTGTCCGTGGTCGGGCGTTAGAGGCACAAATAAAAAGGTTAAGAGTGTATTAGAGGTTGATGGTGTCTCGACCATTAGGGCTGATCTTGCTATGATTGTTAATGCTCTTAAAAATGTGACAGTGATTAGTCATCAGCAGCCACCAGCTATGGAGCCTACTGCAGTGGTAAACCAGGTGGCAGAGGAAGCATGTGTCTATTGTGGTGAAAATCACAACTACGAGTTTTGCCCCAGCAATCCAGCTTCTGTGTTTTTTTGTAGGTAATAAGAGGAATAACCCTTATTCTAACTTTTATAATCCAGGTTGGCGCAACCACCGCAACTTCGCATGGGGGGGACAAGGAAGCAGCGCGCAAGCACAACAAAAGGTGAACCAGCCAGGATTTGCTAAAGCGCAGGTAATGCCCCAGCAAAATAAGCAAGTTTTGCCCCAGCAAAATTCGGGAAGTTCTCTCGAGGCGATGATGATAGAATTTATTGCTCGTACAGATGCCGCAATTCAAAGTAATCAAGCTTCGATGAGAGCCCTGAAATTGCAAGTGGGTCAGCTAGCTAATGAGCTGAAGGCAAGGCCTCAAGGGAAACTTCCTTCGGATACTAAACACCCTCGAAGGGAAGGTAAGAAGCAGGTAAAGGCAGTAACTCTTAGGAGTGGTAAGCCACTAGAAGAGTCTAGAAAAACTCAGGATATGGAGAAGAATAGTGATAAAAATGTTGTTGTTGAGAAAGAATTGGAGTCTCGTCAAGGTGCTGGAGGCAGCAATAAAAATGCTGGAGCATCTGGTTCTGTTCCAGATGTGGAACCACCTTATGTGCCGCCCCCACCTTATGTAACACCTTTACCTTTTCCACAAAGGCAAAAGCCTAAGAATCAGGATGGTCAATTTAAAAAGTTTTTAGAGATTCTTAAGCAATTGCATATAAATATCCCTTTAGTAGAAGCTATAGAGCAAATGCCTAATTATGCTAAATTTCTTAAGGATATTTTAACTAAAAAGAAGAGGTTAGGTGAGTTTGAAACTGTATCTCTTACTGAGGAGTGTAGTGCTATTCTTAAGAATGGGCTACCACCCAAGGTTAAGGATCCAGGATCATTTACTATACATGTGTCTATAGGTGGAAAAGAACTAGGTAGAGCACTCTATGATTTAGGTGTGAGCATTAACCTAATGCCTCTTTCGGTCTATCGGAAGCTTGGTATAGGTGAAGCTAGGCCTACCACAGTCACACTCCAATTAGCTGATAGGTCTATCACATATCCAGAGGGTAAAATTGAGGATGTCTTAGTAAAAGTGGATAAATTCATATTTCCTGTTGATTTTATTATTTTAGACTATGAGGCTGATAAAGATGTCCCAATTATTCTAGGTCGTCCATTTTTGGCTACTGGTAGGGCATTAATAGATGTTCAAAAAGGAGAATTCACAATGAGAGTCTGTAATGAGGAAGTGAAATTTAATGTGTTTAAAGCCATGAAATATCCAGACGAAATGGAGGATTGCTCCTTCATTCGGATTCTGGAGAGCACAGTTATTGAGACAGCAATACAGGATTCGGCTAGTAAGCATTCGGAGGAGCATGGAGAGGTTAGTGTAGAAGATTTATAAGTTTGTTTGTTAGAAAGAAAAAATGAAAAAGAGTTGTTTAGGTGTGAGGATGTTTTTTAGTCTTTAGATTTAGATCAAAGGAAAGCTCCCCCTATTAAGCCATCTCTGATGGAGGCACCTACTTTAGATTTGAAGCCCTTGTCGGATCATCTAAAGTATGTGTATCACGGGGAAGGAGAGACGTTGCCCATTATTGTTGCATCAGATTTAATGCCGGAGCATGAAGAGGCCTCAATAAAATTGTTGCAGCAATACCGCAAGGCTATAGGTTGGACGTTGGCTGACATCCAGGGAATTAGCCCATCTTTTTGCATGCATAAGATCACTCTAGAGGAGGGATCCTTTAGGAGTATTGAGCAACAAAGAAGGCTTAACCCAACAATGAAAGAGGTTGTTAAAAATGAGGTTATTAAATGGTTGGATGCTGGGATCATTTATCCAATTGCCGATAGCAATTGGGTGAGCCCTGTCCAATGCGTTCCTAAGAAAGGAGGTGTCACTGTGGTGAGCAATAAAGACAATGAGTTGATTCCAACCAGGACTGTAACTGGCTGGAGGGTTTGTATGGACTACAGGAGGCTTAATAAAGCCACCCGTAAGGACCATTTCCCTCTACCATTTATTGACCAGATGTTGGATAGATTGGCTGGTCAGACCTATTACTGTTTCTTAGATGGTTATTCTTGGTATAACCAGATTACTATTGCTCCTGAGGATCAGGAAAAAACCACCTTCACCTGCCCTTATGGGACGTTTGCTTTTAGGTGAATGCCTTTTCGCCTTTGCAATGCTCCAGCAACATTTTAGCGGTGTATGTTAGCAATTTTTCTTATATGATTGAGTCCACTGTTGAGGTATTTATGGACGATTTTTCAGTGTTTGGAGGGTCTTTTCATAATTGTTTAGAAAATTTAGGTAAGGTGTTAAAGAGATGTGAGGATACCCATCTAGTTCTTAATTGGGAGAAATGTCACTTCATGGTGAAGGAGGGCATAGTGTTAGGCCATAGGATTTCTAAGAATGGTCAAGAAGTTGATAGAGCAAAAATAGAGGTGATTGAAAGAGTAGAACCACCGAATTCAGTGAAGGGAATTCAGAGTTTTTTAGGACATGTTGGATTTTATAGGAGGTTCATAAAGGATTTTTCCAAAATTAGTAAGCCGTTTTGTAACTTATTGTGTTCTGATCATGTTTTTGACTTTAATGCAGATTGTAGGAAGGCTTTTGAGACATTAAAAGTTTTTTTAGTCTCAACACCTATTCTTTGTGCACCTAATTGGAATTTACCATTTGAGGTAATGTGTGATGCGAGTGATGCTGCGGTAGGTGCTATGCTGGGGCAAAAGCAGGACAAATTCATCCATCCTATATATTATGCAAGCAAGGTTTTAAATGAGGCACAAGTCAACTATACAACTACTGAAAAGGAGTTGTTAGCTGTTTTGTTTGCTTTTGAGAAATTCCAGCCATATTTGGTTGGATCCGAAGTCATAGTGTTCACAGATCATGCGACAATAAGGTATTTAATGACCAAGAAAGATGCATAGCCTAGACTAATTTGTTGGGTTTTATTATTGCAGGAGTTCGACTTGGATATAAAGGATAAAAAGGGATCAAAAAATGTTATTGCAGATCACTTTTCTCGTCTTGATCCATCATCATCTTTGCTGGAGCAATCTGCCATTTCAGATGCTTTTCCAGATGAACAGTTTTTTCCTGTTGAGGTAAAGGTAGTCAGGGATGTTCCTTGGTATGCTAATATTGCCAACTTTTTGGTAAAAGGAGTTACTCCTATTGACATGGACTGGAGGTAGAGGAAAAAGTTTAAGCATGATGCGAAATTTTTCTATTGGGATGAGCCATTTATGTATAAGCAATGCTCTGACGGTATTATTCATAGGTGTGTTTCAGGTGCTGAAGCAAAGGAAATCCTGGAGCAATGTCACTCTTCGCCGTATGGAGGTCATTTCAGCGGTCAAAAGACAACTATGAGGATTTTGCATTGTGGATTCTTCTGGCCTACCTTATTCAAGGATGCCCATTGGTTTTACAAGCAATGCGATGTTTGTCAAAGGAGAGGAAACTTGGGGCCTAGAGATGAAATGCCTCTGACTTACATTTTAGAAGTTGAATTATTCGATGTATGGGGTATTGATTTTATGGGGCCATTTCCCCCTTCTAATGGCAATGTTTTTATCTTATTGGCAGTTAATTATGTGTCCAAGTAGCTGGAGGCCATTGCATGCCATCAGAGTGATGCCAAGACAGTTGCAAGGTTTCTTCAATCGCACATCTTTGCGCGGTTTGGGACACCGAGGGCTCTAGTGAGTGATGAGGGTACACATTTTGTTAATAATATCTTAACTAAGTTGTTAGCTAAGTATGGGATTAAGCATAGGATAGCTACCCCTTATCACCCACAAGCAAATGGTCAAGCTGAAATTAGTAATAGGGAAATAAAATCGATTTTAGAAAAAGTAGTTCATCCATCTAGAAAGGATTGGTCTTTTAGGTTGGATGAGGCTCTTTGGGCTTATAGGACAGCCTATAAGACTCCTCTAGGTATGTCTCCCTATAGGTTAGTATATGGGAAAACTTGCCATTTACCATTGGAGCTAGAGCATAAAACGTTTTGGGCTTTGAAAAAGTTAAATTTTGATCTAAGTCATGCAAGAGCAATAAGAATGCTGCAACTTAATGAATTGGAGGAATTTCGCCAATTTTCTTATGAGAATGCGAAAATGTATAATGAAAAAACTAACCTGTGGCATGAGAAGAAAATAAAATCTAAAGAGTTTGTAAAGGGTCAAAAAGTTTTGCTTTATAATTCTAGATTGAAATTATTTTTTGGGAAGCTAAAATCTAAATGGTCAGGACCATTTACTGTGGTTGAGGTTTTCCCCCATGGAGCAATTACTTTGCAGGATGAAAAAGAGGGGAGAGTGTTCAAAGTGAATGGACAACGTGTGAAAAATTATCGGGGAGAGGAGTTTCAGGCGAAATATCCTTCCCTAAGGTTGGTTGATGATTGAGAGAGTAGGATTTTTGCGGGAGCATTTCACAGAGCAAAATATTGAGCTCCAAGTGTTTGTATTGATTTTATGCTTCGCTGATTTGTTTTTAATTTCGATGAGGTTAAATTTGATTTTGCATGGTTTATAAGATTTTTATCTTTAAGTATTTGTTTATTTCTGTTAATTTAGATTTTAAGTATTTGTTTATTTCGTTTTGAATTTGATTTGATTTGATTTTCAATTATCTTTGGATTATCTTTTCATTAGTTAGATTTTATTTTATTTGGATTTTATCTTCAGTTATTTGAATTCTGTTTAGTCTTAGTTAATATAGATTGTCTCTAAATTAATTCGGCTTCAAAAATAAAGGATTAGATTTGATTTGTTCGGTTAAATTTAAAATTTAAATTTAAAAGATTTGATTTTCCTAATTTGAAATTTAAATTCCGTATCCAAGATTTTTCAGGTTCAGGAGGTTGTTGCGGCAAAGTTATGGCTGAAGCAAAAATCGTCCGAGTTAAAAGGGATTTCGTTAGAAATTTATTATTTTTACCGTTGGGATTTTCTTTGAATTTTCACAGGTAAATTTGCATGTATCATTTGATGAGGCCACGTGTCACACAACAATTATCCAAGGGCTTTGATGGTGGACAGCGCAGATAGATTTACCGTGGGCGATTGGACTTCATAAATTTACCGTTGATGGTTTGAATTTTCGATATGCATGCATTTAAAATTAAACGGTAATATAATTTAATTTGGGGCAAATCTTTTCAGTTAGGATTTTATTTTGCTGCAGCTTATTTATTGAAGAACAGTGGTAAGTTCTTTTCACTTCATTCCTTTATTGCTCGTTTTTCTTCTTCTTTCTTCGTTGCTTTTCTTTACAAAATCTTTGAGTTTCGATGGCTAAAACGAGAGCGAGAAAAGAGAGGGAAAACGAGGAAGAGGAAATACCCGTTACCCCTGAAGTTCCAAAAGTAAAAACTAGGAAGAAAAGAACACCAGAGGAAAAAGAAGCTAAAAGAAGAAGACGACAACAGAGGGTGGAAGAACAAGAAAATGCAACAGAGATGAGGCTATTGCAGAGGGAGAAAGAGACCCAAAAGAATCTGATAAACAGAATCCAGAAGATGATGAGCAGGGAATGACGGCTACAAAAGAAGTTCAAGAAGTGGAGGTTGAGAAGAATAAAGAAACAGAGGCTGATGAAGTTCGAGGCGAACAGGCTGCAGGTGAGCCTGGAAAAGAGAATACACCAGAACCGGTGCAGGAAGCTCAGGTGGAGGTAATCATGCCTGAGCCGCCAAAGCGACGCTGCATTAAGAGGAAGGCGAGCCGCATCAAGATGATTCGGAATACCCCATCGCCTCCATTATCCGATTCTGAGGAGGAAATAAGGGAACAAGAAAAGAAGGAAGCTGAAGACAAAGAGAGGGAAGAAGAAGCAAAGAAAGCTGAAGAAGAGATGTTGCCCAAGCGAAGAGAAGACAAGGGCAAAGGAATTGTTGAGGCATCGGGTGAGGCTGACAAGATTGAGGAACAAAGGGTGCCTTTTATTCGCTTCGTCAACGACCTTGCTCGAGCAAAATACCAGGAGGTGCTGAAACGTGACTTCTTGTTCGAACGAGGATTTGGCGGTGATTTGCCCAGGTTCTTAGAGTCTGGAATAGCGAACCTCGGGTGGAGGCAATTTTGTGTGAAACCAGAGCCTGTCAATTCCAACATTGTTCGGGAGTTTTACGCCAATCTGGACGTTAAGGATGATTTTGAGGTTATCGTTCGAGGAGTGCTTGTGCAGTGGAGCCCAAAAGCCATTAATGAATTGTTCAATCTCCAGGATTTTCCGCATGCGGCTTTTAATGAGATGATGGTTGCACCACCGGGCGATCAATTAAGTGCGGCTGTCCGGGAGGTTGCCATTGAGGGGGCTCAATGGAGGGTGTCGCCGACGCGGAAACACACATTTCAAGCTGCTTATTTGAAGAGTGAAGCCAACACTTGGATGGGTTTCATCAGGCTACGCTTGTTGCCGACAACACACGACTCCACGGTATCTCAAGACAGGGTATTACTTGCCTTTGCTATTCTTCGCTCGATGAGCATTGATGTAGGAAAAATAATTTCTTATGAGATTGTTGATTGCTGGAAGAAGAAGGTGGGGAAGTTGTTCTTCCCAAATACAATTACGATGCTGTGCAGAAACGCAGGGGTTCCAGTGGATGAAAATGATGTAATTCTATTTGATAAAGGGATCATTGATACACCCAATTTGGCGCGGCTCCAGCGTACGCAGGAGATACGACAAGGAGGGCTAATCTACGGCATGAATACGATTCTAGAACAACTGGCATTGTTGGCCAGCAGACAGGAGTTTGCTGAAAGGAAAACTTTAACCTTCTGGACCTATGTTAAGAATCGTGATGCTGGTTTGAAGAGGGCGCTGCAAGAAAATTTGTCAAAGCCATACCCAGCCCTCCCTGCATTCCCCGAAGACTTACTGAACCCCTAGATTCCACCACCGCCTGCTGAAAAGGAAGATGAAGAAGAAGATTTGGGTCAGGACGATTGAAGGAGGATTTGAGCGCGCAATATTTTTTATGACATATTTTTTTTTTATGGCGCATTCCTGACCACATCTTCTTATTTAATTACTTGTCTGTTTCTTTTTAATTTTTCTAATGCTACAAAAATATATGCTTTGTAATGTTTTTTTTAATGTTTTTAATGAAATGTCTAGATGTTTCCATTCCATGAGCATTGACTAACTCTAACTTAACTAATTTTCTTTTGAATTTTTGAAGCTTGGACTGATTAAGCTTAATTAGATCAAGGTATTATGATCTCCAAAAACCTTTTGCTTGAGCATTTCTTCTAGCCTGGACTGTTGTTGTGGCAAAGAAGATTTTGGAGGTAGTATTGACTTATATGATCCACTTTTCGCTTAGTTCTAGTCCCACGTTTAGTTAAAAAATTCAGATAGAAAAATTTAAGTTTGGGGGTGAAATTAAAAGCATTTAATGATTCATTGGGGACAATGAATAATTCAAGTTTGGGGGACTTTTTGCTACTCCAATTGTTTTGCTCGAGCATTCCTCTCCTTCAAGTAAAAATTTGTTAAGTTATTGAGTAACCGGGGACATTTGTGATACCCACAGTTTGTCTTTGCGTCAAAAGATGACCTAGTAAATATGAAAAATGGAAAAAATAATTTGCTGAAAAAAAATTGTTTGTTGAAATTTTGCTGAAAAAATTGATGGAGCAAAAGTTTTGAAGGATGAATGATGATCCAGCAGAGCTTCATCATAAAATGTTGCCATTCTGGGGAGCAAGAGATGGAATAACTAAGGATTTTTTAGCTTTATAAAGAGTATTGAGCCTAGTTGGTGATGAGTTTGAGGCAAGGGTATACTGCACCATAAAGTGGGTCATCCCATGCTTAAGAGCTTATGACTGTAAGGCTGCTTTAAGTCTGAAAAACAAAAATAAACTCCTTGGAAATATGTTTTAAGATGTCTGATAATAGAGCTAAGCTGTGGAGAGTTCTTAGAATTGAGTTGAAACTGGTGATTATTTGTCCCTGCTGAAGGAATCATTTTGCTGCAGCAAAGCTCGGTTTTGCAGAGTGCTCAGGTAAAGGTCTAAGACAGTATTGGATCGTCTGATTTGATTAAGCTAATTCTTTATCTAATGTTTTTAAATTCTTAAGGGAAGGTGAGTTAGTATTGCTCGGGACGCGCAATAGTTCAAGTTTGGGGGTGTGATAACTGCCCAAAAGGTAGTTATTTAGGCTTCATTTCTATAAGGATTTGTGTGTCTTTTGTGCTTAAGAGGGTTGGTTTTAGATGGATATTACATGTTTTAACCCATTTGGAAGAATGGAAGCATTGGAAATTATTTTGTGCAGATTATGCTGCTGAGCAACTGGAGGGAGCAAATTCTGTGCTGCAGCAAAAACTGGGAACAAAACTGCCACATCACAGCTCGTTAGCCAACTTCATGAACCGACTTCTGTTGAGTTATTTTCGTGATAAAGGGTCAAGGAGAGCCTTACACGTGTTCTAGTTGACCTGATTCAAGCCTCTCATCCTTCTATAAAAGGAACTAGCCGTCAAGGTCAAAAGCATTCCAACTTTCCTTGGAAGCCGAGTAGTATAGAGAGATTAGAGATGACCAAGAACACCATCATTCGCAAGCTGATTAAGGAGATTGTTATTTTCTTTATTATCTTGTGATTATGGACATGTCTACTCATATTGTAATCTGTGTTTCCATGCCTATTATGAACTAAGTAGCTTAGGTGTTGGTTAGGAATAATGTGATTGTTGTGCTTCATCTTTAGTAATATATTGACTATTGCATTTTGGTTAATTGTTGTGCTTATTTCCATTTTATGCCCGCCTGGCCAGTCGGTGTGAATATCTCTCTCTAGTTTCAGGGATGATTTAGAGAGTGTGTGACAATTATCCACACTACGATCATTGTGTATTCGTGAAAGCCAGTGACTGAGCTAGGGATAGCCAGTTGCCTAGTGCTTGATCGGTCGCACTTCATTGGGGTTGAAACATATCCCAAAAGATCTGGAGTTTCGGGAGGAATCCGCTAATAATACTGCGAGAAATGCATGATCAATAATATTGCTAGAGTATCTTTTAAAACGATCACTAAATCCTAACCAGCGCCTGTCTTTAATCTGTCTGCCTATTTGTTTACTTGTTGTTCTGTCATTTATTTTGCTTCAGCATAATTCTTATAAAACCCAAACATTTTTATTATCTTTGAAACCATTAGAAAGTTACACAAAATAGATAAAGTGGAAGCTCATTCAAACCTTGGATTGATAATATTACCTGCTGCAGACTGTGTATACTTGCACAGGAATTCTAGAGTCTTTTTAGATCATATTTTTACTCACTCTAGGAACCCAACACTTACCTTGAACATTGATGATGAAAAAGTCGTGTTTAGTATTTTTGGCGAAGATGAATCTGTTTGTAGTTTGCATACATGTTTTTCTGTTGGTCCTGAATACTTGACTGACGATGATGAAAAGATAGAGTATAATCTTGGCCTAGGTTTAGGGGAATTGCTTATGAATGATGGGGGTTTTGATCATAATGCATATGTAGATGACCCCTCTATTTGAGAATGATTTAGAATTGTCTGACTTTGAAAATGAATTAGACTTGCCTGCTTGTGAGAATGAAAGATCTGCAGTTGATGATTTACCTTCTTTTGAGAATGAATTGGATTTGCCTGAAATAGATGATTTTGATGATGATATTGATTTGCCTGAAATTGAGGATGAGTATGAAATGCATAAGAAAGATCACTTGATAGATAATTTTGAGTCTGATCATGATAACACTAAATCTATTGAGTTTGATCTTGACATTCCTTAATGCATGAACCCTGATAATGTTAATTCCTTTGATTCGTGTCCTGATGATGTATATAGCATAGAATCTGACCCAGAGAAACTCGAATTTGTGCATAGTATAGAATATGATCCTGAAATTCTTGAATTCTTTAATTCTTCTGATGATGAGTCATATGATAGCCTAGTTGAATCATTTTTTAATACTGAGTCTGAGGAATCTTTTGAGCATGTAGATATTTTATCTGATGAATGGACTGGCATGATTGATAGGCCATCTTTAGATCCTAGACCGGTAGATATCATAACGCTTGATGACTCTGTTAACAATTGTTATATGAATAGAGATTTAGAAAAGAGATTTGATGCAGCTGATTACTTTCTGAAATGTTATTATAACAATCTCTTTAGTGAAGATGGGTCAGGGGAAAGTTTTTTTTCTCCCCTATTTGTAGTTTGCAATCGGTGCGTGATTTTCTGCAGAGCCCGGAGGATGATGAAAACTTTTATTTTGAGCCTCCGTAAGCGTGTCGAGCCTCGTCTAGCTAAAGACGTTAAAGAAAGCGATGCATGGGAGGCAACCCAAGGATTAAAGTTTAGGTAGTTGTTTTTGCGGTGAGTAATTTTCTTGGCTCCGTGATCCAGTTTTGTTTTGCACGATCACCTTAGCAATTCCCAAAATTCCAAAAATCCCATTTTTCTGGATCCAAAGGAGGAGGATGAAGCGCTCCTAGCTCTGGGAAGTCTCAATATCCCTCTTTATGCTTCACTGTTTTTAAAACATTTGGGACAATGTTTACTTTAAGTTTGGGGGGACGCTTTCGCTGTGTTGAGCATATTTAAATTCTGTTGGATGCATGAATAGATAGCTATGATAGCCAAGGATGTGATTTTAGAAATTTTGGGAGAAAATGGTTTATATGTTGTGGAATCTGGGAGCACGGAAAAAATTGTGAAATTTTAAAATTTTTTGATACTTAGTTTTGATGTCTAAAGCATGCAATAGCCTTATCTAATGACGTCTTTGAAAATCTAGATTCTTATTAATGTTTTTAAAGTTTTTTGTCACCCCGATAGGCTTAGTTTCTAATACTAGGAAGTTCATGCTTGATTGTTCTAAAGAACTAGGTAGAAAAAATGCTATGCCTGCTGAGAGAAAAGCAAAAGCAACAAAAGAAAATGAGAGAAAAGAAAAAATTGTTGAAAAAGAAAATTTTTGCTTGCACAAAAGAAAAAGCCTAGGGGTAAAAAGATCTACCTGCGGTGTGATCAGTTAGGCCAACCAGAGAATAAAATTCGGGTTAAGGGTCCCTGCACCGTAGTGTGAAAGCTAGTACCATTAGAAATCAAAATGCAAGTTTGAGGGAGTAGCAAAAGAAAAAGTAAAGAGAAAAATCATTTGTGAGTTTTGCTCCCCCATGAAAAAGAATAAAATTTTAAGGCACCCTAGTTTCTTTTTTTTTTTTTTGGCATGATAGAAGGACTCCGACCTATTAGGTTCTTTTAGCCAGTGTAGGGGAAAAACAAATGGAGAAAGCCATAAGACTAATCTAGGTTAGTAAAAGAATCAATAGATAAGTCTTGAGCATGCTATTCATTAATCTTAAGTTCAAACTAGTTTAAGATTTCTTCAAGAGTATGCAGTGCTTGCTTATTACACTTGCATGCTTTCCATTCTATCTTAAGAATTCCAAAATTATTGAGGCTTGAGCGATTCTATTTCATGCATCTTTGGAATTTATTTTGCTCGGGACTAGCAAAAGCTTAAGTTTGGGGGTGTGATAGCGAGCAAAAATGTCGCTATTTTAGTCCCAATTTATTAGGTTTTTATGTGCTTTAATCGTGTTTTTAATGAAAATATTTAATGTATTCTGTTATTTGGTCCTTAGGAGCAAAGTCGGTGATTTCGGGAGAAAAAGTGCCAAAAATGAAGCAAATGAAGCCCAAATCCAAGCTTGGATCAAAAGGGGATCCAAAGAGGCCAATCATGTTGGAAAAGCCCAAAAAGAAGTGAAGAGAAGGCCCAAAAATTAGCCCAAGCCGAAGCTGTAATTGCTGGAAAATGACACAGCGTCGCGACGCTGTCCATTTCTTGGGCAACACATGACGCGTGCATAGCAGCGTCGCGACGCTGTGCAATGTAGCGTCGCGACGCTACCCCCTGTCCAGGCCTATAAAAGGCGCCCCAAGGTGCCTCATTTGAAGCATCCAACAATCCATCAAGGAATCAATTCCTCTCTCCTTCCTTAGGCTCCTTTGGAGCCCCTCACAAGGCTTTCTAGCCTTTTTTGAGAGATTTCTTTAGTAGGAAATATTTTGGGGAATTTTGGGGAGCATCCTAGGAGGCTCAAAGAGTGTTCGGCGGGACTCCGAGCGCCAGCGAAAGGGTTTTTCGACGGTCAATTCCTTTCCTTTTATTATGCTCTTAATTATGCTTTTCATTGTAAATGTTGTGGATATTTTAGCCATGTGTAGCTAAACCCCAATTTGTGGGTCTTGAAATGAAATTATAGTCAAAATGTTGTTATAATTTCATGTCTCTTGCCCCTTGTCCTAATTATTTGTATGGATGTGCTTAATGCTTTATTCAATCTGACCAATTGTGTAATGATTCGATTCTTAATGGAAACTCGACGGAGAGAAATTACGATAGATCGTAATCCATGCAACTAGTTTAATTGCCCGTCGTGACAACGGGATTAGCTGATTAAACTTAGATTCCTAAAATGAATCAGGGAGTAATAATTAATGATTTCTTATGGCGCTAAGGACACTTAGGTTGTTAAAATTAATTAATTACAATTAGGGGAGACCGACAGGAGAACCTATGTGATTAACGGAGATTCTAGGATTATAATTAGTTGGGCAATGAGATAGGATAATTATAACAAATGTTTAGCTAATAATTGATTTTCAAGACCCCTCTTCCCATTAAAAGAAAACTCTTTCTCCATATTTTATTTTTTTCGATTGATCAAATTATTTTCTTTAATTGATTTTTTTAATCCTTTTTATTGCATGAGCTATTCCCTAAATATTATTTCGCCCAAGTATTTTTAGTGCTCAAGAGATTTTATTTTTGCTTAATTTTCGCTTCCCCTCCATGAGGATTTGATACTCGGTATTACCTACTGTTTTATATTACTTGTGACGACCCGTGCGCTTGCGGTAATTGCTCACACGTGCAACACCCACCGCCCGTAACGCCTTAGACATGGTTGCCCATGGTTTAATGGCATTGGGTTTTCAACTTGGGATATGTTTAGATGCTATCCAACAAGGAAATAAACCGTTATTGGTTCAGTTTCGCCTTTAGCATCTTGTTTTAGGGCGCTTTTCGTTAGTATAGACTTCCTTTAATGGTTGATAGTTTATTTGTAGCTAGAAGCTCGTTTTGGAGCGTGATTGTGCAGTTCTAACTAGCGTTGGATTTTAACAGTGATTTTGTAAGTAGTTTCTACTTACTAAGCTTGTTTGACTGCATGAAGCATGATCGTTTCTTTATCTGCTTTTCTTATATTTGTGCTACGTATGAAATGACAAATATATGAACTGTTGTGTTGTGTTCTTTAAAGTGCTTGTATAAAGCATGAATTGTACCTTATGTGTTGCTTGAGTTGTATACGCTAAAGGTGTTTGAGCATGATGAGTGTTGTCTTGAGCATGGTGAATGTTGAGTATAGCTTTTGAGTCTGGCTTGCATGTTTCATGGGGGATGTGTAGCATGAGTCGGGTGTGAGGCACAACAGATGGTGCGTAATTCATGTGTAGCGGAGCGTGATGTGGAAATCACGTAAGAGTGGCACAACACATGGTGTGAAATTAATGTGGGGCAGGTGCGGAGTGAAGGTGTTCATATAACACATGCAGAAGCAATTGAAGATTGAAAGCACTTAACTCAATTAATTTTACTCCTAAAGTATGCAAGTTCTAGAAAACACATAACATAAAGTTAGGAGTACCAACCTCTTTATAGCTCAATTGTGTGATCCTCCTTGAATGATTTCTTCTCCAATCTCTCTTGGACAACCTCTAGAGTCTTCCCTACTATTCTCTGGGTCAAGAACAACTTATGGGAGTCTACAGTGATAGGGAATGGGAAGGGATTGCTTGAAGGTACAAGCTCTTGAGAGATCTATGAAGGTGAGTGAGTTTTAGAGTAAATTCCAGCAGCATAACAGTAAGGAAAATGCTCTCTTTGGTTATGAATCTGATTCATACTCTTTATATAGACATCTTCCATGCAAAGAGAAGTCTCATGACACTAGACACATGGTGAAATTGCAACTCAAAGTAGATTCTAAGTGTTTAATTCACAACACGTGCAACTAGTGCATGGTTGTGTTGTTTTCCACTATGCATCAACATGCAAGAGTGGGAATCCTACTAAATCCACTAAATTGAATCTATATTCTGAATTTTCAGCTTGCAATTCACTCTTATTTCAATTCTAAATTGAAATTGATTTCTAGGCAATTAATTTGGGACATTTCCAAGTAATTTGATATGATTAATCGAATTAATCATTGTCACCTTGTGCCATTCATTATATATGATTCTTAATCCATATATATTGTATTGAAAATAATTTTAAATTCTTTATCTCTCATTTTCTAATTTAATTCATAACTAAATTATTGTGTCAAACACAATTTTACGATAATACCTTTTTTCTTGATTTTGATCGATTCAAAGAATCCTATCAATATGTTCTAGGCTTTAATTCGATATGAGCTAGTAGGGGGACCTAATGGACCTATAGATCATGGGCTCCAACGATTCGAGGATAACCGACTAATCTCATTATCTAAGCTAGCCAACATTTGTTAACTACCGGGACACTCCACTATAGCCCGATAGTTGCACTCCCCTCAGTATAGATATATTTCCGTCCACTTGATTTAAGCATGTTCAGTAAGTCGATCTTTCAAAGGTTGTTCGAAGCTATAGCTAGGTCAAATGACCGTTTTACCCCTATAGTACTTCTTCTTCCTTAAGTTCCACTAATCCTCTAATGAACAATCGGTTTGTGGTCCAACCATCAAACCTAAGTCCCTCTTGATCCAACGAGAGGGTGGGGCTCCTTGTTCAAGTCCTGGAGTTAGTACTTAAGGGAACAACCTCTCTACTATCCCTGGAATGGGTAGGAGCGAATTCCGTCTTGCGAGACTATGTCCCCAGCTATCTATTCGATCTTACCCCCAAAATGGTAGGCTGGTTGAGTCGGCGATGCTGGCCACTCTCACCCATGCAGATCAAAGGATAATCTCGTATAAACATGAGTTCATAGTTAGCTCAGGATTAAGAATGAGTTACCTTGGTCATCTATGATAAATAGTTAGTTTCTTCAGTAAACAACATTATAAAGAGAAAGTGACTTATTTCGTGGTCCAGTCTTATGCAAACTCATTGCATAGGACGCCCCCACTCGCATGTCTCCACATGAACGATTTAGTGTCCCCATGATAAGGCACCCAATCGTATCCTTATACTATAGACTATTTTGACTATAAACTTGAACTTGATAGCCAAGGATCTTAGTTTATTGGATTTAGGTTAATCATTCACAATTTACTTAATCAATATCTTTTACTGAATAACCTCAATAACGTCTTTATTGGAAATAGAATATGTTTAATGATTTACAAACTACGAGTTTATAGGACATTAAACCCAACAAACTCCCACTTGGACTAGAAACTCTACTAGGGTACAAGAAGTTAGGTGTGAGAGATATATAAAGACAATAAACAAGGGCATCATCCATACCCTTACATTTCTCCCACTTGCCCTAGTCTAACAAAGCTCGTAAACCTAGATTAACTAGGTGACCCTAAAAAACTTTAGCCGGGAGGGGTTTTGTAAACGGATCAGTCATATTGTGCTCCGAAGCAATCTACGTGACGATCACATCTCCTCGTTGCACGATCTCCCTGATGAGATGATATTTGCGCTCAATATGCTTTCCTCACTTGTGACTTCGAGGTTCCTTAGAGTTTGCAACTACTCCACTGTTATCACAATAGAGGGTGATGGGTAGTTGCATATTTGGAACAATTTCCAAGTCTGTTAGGAATTTTCTTAGCCATACTGCCTCTTTTGTTGCTTCGCAGGCGGCTACGTACTCTGCTTCCATGGTAGAGTCAGCAATACAACCTTGCTTAATACTCCTCCATTTAGAGTAAACACAGATCCCAATGTTGATTTTCTTGAATCTATATCGGTATGAAAATCTGAGTCAGTGTATCCTGTAAGGATCAGATCCTTAGCTCCATACACGAGCGTATAATCCCTAGTTCTCCTTAGATACTTAATGATGTTTTTAACGGCAGTCCAATGCGCATATCCAGGATTAGACTGATATCTGCTGACTATTCCTACGGCATAGCATATGTCGGGTCTGGTACACAACATGGCATACATCAAACTACCAACTGCTAATGCATATGGATTACGTCTCATTTCCTCAACTTCTTGAGGTGTCTTAGGACTTTGTTCTTTGACAGGTGAACCCCGTGCCTAAAAGGTAATAACCCTTTCTTGGAGTTCTGCATCGAATGTCGTACCAATGTTTTGTCGATATATGATGCTTTAGATAGTGCTAGCGTTTTGTTCTTTCTATTCCTTATGATTTGAATGCCCAGAACAAATTGAGCCTCACCAAAATCTTTCATTTGGAATTGAGTTGCTAGCCATTGTTTTACGTCAGTCAGGAATCCTACATTATTCCCAATATGTAGGATATCATCTACGTATAGAACTAGAAAATCTACAGTGGATTTGACGATTTTCTTGTACACATAAGGTTCGTCAACATTCTGCTCAAAACCATATGTTTTGATCGCAGTGTCAAAACCTATATTCTAGGATCTTGATGCTTGTTTTAATCCATAAATGGACCGTTTAAGCTTGCAAACCTTTTGCTCATCACCTTGGACTATGAATCCCTCTGGTTGAGCCATATAGATAGTCTCTTCAAGATTGCCGTTTAAAAAGGCTGTCTTGACATCTATTTTCCATATTTCATAATCATAAAATGTGGAAATGGATAAGAGTATTCTAATCGACTTAAGCATGGCAACAGGGGAAAAAGTTTCTTCAAAATCCACTCCTTCTCGCTGGGTAAAACCCTTTGCCACAAGTCGAGCCTTAATGGTTTGAACCTTACCGGCTTGGTCTCATTGCCTTTTGTAGATCCATTTGCAACCAATAGGTTTTACCCCATCCGACTGCTCTACAAGTTCCCAGACCGAATTGAAGTACATTGACTCCATTTCGAGATCCATGGCTTTGATCCACTGGTCCTTACCAACATCATTCATTGCCTGATTAAAGGACAATGGATCCTCTATGCCATCATCAGATATGATGGTTTGAGTTTCTGTTAAAACCATGTAGCGGTCGGGTTGTATTATAACCCTCCCACTACGTCGAGGCTCTCTCACTATTTGAGATGGATGTGTTTGATCAACAACTTTTGATGGACCAGCTTGATCTACAACTTTTGTAGATTCTTTTGTAGTTTTTCTTAAAATCTCATCTAATACTAGTTTACTGCGAGGTCGATGATCTTTTATGTGATCTTCCTCAAGGAATGTAGCATTTGTCGATACAATAACTTTATTATCATGAGGATCGTAAAATAGACCACCTTTCGTTTCTTTTGGATATCCCACAAACAGGCACAGTTTTGAACGTCGTTTCAATTTCTTTGGGTTTTGCACCAACACGTGTGTCGGGCATCCCCAAATTATGAAGTGACGTAAACTACCTTTACGCCCTCTCCATAGCTCATAGGGTGTTTCAGAAACACTTTTAAAGGGAACCATGTTCAAAATGTATACGGCAGTCTCAACGGCATATCCCCAGAACGAATCAGGCAACTGAGCATAGCTCATCATTGATCGAACCATGTCTAACAAAGTTCGGTTTCTTCTCTCTGATACACCATTTTGTTGTGGTGTAGCAAGGGCCGAGAGTTTGGACGTAATTCCATGTTCTATCAAATAGTCTTGGAATTGTAGGTCCATATATTCTCCACTTCGATCTGATCATAGTGTTTTAATCGTTTTACCTAAGTGGTTCTCAACCTCGGTCTTGTACTCTTTGAACTTTTCAATGGCTTCAGACTTGTGATGCATTAGGTAAAGGTAGCCATACCTTGAATAATCATCAATGAAACTGACGAAATATTCATACCCTCCTCGTGCTTTGACATTCATAGGACCACAAAGATCCGAATGCACGAGTTCTAAAGGTTCTTTGGCCCTATAACCTTTATTCAAAAAAGGTCGTTTGGTCATTTTTCCATCGAGGCAGGACTCACATGGTGGTAACGAGTCATCTTCTAACTGATTTAGTAGTCCACTCTTTACCAATCTTTCAATCCTATTGCGATTTATGTGACCTAATCTCAAGTGCCAAAGATAGGTATTAGGAGAAACTTTTCGCCTTTTGTTTTGAGTTTCCGCTACTTTAAACATTTTCGTATTAAAAATAGCTTTAACTTGAATTGGCCTTAACACGTATAAGTTGCTTTCAAGTTTTGCAGAACATATATGCATACCTCTTTTTTTAACAAACACTTCATTAATATCAAAAGATACTTGGTATTAATGTTCAATCAAACAAGAGATAGAAATTAAGATCCTTTTTATATCAGGAACGTACAAGACATTTTCAAGTAATAAAAATCTATCTCCAAAAGACAACTTGAGAGTTCCTGAAGCTCTGGCTGAGACGACCTCTCCAGTTCCAACTATGAGAGTTACTTCGCCATCTGCCAGCATATGCCAGGAACTAATTTCCTGTAAAGAAGAGCATACATTGTTAGTCGCTCCTGAATCTAATATCCAGGCAGAGCTATCTTGCTCAACTAAACATGTTTCGATAATGAGCAAATCAAATTTACCTTGTTTTTCCTTTTCCGCCTTCTTTTCCGCCTTCTTTTCCACAAGGTACTTAGGACAATTGCGTTTCCAATGTCCATCTACATTACAGTGGAAACATTTCCCTTTATCTGCAGCTTTTGTTTTTGCCTTGCTTCCCATTGGAGCTTTTCCTTTCCCTTTTTCCTTCTTTTTCTTCATCTGAATACTCTTATTCTTAGAAGTGAAAGGTCCACAATTGGTTCCTGAAGATGATCCTTTTTGGAACCTCTTAGTGGTGGCAACATTTTCTTCCCCTTCTTGTCCCCTCTTGGTGAGACTTTGGTAGGTCTGGAGCTCGTTTAGCAAGGTAGTCAAGTTAAAGTCTATTTTGTTCATGAGAGCGTTTGTCCTGAACTGAATGAAGCTCTTCGGAAGAGACTCCATTATGAAACTAACTTGACTACCCTCGTCAATGGTAGCACCGTTTACTTCAGCGATATTAAACTGAACCATCATGTTCAAAACATGTTCCCTAACAGAAGCACATTCTTTCATTCAGGAATTGTAAACATTCTTGAGAGCTTCGTGCCTAGTTTGTGAGGACGGTTGTCCAAACATACCCTGCAATGAAGTCATGATCTCCCTTGCGGTGACCATCCTCTCGTGCTTTTTAGACAAGACATCTGAAATGTTTGCAAAGATATAGACTCTTGCTTTTTCATTTGCTCGAGTCCATTTCTCATATGTTTCCCGAACAATTCAGTTGTTTGACGAGCCAGGGTTAGGTGGACACTCTTCGGTAAGGACAAATCTAACCATCATTTACATGTTCTTTAACTTTGTAAATCACTGTGATTATTAAATACTTGTTTTTTCCCTATGAAAACTTTGTTTTTTGTGTGTAAAATGAACATTGTACAAGTACAAAAATTGTTCATTTCTAAAAACCTTGTGATGACCAATCTCATCCTGTTATGAACTAAAAGCTCTAAAATAGGCTCTACATAAAATCTATTGGATGGATTCTAAGCATTTATTTACTAATGAAGACGTATGTCAAATGGTGAAGAAAATACGAATTTTCACCAACCATGGGCAATTTCAAAAGTTATTCACCTTAATTTACTTCCAATATCAATTCTCATAATGGCTACTACTATGAAAAAACTATCGATAATCAAAAACCATTCATAATTAGGAACTTCTTGCAACTCTATACTCTTAGGCACAAACTTGAATCATCACTTGTGTTCTTATATTGAGTCATCTAATTTCCTATGCAAAAAGTTAGTTCATTTGCATAACATGTTTTAAGAACTAAAGTTATCTTCCTAGTATATTTTTTTCATTTATAAAACCATTGGCCACAATATGTTATTTAAACAGTTTAACTAAAAAAACTTTCTTCTTTTTTGTGCTGAGTATCTAATTCAAACTCAAAATATTTGTGTTCAGGGTTCCTGGGTGTTAATCCCAACATAATATTTCAATCTTGATTATTTTATTATTCCACAAGCATAATTAAATAACACATTAATATATATGCCTCATTAAACACGAAATTGAAAGTTTATAAACATACTACATAAATTACAATCGTCCCAACTTTGATACAATAGTAAAATTCGATGAACTAAAGTTATAACATACAACAATTTTGAATATCAGAAATATTTCAATAAAGAAAACAAAATTACTAAACATGTGTAAAATAATTATAACATTATTTGAAGATTTCAAGAAAATTTTGAGACAAGGAGAGCATTAACCGGTCTACCTTTGTAGTTTCAAAGAGAAATCAATGAACTTGGTAACAATTTTAAGAAATATAGAAAGTTGAACGGTATTGTTAACTATTACAAGAAAAATAGTCTGGTCTATATATAGAAGAAAAGTTTTTTTATAGAATGTCAAACAATTTAAACATTACAAACTACTATATTTAGCCAGTTTTAGTTTCATAAATTTCTCATCAAATTGATTATATTACCATAAAAAGTTTTATATAATGACAAAACCAAATGGTGTGAATAAGGCATATCCTTGAGCAATAAAAAGTGAGTTTACCCGTAAAAAAAAATGTCCCTTAAACTAGCAAAGGAAAAAGCTTCATATTACATATTTTCAAAAAGCAGCATCAATTTCATGCAAATGTCTCCTTATGTTATTAAGCTTTCTTTTCATTTTCTTGTTAGTTATTACACCAACAGGTAACAATAAAAAAAAACACGTAAATTCTATTGGATTTTTTATAGCGATCATAGCTAGCTATTTTTCTCTGATTAATTAAGCTAGTCTTTTATAATTATTTGCCCAAATTTATGCATTTTTATGTTTTATTTGTAGGAAGTATGTGCTTGAAGCTTAATTCATCAATTGGAGTCAAATGGAGCTTCCAATCTTAAAAAAAAAAAAATAATAATAAAAAAAAAAAAAATAGCGTCGCGACGCTATCGACAAAATTTCTAAAAATGCGGATCGTGACAGCGTCGCGACGCTGTCTTGACAGCGTCTCGACGCTACGACGAAATTTTGCTATTTAAGCATCCTTTCGGCTAGGTTTTTGGGGGAACCAATTTTGGGACTTTTTGGAGCCGTAAACAGAGGAAAAATAGAGGAATTCAAGGCTGAAGCAAAGGGGAAAATTCGGAAATCAACCCATTGTTCGTGGGGATCGTGACGGGGACGTTCGGTCTCGGCCTACAACAAGTTTAATTCTTCTTTCCCTCACTTTAGTTAGATTTTTATGGCTTTTACATGTTTAGTTGAGCTTGTAATTTTGATCATGAGTAGCTAAACTTGTAAGCTTAGGGATTGATGTAGTTGATTGTGTTTATGGATTGATTTATGTTTGAGTTGTGCAATGGTATTATGTTTGTAATCTTGATTTAATGCTTTCAATTAATTGGCCATTAGTTGGATGATTTAAGTTTCGAATCTAGCTCGAGAGAGGGGATTTGATTTAGACTTACTCAAGATTGCATGACTAAAGTTTAGTTTCTATTTCGTGACGGTTTTAGATTAACTTTAGAATTGGTTGAAAGATCTCATTGCCTTGCATGATTAATAAACTTAGATAGGGATATCAAGTTGGTTAATTTGCATGAGAATCAATTATACTCGGGAGAGGTAGTTGTGATTAAAGGGTCTTTGGCTCATAATTCCATTGTGCATAATAACTTATTCCTTAAAATCAATCCTAAACTAAATCGACGAAATCAATTCCCTAAGTAGTTTTCCCAATTGAAATTCCACACTTTTTACTTGCTTTGATTTGGTTTTCTTATCATTCATTCATCACTTTTTGATCCCTAAATAAAATTGGGCAAGATAATTCACAATACTTGATTTGCTTAAAAATCCAATTCAGAGGACGACACTCGTTTACACGAAAACACTATATTATTACTTGACCCGTACACTTGCGGTAAGCAAATTGCACATCAAGTTTTTGGCGCCGTTGCCGGGGATTGGCACATTTAGTTAGATCAATATTGTGAAAAAATTGCTTGATCTTAATTTAGGGTGTATTGTTACTTTTTTAGGTTGTTTGCATTTTTTTTCCTTATTTGTTCTTGTTTTTCCTTTTTTAGATTAGTTTTCTTATTTGCATTTTGCCATATTTATTTTTTGCATTCCATATTAGGTTACTTTGTGTCCTTTTCTAGATTATACTTTTCATTCTTAAATTAGTTGTTTTCTTTCCTTTATTTATATCCATTTTTGTTTTTCTTTTCTTTTTAGGCTAATTTTAATTTTGCATGCGTAGTAGTAGAGAAGTGATACCATTTGATCCCGAGATAGAAAGAACAATTGTTAGGCTTCGAAGGGAAAATAGAGAAATTATTCAAATGGCAGATCAAAATCCACCTGAGGAGCCTAGGCCTATTAGAGATTATTTTCAGCCTGTGTTTCAGGGACAACAATCGGGGATTGTCTATACCCCGATTAATGCCAACAACTTTGAGCTGAAGACCGGTCTCATTCAGATGGCTCGAGACTGTGCATATAGAGGATCGCCCACTGAGGATCCAAATTCTCATCTTAAATCATTCTTGGATATTTGTGGGACGGTAAAGATCAATGGTGTCTCTGAGGATGCTATTCGCTTACGTTTATTTCCCTTTTCTCTGCAGGATAAAGCACGTGATTGGTTGCAGTCTATTGCTCCTGGGAGCATCACCACCTGGGATGCTTTGGTCCAGGCCTTTTTAAAGAAATTCTTTCCTCCTGCAAAGACGGTCAAGCTGAGGACCGAGATTGGGACATTTCAACAACAATATGATGAGCAGTTGTTCGAAGCTTGGGAGCGATTCAAAGAGCTACTGAGGAAGTGTCCTCAGCATGGTTACCCCGATTGGCTTCAGGTACAGTTGTTTTATAATGGTTTAACTCCTAGTACAAATACGATTGTTGATGCAGCTGCAGGTGGGACTCTGTTGTCCAAGACCGTGGAAAACGCTCGCACACTTTTAGAGGATATGGCCACCAACAGCTATCAGTGGCCATCTGAGCGGTCTACACCTAAAAAGATTGCTGCTGGAGTGTTTGAGGTTGATAAAGTAAGTGCACTCCAGGCCCAGATGACCTCCCTTGCTAATGCTTTTATGAAATTTTCAGGTACAGGGAGTGCTCAGTCAATTGAATCAGCTGCTGCTTTGGCATCTAGACCTCAGGAGGAGACCGTCGAGCAGGTTCAGTATGTATCTAATTTTAATTCTAGGGGATATAATAATAGTTCTACACCTACACATTATCACCCTAACAATAGGAACCATGAAAATTTCTCTTATGCTAATACTAAGAATGTTCTTAATCCTCTTGGTTTTGCCCCTCAAACTCAAGATAATAAAAAGTTAGAAGATCTTGTTGGAGCTTTCATTGCAGAGTCAAGTAACAGGACAACCAAGTTAGAGGAGGCAGTCATTGCCATCAACACCACGGTGAATGGCCACAGTGCAGCCATAAAGAACATTGAGACTCAGCTGGGACAGTTGGTGAATGTTGTAAGCACCATGAATAAAGGTAAGGCCCCAGCTGAACAAGAGAAACCTCAGATGGAGTACTGTAAGGCAATCACTGTGCATCAGGAGCAATCTGAAGAGGAACCTGAATCTGAGGACTATGAAACGCCTACAGGGGAAGCTGAGGAGGACACATCATCTGATGAGGCTGAACAGCCTAACCTTGAGCCTCTTATTCCTTCTCCCACACTGATGGTTCCCAAGGAAAAGAAAAAGAAAAAGAAGAAAAAGAATAATCAGGTTCAGTTTGATAAATTTATGAATGCTTTTATGAATCTGAATATTAATATTCCTTTTGCAGAGGCATTAGAGATGCCCCAATACAACAGGTTCATGAAGGAGTGGTTAGCAAAGAAGCGAAAAGAAAAGATGGTTAACACTGTTTATCTTGCTTCCACATGCAGCACCAGAGTACAACAAAAAGTACCTGAAAAAGTAGCAGATCCAGGGAGTTTTTCTGTTCCTTGTAGTTTTGGTACTTATTCTTTCAGAGCATTATGTGATTTAGGTGCTAGCATTAATATTATCCCATTGTCCTTGTGTAAAAAGTTAGATATAGGTGAGATTAAGTCTACTCCTGTAAAGCTCCAATTGGCTGATCAATCTGTGGTGAGATGATGACATGCAAAAATGTCATCATTTTCCTATTAATTTAAGCTAGTTTTATGCTTGAATTGTGTGTTTTAATGCTATTTTCTGTTTAAATTTCAGAAAACTGAGTCAAAGAAGTAAAATCGGAATTTTGAGAGAATTTAGATGATTTTGGAGGCTTTTGGAACAATTTGAAGAATTACATTGAAGATCCGAGTCCAAAAAGCCAAGAAGAATGAATTAGAAGCCCAAATTCATGAATTTCAAGTCTTAAAGTATCAATTTGGGTCAAGAAAAAAGTCCAAAATCAATTACAAGAAGTAGTTAGGCCAAAAGAAAATTGGAGGCCCAAAAATTGAGTCAAAATCGGGCCATTATTGAAGATTCAGGGCCTAGCGTCTCGACGCTAAGCCTGGAAGCGTCCCGACGCTAGGCAGCTGCGTGGAGCAATCTGGAATCGCGAGAGCGTCGCGACGCTGTCCAAGTAGCGTCTCGACGCTGAGACGTCTTGGAGCCCAAGAAAAGATGACGTCAGAGCGTCTCGACGCTGTCCTTGTAGCGTCTCGACGCTGTGCCTGCTGGGAGCCTATAAAAGGAGCCTTTTGCAATGAAGATGGTGTGCCAATTTGTGGGTTTTCACCCCATTCTAGAGTTTACACTAAAATTTGGGATTTTTGGGAGAGTTTTGGAGCTTTGTTGAAGATCTTTGGAGCTCGGGATCGAAGGAGGTCGGCGCGGGATCGAGGAGATCGACACTTTTATGAGCATTTCTCTTCCCTTTTCCTTTATGTTTTAGTTTCTAGAATTGTTGTGATTAGGAATTATTGAATTTTAGTGATTATGAGTAGTAAATTCCTAAATTCTATGAGATTGATTTAGATGTTGAACCTCTGCTGAATTAATGAATTGATGTGGTTTAATTGTCATTATTGTTCATTTGTGCATTTTGTCCATAATGCTTTTAATCAACTGATCACTGATTAAATGAATCGTTACTAAGTGGAAACTCGACGGAGAGAAGCTTAGACTAGAACTGAATGCATGACTAATGGTTATTTACCCGGGTGACACGGGATAAAATAAATAACGTTAGAGGTTGTACTGAAGGGTCGTAATGCCATGCTAAGTAAATAAAGATGAGACTGAAAGGAGATTCTTTATTGAACGGTATGAGAGAGGAGGAGACCGACAGGAGAATCCTTGAAATTAGGCTTCTAGACTTATGAATCAAATGATTTGTTAATCCAAATTAGTTAATTGATTATGCATTAAAGGTCCAATTGTTGAAATCAACAACTCTAGAATTATCCCATCAAATTGTGTCACCATTTATCTTTTGCTTTCTAGATTAGTTTTCTTTTATTATTCTTTTTGGCATTAGATTTTGTTCTCTAAATAAAGCTAAGCAAGATTATTTGCGGTACTTAATTGAATAAATCCAATCCCTGTGGAGACGATACTCTATACTCAAAATCACTATATTACTTGTCACGACCCGTACGCTTGCGGAATTTAAAATCGTTCGAACATGAGACCAGTTGGTATTGTAGAAAATGTGTTAATCAGAGTAGGTAGATTTTTCCTCCCTATTGACTTGTATGTTATGGACATGATAGAAAATCCTTCAATGCCTGTCATATTAGGATGACCATTCCTCGCTACTGGGCGAGCGATCATAGATATTGAGCGCAGGGAGCTCACTATTAGAGTCAAGAACGAAAAAGAAATCTTTAAAGCAGTTGAAGACTCCAAAGATGAAGTGCTTTACATGGGCTATAGGAAAGGTGCAAGAAAGAGCACCTCTGTTGTATTCACAGAACAAAAGCCTCCTTGAAGCACGTGCAACACGTCGAGCTAATGACGTTAAACAAGCGCTTATGGGAGGCAACCCAAGTAAGTTTAGTGTGTTTTCTTTTTGTTTTTTTTGATTTATTGTTTGTTTTTGTTTTGTAGGTCTTGTTTTCTTTCTCTCCTTTGCTTTCAAGCTTTCAAGAGTCCAAGCTCTCAAGCAAGAAGTCATCATCATTCCAGGCCAGTATTGTTCACTTCTGTCATTCTTTTATTGTTCTCATGCTTGTCTATGCCTTATCTTCGTTATACATTGAGGACAATGCATATTTTAAGTTTGGGGGTGGATTAGCATGTTTGTGGAGCCCTTGAGCATCTGAGTTCGGGCTATAGTTTTGAGCTTTCCTTGAATTATGCATATGGTTGTTTTCTGGATGCTACTTTTGCATGATTATGATGTCCTAGGATAGGCTTTCTTGTCAATTTTCAAGCTTGTGATGAGTTGTAAGCATAAGTGCCCAAAAAGGGAGACTTTTTAAAATTTTTCTAGGAGATGGCTTGCATGAGTAGAGTATTTGCCTTGGCTAGATTTGGATTTGAATGCTTAGGAGCGAATTATTGGGTTCATATGCTTGTTGTCACCTCGATAGGTGTAGGGCAGAGCTAAAGAGTTAATTTTTTGCAAATTAGCATGTTTGATCTTGCTTAGGAGGAAAGAAAAGAATATATGTTATTTATGCTCATAAAGAAAAATCATTCTTGTAGTTACTGTTGAAGAAAAAATTATTATGCCATGGCCTGTGCACAGTTTGCAATGTTTAATAAAGTTTAGGCAAAAAGAGCTACCCCTGTTGTGATCAGTTAGGCCAACCAGAGAAATCTCAGGTTAAGGGTCCCTGCAATGGGTGTGTGAAAGCTAGTGCCACATATAAATGCTTATTTCGTTTGTTAATTAAAAGCACCTAAGTATGGAGATAAACAAACTAATTTGTTGCATTAACTCATTAGTGAAGCCTTAGTGCCAGTGTAGAGGGAAGATGAGCTGAGAGTTTAATAATCAAATCTCGAGCTAGTAGAGTCTGATCTCGTTGAGTTAGATCTCGCTTGTGCAAGTTAATTTTGAAAAAATTTTAATTTGTCTCCCTCATTGGTCCTTATGTGCATGTCTCTTGCTTGCTTGACTATTGACTTTTGAGCCTTGAGGATTGAGTCATGTTTGTTGCATCCATTCTTCCACTGTATGTTTGATTTTTAGTTTGCTCGAGGACTAGCAAAAGCTAAAGTTTGGGGGTATTTGATAGCGATCATAGCTAGCTATTTTTCTCTGATTAATTAAGCTAGTCTTTTATAATTATTTGCCCAAATTTATGCATTTTTATGTTTTATTTGTAGGAAGTATGTGCTTGAAGCTTAATTCATCAATTGGAGTCAAATGGAGCTTCCAATCTTAAAAAAAAAAAAAAAAAAAAAAAATCATAGCGTCGCGACACTATCGACAAAATTTCCAAAAATGCGGATCGTGACAGCGTCTCGACGCTACGACGAAATTTTGCTATTTAAGCATCCTTTCGGCTAGGTTTTTGGGGGAACCAATTTTGGGACTTTTTGGAGCCGTAAACAGAGGAAAAATAAAGGAATTCAAGGCTGAAGCAAAGGGGAAAATTCGGAAATCAACCCATTGTTCGTGGGGATCGTGACGGGGACGTTCGGTCTCGGCCTACAACAAGTTTAGTTCTTCTTTCCCTCACTTTAGTTAGATTTTTATGGCTTTTACATGTTTAGTTGAGCTTGTAATTTTGATCATGAGTAGCTAAACTTGTAAGCTTAGGGATTGATGTAGTTGATTGTGTTTATGGATTGATTTATGGTTTGAGTTGTGCAATGGTATTATGTTTGTAATCTTGATTTAATGCTTTCAATTAATTGGCCATTAGTTGGATGATTTAAGTTTCGAATCTAGCTCGGGAGAGGGGATTTGATTTAGACTTACTCAAGATTGCATGACTAAAGTTTAGTTTCTATTTCGTGAAGGTTTTAGATTAACTTTAGAATTGGTTGAAAGATCTCATTGCCTTGCATGATTAATAAACTTAGATAGGGATATCAAGTTGGTTAATTTGCATGAGAATCAATTATACTCGGGAGAGGTAGTTGTGATTAAAGGGTCTTTGGCTCATAATTCCATTGTGCATAATAACTTATTCCTTAAAATCAATCCTAAACTAAATCGGCGAAATCAATTCCCTAAGTAGTTTTCCCAATTGAAATTCCACACTTTTTACTTGCTTTGATTTGGTTTTCTTATCATTCATTCATCACTTTTTGATCCCTAAATAAAATTGGGCAAGATAATTCACAATACTTGATTTGCTTAAAAATCCAATCCAGAGGACGACACTCGTTTACACGAAAACACTGTATTATTACTTGACCCGTACACTTGCGGTAAGCAAATTGCACATCAATTTTTACCTTGATTGACACAAATAATAATACATTCCTATGTCTAAATTCATCGTTAACATTTTATTGTTCTTTTCTACTTCATATTGTTTGTTTTGTTTACAAATTTAAGTAACCCACTTATGCTTGAACTTTAGGTTCTTTGGCTGGACGAAGCTTTCTAGAAGAGACAAGTAGAAGAAGATTGGAGAATCTGGTCGATGAAAATCGTGGCGTGGCCCCGCCAAACGAAGATGACATGGTTGTTATGGATTATTCTCCACCGAGAACTAGCCCTGATGTCCATAACTAACAGGAAAAGTGGAAATAAAAAACCAAAATCCAACTACTAAATATATATATAATACGAATAATTATTGTATAGTATTGTTTATGTGATTTGACATTGTATGATACTATATTGTTTGAAAATATATAATTGTCATTATTTGAAGATAAATTCTAGAAATAAAAAAAATAGAAGTACTTCTATATAATCAGTATTGGTGTCTATATGCGTATATATACATACAGACGATAATTATGAAACATAATATACATTGTCATTTAATTAGGTTGTATTTTCCAATATTGAAAGATGGATGAGATGAATTAGGTAGTTGTGATAAAAAAAAAATAAAAGAAGAAGAAGAAGAAACTAAATACATCAATAGACAACAAATATCATAATTTACGTTTTGTTTAAACGAAAATAAAATATTTGAAATTAGAACGTATTAAAAATTTCAAAAATCAAACATAAGTACAAAAAGAAAAAAAAACTATCAAAAACGAAAAAATTAGTTACTTTATTTTACCATGCATTGATCATATTTGGTATACATAATACTTGCTACAATGAATGAGATAAAAACAGAATAATGAAAATAATATGTAATATATATTGAACCATACATAAAAGCATGAAAAAAACTGATGGTGATGTAATTATGATTGTAATAACGAGTTGTAGAGTCTAAAAAATTCAATAACACATCATTTAACTTTGTAAGTTACTATGTGACGCCCGAGGATAATAGGGGTTATTTGTCTTAAGGCGGCGACGGTGACGATTCTGAGCGACAGCGGCGACGGTGACGATTCTGAGCAACAGCGGCGACGATCTTATTTTGTTTATTCTACAAAAGATAGAGAAAGAGAGAGTGAGATCGAGGGAGAAATATCCACACGAGAGAGAGGAAACGAGAAAAGCAACCCACCGAAGACTTGTGGTTGACGGCGGAGGCGACGCTGCAGACCGAGAGAGGGAGAAAGAGAGTGAGACTGAGAGAGAGAAAGAAACGAGAGAGAGAGAGAAATCTAAGAAGGATGGAAACGATAGAGAGAAAGAGAACACTCACCGGAGGCGAGAGCCGGTGACGCCGTGCGACGAGCGGTGCGGCGGAGGCGGTGTACGACGAGGCAGCGATGGAGGTCTGTTACACAAAGAGAGAGAGAGAGAGAGGGCTGAGAGAAAGGGAATGGAGAGGGAGATAAAAGGTTATCGGGGAAGGGAAAAAAATCATAAAAGTTTTTTCTTTTTTTTTTTAACGGTCCCTTTGACCGAAAATGTGGGGGAAAAATCTCCCCCCACTCTCCCCTCTTGACCGGGCAACACCCCATTGCCCTCTTTTTTTTAAAAAAAAAATCTGGTTGTTACATCATACTAATCTTAAAAAGAACTTTCGTCCTCGAAAGTTGCTAGTATTGGAACAACTCTGGATACTTGGTCATCATTTCATCTTCTCTCTCCCACGTTGCCTCTTCAGACAAATGGTTTCGCCAAAGGATCTTTACGAGAGCTATATCGCGGTTTTGAAGGACCTTCATCTCTCTATCAAGAATCAACATAGGTTTCTCCTCATATGTCAAGTTCTCGTTCAGTTGCAAGGCTTCAAAGTCCACTCTGTGGGTTGGATTTGTCAAATACTTTCGCAACATGGAGACATGGAAAACGTTGTGAACTGCTAAAGGAGAAGGTTGCAAGACTAGACGGTAAGCTACCAGACCATTCTATTCTAAAATCTCAAACGGACCGATGAAACGTGGACTGAGCTTCCCCTTCCTTCCAAACCTCAAAACCCTTTGTGTCTACATAACTCTTCTGTCGGCTTTGAGCCGTTAACATCCTCGATCTGATTGTGCGAATAGCCTCACTGGAGGCTTGTATCAATTTAGGCCCCAACAACTGACGTTCCCCGACCTCATCCAAATAAACAAGAGACTTGCATCTTTTCCCATACAGGGCCTCAAACGGTGGCATTCCGATGGTTGCTTGATAACTGTTGTTATAAGCAAACTCCATTAAGTGCAGGTGAGCATCCCAGCTACCTGAGATATCCAGAACGCATGCTCGCAACATATCCTCTAAAGTTTGGTTTAATCACTCAGTTTGACCATCTGTCTGAGGGTGAAAAGCTATACTGAGATGCAACTGATTACCCAAGGCTGTTTGTAGACTCCTTCAGAAGTTAGACGTGAATCGAGGGTCTCTATCTGAAACGATTAATACTGGCACCCCATGAAGCCTGACTATCTTCGTCATATATAATTGTGCCCACTTTTTAACAACATAAGTAGGCTTCCCAGTGAGAAAATGCGCTGACTTGGTGAGTCTATCGATAATGACCTAGATCACGGTGTAACCCTTGGTCGTTCTAGGCAATCCTATAATGAAGTCCATGGATATATGCTCCCACTTCCACTTCGAGACACTCAACGGCTGTAACAAGCCTGCTGGTTTTTGTCTCGGGGCTTTCACTTGTTGGAAAACAAGGCATTTACTAACAAAATTTGCTATCTCTCTTTTCATATTTTGCCACTAGTAGTAATGTTTTAATTCGTGGTACATCTTCGTACCTCCTGGATGGATCGAAAACGGTGAACTGTGTGCCTCCGCTAATAACTCCTGTTTAAGATCGACATTTCCATGTACGCATAAGCAACCCTAGTAACATAAGCCGAGGTCTAAAGATAGGGAGAACTCGTTCACCTGCCCCGCCTTTATTTGATCGCGTTTAACAACAAGGTAAGGGTCACTTGGTTGGGCATCTATGATCCTCTGTCTCAAGCTCGACTTGACTGTCAACTGAGCTAGACGTGTCGTAACCTCGCCCACTGCAATTATAATCTCTACACGTTCGAAGTCATCCAATATATGAGCCTGAGTAGTAATCAATGCAGACATATGAGCAGTCTTCCTACTGAGGGCATATGCGACCACATTTGCCTTGCCTAGGTGGTACTGGATGTCACAATCATAATCTTTCACTAACTCTAGCCATCTCCGCTGCCTCATATTCAACTCCCTCTGGGTGAAGAGGAATTTCAGACTTTTGTAGTCCTTGAAGATTTGGATTTTCTCTCCGTATAAATAGTGCCTCCAAATCTTCAAGGCAAAGACCACAGCTGCCAACTCCAAGTCGTGGGTCGGGTAGTTCTTCTTATAATCTTTCACCTGACGAGACGCATAAGCAATGACCTCACCATGCTGCATTAACACACAACCCAAACCCTTCTTTGAAGTATCACTGTACATCACGAATTCTCCTGAACCATCAGGTACTGTAAGTACTGGTGCTGAAACTAACCTTCGCTTAAACTCTTGGATGCTTGCCTCACAAGATTCGTTCCACACAAATGGAGTACCCTTTCGAGTCAACTAAGTTAGAGGTGCAACTATACTGGAAAAGCCTTGCACAAAACGACGATAATAGCCTGCTAACCCCAAGAAACTCCGAATCTCGTTGACTGAAGTAGGTCGAGACCAATTGGTCACCGCCTCTATTTTGGTTGGGTCTATTGCGACACCTTCCTTCGACACCACATGTCCTAAGAAGGAACCTCGTTGTAGCCAAACCTCACATTTAGAGAATTTAGCGTACAACTTGTTCATTCTTAAGGTGATCAAAACTCTTTTGAGATGATTCTCATGTTCCTCTTCCGTCTTTGAGTAGATAAGGATATTGTCAATAAAATCAATTACAAACAAACCAAGGAACTCCTTAAATACCCTGTTCATCAAGTCCATGAAACTGCAGGAGCATTAGTATGCCCAAAGGACATCACGGTAAATTCGTAATGTCCAAACCTGGTCCTGAAAGCTGTCATAGGTATATCTTCATCTCTAATCCTCAACTGATGATATCCTTGTTGGGTTTTATGCCCTAAAACTCGTAGATAGTGAATGTAATTGTTGACCGGATATTAATGAAATAATATTGATATATTTTTTCATTAAATGTTATTGGTTATTTTATATTTGTCTTTGCCTAAAATAACCCTAATCCAATAAACTAGACATCCTAGGCTGTAATATGAGTCTTGAACTATATGTAGTGACATATGGGATCATTATTCAAGAAACAGCCTAAAGGGTTTATAGTATAAGGATAAAACTGGGTGCCTTATCCTGACGGCACTATGGATACGACCCACTTTGTATTTGATACAAACGCTATGATCTAACGCGTTCATGTAGGAGACATGCGAGTGGGGGTATCCTATGCAATGAGTTTGCATAAGACCGGACAGCGAAATAGTAACCACTGGTTATAACACCGTTAACTAGTTGGTTTTCTATTTCACTAGGACGACCTAGACAACTTAGTCTTAATCCTGAGTTGATTATGGACTCCTGCTCATGAGGGATTGTCCTTTGATTTGTATGGGTGAGAGTGACCAATACGCCGACTCAATAAGCCTATTATTTTGGGGACAAGACCGAATGCGGAGTTGGGAACATAATCATACAAGATGGAATTCACTCCTTCTCGACTTTAGGGAAGCAGATGAGTGTTCCCTTAAGTGGTGACTCCAAGTCTTGAACAAAGGGACCTACCCTCTCAATGGCACGAGAGGGTTTTCTGTTTGATGGTTGGACCACAAACCGGTTTTTCATTAGAGGAGAACTGGTACTTAAGGAAATAGAAGTAACCCAGGGGTAAAAAAGTAATTTGACCCAGCTGGTGTTACGGACAGTCGTGAAGAACTAACTAGTCGATATTGGTTTATATCCGTGGACGCAGAAAATATGTATGCAGTGAGACGAGTGCAACTGTGAGTCTATAGTGGAATGTACACACAGTTAACGAATATTGATTAATTTGGTTAATGAGTTTGACCAATTAATCTCACATCGTTGGAGCTTCTGATCTGCAGGCCCATTAGGTCCCACTGGTAGCTCATAAAGTAATTTGAGGCAACTAAGTAAGAAATGTAAATTGAAAATGTTCAATTTAATAAAGGAAACAATATAATATATATTGATATATTATTATGAGAGAAATTAATATTTGAAGAAATTCAAATATTAATATAAATTTGAGTCACATTAAATTTATGGAAGTTTGAAAGAGTTCAAATAATTAATTAATTAATTTTAAGGGCAAAAATCTATTTTGACAAATTAATTAATTCAGGGCAGGAAATTGAATATGTGATATTTAATTGGTGGTTAATTAATTAAAGAATTCATTAACCGAGAATTAATCAATTATGGAAATAATTAATCACTTAAGGAAGTGATTAATCGGTTATGGAAATGATCTAATCACTTATGGAAGTAATTAGTCATTTGTGGAAAAGATTAATCAATTATGGAATTGATTGATATTAGATTGGTTAAATAAGGAATAAGATTGAATCAATTTTGGAAAAGATTGATTTAATTCAATATTTTATTCATGGTCTCTCTTCTATAAATAGAACACTAGACTTAATTGGTTCAGTACACTCTCCTCTTGCTCTTAGACTCACAAGACAAGACCCTAGAATTCTCTCTAGCCTCCCTATTAGAGAAAGACTCCCACAAGTCTTTTGCCTCCTAGACTTAGAGACATACCGGTGTAACCTCTGTGGTTATTGTGTCTTTGAAGAAGAATTTTCCAGCGAAGAAACCACAAGGAGGTTGCTGCATTTTCGTTCGTTGAAGCGTCGTTGGCGAAGAACGGTCAAGTCTACAACGAAGGTTTGTAACGGTTCTTTCTCGTTTCTTTAGAAAAGCATGAAAATAAATTAGATTTAATTTGTAAACATGTTTATAGCAATTTCCAGCAACTTCAAAGCATGTTTAAGGTTTATTTTTGCATTTTCGTAACGATATTTTATTGTTAATTAATATACGGCGTAAGGTCCAATTGATGCGCTTCCGCTGCGTAGGGGCTTTTATCCCCTTCAATCGGCATCAGAGCCATCGTTGTCCCTATTAATTGACATCAAAATTTGTGATAGGCTCTAATAGGTGGGATTTATGCATAATGTATGTTTGGTTTGCGTTGAACTGTTTAGGTTAATTTTATGCCCATAGATTTTATTTTTATGTGATTTTGATCATGTAAGGCCCGGTGTTTCAGGTATTTTATGTAAAATTGAGTCCTTTGTAAGTCCGGGTCTAGAATAGGTTTTTATGAGATAAAAATTAGAGTAATCGCCGCTGAAATCAGAGGAAAAATCGAAGAAATCGTGAGTTTCTGCCCAGATTCTGCCCCCAGACGCAACAGCGTTGGGACGCTACTCCAAAAGCATCTCGACGCTGTCTCGATACCGCAGGCGCTTAGGTAAGGAAATCACACAACGTCGGGACACTGCGTTGCAAGCGTCTCGACGCTATCACAATGCAGCGCGACGTAGGGTTTCAAGAAGGCGCGGTTTAAGCAGTTTTGGGCGGTTCGGTTCGAGGATTGTACCGGTTCGGCTGCGCTAGGACCAATTAGGTCTGGTTCAGCTATTTTTCGCTTGGTTCGTTATTTTGGAGGCCGATTCGAGGTGATTCGGGGTTGTTCGTGCCGTCTAGACCAAATTCTGGAGCTGCAGAAGGATTTTAGGATAGAATTTAGCTAAAATTAATGTAATTTAATGCTTTATTTTATCCTAGGGGCCAAAATTAACCGGTTCAATTGCTATTTATATGCTTTATTTATGTCATATAGAATTATTAATCCCACCTTAGGTTATAAACATGCTCATGCATATATTTATATATTATAAATAGTTATAATGTATGTTTTAAATGCATGAAATTGTTTTCATATTTTTTAATATAAGTGTATATTAATTATAGGAAAAACAATAAAGCATGAAGCAAGTCATTAATTAAATTAAATATAAATAGTTATGTTTAGTGTGATGAATGAAGCATGCTTGATTGATTTTCTTGATTGACTTGTAATTGTTATATTAAAAGAAAATCAATATTGCATGAAGCATGAAACATCCATAGTAAATAATATAATTGTCATATTATTCATGCGATGCATTGGTATGATTTAATTATTTAATTTGAATGAGATTGTCGAATGAATTAAACCCTAGATTCTTGATTATAGGATTAATCATTAAAATTTGAAATAGTTCTTTATTATTGATGATTAGAAACCGTCAATCTATAATCAAGAATTGCATGAAAACATAAGATCATGGGAAAAAATGAATTAATTTTAAATTGTTTAAAATTAATTAGACCTAGATCAGTTTCTAATACGATTAGAATTATTTCTTACTTTGAATTAAAAATAGTTTTAATTGACTAAGTAGGAAAAACATTGCTATGATTATAAGGGAACTCCACCGGTAAAGTTCTGTCTAAGGCTGGGGTATTTAAGTTGACGGTTTATGGAACACCTCCTACCTGGGAACTGACCCGGAATACCGGAGTTGAATTAATCATAGTTAAATGTTAGCATGCAATGTCATTAGGTTTGTTAAAAGTGTTTAATGCACCTAGATCTTTAGAGTAAAGACCTTACATTACTGAGGTTAAGGGAACTCTCTCGGTAAAGTTCTGTCGAAGGTTCGGGGTATTTAAGTTGACGGTTTATGGAACACCTCCTACCTAGGAACTGACCAGAACCTTGAGTTGAATTAACCATAGTAGTGTTGAATTGCAATGTTGGGTTTATTAAAAGAAGTTTAAATCACCTAAAACATTGCGGTTGAATCCTTCCCATAATTGTTATAATAGGATCAGACTTAGATAGATTGACTTAGCCAAATTTTATCTAAGTTAAACAACCATAAATTAACCTTAGGACATTTTCAGTGGGAGGAAAATTTCAAAACGAGATTTAAATCAAGTTTTGCTCCTACGTCCCTATATTCACAATGTGAGGTTCATGTTCGGCTTCTAGTCGCCTTAGGAGCGGCCTCCCTTCGGGAAATGTTTGCATGAATCAATAACAAGGTGAATGGGAAAAATGTCTAGAGTAAGTGGGAGCGGGACATGTGTCAACGTATCCCTCGGTCTCCACCCCTAGTTCACACCGTGAGAGTCATATTATCCGCCTGCAGGTTGTCCTGGTGCAACCATCCCTTCAGAGGGCTTGATCATAGGATTCGGAACATTGTGAACTCCCGAATAGGATAGGAACTCTTAGGCTAATTACCAACAGTTGTCTTTCCCTTCGGTAGCCTGTTGGTGCGTGTCTCTGAGATCTAAAAGTGGGAGGGTTACACTTACAAGGATGAGTTAAAAGTGTTAACAAATCCTTGACCAAACAACGGTGCCTAATGTCTATAGGAATATGAGTTATTCTGGAATTAGAATTAGCTGAGAAATGTCTCATTTCAGAGGAGGAGTACCTGATCACCCTTCGGTGGCTAATATTCTAAACCCCTGAAACATTGTTGTAAAACTAAATCAATAGTTTTAGGGTTCTGTGATTACTTGTTTTGCTAAATTGATTGGATTGTGTGCAATTGTTTGCGAATATGATGGGTTAAGGCCAAGATAACTAATACGATCATTGTTTGTTTAAATTTCAGCAATGTCTTCCTCAATAGTCTCTCTGATGACATGCAAAAATGTCATCATTTTCCTATTAATTTTGGCTAGTTTTATGCTTGAATTGTGTGCTTTAATGTTATTTTCTGTTTAAATTTCAGAAAACCGAGTCAAGGAAGCAAAACCGGAATTTTGAGAGATTTTAGATGATTTTGGAGGCTTTTTGAGCAATTTGAAGAATTACATTGAAGATCCGAGTCCAAAAAGCCAAGAAGAATGAATTAGAAGCCCAAATTCATGAAGTCCAAGCCTTAAAAGTATCAATTTGGGTTAAGAAGAGTGCCCAAAATCCATTACAAGAAGTATTTGGGCCAAAAGAAAGTTGGAGGCCCAAAAATGGAGTCAAAATCGGGCCTTTATTGAAGATTCAGGGCCTAGCGTCTCGACGCTAAGCCTGGAAGCGTCCCGACGCTGGGCAGCTGCGTGGAAAGATCCTGAATCGCGAGAGCGTCGCGACGCTGTCCAAGTAGCGTCTCGACGCTGCGACATCTTGGAGCCCAAGAAAAGATGACGTCAGAGCGTCTCGACGCTGTCCTTGTAGCGTCTCGACGCTGTGCCTGCTGGGAGCCTATAAAAGGAGCCTTTTGCATCCATATTTTGTGTGCCAATTTGTGGGTTTTCACCCAATTCTAGAGTCTACTCTAAAATTTGGGATTTTTGGGAGAGTTTTGGAGCTTTGTTGAAGATCTTTGGAGCTCGGGATCGAAGGAGGTCGGCGCGGGATCGAGGAGATCGACACTTTTATGAGCATTTCTCTTCCCTTTTCCTTTATGTTTTAGTTTCTAGAATTGTTGTGATTAGGAATTATTGAATTTTAGTGATTATGAGTAGTAAATTCCTAAATTCTATGAGATTGATTTAGATGTTGAACCTCTGCTGAATTAATGAATTGATGTGGTTTAATTGTCATTATTGTTCATTTGTGCATTTTGTCCATAATGCTTTTAATCAACTGATCACTGATTAAATGAATCGTTACTAAGTGGAAACTCGACGGAGAGAAGCTTAGACTAGAACTGAATGCATGACTAACGGTTATTTACCCGGGTGACACGGGATAAAATAAATAACGTTAGAGGTTGTACTGAAGGGTCGTAATGCCATACTAAGTAAATAAAGATGAGACTGAAAGGAGATTCTTTATTGAACGGTATGAGATAGGAGGAGACCGACAGGAGAGTCCTTGTCATTAGACTTCTAGACTTATGAATCAAATGATTTGTTAATCCATATTAGTTAATTGATTATGCATTAAAGGTCCAATTGATGAAATCAGCAACTCTAGAATTATCCCATCAAATTGTGTCACCATTTATCTTTTGCTTTCTAGATTAGTTTTTTATTATTCTTTTTGGCATTAGATTTTGTTCTCTAAATAAAGCTAAGCAAGATTATTCGCGGTACTTAATTGAATAAATCCAATCCCTGTGGAGACGATACTCTATACTCAAAATCACTATATTACTTGTCACGACCCGTACGCTTGCGAAATTTAAAATCGTGCGAACACTCTCTGCTTACAAATGAGAAATTAACCGGCAAAAATTACGCTACGTGGAAGTCGAACCTGAATACGATTCTTGTCGTCGATGATCTGCAGTTTGCCTTAACGAAGGATTGTCCTCCAGCCCCTGCTCGTAATGCATCCCGAACAATTAACGATGCTTATGACTGCTGGACAAAGGCCAATGATAAGTCTCGCATCTATATCCTAGCCAGCTTATCTGAAGTTTTGGCTAAAAGGCATGAGGGCATGGTCATAGCGAGGGAGATTATGAACTCCCTTCAGGATATGTTTGGACAACCGTCCTACCAACTCCACCATGCCACTCTCAACTACGTTTATAGTTGCCGCATGAAAGAGGCCACGTCTGTTCGGGAGCATGTCCTGGATATGATGGTCCAATTCAACGTGGCAGAAGCAAACGGAGCGGTCATAGATGAGCATAGTCTGGTTGCATTCATCTTAGAATCTCTTTCAAAGAGTTTTCTACAGTTTCGAAGCAATGCAATGATGAATAAAATAGTATTCAACCTGACTAGCCTCCTGAATAAGCTACAACTCTATCAGTCTCTTCTTAAGAACAAGGGACAAGTAGAAGGAGAGGCAAACGTTGTTCACTCTAAAAGAAAGTTCGAGAAGGGTTCATCCTCTGGAACTAAATTTGTAGCCACTTCTTCGAAGAAAACTCAGAAGAAGAAAGAAAACAAGGGGAAAGCTCCCGGTACTGCTGCTAAAAGCAAGGGAAAAGCCAAAGTTGTGGCAAACAAAGGCAAGTGTTTCCACTGCAATGTAGATGGACACGAGAAGAGAAACTGCCCAAAGTACCTTGTTGAGAAAAATAAGGAAAAGGAATGTAAATTTGATTCACTAGTTTTAGAAACATGCATAGTAGAACATGATGAGTTTACTTGGATACTTGATTCAGGAGCAACTAATCATGTTTGCTCTTCTATTAAGGAAAATAATTCCTTTCGGCAGTTGAACGATGGGGAAATGACACTCAGGGTCGGAATTGGAGAAGTGATTTCAGCTAAAGCAGTGGGAGCTGTGAAGTTATTTTTTAGAAATAGATTCTTACTTTTAGAAAGTTTGTTAATTGTTCCCAAGATTAAGAGGAACTTAATTTCTATTTCATGTTTCATTGAACAATCGTATACAGTTACTTTGGATATGAATGAAGCGTTCATTTATAAGAATGGTGTACTTATTTGTTCAGCCAAATTAGAAAATAACTTGTATGTATTAAGACCAACCGAAAACAAAGCACTTTTAAATCACAAATTATTTAAACCTGCTGAACCTCAGAGAAAAAGGCAAAAGATTTCTCCAACAAGTAACAATACTCATCTTTTGCATCTTAGACTTGGTCATATAAACATCGATAGAATCGGTCGTTTGGTAAAGAATGGACTTCTAAGCAAGTTAGAAGATGATTCAATACCACCTTGTGAATCTTGTCTCGAGGGAAAAATGACCAAAAGACCCTTTACTGGAAAAGGTTACAGAGCCAAAGAACCCTTAAAGTTAATACATTCGGATCTATGTGGTTCAATGAATGTAAAAGCTCGAGGAGGGTACGAATATTTCATCTCATTTATAGATGATTATTCAAGATATGGTTACTTGTACCTAATGGGACATAAGTCTGAAGCCCTTGAAAAGTTTAAGGAGTTTAAGGCTGAAGTTGAAAACCTATTAGGTAAATCTATTAAAGTACTTCGATCTGATCGAGCAGGGGAGTATATGGATCAAAGATTCTAGGATTATATGATAGAACATGGAATCCAATCTCAACTCTCAGCCCCTGGTATACCTCAGCAAAATGGTGTATCAGAAATGAGAAATAGAACCTTGTTAGACATGGTTCGATCAATGATGTGCTATGCTCAATTGCCTAACTCGTTTTGGGGGTATGCGGTAGAGACTGCAGTACACATCTTGAACAATGCTCCCTCGAAAAGTGTTTCTGAAACGCCTTTCGAATTATGGAAGGGGCGTAAACCTAGTTTGCATCACTTTTGCATCTGGGGTTGTCCAGCACACGTGCATGTGACAAATCCTAAGAAACTGGAACCTCGTTCAAAACTGTGCCAATTTGTTTGTTACCCTAAAGAAACGAGAGGTGGTTATTTCTACGACCCATAAGAAAATAAGGTGATTGTATCGCCAAACGCCACCTTCTTGGAGGAAGACCACATGAGGGATCATAAACCACGTAGAAAAATAATATTAGGAGAAGCTACTGAAGAATCACCAAGAGTTTTTTACGAAGCTGGACCTTCAACAAGGGTTGATGAAGGAACTAGTTCTTCAGATCCATCCCATCCATCTCAAACGTTGAAAATGCCTTGACGCAGTGGGAGGGTTGTATTACAACCTGATCGCAAGTTGGGTTTAACTGAAACTCAGGTTATCATACCTAATGATGGCATTGAGGATCCATTGTCCTATCGACAGACAATGAATGACGAAGATAAGGATGAATGGGTCAAAGCCATGAACCTGGAAATGGAGTCAATGCACTCCAATTTTGTATGGGAACTCACAGATCTACCAGATGGGGTAAAACCCATAGGGTGCAAATGGATCTATAAGAGAAAAAGAGATGCAGCTGGGAAGGTACAAACCTTCAAGCTAGACTAGTGGCAAAGGGTTATACCCAAAAGGAAGGGATTGACTATGAGGAAACCTTTTCTCTTGTAGTCATGTTAAAGTCCATAAGAATTCTCTTGTCCATAGTCATATATTATGACTATGAGATATGCCAAATGGACGTCAAGACAGCCTTTTTGAATGGTAATCTTGAAGAGAATATCTTCAAGTCTCAAAGCAAAGGGTTCATACGTCAAGGTCAGGAGCAAAAGGTTTGTAAGCTCAATCGATCCATTTATGGATTGAAACAAGCGTCCAGATCATGGAACATTAGATTTGATACTGCGATCAAATCTTTTTGGTTTTGACCAAAACGTTGATGAGCCTTGTGTGTAAAAGAAAATCAACAAAAAGAAAGTAGTTTTTCTAATACTTTATGTAGACGATATCCTACTCATTGGGAATGATGGAGGGTACCTCACTGACATTAAGAAATGGCTAGCAACCCAATTCCAAATGAAAGATCTGGGAGAGGCTCAATATGTTCTTGGAATCCAAATCATTAGGGATCGTAAGAACAAAACGCTGGCACTGTCTCAAGTAACGTATATTGACAAAATGTTGTCTCGATATTCGATGGAAAACTCCAAGAAAGGGATTATTAACCTTCAGACATGGGGTACACCTGTCTAAGGAACAGTCTCCTAAGACACCTCAAGAAATTGAGAACATGAGACACATTCCCTACGCCTCAGTTGTGTGCAGCTTAATGTATGTCATGCTCTGCACTAGGCCTGACATTTGTTATGTAGTGGGAATAGTTAGTAGGTATCAGTCTAATCTAGTGTTGGACCACTGGGGAGCGGTTAAGAATATCCTCAAGTATCTTCGTTGAGAAGGAACCTCGTTGTAGCCAAAACTCACGTTTAGAGAATTTAGCGTACAACTTGTTCATTCTTAAGGTGATCAAAACTCCTCTGAGATGATCCTCATGTTCCTCTTCCGTCTTTGAGTAGATAATGATATTGTCAATAAAAAAAATTACGAACAAACCAAGTAACTCCTTAAATACCCTGTTCATCAAGTCCAAGAAAACTGCAGGAGCATTAGTATGCCCAAAGGACATCACGGTAAATTCGTAATGCCCATACCTGGTCCTGAAAGCTATCATAGGTATATCTTCCTCTCTAATTCTCAACTGATGATATCCTTGTTGGATTTTATGTCCTAAAACTTGTAGATAGTGAATGTAACCGTTGACCGGATATTAATGAAATAATATTGATATATTTTTCCATTAAATGTTATTAGTTATTTTATATTTGTCTTTGCATAAAATAACCCTAATCCAATAAACTAGACATCCTAGGTTGTAATATGAGTCTTGAACTATATGTAGCGACATATGGGATCATTGTTCAAGAAACAACCAAAAGGGTCTATAGAATAAGGATAAGACTGGCTGCCTTATCCTGGCGACACTATGGATACTACCCACTCTGTATTTGATACAAACGCTGTGATTAAACGCGTTCGTGTAGGAGACATGCAAGTGGGGGTATCCTATGCAATGAGTTTGCATAAGACCGGACCGCGTAATATAACCACTAGTTATAACATCGTTAACTAGTTGGTTTTCTATTTCACTAGGACGACCTAGACAACTTAGTCTTAATCCTGAGTTGATTATGGACTCCTGCTCATGAGGGATTTTCCTTTGATTTGTATGGGTGAGAGTGGCCAATACGCTGACTCAATAAGCCTACCATTTTGGGGACAAGACCGAATGGGGAGCTGGGAACATAATCGTATAAGATGGAATTCACTCCTTCCCGACTTTAGGGAAGCAGATGAGTGTTCCCTTAAGTGGTGACTTCGAGTCTTGAACAAATGGCCCTACCCTCTCAATGGCACGAGAGGATTTTTTGTTTGATGGTTGGGTCAGAAACAGGTTGTTCATTAGAGGAGAACTGGTAAATAAGGAAATAGAAGTAACCCAGGGGTAAAATGGTAATTTGACCCAGCTGGTGTTACAGACACTCGTGAAGGACTAACTAGTCGATATTGGTCTATATCCGTTGACACAGAAAATATGTCTGCAGTGAGAAGAGTGCAACTGTGAGTCTATAGTGGAATGTACACACAGTTAACGAATATTGATTAATTTGGTTAATGAGTTTGACCAATTAATCTCACATCGTTGGAGCTTCTGGTCTGCAGGTCCATTAGGTCCCACTGATAGTTCATCAAGTAATTTGAGGCAACTAAGTAATAAATGTAAATTGAAAATGTTCAATTTACTACGGGAAACAATATAATATATATTGATATATTATTATGAGAGAAATTAATATTTGAAGAAATTCAAATATTAATATAAATTTGAGTCACATTAAATTTATGGAAGTTTGAAAGAGTTCAAATAATGAATTAATTAATTTTAAGGCCTAAAATCTATTTTGACAAATTAATTAAATCATGGCCGGAAATTAAATATGTGGTATTTAATTGGTGGTTAATTGATTAAAGAATTCATTAACCGGGAATTAATCAATTATGGAAATAATTAATCACTTAAGGAAGTGATTAATCGTTTATGGAAATTATCTAATCACTTATGGAAGTAATTAGTCATTTGTGGAAAAGATTAATCAATTATGGAATTGATTGATCTTAGATTGATTAAATAAGGAATAAGATTGAATCAATTTTGGAAAAGATTGATTTAATTGAATATTTTATTCATGGTATCTCTTCTATAAATAGAACACTAGACCTAATTTGTTCAGTACACTCTCCTATTGCTCTTAGACTCACAAGACAAGACCCTAGAATTCTCTCTAGCCTCCCTCTTAGAGAAAGACTCCCACAAGTCTCTTGCCTCCTAGACTTAGAGACATACCGGTGTAACCTCTATGGTTATTGTGTCTTTGAAGAAGAATTTTCCAGCGAAGAAACTACAAGGAGGCTACTGCATTTTCGTTCGTTGAAGCGTCGTTGGCGAAGAACGGTCAAGTCTACAACGAAGGTTTGTAACGGTTCTTTCCCGTTTCTTTAGAAAAGCATGAAAAGAAATTAGATTTAATTTTCAAGCATGTTTATAGCAATTTCCAGCAACTTTAAAGGATGATTAAAGTTTATTTTTCCTTTTCGTTATGGTATTTTAATGTTAATTAATATACGGCGTAAGGTCCAATCGATGCGGTTCCGCTGCGTAGGGGCTTTTATCCCCTTCAATCCTGACCGTAGATCTATCTTAGAAAATATTGCCACACCTTGAAGCTGGTCAAAGAGATCATCAATCCTGGGCAGAGGGTATATATTCTTTAGTGTCACTTTGTTCAGCTCCCAATAGTCGATGCATAGACACATGGACCCATCCTTCTTTTTCACAAATAAAACAGGAGCATCCCACGACGAAAAGTTTGGGCGTATATAACCTTTGTCTAACAACTCCCGAATCAACACCTTAAGCTCTTTCAATTCTACTGGAGTCATCCTATATGGAGCTTTAGAAATCAGATTAGTCTTTGGCTCAAGCTTAATGTAGAAGTCAACCTCTCGTTCTGGTGGTAGTCCTGTCATATCCTCCGGAAATACATCTGTGAATTCCCTCACTACCTGTATTGAGGTCATCGATACCTCGGTGTCCCTTGTGTCAACCACGCTAGCCAGTAGGCCCCAAGCTCCTTTGCTAATCAATTTTCTCGCCTTCATTGCAGAGACTACTTTAGGAGCACCTTTGATCATCGATCCAAAAACTTGAAGCTCACCTCTGATTGGGGGTTGAAGACAACCTCCTTACGATAACAATCTATGTTGGCGTAATTAGAAGCCAACCATTCCATTCCCAAAATAACATCAAAATCACTCATTTCAAGGGCGATCAATGTCACATCCATCGGTCGATCAGACACTACCATTTGAAAGGCTTTCACCGCTTCACTAGTTAACAATGTTACTCCCACAAGGGTTGAGACTGACATACCATAACCTAAAGGCTCTAGTTCTAGGTTTGCTTGACTTACAAAAAATGTAGAAATAAAATAATGGGTTGATCCCGAATCAAACAACACAAAAGTGTAATGTCCAAGAATAGGGATGGTACCTGTCACTACTATTGTTGTGCTGGTCTTACCCCAGATTCCTTATTTCAACTGGACGGCTGATTGGCATAATTAGATTTCTTCTATTGCAATTCGGAGCGATATGCCCTTCCTGGCCACACTTGAAACATACACGAGTCCCGGCCAGGCAATGACCCCAGTGGTACTTCCCGCACGACTGACATAATGACCTATCTTGATTAGGCCCTGGCTGATTCTGTGCTTTTTGTCGACGGTCCTGAGTCGGACCTCGTCTAGGGTAACGTTGACCCCACTGTGTGTTCGAGCTCATCTGATCGTATCTTCCCTTATGACCTAAGGAAGGTTTTTAAGAGACAACTGACGGTCGTCGATCAATCAACTCTGTCACTCGGACTTCTGTGGCATAGTCTTGTGGTTCATGAGCTGCCACATTGCCTTGTATTTCTTCCTTTAAACTCGTGATAAATCGTTCTACCTTATCAGCCTCTATAGCTACTAGGGCAGGAGAAAATCGAGACAGTTTGGTGAACTCTGTCTCGTATTCCTCTACGGTTCGGCTTCCCTACTTAAGAGCCACAAACTCTCCTTGCTTCTTGAAACGGGAGGTTGCAGGATAATACTTTCTAAAGAATTCCTCCCTGAATTGAGCCCATGTAACAGGTCCATTACTGACGTCTATAGTCATCTCGATCTATTACCACCAAATTAAGGTGTTTTCTTGCAACAGGAACATGACACAGTAAACTTTCTAGTCTTTCGGACAGCTCATGTGATGAAAAACAGTTTCGATGGAGGACAGCCACAACTCTGCCACTGTGGGGTCCCTTGATGCTCCATCAAACTGACGAGGGTCCCACTTTTCTAAAATCTCTTAAACACCCTGCCTCTCGCGATAGGGCTTAGTTGTTTTGAGGCATCTGGGCCTGTTGTCCCACAATCACGCCTGCAACTGCCGCCTGAACTGCGAACTGAACTACAGACTGAACTGCCCCGACAATTGCTGACTGAACAATTGCGTAGATGGCATCCACTGTGACAGGTTTTGTCGCAGGCCCCGGCTGCTCATCCGACTGTTCAACTTGCTGATTTTCTGGTAGATTATCTCAATGCCTCAAGGTGGCACAACTGGTTCAGGGGTTGTACAACCCCTACCACGACCTCTTCTACGACCTCGTTCACGGGGAGTCATGATCTAATACACAAAATTTTGATCATCTTACTAAACAAGCTCGATTCCTTTAAACAATTCACAACTACAAAACATCATTCATACTCTTCCACAACATGAACATTTCAAATATATATATAACATTTACAGGCTACAAACTTAAACAAATGTGTACCTGGCGTGACCAGATACTTGCTGATAAGCCATGGACATACCTATGGTTTACGATGTAAACCAGTCTACAGAACCTATAACCTAGAGCTCTGATACCAACTGTAACGACCCTACATCTCATGTCTAAATCCTAGGGCCATTACCACATGCATTTCATTTTACTTTTAAAGAGAAACGATGATATACGTTCAGAGTAAAACATGCTTAGGAAAATCAGTGAAACTTTTCAGCCTGGGATCCAAGTTAAAATAGAATAAGAGAAGAAATTTTAAGCATTCCAACAAAAATCTCAAACCATAATAAGTCCTAAAACAACACATGTCAAATGCAAAAGGAGAAGTTTGAAAACTTAATAAGCGAAAGTCTATCCTAAGAAAATCCATGGTCGTTCAGCAACATTCTGTCACACGTTCTGTACACCTTTGCCTTTACCTCCAATTACATGTTGGGGAAAAGAATCAGTATCTAAGAAAAATACTCAGTAAGTAACAATACTGCTAGACATGCAAGAACTAAGGATTCAAGAGGTTAAACGAGCTAAGGGCCTAAATGTTATGTCATCTCGTTCCATTTCAATTCATTTCATTCATCATGTAGTATGGGTCTCGTGATCAATTAATTTACCTAAATAAGTGTGCCAACTCACTGAAGGTGCACAAGTGGGTATTTTGGGAGATCTCTACTCCTACTGATAGTTGAAGGCACCCAGTCAATTGAGCCAAGTCTCACCCATCAAGACACTAATGTGTGCATAGCGCTCTAACTACCATTGCACTGGTGGGGCGTCCATGGGTTTTAAGTCAGAATTTAACTTCCACAGTTAGTAAATAGCACATAGTCTGCGAAGCCAAGTCCCGCCCATTTAGCTTCTCATTTCAGTCTAATACATCTCAGCCCTAGGTGATTAATTGACACGACCCCCTACTAGAGTAACTAGTCTATTATTTTCCCTTTCTTACTATTTTTCCCTTTAAGGCCCCTTAGCACACAGGCTAATTTTAACTGCAACCTAATCAATAAAATTCTTTTCTTTTTTAGAGATTACTGACAGGCTAAACCGATATGCACCAACCAAACTCAGACAACTACAAAAACAAGAACGACAACCAACGCTTCTAAACGGAGAAACAACAAACTCCTTGTCGTCTACATACAATGCCAGCCAACTACAATATACCATAAACATGCATTCACATTCAATCCATAACACAAAAGTATTACTGCAGCCTTAGTCGTAAACAAGAGCGCTCATATTTTCCTCGGGTCATTTCAGTCTCAACTCATAAATAGCAATTACAAATTCCAGAAATACAATTGACATGCCAAAGCATAATTAGATAAAAATCAGCAAGCTATCTTCCCTTCATAACTCAATACAGGACAAAACAACTTGACCCACGAGTATTTCTAGCAACTCCACAATTCCTAATAATTTAATAACAACTCAGATCCCAACACATTACGACCAAAAACAAGGACACTGAAACTTAAACCAACTGAATTCCATGCCCCACTCACCTGCTACTGCCCTAAAACTCGTAGATAGTAAGTGTAAAATATTGATTGTGTTCTCAATGAAACCTGATTGATTGTTATTCTATAAAGAGATATGGAATTATTCGTTGTTTTGTCTTAAATAAACCCAAATCACTACTACAAATATTGATATTGACTACGGTCGTATGACCATGGTTTTCTCGATTAGACCACGGTTTTGTGACCATGGTCTGCTCCAGTGTAGTCTATTGTATAGACCATGGCTTAACGTCAGTTGTGGTCTATATTATAGATCATAACTAACGACAACCATGGTCTATCCCACAGACCATGACTCATATCAATTGTGGTCTATAACAATAGACCATTGTTCACATCTGTCATGGTCTATTTCAAAGACGATATTTCTTCTTTTTTTTTTTTAATTTTAAAAAGTATTATTTATTATCCTAATTTATTGCTATAAATTATTTGTTCTATAAATTTTTAATCGAAATCAAATTTGAGAATTCTATACAAATATGAATAATACTCTAAACGAATATTTAATTCTCCAAACAAGTGTAGCTTCAATTAAATGAACTCAACTAAACTTCTATATATTAAATAAAAGGAGTATAAATTTATACAAATAAAAGCAAACCACTAATAAAATAAATGAACTAACTAAAACTATGATACATTATAGAGTATAAAAAGGTGAGGCCAACAAATTTTCACTCTTCAATGTGAATTTCATCTACATCAACTTGACTACACATTCTTCATAATTGAACTGCAAATATAAAATTTTCATTATAGAGTTAATTGAATTACATGAGAAAAACCAAACATTATTTGTCAATTGTACATAACAATCCTAATTGTTTAGGATCATAACAAATATTATCTTCACTTAGACCATCATATTTTACTAAAATTATTAATGGTCTATACAAAAGTTAATATAAAATAAAAAACAAATATCCATCTTTTATAACTAATATAATAAGATTTAAATCTCAAACAATAACATGTTATTAGTATCAATAAAATGAATTTTTATCACTACAATTTCATCCTATTTCATAGAGTAGTTGTGATCATAATCCTTCACATTTGTTTCATCTGTTTGCAAACTATATCAAAGTTTGGTTGTTGAAAGAACCTAGATCGATATTCATCCAACAAAACAAATTTGAAAAAATAGAACCTGAATTAGTAAAAATTTATATGAATTATCATTCTAACGTACCACTAGGTCTTCAAATTTGAAAACAGAATCCTTAAAATAAGTCATGTACGATGAATATAAGAGGAGCTTTGTCTTTGGAAATTTTGGTTCAAACAATAATCTTATAGAAAAAGAGTAATGAAAGCATCTATATATGATTTTATGATTATGGAGAAATATTATGAAAAACATAAGGACCCAAAGAGGTATGGAAATCAAAAGAGCTGGTAGAAAAAATAATCTAAAAGTATTATAAAAACTAATTACCAAAACATTTCATAAGATAGAGAACATACTAAGATGAGTGGACTGTAAACAATGTTTAACTTCAAACAAGGCTACAATTGCAATAGTAACCAAACAAGATATTAAGTAACTTAATAAATTTTCATAGATATTTAGAACCAAAAAATCAAATTAGCAACAAAATAATTGTCTCTATATGGAGATAAATAGATATAAAATAAAGTATATATTTAGTTTCTGTTTCTACCTTCATAGTGTCAAAATAAACGACTGACCCTAAAATATTGTATTCATAACTACACATCTAGTGCACACTTTTAGACTAAATAAGAAAAACTATAATGTACATAAACTTTGAAGCATGAATAACATTCTACATCAAAATAGGAAACAAATAAAAGCTATATTCTATTTCAAGTAGATAGAAAATGATATGGTTTGCATGAGTTGTATATTTGGATCCTCCTATGATAGATGGAAGAACAAATAAATGATAAAATTTACAATATGTTACACTAGATTACTTTCTAATTTGTATTTGTTCGAATGTAATTTTCTTAAGAGAAAAAAAAATAGGGTAAGCACAAATTAAAACGTATATTCCAAATATACCAAGCCATAATAACACTGAGAAATTAGAGGGGAAAAAACTCAAATTAATTTGAATGGTTCTAAGCGAGATCATAAAACCGAATGAAGAAATTTTTATTCGACGAAACATTTTTATTGTAATTATTGTATAAGAGAACAATAACAAGCAAAATGAAGCAATTGGGGATGAAGACAACATTCTATTTCCAATTTAGTGACAATCTTCGAAATGAAGAGATCACAATAAATACGAAACAAATTACCTTATTCGATAATATCTGACAAGAGATACAATAGGAGAGGCCAATTGACCACTTGCAAGCATATGGTATCAGGAATTGAAGAGCGGTGTGATTGAGCGGTTTTTGGAGTTTGCGAGTGATTGAAATTGGCAACCGCAAGACAATATAAGAGATAATAGTATTTAGGTGATCACATGCAAAAAGAAAGTTATTTCTCACCTAAATTTAAATTAAATAAGGCTAGAAAGAATCATGATGCACCGGTTAGGCGCATATCAGCAGAGAATTTCGGTAATTTATATCTTAGAGTGCATATTCCTTGATGCGACGAGAAAACGCATGTTTATATCCATTAACGCATGTTTTCTGTAGTTGTTTGCCCAAGTTAACTTTCAGCGCAGGCGCCTTTCCGAGCACGTGAAACGTACATCGACAACCTGTTTGATGGTCATACTGACATGTGGTTGAATTGCATGCTGGCGAAAGAAGATTGGAGTACGCAAGTCTTTTTTTTCTTGGAGAAGTCAGCATCCTTGGCCTATATAAATCCCTCATTTACCAAAAGACAAGAGAAGACGACAACGAAGAGAGAGAAAACGGAGAAAGTAAGAAGTCAAACACCAGCGCAGTTACTTCTTGATTATATCATGTATTGCACTACGTTTTCTTTTTGTAGCATGAGCTAATTTCTCTTTATCAAGGCTTACCCTAGGCGCCCATGCGGCGATAACATTGTTTTGTATGCGTTAAGTTTGAATGAATGAAAATTGATGTTTTCTACTTAAATGCGATAATATTTTCATTACTAATTCCCACCTGGCCAGCCGGTTGTGGTAGTAGCATGATAAATCCTTGGCGGGTAACACATGTGGAACTATCTAAGTAGAGGAAGTTAACACATTGCATGTAGTCTAGGTTGTATTAGTTTTAATACTGCCATGTGTCGCAACGTCATCGCGATGCGGAGCGGCCGACGTCCTTTCCTAAGGGTCTCTTTGGAGGTTAAAGGTTTGGAGTCGCCACCAATCATCTTGGCGTGTGATTGGTCACCCATTTTAAAGAAAAAACCCGTCTTTGAAAACCAAAGATTAAGTTCGGGAGTCGATTGAGTGTAGGGAAGGTGTTAGCACCCCTACAACACCCGTTTAAAAATGGTTACCACATTTTATTTTAAAATTATCCTTTTATAACATGAAAGGGTCCTTTATTTTGAAGAAATGAAGAAAAAAAAATTAAGCAAATGTCTCACTTGATCTTACCTTAGCTTTAAAAATTAAAGTAAGGTTTTGATGTAGTGAGTGGGGTTATACCCAATAATTGTTTGTCATGTTGAAGTCTTCTTTTAATTAAAAGAAAATTTGTCACCTCAAGAATTTGAGAAGTTATCTCAACTTCATCATAGGTTGTGCATGAGCTATTTTTGTCACATATCTATTATTTCACATTTTAAAAATAAAATGTGAACTAATAATCATGAGTGGTATGACACCATTTAATGGAAATATATTTTTTTATTTTTTAATGCAAATCCAATTAGAAATTCCAAATTTTAAAATTAAAACCAACTGAAAGAAAAGTTCAAATCAAATTGAAATTCAATTGAAAATCTCTTGATTTTGATTGCCAAAACAATTGACTAGTTAAACTTTAGGCTAATTTCCAGGCAGGGTGTTCCCTTTCGGTCAGCTTAAATACCCGTTCTTAGACAATTAGCATTAAAGTTTTCATAATCAATCTATTTTAATTATTCAAAATATTAAATAATGTTTCTGAAATTTGATTTAACCTTTCCAAAATTGAAATTGATTTCCAATTTAGCTCAAAATTGAAATTGATTTTCAATATAAGACCAAAAGAAATTGACTTTTAAACTTTAATTTAGAACCAAATTGACATTGATTTTGAAATTCTAAATTAAAACCTATTGAAATTTTTGAAAAATTCTAAAGTAAAACCAAACTGAAATTGATTTGGAGATTTCAATGTAATTTCAATTTGAAATTAAATTTATTCGGGAAATGACACCGTAAAGGTTATTTGAAATTGATTTAGGAAACCAAATTTAAAATCAAATTTAAAATGAATCAATTTAAAAACTGAATTGAATTGGAAATCCTAATTAAGTCAAATTCAATTTAATTTCTAAAATTACCAATTAAAAAAAATTGAAATTGAATAGGAATTCCAAATTAAACCAAATCGAATCAATTTAAAACAAAAATAAAATTGAATTTGAAATCCAAATTAAACCAAATACAAATTGATTTTTAAAGTTACAAATTAAACCAAATTGAAATGAAGTCAATTTAAAACCAAAATGAAATTCAATTTGAAATCCAAATTAAATCAAATTGACATTGATTTTTAAAATCTCAAAATTAAATTATATTGAAAATCCAAGTTTAGAATCAAAGTGAAATTGAAACCAAAGCTTCAAATAAAAATTGGAATTGAATTAATCTAGAAATCAAAATTAGAACTTTTAAGTTAAAGCCTTGGAGAAATCTCAATTAAAGTTAATTGGAAATAACTTAAAATCAAAGTGGAAAAACACACTTCAAAAAAAAAAAAAAAACAAGACTCTCAACATTAAAAAAAATGAAATCTATTTTTAATCCCCATAAAGAATTTGAAATCAACTTTTAAATAATTGCAAAGAAAAGAAGGGAAAAAAAATAATAAAAGAATAAAAGAGTGGGACCCACCTCACTTCATCTTCTTCTTCCTCATTTCCCTTCTCTCTCCCTGATTCCTCCCTCTTTCTTTTCTTTTCTTTTCTTCTTCCCTCCACCTTTCTCTCATATTTAATCGTGCAATCAATTTGTCCAAGCTTAACACTTGAGAGTCGTCGGAGATCGGAATGGATTCGACTGTCGTTGGAGTTGTCGACGTTCTGTGTTGAAGCTATGGATTTGTGCGGCGGCGGGAAATATAGCGTAATGTCTGAGTTTGGTCGTTAGTGGGTTGTGCTCGAGCAGCGGCGTGCAGGCGGTGTTCAGGAGTTACTGGTTCGCAGTGGCTGTGACGACACGTTTGGTTGGAGCGGTGACTGATTGGTGGCATTCACGCAGTGACGTTTGTGGGTATTCGAGTTAATGTGTGCTCACCGGAATCGTGGTAGTTAAAGGAAAAATCAAGGTGGTTTTTTTGGAGGAAGAAGAAAATGGGTTTGGGTGGATGAAAAATGATACTTTTATGGAGGGAAGGGAGTTTCCATGGAGGAAGAAGAAAATGGGTTTGGGTGGAGGAAAAAGACAATTTCCATGGAAGAAGGAGAAGAGAGGAGAGAGAGGGTTGGAGAGAGAAAGTGGGGGTTCAACATGAAGATATGCCCAAATTTTCTCCCATTCCAACCTTTACAACCTTCCCTTTGATCTTTTATCTCCCAACTTCTTTCTTTCTTTCTTCTTTTTTGCCTCCCCCATCCCTTGTCAATGACCTCCTTTTTTATAAGTCACCCACACACTCTAAATAGTAAATTGAAGAATGAAAAATAGTGGAAATGTGGGAGAGAGGATTGAGATTATTGGGGAGAAAGATATGTAGTGGGGAAGAATGAGAAAAATATGGGTAGGAAAAACGTTAAAAAAAAGTGGTTGGGAGATTTCATTTAATTTGCATTATTTTATTTCTATTCTTATATTTTTTTAACAAGTGACAAATATCAAAATAAAATTAATCATGATATATATACATAAAAAACAAATGATAAGGTAAAAGCATAGTATAAACCAAAAAAAATCAAGTCGGACCAAATACGGTGTCTACAGTTTGCCCCCCTTTGTGTATCCTTGAAGGATTGAAAGGGTACACAAAGGAAAAAGACAAAGTATTGGGAAGACAAAAATTTTTAGTTACAAATAAAAGGAAGGGTTTCATGCTTAAACCAAGCATAGCCTAAAATTGGAAAAGAAAAATGAACCTTATTTTGACCAAACTTTCATCTCTAATCAAAGATAAGGTTCGATTTAACCAAAAGGAAATGAAATAGACCTGACTCTGACCAGGCTTCGACCTCTACCACCTAGTAGGATTCGATTTAACCAAAAGAAAAGAAAATGGACCTAACTCCGATTAGGCTTCGACCTCTAAACAATAATAGGGTTCGATTTAACCAAAAGTGAAATAGGAAATGGACCTGATTGACACAGGCTTCGACCTCGACTGAATAGTCGGGTTCGATTTTACCGAGAGAAAAATTGAAAACGGACCTGGATTGACATAGGTTTCGACCTCGACTGAATAGTCGGGTTCGATTTAACCGAGAGAAAAATTGAAAATGGACCTGGATTGACACAGGCTTCGACCTCGACTGAATAGTCGAGTTCGATTTAACCGAGAGAAAAATTGAAAATGGACCTAGATTGACACAGGTTTCGACCTCGACTGAATAATCAGATTTGATTTAACCGAGAGAAAAATTGAAAACGGACCTGGATTGACACAGGCTTCGACATCGACTGAATAGCCGGGTTCGATTTAACCAAAGGAAGTCTTTCTAATACAAAACAAGGATTTCATATTTCAAAAATATGCTTTATAAAAGGGATAACAGTTTTTTTCAAAACTGAATTACCAAAAGAGAAAATGTTTTAAAACAGGGACTTCGTATTTCAGAAATTTGTTTTAAAATGAGACAACGGTTTTTATTTCAAAACTTAGTTGTCAAAAAGAAAAAAGATTTTAAAACAGGGACTTCGTATTTCAGAAATTTATTTTTAAATGAGACAATGGTTTTTATTTCAAAACTTAGTTGCCAAAAAGAAAGATTTAAAACAGGGACTTCGTATTTCAGAAACTTGTTTTAAAAGGGAGACAACGGTTTTTATTTCAAAACTTAGTTGCCGAAAATGAAAGATTTTAAACAGGGACTTCGTATTTCAGAAATTTGTTTTAAAATAAGACAACGGTTTTTATTTCAAAAATTAGTTGCCAAAAAGGAAAAAATTTTAAAACAGGGACTTCGTATTTCAGAAATTTGTTTGAAAATGAGACAACGATTTTTATTTCAAAACTTAGTTGTCGGAAAAGAAAAAGATTTTTAAAATAGGGACTTCGTATTTCAAAAATTTGTTTTAAAAGGGAGACAACAGTGTTTATTTCAAAACTTAGTTGCCAAAAATGACAAGATTTTAAAATAGGGACTTCGTATTTCAGAAATTTGTTTTAAAATGAGACAACGGTTTTTATTTCAAAACTTAGTTGCCGAAAATGAAAGATTTTAAAACAGGGACTTCATATTTCATAAATTTGTTTTAAAATGAGACAACAGTTTTTATTTCAAAACTTAGTTGCCAAAAAAGAAAACGATTTTAAAACAGATCTTTCGTATTTCAGAAATTTGTTTTAAAATGATACAACAGTTTTTATTTCAAAATTTAGTTGTCGGAAAAGAAAAAGATTTGTAATACAGGGACTTCGTATTTCATAAATTTGTTTTAAAAGGGAGACAACAGTGTTTATTTCAAAACTTAGTTGCCAAAAACGACAAGATTTTAAAACATGGACTTCGTATTTCAGAAATTTATTTTAAAATGAGACAACAGTTTTTATTTCAAAACTTAGTTGCCAAAAAGGAAAAGATTTTAAAACAGGGACTTCGTATTTCAGAAATTTGTTTTAAAATGAGACAACGGTATTTATTTCAAAACTTAGTTGCCAAAAAAAAAAAGATTTTAAAACAGGGACTTCGTATTTCAGAAATTTGTTTTAAAATGAGACAACAGTTTTTGTTTCAAAACTTAGTTGCCAAAAATGAAAAGATTTTAAAACAGGGACTTCGTATTTCAGAAATTTGTTGTAAAATGAGACAACGGTTTTTATTTCAAAACTTAGTTGCCAAAAAATGACAAGATTTTAAAACCGGGACTTCGTATTTCAGAAATTTGTTTTAAAATGAGACAACAGTTTTCATTTCAAAACTTAGTTGCCAAAAAGGAAAAAGATTTTAAAACAGGGACTTCGTATTTCAGAAATTTGTTTTAAAATGAGACAACAGTTTTTATTTGAAAACTTAGTTGCCAAAAAGGAAAAGATTCAATTATAAGAAAGAAAAGATTCCTTTGAGCATATTGAGAATTTTCATGAATGGAGCATGTCCTCATGCATGAAATGAGAGTTTTACATATGAAAAACCGTCTTGAAATGAGAGATAACACACTCAAAAGAGGTTGTGAAGATATGCAAAGACAAGCTATAACATTTATGTAAGATATGATGCACCCTTTTCATGTGAATATCCTACATGAAATAAATGTGTGCTTTTGCCCCAGTGTCATGGTTGGAACATGTTCATTGACCACTCTAAGCAAGGATAATGCAACTAACCATGTATGACAACCCTCATTACTGTGATTGTCATTTCTCTGAATGTGATTCTTCTATGAAAATATGATTCAACTTTCTATTCTTGAATGTGAAAAACCGCTCGAGATTGAAAGATTCTTCGTAAGAGAAGTGTGATTCTCTTAACTTGGTCTTTGCCCCAGTCTAGAACAGCTTGCATAAATGGTGGAATGACCTTGCCCTAGTGTAGCAATGAAGATTCTTGCTCCAATTTAATAATGTTGGCTTTGCTCCAGTCTAGTGACGATGTCTTTGTCCCAGTGTAGCAATGAAGGTTCTTGCTTCAATTTAATAATGTTGGCTTTGCCCCAGTCTAGTGACGATGGCTTTGCCCCAGTGTAGCAATGAAGGTTCTTGCTCCAATTTAATAATGTTGCCTTTGCCCCACTATAGTGATGATGACTTTACCACAGTGTAGCAGTGAAGGTTTTTGCTTCAATTTAATAATGTTGGCTTTGCCCCAGTATAGTGATGATGACTTTGCCACAGTGTAGCAATGAAGGTTCTTGCTTCAATTTAATAATGTTGGCTTTGTCCCAGTATAGTGTTGATGACTTTGCTCAGTTGATGATTGATAAAGAAAATCTTCAAATCGTTTGTAGGCCTTGTACATTTCTTTTTCTTTTTTCTTTTTCTTTTTCTTTTTCCATTTTTTCATTTTCTTTTTCTTTTCTTTTTTCTATTTTCCATAACTCTTTTTTTAGGCCAAATATATGCTTCCATGACTTGCAGATGATGCAATCACATGTAGAAGATCAACCATTTGTAAGTCATCGCTCCATGTTGATTCTTTGTCAATGCTCCTTGGTACCATGATAGTGTTATTTTTCACGCAAAACTTATTGAAAGGATTTGAGACTTTGAGACCCCTCCTCAAGTTACTACGTCCAAGTTCCCAAGATTATCGTCCTTAGTCTTGGAGTCACCTTCTGATAAAAGGAGAGAAGACAAAAGATAGAAATGGTAGGAAGCGTGTAATTGAAAAATATGTGAAATATAGGAATACTCAAACAACTACAAGTCTTAATTATGAAGCCGTAAATCATAAGAGTCTAATTCCTATTTCATTACTATTGAAGCTCTATTGGTAACATCGGATTGGTAGTTTTGAACGTTTGTCTCGTGGTTAGATGTGACAGGCTTAGCAAAAGGTTCTCAGGTGGGTAGAAAAATATGGAGATTCACCGCAGCTATACATGATGAGTTTAGCAAAGGGTTTGATGGTGAATCAGTAATTCATGCTGGCTTACCACAAAATCACATGTGCGGTGGGTTAGGCTCAAGGTTTTTCAGTGAGTAATTTTAGATCCTCACTATAAAGGGTATTTACCCTAGTGTGAAAATTCAAACCTTGTTCGAGGATGTATGGTAATAAGATATTTTAACACATGAGAAGTATGGAGGTCAGGATAAAATTGCCTTTAATTGAGACTATGGTTTTGCAATAATGGAGTGTGAAAACCATTCAGAAGGCAACACAAATGATTGAGACTTGACCACTTTCCTTGTTTCTCAGTGAGAGTAGTGAAAGCATTCTATTTTATTTTATTTTTTTTGCTTCTCTTCTTTTTTGTTCTTTTCTTTTTTGCTTTTCTTTTTAGTCTCATTTTTTCACAGTTCCTCCAAATGAAAACTTACTATGGTTGTCCAAGATTCTTGTTAAGCTCTTAACTGACAAGAATGATCAAAGTAAGCTTTGATTCTAAAATTTTCTGGAAGAAACATGTGGTTTTACTTTTATTTGCAATAAAAAACCACTTTCTTTCTTGAGAAAAAAAAACATATGAAATGAATGATGCATAAATGCATGTATGATGAAACCTCGACCAAAAGAAAATAGCTCAATTTCCACATGCCCATGTTTTCCTTGCCTACTTAGCTAACTTATGCATGTGTTCTTGAATCATGGTCCCTTGTCTATCTTTGAATTTCATAATCTTAAAGACAATTCAAAGAGAAGTAGAGACTTTATTACTAATGAGAATAATTAGATACACTAAATATTTCTTCTCATGATGAATAGAAGCCCCAAACTCTAGTGATTAATGCATGAACTACCTTCATTCGATCTTGCACATGATGCTTCGATTCCTTCGTGGCCTAAAGCTCTTCCATGATATTGGGATCACACTACCTTGGGTATGGAGATATTGAGTTGGTATCGTAAGCATGAGCACCAATAGGTTTTTCCTCAATAAGCACGACAAAGGCTCGACAAATGCAATTGGTACTGGATGAACATTCACCACCTTTGCTGCTTCTTACCATTATGATTGTAAGATACAACCAATCTTGTTGGTTGTGGATTATGCTGCAAAATAGGTGAATAAGCAAATGATGAGGAGAACTTTGCTGATTTTCTTTGTAGTTGTGCATGAGTCTTGGCGTAGAAAATATTACTTGGACTTGTTGATCCTTTGAGCACTCTTCTTCGTCTTTGATTCAATTGTATTATCAAATATCCTTCCATGCTTAACCTCGTATTCTATTCTTTCTCCAATCATCATGATGTCTGAAAAATTGGTGGATGCACTTCCTATCATTCGATCATAGTAGGGAGATTTAAGGGTATTAAGGAACATAGTTGTCTCAATTCCTTGTTAGTTAAAGGTGGGTGTACTTGTGCAACTGTATCCCTTCACCTTTGATCATATTCTTTAAAGCTCTCTGCTTCCTTCTTCCCCATGTTCTACAAGTCTAATCGATCAGGAGTCATGTCTACATTATGCTTGTATTTCTTCAAAAAGGAATTAACCAAGCTCCTCCAAGAACGAATGTGTCTACTGTCTAATTGCATATACCAACGAGGTGTTGGACCAGTTAAACTATCTTAAAAATAGTGTATGAGGAGCTTGTCATTTTGAGAATGTGTTGACATCTTTCTGCAATACATAACAAGGTGGCTTTTGAGACAAGACGTCCCATCATATTTTCCAAACTTAGGTACTTAGAATTTTGGTGGAATAACCTCGTTTGGGTGAAATAACCCCGTTCGACACCAGACATAATTAGGTAGGACCAACATTACCAAAGATGTCAGTTCCTTCAATCACATTTAATCTTTTCTCAAGAATTTCAACATTTTCTTGGCAATAACTTTTTTACCCTTTTCCAATCAAGGCTCTTCAAATTACAGGATCATGAAGTTTAGGAACATTGGAAGGTGCTTTTAATGGGATAGGTTTCTGGAACGCAGATTCAGTTTGACGGCTTATGCTAGATTGACCCTCTTGAAAAAAAAAGAAAACTGATAGCTTGCTGAAGGGGGGGTGATGACTGTGGTTGAGTGAAATCTCTAGTTGGCTGATAAAGAGATATTTCCGACTTGTGCGAATGAGGTGTGTCACGAGGATTATTGACTGGGATGTCAAGTTGATAGACATCTGCCACTGTTTCACCATTCCAAAAGAGAAGGGAGAATTTTCATGGCTTGCTCATGAGACTGTTCAACATTCTGTCCTTTCCTGTCTGTAGTCTGTAAGAACGACGAGCATGTGGTTGTTGAGCCATTTTCTTTTTAGAAAAAAGATAAAAGGACAATGCAAGTTTTTCATGAAATGCAAGTTTTTCATGAAATGCAAGTGAATGTTGTGATCGAAGAATGTGATAAAAAAAATGAAAATGATGCATGAGAAGATACTATGTCATTGTATAGTAAAAAAAATGCGAGATCTTTAAAGAACTTAACATGGAATAAGCTAGAGATAATGATGTATGAGAAAAATGTGTAAATTGTAAACATGGATTGGAATGCATGGAAAATGCATACAAGTCCTAAATGCATCTTATGAAGAGAAAAATGTCTCATAACTGTCGCAACGTCATCGCGACGCGGAGCGGCCGACGTCCTTTCCTAAGGATCTCTTTCGAGGTGAGAGGTTTGGAGTCGCCACCAATCATCTTGGGGTGTGATTGGTCATCCATTTTAAAAAAAGTGGTATTTGAAAACCAAAAATTAGGTTCGGGGATCAGTTGTGTGTAGGGAAGGTGTTAGCACCCTACAACACCCGTTTGAAAACATTTTATTTTATTACTCGATTTCATTAAACAAAAGGTCCGTGTCTTAACGAAAATAAACAAAAAAAAATTAATTGTCTCACTAATTTCACCTTATCTTTAAATAAAGTAAGGATTTAATTTTGTGAGTGGGGTTAACCCATGACTTTATTATCATGTAAAAATTTTCTAATTAAAGAAAATCTTTCACCTCAAGAATTTGAAAATTATTTCAACTCCGTCATAGGCTATACATGAGCTAATTTGTCTATTACCTCACATTTCAAAAATAAAATGTGAAGTAATAATCATGAGTGGTATGACACCATTCAATGGAAAAATATTTTTTCATTTTTAAATCAAATTCAATTAGAAATTCATTTGGAATTACTAAAGTAAAGCTATTTTGAAGTTCATTTGGAAAATCCAATTTAGAATCAAATCGAAGTTGATTTGAAAATTTTCTAATTTAAGATCCAATTGAAATTTTGATTGCCAAAATAATTGACTAGTTAAACTTTAGGCTAATTTCCAGGCAGGGTGTTCCCTTTCGGTCAGCTTAAATACCCGTTCTTAGACAAAATTAGCATTAAAGTTTTCATAATCAATCTATTTTAACCATTCAAAATATTAAATAATGTTTTTGAAATTTGATTTAACCTTTCCAAAATCGAAATTGATTTCCAATTTAGTTTAAAATTGAAATTGATTTTCAATCTAAGACCAAAAGACATTGACTTGGAAACTTTAATTTAGAACCAAATTGACATTTATTGGAAAATTCCAAATCACTTTGAAACTCCATGAATTCAAGATTAAAACCAATTGAGGGTGAAAATTGAAAATTAGCATTAAAGTTTTCATAATCAATCTATTTTAACCATTCAAAATATTAAATAATGTTTTTGAAATTTGATTTAACCTTTCCAAAATCGAAATTGATTTCCAATTTAGTTTAAAATTGGAATTGATTTTCAATCTAAGACCAAAAGACATTGACTTGGAAACTTTAATTTAGAACCAAATTGACATTTATTGAAAAATTCCAAATCACTTTGAAACTCCATGAATTCAAGATTAAAACCAATTGAGGGTGAAAATTCAAATAAAATTCCAATTGAAATTCATTTGGGCAATTCCAAATTGAAATTCATTTGTAAATGTCAAAATGAAATCAAATTAAAAACAAACAAAAGTTGAAATCCCAAATTAAATCCAATTAAAAATTTATTATAAAATTCCAAATTAATTATTGAAACCAATGGAAGGAAAGTTTAAAATCGTCTTTAAAAAAAAAAAAAATCAAGTGAAAATCAAATTGAAAATCTTAGTTCAAATGTCATTTGTTTGAAATTCATTTGAGCATTTCAAAACCCTTTGAAATTCATTTGAACAATTGAAATTAAAGTAAAATTCAAAACATTAAAATTTCCATTTTAAAGAAAATTGAATTTTCTAATTACAATATAGTGAACATTTATTAGGAAAATACAAATTCAAATTCAAATTAGAAATTTTATGTTAGAATCCACCTAAAATTAATAAGAAAGACAATTAAAGTTGAAAATGTCATATTAAAATCAAATTGAAATTGGTAATAACAATTCAATTTAAAGCCAATTAAAATTAGTTTGGAAACTCCCAAATAAACTCTAATTGAAATTAGATAAAAAAACTTTCAACTAATATCCAATTAAAGTTCTTTAGAAATCTAAAATAAATCAATTTAAATTTCTAATTAGAAAATGAAATAAAATAAATTGCAATTGATTTGGGAAACTCAAATTCATAGCCAAAATGAAAAATGGAAAAAATTGGATACATAAAAAAAATAAAAAAATAATAATAAAAGAATTTAAAAATATGGGACCCACCTTATTCACTTTCCTCTTTCTTCTTCCCCAACTTCCTTCCCTCTCTTTTTCTTTTTTCTCTTCCACTTTCCCTCACTTAGGAGCCTTGTTGGAAATAAAAAAAAGTGGCGGCACGGTGGCGGTACGGCAGTGGCGGCGGCGACAGTGGTGGCGGCAACGGCGGTACGGCAGTGAGTGGCGGCGTCGGTACGACGGTTTGTGGCGGCGGCGGTACGGTGGTGAGTGGCGGCGGTAGCTTTGTTTTTTGGAAAATCCTTCTCCAAACTCTATTTTCCCTCTCAAACTCACTTTCTCTCTCTAAGCTCTCTCACTATTCTTCTTTTTTTCTTGTGTCCTTGTTGTTCTTCCCTTTCCCTCCATCCTCCATAAGCTCTCATTATATAGTAGAGCTTGGAGGAAGGGGTTGAGAAAAATGGGGAAAGAATGAGAGGTTGGGAGAAAGAGGGAGAGTGAGTTGAGAAAGATGGGGAAAGAATGAGAGGTTGGGAGAAGGAAGGGGGAGAGTTGAGAAAGATGGGGAAAGAATGGGGAAAGAATGGGAGGTTGGGAGAAAGAGGGGGAGTGAGTTGAGAAAGATGGGGAAAGAATGAGAGGTTGGGAGAAGGAAGGGGGAGAGTTGAGAAAGATGGGGAAAGAATGGGAGGTTGGGAGAAGGGGAATGGAGAAGAAAAAGGGAGAGGGAGAAAGAATAGGAGAGGTTGGGAGAATGAGGGGGGATGGAGAACGTGGAAAGAGGAGTGGAGGAAAAAAAATGAATAAAATAAAATAATAAAATAAATAAAAATAAAATAAATAAACAAAAATAAAATAAAATAAAATAAACAAAATAAAGAAATAAATTAAATAAAACAAAAATAAAAGAAAATAAGATGAAAATGAAAATAAATCATGAAAACTAAAAAACAAATTTTGCTAATATGCAAGAAGAGAGATTCGAACCAAAGACCTTGTGATTGTTAATACGACTTTATGCCACTTGAGCTATGCTCTTGTTGACATACCAAAAATAAATTGACTTCCAAACATTGAAAAACTTCAAACATTATTACTAAAATCAAGTCGGACCAAATACGGTGTCTACAGTTTGCCCCCCGTTGTGTATCCTTGAAGGATTGAAAGGGTAAACAAAGGAAAAAGACAAAGTATTGGGAAGGCGAAGATTTTCGTTAAAAATAAAAGAAAGGGCTTCATACTTAAAACAAACATAGCCTATAATTGGGAAAGGAAAATGAACCTCACTTTGACCAGATTTTCATCTCTAATCAAAGATAAAGTTCGATTTAACCAAAAGGAAAGGGGAATGGACCTGGCTCAGACCAGGCTTCGACCTCTACTGACTAGCAGGGTTCGATTTAACCAAAAGAAAAGGGGAATGGACCTGGCTCAGACCAGGCTTCGACCTCTACTGACTAGCAGGGTTCGATTTAACCAACCAAAATAAAACATGAAATGGACCTGACTCCAAGCAGGCTTCGACCTCTACTGACTAGCAGGGTTCGATTTAACGAATCAAAATAAAACATGAAATGGACCTGACTCCAACCAGGCTTCGACCTCTACTGATTAGCAGAGTTTGATTTAACCAAAAGAAAAGGGGAATGGACCGGGCTCAGACAAGGCTTCGACCTCTACTGACTAGCAGGGTTCGATTTAACCAACCAAATAAAACATTAAATGGACCTGACTCCAACCAGGCTTCGACCTCCACTAACTAGCAGGGTTCGATTTAACCAACCAAAATAAAACATGAAATGGACCTGACTTCAACCAGGCTTCGACCTCTACTGATTAGCAGAGTTTGATTTAACCAAAAGAAAAGGGGAATGGACCTGGCTCAGACCAGGCTTCGACCTCTACTGACTAGCAGGGTTCGATTTAACCAACCAAATAAAACATTAAATGGACCTGACTCCAACCAGGCTTCGACCTCCACTAACTAGCAGGGTTCGATTTAACCAACCAAATAAAACATGAAATGGACCTGACTCCAACCAGGCTTCGACCTCCACTGACTAGCGGGGTTCGATTTAACCACCAAAGAAGTGAATCATAGACTTGCAAAATCTCAAAATGTAGAGTATGCTTAAATGTATGAGATTCAAATTTACATGCAACATGAAAATGTGCAGGGCACAAGTTTCAAAAAACACAAACTTCAAAATTAGCGAGTTTTGAAAACCAGAACTATAAAGTAGCTCATTTCTTGTGTTCCACATTTATAGATTGAGAGACATAGACGAAGTGAAGTAAACTGTTTTGCTGACGATGAACCAAAATACTTTGAGGTCTTGATTTAAAGACTTCCGAACGTCTCATAGCAAAACGCCCTGTGAGTGGAATTTTCCAATGCTCCTCCCACTAAACCCTTTGCACTTCGGATTCTCTTCTATCGAAGTCTATTGAATAAATGACATTGCTTTAGATGTCGCAGACATTGAAAACTTTCAATTGGTATTGCATTGACAATAAAAACATTAAGCCACCCATGAATCTAATGAGAGGAAATAAAGATTTATCAGTCAAGGAAGCTTTCAAAATATATAACAATAGAGATCTTCGGATCTTGATTGCCTCTCTTTCTCTTTCTTTTCCTTTTTCTTTTCTTTTTCCTTTCTTTTTCTTTTCTTTTTGATGCTTTCAACACTCGAGAGAAATTGTATGTGTCAATCAAAGTTGCTCGACCTAAAAGAGATCATGTATGTTAATCAAAGATTGCTCAATCATATAGAGTATGGTAGGTTTTTTAGAAGTGTCTCATGTGCTAGCTTAGAGAGCTATCAATTGTAATTCATAACATTAAACATCTTACCTGATTCAAACGCTTCATAACCTTAGCCTTGTAGTGGACAAAAAAAAAAAGGTTCGATACAAGAAGATGAATTGGCCTAGAGACAAATGGGAATGGTAGTCAACAAAGAAAGAGAGAAATGACTGAAGGAAGAAAACATGGATCACAAATGCCTTCATAAGAAATCTCTTGAACAATAAGAGATTGAACATAATTCAAATGAAAATATTTGTTAAGGTGACCCCAATTCCTTGGACAACCACTACGAGAACAAGGAGTAGCTCATCAAGGGATTATCTCATATATCTCTTTCTTTCTTTAAGTCAGCTCGAAATCTTTGATGAAAAACCCACATTACTGTGATTGTCATTTATCTGCATGTGATTCTTCTATGAAAATGTGATTCAGCTTTCTATTCTTGAATGTAGAGAACTACTCGAGATTGGAAGATTCTTCATAAGAGAAGCGTGATTCTCTTAACTTGGCTCTTGCCCCAGTCTAAAACAGTTTACATAAATGGTAAAATGACTTTACTGTAGTATAGTGGTGAATACCCTTTGTCCCAATTTAATAATAACGGTTTTGCCCCAGTATAATGATGAAAGTTTTGCCCCAGATGATAATTGACAAAGAAAATCTCCAAATCGTTTGGAGGTGTGACCTCTTGATCTACATTGATTGCCCCAATCATGCATTTCAAGAATTATCTTGGCCTTGTACATTTCTTTTCCTTTTTTCTTTTTCTTTTTCTTTTTCTTTTTTCTTTTTCTTTTTTCTGTTTTTCATAACTCTTTTTTTTAGGCCAAATACATGCTTTCATGACTAGCAGATGATACAATCACATGTAGAAGATCAACCATTTGTTAAGTCATCACTCCATTTTGTTTCTTTGTCAGCGCTCCTTGATACCATGATAGAGTTATTTCTCACGCAAAACTTATTGAAAGGATTTGAGACTTCGAGACCCCTTCTCAAGTTACTAAGTTCAAATTCTCAAGATTATCGTCTTTAGTCTTGGAGTCACCTTCCAATAAAAGGAAAGAAGATAAATGATAGAAATGGTAGGAAAAGTGTAGACTGAACAAAGTTGAAATATAGGAATACTTAAAGAACTACAAGTCTTAATTATGAAGCATTAAATCATAAGAGTTTAATCCCTATTTCATTACCACTGAAGGTCCCTTGGTAATATTGGGTGGATATTTTGAAATATTTGCCACATGGTTAGATGTGACAGGCTTAGCAAAAGGCTCTCAAGTGGGTAGACAAATATGGAGATTCAACGCAGTTATACGCGATGAGTTTAGCAAATGGTTCAATTGTGAATCAGTAATTCATGTTGGCCTACCACAAAAATCACGCGTGGTGGGCTAGGCTCAAGGTTTCATAGTAAGTAATTTCGAATTCTTACTTCACGAGGGGGTGCTTTGCCCCAGTATGATAATTGGAACCTTGTCTGGGAAGAAATGGTAATTTGAAACTTTGCACATGAACGACGATCAAAATAAAGGTTGTAGTTGATTGAGAGTATAGCTGATAACAACGAACATACTTTCCATGAAAAGGGTAAAATAGGCAAGAATTGACCAATTTTCCTCAACGATTATAGTGAAAGCATCTATTTTCTTTCTTTTTCTTTTTCTCTTTTTCTTTTCTCTTCTTTCTTTTTTTCTTTTTTTTTTTTTTTGAAAGAGAGTGGAGAGGCTGGACAATGAAATACCCGAACTTGAGATGTAACATGCATAATTTGCATTTGTGATTGACATAAAAATAATAACTATACTGGTCAAAATGGAGGAAGCAAATCTTTTATTAATCAATAAAGTACACAATGAAGAAAAGAAATATCTCCAAATTGAGAGGGTGGAGATGGTGAGGGATAAACAACCCTTTTTTAAACAAAATACTGAGCCTGAAATGAAACTTTCCAAAACACTTATTGAGTACTCTGCAACTTTGTTTAGCCTTCTTAGGAAGGGTAGTCAGGCAATCTATGCATAATACTTCCGAACATAGTCTGAATTGACTGGGCTTGATAATTCACAGCCATCCATATTGGTTAAGATTAATGCCCCACCAGAGAAAGCCTTTTTCACCACAAATGGTCCTTCATAATTTGGAGTCCATTTTCCTCGATGATCCTTTTGAAATGGAAGGATCCTTTTCAGCACCAGATCTCCCTCTCTGAATCTTCTTGGGCGAACTTTCTTATCATATGCTCTCATCATCCTTCTTTGATAGAGCTGACCTCTACTCAATGCTGTTAATCTCTTCTCTTCAACGAAATTGAGTTGTTCATAACGATTCTGGACCCATTCAGCCTCTTCCAATTTAGCTTCCATAAGAACTCTTAGTGATGGAATTTCCACCTCAATTGGGAGCACAACCTCCATACCATATACTAAGGAAAAAGGTGTTGCCCCAGTTGATGTACGGACTGACGTGCGATAGCCGTGTAGAGCGAAGGGGAGCATTTCATGCCAATCTTTGTACATTATAGTCATCTTTTCAATAATTCTTTTTATGTTTTTGTTTGCAGCTTCAACCGCCCCATTCATTTTTGGCCTGTAGGGGGTGGAATTGAGATGTTTAACCTTGAATTGTTCACATAGCTCACTCATCATCTTATTGTTCAAGTTTCTAGCGTTATCTGATATTAGGGTCTCAGGGAGGCCATATCGACAAATGATCTCCTTCTTGATGAATTTGATCACGACCCCTTTTGTCACATCACGATAAGAGGCTGCCTCCACCCATTTGGTGAAGTAATCTATGGCCACCAAGATAAATCGATGTCCATTTGAAGTTTTAGGATCAATGGGTCCAATCACATCTATTCCCCACATAGAGAAAGGCCAAGGAGCAGTTAAAATATGTAACTCGGATGAAGGAGCATGAGTCTTGTCTGCATAAATTTGACATTTATGACATTCTCTTGCATACTTAATGCAATCTGTTTCCATTGTCAGCCAATAATAACCAGCTCTCAAAACTTGTCTAGCCATCATATGCCCATTTGCATGGGTACCACAAATTCCCTCATGGATTTCTTTCATAATCTGGTTAGCCTCTGTGGCGTCCACACATCTTAACAGTACCATGTCATAGTTTCTTTTGTAAAGTATCTCCCCATTCAAGAAGAATTTCATTGCCAACCTTCTCAGAGTTCGCTTGTCATTTTCTAATGCATTAGGAGGATAGGTTCCCCATTTCAGATATTGTTTGATGTCTTGAAACCACGGCTTTTCATCTGACTCATTCTCAATATTCATGCAGGAGGCGAGAACATCTCGCTTTTCGATTTTAATTGGCTGGACCCCTTCATAAAAATCCACATTAAACATGACTGCTAGAGTAGCCAATGCATATGCTATCCGATTATTCTCTCTTGGGGAATAATCAAAAGTAATTTGATCAAACTGTTGAGATAATCTTGTTATAAGTTGCTTGTAAGGCAATAATTTAGCATCTCTGGTTTCCCATTCCCCTCTTAGTTGATGAATCACTAGCAAAGAGTCCCCCAAGACCTGAAGCTTTTCAATCTTCATATCTAGAGCAGCTTGAATGCCCATTGCACAAGCTTCGTATTCAGCCATGTTGTGCGTCCAATCAAAACACAGCTTAGCAGTGAGAGGGAATAATTCTCCTCGAGGCGATATTAATATTGCGCCTATTCCGTGACCCAATTCATTTGAAGCCCCATCAAAGAACATGGTCCACATATCTGGATTCAATATTTCTTTCTCTGTTGCTACAGTGAGGATATGCTCATCAGGGAAGTCGAACTTCATCGGCTCATAGTCCTCCATAGGTTGTTGTGCCAGATAATCAGCTAGAGCGCTCCCCTTTACTGACTTTCGAGTCACATATGTGATGTCATACTCGGATAAAAGAACTTGCCACCTTGCAATTCGTCCCGATAAAGATGGCTTCTCGAAGATGTATTTCACAGGATCCATTTTTGAAATAAGCCATGTCGTGTAATACAACATGTATTGCCTTAAGCGACGTGCAGCCCAAGCAAGAGCACAACAAGTTTTTTCCATCGAGGAGTACCTGGTTTCACAACTGGTGAACTTTTTGCTCAAATAGTATATAGCTCGTTCTTTCCTACCAGAGTCATCATGCTACCCCAGTACACATCCCATTGCACTTTCTGTTACAGTGAGATACAAAATGAGCGGACGTCCAGGCACTGGTGGTACGAGGGTCGGTGGATTTCGTAAATACTGCTTAATTTTATCAAATGCTATTTGACAATCTTCATTCCAAATGCCATCATTGTTTTTGCGAAGCAATTTGAAAATAGGCTCACATGTTGTGGTCAATTGCACTATGAACCTGGCAATATAATTTATCCGACCCAAAAATCCTCTAACTTCTTTTTGTGTTTGCGGATGCAACATTTCCAGAATTGCCTTAACTTTGTCAGGGTTGACCTTGATACCTTCTTGGCTAACCACAAATCCTAACAATTTACCAGAGGTTGCCCCGAATATACATTTGCTCGGATTGAGCTTGAGCTGGAACTTTCTCAATCGATCGAACAACTTGCGGAGAACGATTGTGTGTTCTTCCTCCTCTTTCGACTTGCCAATTATATCATCTACATACACTTCAATCTCCTTGTGCAACAAATCATGGAATAAAGTAACCATGGCTCGCTGGTAGGTGGCCCCAGCATTTTTCAAACCAAACGGCAAAACTTTGTAGCAAAATGTTCCCCACAATGTAATAAATGTAGTTTTTTCCTTATCTTCAGGTGCCATTTTTATTTGATTGTAGCCTGAAAAACCATCCATAAAAGAGAAGGTAGAAAAACCAGCAGTGTTATCTACCAACACATCAATGTGAGGGAGTGGAAAATTATCTTTAGGGCTTGCTTTGTTTAAATCCCTATAATCCACACACGTCCTAACTTGCCCATTCTTCTTTGGCACAGGAACAATGTTTGCAACCCATTCAGGGTAATTGGACACAGTCAGAAATCCAGCATCAATTTGTTTCCTGACTTCATCCTTTATCTTAATTAACATGTCTGGCTTCATCTTTCGCAACTTTTTCCTTACTTGTTTGCACTCAGGTTTGAGTGGTAAATGATGCATTACAATATTCGTGTCTAGTCCAGGCATGTCTTGATAGGACCAAGCAAAGATATCGACATATTCTGTGAGCAAATCAATAAGCTTTTTGCGAGTTTCTGTAGAGACATTAGCACCAATTTGAACCTCCTTGACTTCTGCTTGTGATCCCAAGTTAATTATCTCTGTTAACTCTTCATGGGGGCCCAACGCTTTTTCCCCTTCCTCTATCATTTCTAACAACTCAGCACTAGGTTCAAAATCTTCTTCTTCCTCGTCAGACTCAACATTGTGTATAGGAATATCAAGTTCGTATTGAGAATCGTTTGCACATTCAATCTCAGTATTACTGCTTAAGATGTTGATAATTTGGAAAAAAGAAGAAAAGAAGAGTAAATATTTTGCCCTGGAGAGTGTAATTATGCAATAGCAAAAGGAAATGAACTAAAACCTTCATTGAATGATGAAATTTACTATTGAATGATGAAATTTACTTGAACACATAGAAAGAAGTCTGGAAAATGAAATGAGTAAAATGACTAACCTAACTTGAAATTGAAAATTGAAATTGCAAAAAACAATAAAAAAGTGGTCAATTACTTTGACATATTAACAGCAAATGACGGTAATTCAATAGCACTCCAATTGTTGAGCTCGAAGTTTTCTGGGCACGGGTAGATCCATGGACCAAATTCTTCCTCTTTAGTCACTACTGCAACTGCAAAATCTCCTGGACGAATTATACCAGCACTTTCAAATGAGTGGTAGAGATGAGGGATGACTTTTTCCCCATATTCTGGTTCACGACTTTCAAATCTGGCCAAACGCCTATCTTTTTCTCGCTTCTGTACCCTGATCATATCTGCTTTATCCGGCTTATACCCAAGCCCAAATCTTTTTGTATTTTTTTATAGGCTTAAAACATCATCTAAACGACTGTTGCTTTCTTTGAACGTCTTGACTGAAGATTGAGATTTAGATTTCTTGCCTTCCCCATATAGTGTTGTAGCACTTGCCACCTCGAATGCTTGAAATGATGACTCAAAAGCTTCCTCTGCTGCATCAATATATGGCATTGAAGCTAGCCTAGAAACCAAGATATCCTCCTGACCAGATACAATTACTAGGCTCCTTCCAATTGAAAATTTAAGTTTCTGGTGCAGCGATGATGGCACAGCTCCTACAGAATGTATCCAAGGTCGCCCTAATAAGAAACTGTAAGCAGAGGGGATATCCATAACTTGGAAGGTTATGTTAAATGTGCATGGGCCGATTTGTATTGGAATCTCAATGTCACCCACCACCTGACTGCGTGCCCCATCGAAGGCCCTTACTACTACGGTACTTGGCCTCATATGGGACATATCCACTGGCAATCTTTCGAGCGTTGATTTTGGCATTATGTTCAAAGAAGACCCATTATCCACCAGGACTTTTGCTACTAAAAAGTTCTTGCACTTGACTGAAATATGAAGTGCCTTCGTGTGTCCTGTGCCTTCGGGCGGTATCTCATCATCAGTGAAAGTTATGGTGTTGTGAGCAGTTATATTCCCCACGATATTATCTAGACCATCTGAAGTGATGTCTTTGGAAACATATGCTTGATTCAAAGCTTCCAATATCGTGTCTCGATGCGAATCAGAGGATAACAACAAAGATAATATGGAAATCTTAGCAGGCGTCTGAGCTAGCTGTTCCACTACTTTGTATTCACTTTGCTTAACCAACTTTAGAAATTCTTGAGTTTCTTCTTCGGACACAGTCTGTTTGCCCCTTGATTTCTTCATCACTGTTGTTTCTTTAGGCTTGACATTGCTACCTGTGTTACTTTCGACTTTCTCATTTTTCTCTTCTATTGTATTCTTCGAGCACTTCAATAACTGATCTGGAGTGTAGGATTTCCCACTCCGTGTTACGCCTCCCGTTCCGGAAATGTTGTCAACTGGAAGTGAGGGCGTTTCTGAGTTAATAGTTACTTTGTACTCATAACTCCATGGTACTGCCTTAGAACTCTTGTACTTGAAAGGAGTCGGCACCTGAATGGTGATCGACTTTGGATCATGAGTAGTAGTTTTCTCACGGTAATAGATCGTGAGTGGCTTTAGTTTGAAAGATGGATTCAAATTTTCTTTAGGCAACAATTCTTCCACGGCGCCTATTTCATTATCCTGGTGATGGGCTTGGGCAACCACAAGAAATTTTGAATCCACCAGTTCTTGGATCCTTTTATGAAAACGGTGACATTGTTCCAAAGAATGTCCCTTTGCCCCAGCATGAAATAGGCAAGTCAGATTATCATCAAATTCTTCTTGAACAAGGTCCTTGTGTGCATACTTAATTGATACATATCCGTTAACGAGGAGAATCTCAAAAAGCTTCTCCTTGGGAGTCTTGATCTTTGTAACATCTGCCTTCTTGATAATATCCTGACACTGATCTATTGCATTCACCTGGTGGTTTGGTAAAGGATTATTATCAACATTGGGCCCCTCCTCCTTTTTGAAATTTAACCATCCGGCCTTAATGAGCTCTTGCACCCTATACTTCAAAGCAGTGCAATTTTCTGTAGAATGCCCAACAGCACCTGCATGGTAATCACACCTTGCATTGGGATCATACCATCTTGGATAAGGGGGTTGCAGTGGAGCAACAGGCTTGGGTGCCAACTGATGGTTCTGAATTAACTGAGGCAAGAGCTCAGTATATGTCATCGGAATCGGATAGAATTGGACTTGCTTGTAAGGTGATCGATTATTTTGCTGACCTGGAGTGACTGGTTGTTGTTGCCTTCGAGACTGAAAGTTTTGATTCATTTGGGGTCTGGTATTTTGGCCATAAAATGGGGAGTATTGCGCTGATGCATTATTCACCTGGTGTGGATAATATCCGTACGTAGGTAAATAATTCGAAGGATATTGTGTGATGGGTTGATGGATTTGTCGATGGGACTTATCCACCTTCCCTATCATCTGTACTTCTCCCTCCTTCTTTTTTGAAGTATTGCTCTTCTTCGTGCTTGAGGATTCAGCAGTTTTGGCTATTCTACCATGTTTGATCCCGTACTCAATTCTTTCTCCAATTGTCATGATATCAGAGAAATTGGTTGACGCACTTCCAATCATATGTTCATAGAATGGGGACCTTAAGGTATTGATGATCATGGCAGAAAGCTCTTTATCCGTTAAAGGGGGGTTGGACTTGAGCTGTCGTATCCCGCCACCTTTGAGCATAATCTTTAAAGTCTTCAGTACTCTTCTTTTCCATCCTCTGTAAGTCCAGTCGGTCGGGAGCCAAATCAATATTGTGCTTGTACTGTTTGAGGAAGGAATCAGCCAAGTTCTTCCATGTGACAACATGTGAACTATCCAACTGCATATACCAACGGGCAGCAGCTGGAACCTTTAAGCTATCCTGAAAGCAATGTATGAGCAGCTTATCATTATGAACGTGCGCTGCCATCTTCCTACAGTACATAACAATGTGACTTTTAGGGCATGTTGTCCCGTCATATTTTTCAAATTCAGGAAGTTTGAATTTTGGTGGGATCACAACGTCTGGAACTAAACATAATTGAGTGGCATCCATGTTTCCAAAAACACTAGTGCCCTCAACCGCCCTTAACCTTTCCTCTAGAACTTCAAGTTTTTCATTAGAGGGTGTGGCTAACTCGTTTTTTACTTCTAGGTCATCCAAGTTGGGGACCGCAAAAGGTATTTTTGAAAATTCTGGCTTGAAATAAGAAGCACCAGCTTGGCTTGCCATGGGTAATTGGGAAATTTGACCTTCTTTAAATGATGGAAAAGGGTATTGCCCAACAGGTATGTCATATAAAGGGTTGTAGGAAGTATGTTGTGGCATGGACGTTTCTGCTGTCGTACGAACATGTGAAGCGAAACTAGGTGGAAATGGTAGGCCAGCTTGAGGGTTTCCAATCGGAGTGTCTGGTGCAGTTGTATCTGCAATCATTTTGCCCTTTTCCAAAGCGGCAATGATTGCATCAACCTTTTCCCTGATTTCCTCGATGTCCCGCTTAGTCTTCTCTTGTTCACCCTTTTCTTCCATAATCCTTGCTCTACGCCTAGTGTGGTAGACTCTTGTTGAACCAGCTATTTTATTGTTCTGTTTTTATTTTTAAAAGAAAAGTCTTAGAGAAAGTAAAAAGAAATAGAAGAAAGAAAAGTATGAGATGCATGAATGAATGAAATTTTATTATTGAAGGACAAAAACAATGAATATATCTACAAAATAAACAATTGGAGAATTGGAAAACAAGAAGACAGGGAACATTAATGAAAGTGACTAAAGTACCCAAGGTCTCTACGAATCATCCCTAAAAACTCAAACGACTCCTCCGCATTAGAGGCCATAGGTGATGTATTCTCTCGCAGATCCCTTGCCCATTCTGAAAATCCTCGGGCTCTCCTAGCCATGATCTTGATAGTGTTCATGGTTCGACTTACTTTCCCAAGAATTATCTGCATGTCATCTCTCATAGTGGCATAATCTCCCCTTAATGAGGAGTATTTCTCCTCTAATTGTCCTCTCTCTAGTGACAACTGTTCGCTTGCCCTTTGAAATGCTTGGAGCTGACGTTCCAACGAGCTTGAATAACTTTTAAAAGCTTCAGACTTTTCTGACTGAGCCTGTATATTCACGCGTAGATTGTCCAACGTTCGCCTTAGAGCAGTATTGGCTTCTTCAAACTCGATAAGTTATGTTTTCTGCTTGTTGATGGTTTCATTTAATTCCGAAACTAACTCTAAGAGAGTCTCTTTGCCTCTTGAAAGGTCTTTGATCTTATCCTCTTGTGAACGAGTTGTCCTTCGCAATGCAGTATTTTCATTCCTCAAAGCGTGATTCTCCTTAATCAATCTTCTATTCTCCTCGTCCAATATATCATAATCTCTTTCCCGCTTGGCTCGGTTTTTTGAAACTCTCTCTACTTTTTCGAGTTTGCCACTAGCTTGAGTTACCTGGTCCATCAAACGTTTGACCTCTTGCTGTAATTTTTCATTTTCTAGTTTCAATGTTTGATTTCTTCCCACTAACTCATTCCGCTCTGTCGCTAGCTGGCTAGGCTTATCTACTGCTCTACTGGATGATTCTCCCACATTGTCACGAGTCGTAATTTGGATCTTACTCCTCTTAATGCGCCATTGCAGATATTCTGGAGTAACTCCCTCATAGTGACTATTGTCATTTATCCTTCTAACTGTTCTCCAGGAAGTCAGCACTTGTCGCTTCTTCTCGTTAGAATCCTCGCAACTGTAGGAAAATTCTAATTTATGCAGACCATGAGTTGTTGGTATGAATTGTTTAAACCAACTTTGTCGCAAGGCCAACAACGGAGCATAATGGACGCATCCCCATGGGCCTACTAGAGGAACTGTGTGGAAGCTCCCGCATCTTAGATTAAGGCTTTTAGGGGCATCCAATGTGCCTTCCAAATCACATGCTCTAATTTGGAATTCGAAAAGAAAGACACCCATGCTTCTTTCCTCGGAAAACTTGAGTTCCATGGGGCCGTGCCAAATTCTGCAATTGTACTCCTTGTTAGATTCCACGTTCTGCTGAAGTTGATTTTTGGACAGCCAAAATCTTCTGGGAACTTAAAATGACTATGCACCCAAATATAGAGTAAGGGCACACAACATCTCAACTTCCCGCCTTTGTTGGACTTACAGTAATTGAGCGTCCGAACCGTTTCCGCTAGAAGAGGTATGGCTGGATCCACCCCTTGCTCAATGCCGAAGAATAACTTCAAAACATCACCGTCCACATATCCTTTAACTCTGGGATACAAGACCATCCCGTAGATGCACAAAGCTAACAGCACCAGGCCCCTTTCTTCATTTTTGTGTTTGCGAGCGAGTTCTGTTAGATAATCTGCAGATATAGACTCTTCAACCCCTTTCACTTTCACATTTTTCTGCACTTCCTTTAGGTGTACAGCTAGAAATCTGGATAAAGTTCTCTTTGCAGTTAGTTGTGGGTTGAAACAATAGATCATTTCTCCACCTTTTTCTTCAATGTTCAGCATCGTATGGTATTCCTCAATGGTCGGGACTAAGTCGAAATCTTGAAATACGAAACAACTGTAGGCCGGGTCCCAGAATTCTAACACAGCCTGGACGGTGAACCGATTAACTGGAATATACATGAGGTCTGCAATATGGTCGTATCTCTTTGAGAACAAAAATCTTCTTTCTGGCGTTAAACCTTCCCAAATGGCTTTCAGCTCCCCTAGCTCGTTAGCAATGATCTGAACTTGACTTGAGAAGGATGACGACACGAGGCTTTTAAAAGGCAGATTATCCCCATGCTTTAGTTGTGTCTGCTCTGCCCATTGTAGCACAGTACTCAACTCATCATACTCAGAGGAAGATGACCGTATCGACTCTATGGGCACGTTGGCATTCATTTTGTTCCCTTTTGGAGAAAAAGAAAATGTAAGAAAATAATAATTAACTACCGCTTTAAATTAAAATAGATTTTTCATGCGCCTACACGGGAGCATTCGCAATCCCCTCGAAGGTCGACATTACTTCATCTAAAAAAGCAAGATAGTACCATGAAGAAATGAATTTAATTTGAAAATGTGAGAAAACTACTTAATGTCGTGAAAAATGGGGAGGACCTTTCATGTGCCTACACGGGAGCATTCGCAATCCCCTCGAAGGTCGACACTACTAATTCCAAAACATGATGCAGGACCCAAACTAAATGGTATGGCTAAACTAAATACTAAATTCAACTTCAAATGGAGTAAAGGGAAAAAAAAAAACGCTTCTTGGGATAAACTCTTTTTTAGGAAAATAAAAAAAAGAAAATGGAGAGTAAAAATCTAAAATGGAAAGAATGTAGAAATATTTACTTCTCCAATTAAACAAAATAGAAAGACTTTTTTAGAAAACAAGTTTTTCCTCTTAAAGAAAGTTTTTTGTTTTGACAAGACTTCAATTTCTTAAAAACTCTTTTTAAACAAAAAAAATAAAATGAACTCTTTAACCAATCTTACAAAAACTTCTTTGTCTTGTCAAAATTAAACTTTTTATTTAAAAGAAAACCCCTCTTTCAAAACAAAAATTAAGCTAAAAAAAAAAAAATCATGTAAACAAAACTTGAACTTTTATTTTGACAGAACTTTTAACTCTTTAGAATTTCAAGCAAAGTCTTAATTTTAAACTTCAAAGAATTTCTATTCATGAAAAAACTTAAATTCTTTTTTTTAAAAAAAAAACATTTTTTTTTAAAAAAAACAATTTCAAATTTAGTTTTCAAAGAATTTTTCTCTAGACAAAACTTAAAATGTTTGAAAAGAAAACAGTTTTTTTAAAAAAACAAAGTTAAACTTTTTTAAAGAATTTTCTTTGAAAAAAAACTTTACTCCTTTAAAAGAGAACTTTTTTTTTTACAAAGTCTAAGCTTTTTTTAAAAAATAATTTTTATTCTTGACAAAAACTTAAATTCTTGAAAAGAAAACCTTTTTTTTTTAAAAACAAGTTTAAACTTTATTTTTCAAATAATTTTTATTCTTGACAAAAACTTAAATTCTTGAAAAGAAAACCTTTTTTTTTTTTAAAACAAGTTTAAACTTTATTTTAAAAGAATTTTCTTTTACAAAACTTAAATTCTTGAAAAGAAAACTTAAAGTTTAAGCCCTTTTTTTTTTTTTTAAAACAAGAAAAAAAAAACAAGTGACAACTAAAAGAGTGGACTTTGAAACCTATGACAATACAAAATGATGACATAAATATGAAGTGAGGTAGAGAAATTCTAACCCTAATGGATAAAAAGAGGTCCCCAAATTAATCCAAGTGTTATAAAATAACAAATGAACTAACTTGATTGAGGATTTTTTATGCGCCTGCACGAGGACAATTATGTCCCTTCGAAGGTCGACACTACTACATCCTCGATCCTAATCCTAAAGGTAAAGCCCGGGTATAGAGTTGTGGTTGTGTGTGATATGCATGACAATATAATATGAATTAACCATGCATTCATTAAAGCACAAAATATATTCACACAAGTCACTCCAATAATAACTATGCATAAAATAAGATGGACCACATAATAAATAAATAAATAACAAAATGAATCGAATAATAAAATTAAAAAAACGACATTGACCCTCTTAAAAAAAAGTCCCCAGTGGAGTCGCCAAGCTGTCGCAACGTCATCGCGACGCGGAGCGGCTGACGTCCTTTCCTAAGGATCTCTTTCGAGGTGAGAGGTTTGGAGTCGCCACCAATCATCTTGGGGTGTGATTGGTCACCCATTTTAAAAAAAGTGGTCTTTGAAAACCAAAAATTAGGTTCAGGGATCAGTTGTGTGTAGGGAAGGTGTTAGCACCCTACAACACCCGTTTGAAAACATTTTATTTTATTACTCGATTTCATTAAACAAAAGGTTCGTGTCTTAACGAAAATAAACAAAAAAAAAAATTAATTGTCTCACTAATTTCACCTTATCTTTAAATAAAGTAAGGATTTAATTTTGTGAGTGGGGTTAACCCATGACTTTATTATCATGTAAAAATTTCCTAATTAAAGAAAATATTTCACCTCAAGAATTTGAAAATTATTTCAACTCCGTCATAGGCTATACATGAGCTAATTTGTCTATTACCTCACATTTCAAAAATAAAATGTGAAGTAATAATCATGAGTGGTATGACACCATTCAATGGAAAAATATTTTTTCATTTTTAAATCAAATTCAATTAGAAATTCATTTGGAATTACTAAAGTAAAACTATTTTGAAGTTCATTTGGAAAATCCAATTTAGAATCAAATCGGAGTTGATTTGAAAATTTTCTAATTTAAGATCCAATTGAAATTTTGATTGCCAAAATAATTGACTAGTTAAACTTTAGGCTAATTTCCAGGCAGGGTGTTCCCTTTCGGTCAGCTTAAATACCCGTTCTTAGACAAAGTTAGCATTAAAGTTTTCATAATCAATCTATTTTAACCATTCAAAATATTAAATAATGTTTTTGAAATTTGATTTAACCTTTCCAAAATCGAAATTGATTTCCAATTTAGTTTAAAATTGAAATTGATTTTCAATCTAAGACCAAAAGACATTGACTTGGAAACTTTAATTTAGAACCAAATTGACATTTATTGGAAAATTCCAAATCACTTTGAAACTCTATGAATTCAAGATTAAAACCAATTGAGGGTGAAAATTGAAAATTAGCATTAAAGTTTTCATAATCAATCTATTTTAACCATTCAAAATATTAAATAATGTTTTTGAAATTTGATTTAACCTTTCCAAAATCGAAATTGATTTCCAATTTAGTTTAAAATTGAAATTGATTTTCAATCTAAGACCAAAAGACATTGACTTGGAAACTTTAATTTAGAACCAAATTGACATTTATTGAAAAATTCCAAATCACTTTGAAACTCCATGAATTCAAGATTAAAACCAATTGAGGGTGAAAATTCAAATAAAATTCCAATTGAAATTCATTTGGGCAATTCCAAATTGAAATTCATTTGTAAATGTCAAAATGAAATCAAATTAAAAACAAACAAAAGTTGAAATCCCAAATTAAATCCAATTAAAAATTTATTATAAAATTCCAAATTAATTATTGAAACCAATGGAAGGAAAGTTTAAAATCGTCTTTAAAAAAAAAAAAAAAAATCAAGTGAAAATCAAATTGAAAATCTTAGTTCAAATGTCATTTGTTTGAAATTCATTTGAGCATTTCAAAACCCTTTGAAATTCATTTGAACAATTCAAATTAAAGTAAAATTCAAAACATTAAAATTTCCATTTTAAAGAAAATTGAATTTTCTAATTACAAACTAGTGAACATTTATTAGGAAAATACAAATTCAAATTCAAATTAGAAATTCTATGTTAGAATCCACCTAAAATTAATAAGAAAGACAATTAAAGTTGAAAATGTCATATTAAAATCAAATTGAAATTGGTAATAACAATTCAATTTAAAGCCAATTAAAATTAGTTTGGAAACTCCCAAATAAACTCTAATTGAAATTAGATAAAAAAACTTTCAACTAATATCCAATTAAAGTTCTTTAGAAATCTAAAATAAATAAATTTAAATTTATAATTAGAAAATGAAATAAAATAAATTGCAATTGATTTGGGAAACTCAAATTCATAGCCAAAATGAAAAATGAAAAAATTTGGATACATAAAAAAATAAAAAAAAATAATAAAAGAATTTAAAAATGTGGGACCCACCTTATTCACTTTTCTCTTTCTTCTTCCCCAACTTCCTTCCCTCTCTTTTTCTTTTTTCTCTTCCACTTTCCCTCATTTAGGAGCCTTGTTGGAAATAAAATAAAGCGGCGGCACGGTGGCGGTACGACAGTGGCGGCGGCGACAGTGGTGGCGGCAACGGCGGTACGGCTGTAACGCCCCAGGATTTTAGAAGCTAAACCAGCGACATTACTAACTCCTAGACCAAAACAAACCGTGAGCACCGAAAATTTCGGCAGCATAACGGCGTACATTGGACTAACCCAAAATTTTCTTTAACCTGTTAAGCGATGAAACACTTCTAATTAACTTGAATCAACAACTCCACCATACTGCAACACAGCAGAACTCCACAGAACTGACAGCCAGACAGGCCACACATCAACAACTACTAACTAACCAGAAACACAACTATAACGGAGCTGATAACAATAATACATTCAGACAAGCTTAATGATTATCCACTAAAAGAATAGATGATTCTCCTTTAAACAATAACAACTAACTCTGGAGTAAAACGAAAGCAACCAGATGTAAGTCTATCAGGACAACAACTGTCCAACCAATGAAGACAATACTACCCTACCCAGGTTAAACAACAAGCGATTTAGCATGAAAGTAAAATGAAAATAGCGCAACTAGCTATGGTCATCCCTCGAACACCTCCTCTGCATCACCATGGTCCACGCAGTCCTCATAACCTGCAACGTCTGGTAGTTGGGGGGAGAGAGGGGGTCAGTACACTAAGGTACTGGTAAGCAGCCCCTACCTGAGAAGCCATCAAACAGCAAACAACAAACGACATGCTTTCCATGCGCAAACAACATGCTTTTACAAGCGATAAACACAATGACATGCTCAAAACTAGTAAAACGAATGACTCTCCTAAGCCATAACTCATGCATCTTTCTATATGCAACTTGCTAACCACTCAAGCTCCACGAGCTCGCTCAACGCTCTTATTTAGCCCTCACATGGCTCTCCAAGACTGATCCTTCGAGTCGCACTGTCCCCTGACCATTTGTACCCAGGGCCACAATGCTCTCTACGGAGCTCGGCGTTTGACCCTTGACCATTTGTACCCAAGGCCTCAAACTGTGCATCGCCCCTTGACCATTTGTACCCAAGGCGCACCGATGACTTAGCAAGGTATTGGCCCTTCCCCAGGCACCCAACACATGCTCTCTAGACTCATCACACCGACCCTTGACCATTTGTACCCAAGGCCTCGATGCTCCTCTTAAACCAATGGTGACGTGCCACCCCTCGACCATTTGTACCCGAGGTGCACTGACACTCACCCAACTTTCTTTTCTTTCACACTTTAGGTCCCTGACCTATAACTCACATCTACTAGAATGCATATGCCCTGCAACATGCTTCTAGACTCATGCATCATGCCCACTAAGCATATACGTGCGACTACACATGCTCTCGTCCATGCTTAACTCATATGCAACAAACCAACATGCTTACAACCAATCAACACGCAACAACAGTCATGCTTTTCAACGGTAACATACATATATACGTATACTCAGAGAAGCAAGAAACATAAGAGAAATTATAAAGCGAGTAAACATTTAGCATGCATCACACAGTCAAGCAGACTCCAACAAGTAAGAACTACTTACCGGAATCTCTAATGCTCCTAAACGATCCTAAAGGACTAAGGGAAACAACCGGAAGAGCCTAAAGAGCTCCAACTACAAGCAACAATTACCAAGGGTTAGGAATTGATAAACAACACCCTAGAGACTTAATAAAGGAAGGTAAAGGGTGCTGGAATTTACCGTTCAGCGTCCGAAAGACCTCGAACACGTGCTGTCCAGCAAGCGAAGAGGTTTAAAACCACTTGCTTAGAGGCCCTAAGCACTGGGTGTTCAAGTCTAAGGCTCAACGGATGATGGGTCACAAGGCAAGAATGATTTCGAACCCAAGACGACTCCGAACAGCGCTGGAAAAACAAGAAACCAACCACGACACTAAATTCTAAGGCCGAATAAGAGTGGGTAATCCAAATTTAAATTCGAACAATCATGGGTCACGATGAAACTTACCGAAAACGCTAAACAATGCCGCAATGACCCAAAACGGGGTCGAACACCACTGGACAGCAGCGAAATTGCGAATGACGGGGCCCCGAACTGCTACCTGCGTGAGATTTAACCAAAACCACGCAAGGATTCTTAGATCAGGCCTTAACCAACCTATAAGGAGGAGGAAAACGGCTTACCCACGAGCCTATAGGGCTGAAAACGCAAGGAGACAACACGAACACAGCGAGACGGAATAGCGCGAAGGCTTTACGCGCGGCTCACGGCTGGCGGCGACCTTCACGACGGCTGGGCTTCACGAGCGCTCGAGCTGGGACGGAAAACGGCGAGAGAGATAGAGAGGAAGAAGAGTTGCTGCTGGCGGCGACGGCGGCTGCTCGCTTGGAGAAGAAGACGCGCGGAGAGATAGGGGCGCTGCGACGAGAAGGCGACGGCTTGAGGCTCGAACGGCGGCGACGCTGAAGCTTCACGGCAAAGGCAAGAAGAAATCGAGAGGGGGGCTGGACGCACGCGGGAGAGAGGGCTGAAGGGAGGGAGAAAGAGTTTAGGGTTTTTTTTCCCTTATTTCCTTATTCTTTTCTTTTAAAAGAACCTAAGAGAAGAAATCCCAATTTAATTAGGAATAAGGTCTTATCTAGGATTTTATTTAAAAACCCTAACTTAATCCCTAAAAGACTTGGGAGGAAAAATAACTCGATTGATAAAAGAGTTTAGGCCTTTTTGATATTTAAAATAAATATCAAATGTTAAACCTCTAACTTTAGGAATTTAAAGATTTAATTAAAAATCTCTTTCCCCTAAATTTTAGAAATTAGCTTAACGACCCAAGGCTAAACTTATTCTAATTTTCCATATTAGAATAAGAACGCCCAATAAATTCAAAAAACGGCTTGATTCCGAAACGCGGGGCGTTACAATCTCCCCACCTTAAGAGCTTTCGTCCTCGAAAGACTCCAGCTCGAACAACTCAGAGAATTAGGCTCAAACTTCACCTACTTCTTCCTGGTAGCTCCTTCCGCTCTATGTTTCGCCCATAGCTCTTCTACCAAAACATCGATCTATCTTCTCAAACCTTCGCTTCCTTGGATAGAACCTTGACAGACTTCTCCACCACAAATGTCAAGTCCTCGATCGACGACAGGGGTTCAGAATTCACACATGCGAAGGATTACGCACGCATTTCACAACGTGGACACATAGACACATCATGCACAGTTGACGTGGTCGGAGATAACGCCAACCTGTAAGCAACAACTCGATGCGCTCCAAGACCTCATAAAGACCAATGAACCCACGCTAAGCTTCTTATCAACAAGCAAAGAACCCTTTCGACGACACCACGTGCCAGAACACATGATCACCCAAAACTGAACTCCAGAACTCGAAAGAGCTCACCTAACCACACTGGTGGACTGGCCTTGACTCCAACTCACACTCCACAAGGCACTTAACACCAGAGGCTTTTGCTCCGCAAACCCTTTCCTTCTAGGATTCCAAAGCTCAAAACTGAGGCACAAAAGGAACAGTTGTGTATGCATTACAACAACTCCTGGGACGAGTTGTGTTGAGCATACAACCCTTGAAGCAAAACTCGCTTACCGGCAACTAGACCAAGTGCATTAAGAACACTAAAGGTCTGACAAAATCCAGATCGAACTCGGATCTTGCACGATCTACCGGAACTTAGCCATATGCATGAGAAAGCCAACTTCACTAGCAAAGTTGGAGCTAAGCTAGCTGCTTCAGCACGACACACATGATGCTCATTCTAACGATGCCACTTGAAGAACACATGCCGCTAACGACAACTTAAACCTTTGAGCTTGACATAACCACAACCCACCTTTAATGACCTCAAGAATGCTCATCTCGGTCCTACGGAAGGCTTCATCAACACTTCACCAACTTAAACTCACTTAGTTGGTAAGTTTCAACCCCAACTTCAAACAGGCATTACTGAAGAAGGAAACAACTACTTCGGAACGGCTTCCGCTGCACCAACTCACCTTTTTCAAACCATCCTTCAAGAACGGCTACGAGATGGAACTTCCTTATAACTGCACACCAAGGTAACTTGTCAAGACGACAACTGACGTGGTGGTCATGACTCGATACAGATTCTCACTATCTCCTTGGCTTTGGATTGAGGTCTCTCTGCATGAGGGAAATGCTCTAACTCTTGGTTTGAGAACCAACACCATTGAGCATCGCCACGAGCAAGTCCAAAAACCTTGAGACTCGATTCACGAAACCCAAGCAACGGCAAGGCTATCCATGAGTCCGAAGACATAGCAGAAGCTTGCAACGTTCAATCACACTTGGATTCTTAGGCATCCTCTTGAACGAAAATACCTTGACCTCCATCAGAGATTGGATGCAAACTATCCTAAGGAAACTTTCTGCTAAACTCAAAGGAAATCTTCAACTCCTTAGAAACCAGACGACACCAATCGAACCTTGAACGAACTGAGGAACAGAGGATCTAAACACCACGAAGCACCCATAAGAGTTGCAAAGCTATTTTAGCCCGAAGACCTCACAACAAGCTTGCAACACTCAAACTTGATTTTGAAAGCCACTTTGGAACAAAGATTCCATGATCCCAACTAAGAAGCTAGATCACAAAATTATTCTTGGAAAATCCCTTTTTCCCTTGAAGCTAGCCTATACAGGGAAATTAAAATAACAAGGCACCAAAAGAGGATACCCTAGCAATTCTAGCTTCAAGATTTGCTGACAAACAATGCCAAAAAAAACGAAGGAATGATCCATGCATACTCACATCAACGAACAGATATGCACAAGACAAGCATAAATCATAAGAACAAGATTTCAGAACCAGAAGATATAAACTTAAGAAGAGAAGGGATTACTAACCTTGAGCGAGGGGTACGCTAACTCCCCACCTTAGGAGCTATCTTCATCATCAGAATCGTCGACATCGTAAAGCTCTGGGTATTCTGCCTTGAGTTCCTCATCGGTGACACAGGGCAAGAACTCCTCAGCGTACGCACTAGATCTTGACGAAGAACTTCTGACCTTCTGACTAGCTGCAAGCACTTCCACTTCGCTCTTCTTCTTGGCACCAGATGACGTGCCAACCTCTTGGGACTGCTCCGTCCTGGGGATGTCCCTATCCAGCATCCGAGCGCTCGCTAAGGCTGCTGCAAAGGTGGTCGGTCGACCAAGCCGGACCAAACCTCGAATTTCTGCGCGGAGCCCATTAACGAATCGGTTGATCCTAATCTCCTCGGTGGCAACCAACCCTGGGACTCGGCAGGATAACTCTTCAAACCTTCTGGCGTACTGCTCCACAGACAAGGTCCCTTGAACAAGAGAGACAAACTCTGCTTCTTGCTCAACACCAGCAAAACGACAACCAAAATGGTCCCGCACAAGACCTTTGAACCCCGACCAGGAAATGGGATTCTCTGGGCGGTTCTCGGTTTGACCCACAACGTTCCACCAAGTGCGTGCGTGGCCTTTGAGCATAAAGGCAGCTACTTGGACCCGCTGTTGGGCATTAGCTCCAAGAAATTGAAATATCGCTTCCAATGCGGCGGTCCATTCTACCACTGCTTCAGAACTATCCGAGTGCCCATCGAATGAAGGAGGCTTTGCCTTCATGAAGCTCTTGATAAACTGCACATCTTCGCCATGAGCAGGAGCTCCATTTGCACCGACGTGCTGCAGGTTGTTCAGGAACGCATTGCCAAGCATCGCCTGCAATGCCTCTGCTGCCAGCACAGGAGGCGCTGGGGGAGGAACAGGAGGATTCGCCTCAGGATGCGAATTAACCTCGGGAACGTCGGGGGGGCCAGAACGTCCACTACCTTGACTGCTACTGGAACTCATCGCTGAAAGGAAACGATGAACTCACTTAAGGAACACTCCTTAGAACTAGAATAGAAGGGGTTAACCTCAGACTAAGGCATAACCCTAGGCTCAAAACGAACAACCTAAGCCTGCTAACAAGCAACATCGCACAAACAATCACAAGGAAAACCAAAAGCTATCTAGCCAACTATGGGAGCATCCTAACCTAGCTACCATACAACAAGCAACATAGGAAAACAACATGCTCAACAAGGCATACAAGTCACGCAATAGGGAAACAAGCAAGCCACAATAATTATGCAAACAATACAGTAAATCAAAAGAATCATGGCAACATATTAATATCTTAACCAGACCAACGTACCTGGTGATGGAGAGGAGAACGAGGAAGACCATAACCCTAAACAACCAAACAACCTAGATTTCCTAGGCCAGTCTACAGGAACAACTCTGCTCTGATACCAACTGTAACGCCCCAGGATTTTAGAAGCTAACCCAGCGACATTACTAACTCCTAGACCAAAACAAACCGTGAGCACCGAAAATTTCGGCAGCATAACGGCGTACATTGGACTAACCCAAAATTTTCTTTAACCTGTTAAGCGATGAAACACTTCTAATTAACTTGAATCAACAACTCCACCATACTGCAACACAGCAGAACTCCACAGAACTGACAGCCAGACAGGCCACACATCAACAACTACTAACTAACCAGAAACACAACTATAACGGAGCTGATAACAATAATACATTCAGACAAGCTTAATGATTATCCACTAAAAGAATAGATGATTCTCCTTTAAACAATAACAACTAACTCTGGAGTAAAACGAAAGCAACCAGATGTAAGTCTATCAGGACAACAACTGTCCAACCAATGAAGACATTACTACCCTACCCAGGTTAAACAACAAGCGATTTAGCATGAAAGTAAAATGAAAATAGCGCAACTAGCTATGGTCATCCCTCGAACACCTCTTCTGCATCACCATGGTCCACGCAGTCCTCATAACCTGCAAAGTCTGGTAGTTGGGGGGAGAGAGGGGGTCAGTACACTAAGGTACTGGTAAGCAGCCCCTACCTGAGAAGCCATCAAACAGCAAACAACAAACGACATGCTTTCCATGCGCAAACAACATGCTTTTACAAGCGATAAACACAATGACATGCTCAAAACTAGTAAAACGAATGACTCTCCTAAGCCATAACTCATGCATCTTTCTATATGCAACTTGCTAACCACTCAAGCTCCACGAGCTCGCTCAACGCTCTTATTTAGCCCTCACATGGCTCTCCAAGACTGATCCTTCGAGTCGCACTGTCCCCTGACCATTTGTACCCAGGGCCACAATGCTCTCTACGGAGCTCGGCGTTTGACCCTTGACCATTTGTACCCAAGGCCTCAAACTGTGCATCGCCCCTTGACCATTTGTACCCAAGGCGCACCGATGACTTAGCAAGGTATTGGCCCTTCCCCAGGCACCCAACACATGCTCTCTAGACTCATCACACCGACCCTTGACCATTTGTACCCAAGGCCTCGATGCTCCTCTTAAACCAATGGTGACGTGCCACCCCTCGACCATTTGTACCCGAGGTGCACTGACACTCACCCAACTTTCTTTTCTTTCACACTTTAGGTCCCTGACCTATAACTCACATCTACTAGAATGCATATGCCCTGCAACATGCTTCTAGACTCATGCATCATGCCCACTAAGCATATACGTGCGACTACACATGCTCTCGTCCATGCTTAACTCATATGCAACAAACCAACATGCTTACAACCAATCAACACGCAACAACAGTCATGTTTTTCAACGGTAACATACATATATACGTATACTCAGAGAAGCAAGAAACATAAGAGAAATTATAAAGCGAGTAAACATTTAGCATGCATCACACAGTCAAGCAGACTCCAACAAGTAAGAACTACTTACCGGAATCTCTAATGCTCCTAAACGATCCTAAAGGACTAAGGGAAACAACCGGAAGAGCCTAAAGAGCTCCAACTACAAGCAACAATTACCAAGGGTTAGGAATTGATAAACAACACCCTAGAGACTTAATAAAGGAAGGTAAAGGGTGCTGGAATTTACCGTTCAGCGTCCGAAAGACCTCGAACACGTGCTGTCCAGCAAGCGAAGAGGTTTAAAACCACTTGCTTAGAGGCCCTAAGCACTGGGTGTTCAAGTCTAAGGCTCAACGGATGATGGGTCACAAGGCAAGAATGATTTCGAACCCAAGACGACTCCGAACAGCGCTGGAAAAACAAGAAACCAACCACGACACTAAATTCTAAGGCCGAATAAGAGTGGGTAATCCAAATTTAAATTCGAACAATCATGGGTCACGATGAAACTTACCGAAAACGCTAAACAATGCCGCAATGACCCAAAACGGGGTCGAACACCACTGGACAGCAGCGAAATTGCGAATGACGGGGCCCCGAACTGCTACCTGCGTGAGATTTAACCAAAACCACGCAAGGATTCTTAGATCAGGCCTTAACCAACCTATAAGGAGGAGGAAAACGGCTTACCCACGAGCCTATAGGGCTGAAAACGCAAGGAGACAACACGAACACAGCGAGACGGAATAGCGCGAAGGCTTTACGCGCGGCTCACGGCTGGCGGCGACCTTCACGACGGCTGGGCTTCACGAACGCTCGAGCTGGGACGGAAAACGGCGAGAGAGATAGAGAGGAAGAAGAGTTGCTGCTGGCGGCGACGGCGGCTGCTCGCTTGGAGAAGAAGACGCGCGGAGTGATAGGGGCGCTGCGACGAGAAGGCGACGGCTTGAGGCTCGAACGGCGGCGACGCTGAAGCTTCACGGCAAAGGCAAGAAGAAATCGAGAGGGGGGCTGGACGCACGCGGGAGAGAGGGCTGAAGGGAGGGAGAAAGAGTTTAGGGTTTTTTTTTCCCTTATTTCCTTATTCTTTTCTTTTAAAAGAACCTAAGAGAAGAAATCCCAATTTAATTAGGAATAAGGTCTTATCTAGGATTTTATTTAAAAACCCTAACTTAATCCCTAAAAGACTTGGGAGGAAAAATAACTCGATTGATAAAAGAGTTTGGGCCTTTTTTATATTTAAAATAAATATCAAATGTTAAACCTCTAACTTTAGGAATTTAAAGATTTAATTAAAAATCTCTTTCCCCTAAATTTTAGAAATTAGCTTAACGACCCAAGGCTAAACTTATTCTAATTTTCCATATTAGAATAAGAACGCCCAATAAATTCAAAAACGGCTTGATTCCGAAACGCGGGGCGTTACAATATCACATCCGAATGAGAGGGATCCTGAGGACATGGAAACGGTCAAGATAAAGCTTAAAAGAATTGATAGGTACTACCTATACCAACAAGGTGCACCTTCCTTTTCGGTGGCTCAATCATAGGAACTTTGAAGTTAAGCGTGCTTGGCTTGGAGTAGTTCTATGTTGGGTGACCTCCTGTGAATTTTCCTACGAAGCATGTGAGTGAGGACAAAGCATGCTAGAAGGACCCCGTGTTGGTTTGTGGGGACAGTCTTCACTCTTAGAAGCTATTTAAGACGAGTATGGTAACGTCGTCAGGCCGCAGAGGATGTAGGGGAATGCCGGGGCCGTGAGGTGCCGAATCCGGATTCCGAATCCTGGGCCTGGGGCGTTACAACGGCAGTGAGTGGCGGCGTCGGTACGGCGGTGAGTGGCGGCGGTAGCTTTGTTTTTTGGAAAATCCTTCTCCAAACTCTATTTTCCCTCTCAAACTCACTTTCTCTCTCTAAGCTCTCTCACTATTCTTCTTTTTTTTTTTCTTGTGTCCTTGTTGTTCTTCCCTTCCCCTCCATCCTCCATAAGCTCTCATTATATAGTAGAGCTTGGAGGAAGGGGTTGAGAAAAATGGGGAAAGAATGAGAGGTTGGGAGAAAGAGGGGGAGTGAGTTGAGAAAGATGGGGAAAGAATGAGAGGTTGGGAGAAGGAAGGGGGAGAGTTGAGAAAGATGGGGAAAGAATGGGAGGTTGGGAGAAGGAAGGGGAATGGAGAAGAAAAAGGGAGAGGGAGAAAGAATAGGAGAGGTTGGGAGAATGAGGGGGGATGGAGAACGTGGAAAGAGGAGTGAAGGAAAAAAATGAATAAAATAAAATAATAAAATAAAATAAATAAACAAAAATAAAATAAAATAAAATAAACAAAATAAAGAAATAAATTAAATAAAACAAAAAAAAAAAGAAAATAAGATGAAAATGAAAATAAATCATGAAAACTAAAAAACAAAATTTGATAATATGCAAGGAGAGAAATTCGAACCAAAGACCTTGTGATTGTTAATACGACTTTATGCCACTTGAGCTATGCTCTTGTTGACATACCAAAAACAAATTGACTTCCAAACATTGAAAAACTTCAAACATTATTACTAAAATCAAGCCGGACCAAATACGGTGTCTACACTAACCATGAACATGAGTGAAATATTATGTGTGTTTGCATGAGAATCAATGTGTAGAAACTTTACGCAAATGTGAACATGGATCCAAATGCATGACACTCTTGTTCTAAAGATGAACTCGAGATTCTTATGATGAATGAGTGGATATGAGGAATGAGGGTATTAAAAAATTGACACTACTCTATTGTACGAATGGTTCTAACCCTAGATGATGGTCTATGAAGAAAATATTGTGATGAAGGGTGACATGAAGATTATTCTAACCCTAATAAAGTGAGAAATTTGAACCTCCAAGGGTTCAAAAATAATAATTTCAATGTTATAAAATAACAAAGAATTAACTTGAGTGGATATTTTTCATGTGCCTGCACGGGGCAATTATATCCCCTCGAAGGTTGACACTACTTCATCATGACAAGTATGATCCCCAAAGGTCGTGAATGAGATGAACCTAAACTATCTACATGACTCCTAAGACTCAAATATTTGCTAGATGTGCAACTTAAATCTATAAGGAGGAAAGAAAAAAAATCTAAGAATTTTTTCTTTTTCTAAAAGGTATATGGAGAATTTATTTCAAGGTGAAAATTTATCTCCCCAATTTATTTCTTAAAAAAATGGAAAAATAAAAAATTTAAAAGGAGATATTCACTCAAGTTAAACGGAACCCTTTTTCTTTTTTCTTTTTTCTTTTTTTTTTTAAAAAAGGAAACAATAAAAAACTAATCAAAGAAATTCTTTTTGCCCTCCTTTTTTTTACAAAAGATCCTATTGTTTCAAAAAAAAACATTAATAGTCCCTTTTTTTTGTTTCACAAGAAATGATAAAATGAAAATAATAAAATATATTTTTTTTCATATAACAAAAGATATTTGACCAAAGAATTGTAAAAGCGATGAAGATGATTTAAACCCTGATAAGGGACCTCAAAATCAATTCAATGTTATAAAATAATAATTGAATTAACTTGATTGGTGAAATGGTGTGAGGATAAAGCTCTAATCCTAGAAAACAAAGGATCCCCAAATTAATTTCAATGTCAATTGAATTAACTTGACTTGAAACAAAGGATCTCAAATCAATTTCAATGTTATAAGATAACAATTGAATTAATTTGAGTGGTGAGGATAATGTGAAATTAAAATTCTAATCCTAGACAAAAAAGGATATCAAGTTAATCTCACTGTTATAAAAAAACAATGGAATTAACTTAAGTGATGGGGAATGATCTGAGGATAAAATTCTAATTCTAGAAGGAAAAATTGTCTCAAATTAATTCAAATGTTATAAAATAACAAATAAATTAACATGAGGGGTGTGGATAATGTGAGATTAAAATTCTAATCCTAGGAAAAAAAGGGTCCCAAATTAATCCAATGTTATAAAATAACGATTAAATTAACTTGAGCCAAAATTTTCATGCGCCTACACGAGGGCAATGATGTCCCTTCGAAGGTCGGCATTACTAATTTCGAATGTGATGCATGACTTAAAGGAGAATGAGATAAAAAAAAATGGCCAAGGACTGACTAGATGGAATATAATTGAAGAGGATGAAAAAAAACCTTCATTTCGAAGATATTTTCTACCTCTTTAAAAAGAAATCCAAAAGAAAGAGCAAAAACCTTAAAAGAAATGGAAGAGATAAGAATACTTGATTTTTTTAAAAAACAAAAACAAATGAAGATAGAAAGACTTTTATTTTTAAATAAATCTCTAAAAAAAACAACAAAAATAGGAAGACTCCTTGTTTTTTAAAGAAGTTTTTTTTTTTTCAAAACAACGAGGATAAGATAACTTCGTTTTTTAATAAATGTCTTTTCAAAAAATGAAGGTAAGATGACATCAAAAAGAAAGAGTTGAAACCTAATTACCATGAATAACCCATTTTCCTTTTTCAAAAACAAAAACACACAAAAATAATGATAATACAAAATAAATGACCCAGAATTATGAGAATGAAGTAAGGGTAAAAAGACTCTAACTCTAATGGATAAAAGGCTCCCAAATTAATCCAGATGTTATAAAATAACAGATGAACTAACTTGAGTGAAGATTTTCTGTGCACCTATGCGAGGGCAATTATGTCCCTTCGAAGGTCGACACTACTACATCCTCGATTCTAATCCTAAATGGTATAGCCCGGGTATAGAGTTGTGATTGTGTGAAATGCATGATGATCTAAACAAAGTAAATTACAGAAAAAATTATACAAAACAAAATAACATAATGAACCAAATAAATTAATAAAAGGATCATAGAAAAATAAAATTGAAGTGGCTTGACTCTCTAAAGTCCCCAGTGGAGTCGCCAAGCTGTCGCAACGTCATCGCGACGCGGAGCGGCCGACGTCCTTTTCTAAGGGTCTCTTTCGAGGATAAAGGTTTGGAGTCGCCACCAATCATCTTGGGGTGTGATTGGTCACCCATTTTAAAGAAAAAACCAGTCTTTCAAAATCAAAGATTAAGTTCGGGAGTCGATTGAGTGTAGGGAAGGTGTTAGCACCCCTACAACAACCGTTTAAAAACGATTACCACATTTTATTTTAAAATTACCCTTTTATAACATGAAAGGGTCCTTTATTTTGAAGAAAAGAAGAAAAAAAAAAATTAAACAAATGTCCCACTTGATCTTACCTTAGCTTTAAAAATTAAAGTAAGGTTTTGATGTCGTGAGTGGGGTTATACCCAATAATTGTTTGTCATGTTGAAATCTTCTTTAAATTAAAAGAAAATTTGTCACCTCAAGAATTTGAGAAGTTATCTCAACTTCATCATAGGTTGTACATGAGCTATTTTTGTCTCATATCTATTATTTCACATTTTAAAAATAAAATGTGAACTAATAATCATGAGTGGTATGACACCATTTAATGGAAATATATTTTTTTATTTTTTAAAGCAAATCCAATTAGAAAATCCAAATTTTAAAATTAAAACCAACTGAAAGAAAAGTTCAAACCAAATTGAAATTCAATTGAAAATCTCTTGATTTTGATTGCCAAAACAATTGACTAGTTAAACTTTAGGCTAATTTCTAGGCATGGTGTTCCCTTTCGGTCAGATTAAATACCCGTTCTTAGACAAAATTAGCATTAAAGTTTTCATAATCAATCTAATTTAATTATTCAAAATATTAAATAATGTTTCTGAAATTTGATTTAACTTTTCCAAAATTGAAATTGATTTCCAATTTAGCTCAAAGTTGAAATTGATTTTCAATATAAGACCAAAAGAAATTGACTTCTAAACTTTAATTTAGAACCAAATTGACATTGATTTTGAAATTCTAAATTAAAACCTATTGAAATTTATTGAAAAATTCTAAAGTAAAACCAAACTGAAATTGATTTGGAGATTTCAATGTAATTTCAATTTGAAATTAAATTTATTCGGGAAATGACACCGTAAAGGTTATTTGAAATTGATTTAGGAAATCAAATTTAAAATCAAATTTAAAATGAATCAATTTAAAAACGGAATTGAATTGGAAATCCTAATTAAGTCAAATTCAAATTAATTTCTAAAATTACCAATTAAAAAAAAATGAAATTGAATAGGAATTCCAAATTAAACCAAATCGAATCAATTTAAAACAAAAATAAAATTGAATTTGAAATCCAAATTAAACAAAATACAAATTGATTTTTAAAGTTACAAATTAAACCAAATTGAAATGGAGTCAATTTAAAACCAAAATGAAATTCAATTTGAAATCCAAATTAAATCAAATTGACATTGATTTTTAAAATCCCAAAATTAAATTAAATTGAAAATCCAAGTTTAGAATCAAAATGAAATTGAAACCAAAACTTCAAATAAAAATTGGAATTGAATTAATTTAGAAATCCAAATTAGAACTTTTAAGTTAAAGCCTTGGAGAAATCTCAATTAAAGTTAATTGGAAATAACTTAAAATCAAAGTGGAAAAACACACTTCAAAAAAAAAAAAAAAAAGACTCTCAACATTAAAAAAAAATGAAATCTATTTTTAATCCCCATAAAGAATTTGAAATCAACTTTTAAATAATTGCAAAGAAAAGAAAGGAAAAAAAAAATAATAAAAGAATAAAAGAGTGGGACCCACCTCACTTCATCTTCTTCTTCCTCATTTCCCTTCTCTCTCCCTGATTCCTCCCTCTTTCTTTTCTTTTCTTTTCTTCTTCCCTCCACCTTTCTCTCATATTTAATCGTGCAATCAATTTGTCCAAGCTTAACACTTGAGAGTCGCTGGAGATCGGAATGGATTCGACTGTCGTTGGAGTTGTCGACGTTCTGTGTTGAAGCTATGGATTTGTGCGGCGGCGGGAAATACAACGTAATGTCTGAGTTTGGTCGTCAGTGGGCTGTGCTCGAGCGGCGGCGTGCAGGCGGTGTTCAGGAGTTGCTGGTTCGCAGCGGCTGTGATGACACGTTTGGTTGGAGCGGTGTCGGATTGGTGGCATTCACGCAGCGACGTTTGTGGGTATTCGAGTTAATGTGTGCTCACCGGAATCGTGGTAGTTAAAGGAAAAATCAAGGTGGTTTTTTTGGAGGAAGAAGAAAATGGGTTTGGGTGGATGAAAAATGATACTTTTATGGAGGGAAGGGAGTTTCCATGGAGGAAGAAGAAAATGGGTTTGGGTGGAGGAAAAAGGCAATTTCCATGGAAGAAGGAGAAGAGAGGAGAGAAAGGGTTGGAGAGAGAAAGTGGGGGTTCAACATGAAGATATGCCCAAATTTCCTCCCATTCCAACCTTCCATTTGATCTTTTATCTCCCAACTTCTTTCTTTCTTTCTTGTTTTTTGCCTCCCCCATCCCTTGTCAATGACCTCCTTTTTTATAAGCCACCCACACACTCTAAATAGTAAATTGAAGAATGAAAAATCGTGGAAATGTGGGAGAGAGGATTGAGATTATTGGGGAGAAAGATATGTAGTGGGGAAGAATGAGAAAAATAAGGGTAGGAAAAACGTTAAAAAAAAAAGTGGTTGAGAGATTTCATTTAATTTGCATTATTTTATTTCTATTCTTATATTTTTTAACAAATGACAAATATCAAAATAAAATTAATCATGATATATATACATAAAAAACAAATGATAAGGTAAAAGCATAGTATAAACCAAAAAAATCAAGTCGGACCAAATACGGTGTCTACACCATGAGAGATATTTTATGTATATGTTTAGATTGTTTTAGGAATAACTCAATCACTTGCAAGTAATTAGAGAACAGTACTAACGCATGAACTAATTGAATAGAACGTTGTTAGTTCTACGTCATACGCATGTGTAATACCGGAAGGGAATCACATGTTTATTTCTCACTTAGGCATCATTAGCATTTCATTCATACTATGCGATACTAAATAAGTTATCAACGCATGTGGTTGCTGATGTGAAAACCTTGATAGCCTCTCTCATCTGTTTGTCTTTTACCTCTATCACATGCTTTTATTTGTGTGTCTTTCTTTACAATTCTCATCCGTGCATTCATCCTTTTTATCCCATCTTTAGGTAGTACCATGCGTCTGAGTGTTCGTGTGAAACCAATGCAACCTGAGTTCGCTCATCTATGACCGCCCCATATGTTTCTGCCATGTTAAATTGGACAATCATTTTGAAGACGTGTTCCCAGACAGACGTGCCCTCTGTCGCAACGTCATCGCGACGCAGAGCGGCTGACGTCCTTTCCTAAGGGTCTCTTTCGAGGTGAGAGGTTTGGAGTCGCCACCAATCATCTTGGGGTGTGATTGGTCACCAATTTTAAAGAAAAAAGTGGTCTTTGAAAACCAAAAATTAGGTTCGGGGGTCAGTTGTGTGTAGGGAAGGTGTTAGCACCCTACAACCCCCGTTTGAAAACATTTTATTTTATTACTCAAATTCATTAAACAAAAGGTTTGTGTCTTAACGAAAATAAACAAATAAAATTTGAAAAAAAAATTGAAAATTGAAAATTAATTGTCTCACTAATTTCACCTTATCTTTAAATAAAGTAAGGATTTAATTTTGTGAGTGGGGCTAACCTATAACTTTATTATCATTTAGAAATTTCCTAATTAAGGAAAATCTTTCACCTCAAGAATTTGAAAATTATTTCAACTCCGTCATAGGCTTTACATGATATTATTTGTCCCATGTCTATTATTTCACATTCTAGGAATAAAATGTGAATTAATAATTATGAGTGGTATGACACCATTCAACAAAAAGAAATCATTTTTTATTTTCCAAATAAAAAAACTAATTAGAAATTTCAAAGTTAAAAATTAAAATAAAGAATTTGAAATCAATTGAAAGAATGTTAAATTGTATAAGCCGGATTTAGAAAAAAAAAAAGGAAAATAAGGGGAAAAGGCGGGCATGAGCCCAGTCAAAAGGGAAAAGGGGAAAAATGGGGGGAAACTTCCCCCCAATCGGTCAACTGACCGGTTTAAAAAAAAAAAAAATCTGAATCTTCTCCCTCACACTCCCTCTCTCTCTCTCCCCGATACCCTCACTCCCTCTCAGCTTTCTCTCCGTCGACGCCGCCGCCGATCTCCGCCTCCGTCGTTCGCCACGCCGCTGCCGCTCGCCGTCGGTAAGTACTCTGTTTCTCTCTCTCGTTTTCGTCTTTCTCTCTAACCCGTCTCTCTCTCACTCTCTCGGCTCTCTCTCTCCCTCGCAGCCTCTCTCTCTCCGTCTGCAACCCGTCGATCCGCGCCGCCTCGCCGTCACTGCACGTCAAGCCTGAAGGGTTGAAATCCCTTTTGGCAGCGGAAGCAAACAAGACCTTTCTCGAATTAAATTTCAATTATAGAAAAACCACTACGTTGGCAACACAATTCAGAAACAATTTCTAAATTACTAAGATTAAGCATGCTAAATTGATTCGAAATCAAGAATACTTACCGGATTCCGAAGAACACTGCACAATGCTCCAAGGATCTCGTTCTTGGGACTTCCAACGGACACCACCACTCGAATCACCCACTATTCTCTTGGGTCGCTGAGATATGGCTTGTGGGAACCCAAAATTCATCTTGGAAGGGAATTTTACAGCAAAGCTCTTTGCTGTTTTTTGAGAGAGAGAAGAGAGAAAAGAAAGAACTCTCTCTCTGTCAGAAAAACGTGAAAATGAGATAATGAGTGGGGCGTGAGGAAACTCCCTCTCCCCTGTACGATAAGTGGGGAGGGAGTTATTGCCCTATTAGATCTAGACCGTTAGATCTTAATCAAAACGATCTCGGCCATTAACTAATTAAATAATAAATATTTAATTAATTAATTAATTATAATTAATTTAATCAAATTAAATGAATTATAATATATAGTTTTTAATTCAATTTGAATCATATTCAATTAAATTAAATTGGCCATTCAATTAATTCTAAATTAATCGATCCCACATTAATTAAATATCAAATATTTAATTAATTTTATAATTGAATCATATTCAATTTAATTTCTCTCATTTAACCTATAGTTTTAATGTGCATCAAAATGTACATCAATATAAACTATAGCTTTAATTTGATTAAATCACATTTAACCAAATTAAAATTAAATTAATTAATTCCCCAATTAATTAATTCATGAATTAATTAAATATCACATATTTAATTAAATTCATAATTCTCTCATTAATTAATTTTGAATCATATCCAAAATTAATTTTATTATAAAGTTTAATTCATTAATTAAACTTATACTATAATGTATCTCCATACATTGTATTAATTGTATCAAAATACAATTAACTTATATTCCCTTTAATAATCAAGACTATATTATCTCAGAACCCGTTATGAGCTAGCAGGTGGACCTAATGGACCTACAGATCAGAAGCTCCAACGATACGAGATTGATCAGCTAAACTCATTAACCGAGTCAATCAACATTCGTTAACTGTGGGTCACTCCACTAAAGACCCACAGCTGCACTCTTCTCACTGTAGAATATTTCTGTGTCCACGGATATCGACCAATGCAGTAAGTCAATCCTTCACGTGTGTTCGTAACACCAGCTGGGTCAAATTACCGTTTTACCCCTGGGTTACCTCTGGATCCTTAAGTACCACTGATCCCTCTAATGAACAATTTGTTTAGGGTCCAACCTCTAAACAAGAGTTCCTCTCGGGCCAAGAGAGGACGGCGCGCCTTTGTTCAAGCCCCGGAATCAGCCCTTAAGGGAACACACATCTACTTGCCCCAATAGGGGAAGGAGTGAATTCCATCTTGTATTGTCATGTCCCCAGCCCCCCACTCGGTCTTGTCCCCAAGAAGGTAGGCTTATTGAGTCGGCGTTCTGGCCACTCTCACCCGTACTAATCAAAGGACAATCCCTCGTGAGAAGGAGTTCATGACACACTCAGGATTAAGATCGAGTTACCTAGGTCATCCTATTGAAACAGTAACCTAACTAGTTAACGGTGTTACATCTAGTGGTTTACTATTTCGTGGTCCGGTCTTATGCAAACTCATTGCATAGGATACCCCCGCTCGCATGTCTCCTACATGGACGCTTTGGATCAATACGTCTGTATCGAATACAAAGTGGGCCGTATCACATAGTGTTACCAGGATAAGGTACCCAGCCTTATCCCTGTACTATAGACCTTTTAGGTTGTTACTTGAACACTGATCCCCGTATGTCCCCACATACTAGTCCAAGTCTCATGTAAACAACCTTGGATCTTAGTTTATTGGATTTGGGTCATATTGTGCAATTCTAGACTTAATATGACAATAACACTTTATTGCATAAACCTCAATAACACTTTATTGATACAAGTGTATAATTCGTTAATCATTCACTATCTACGAGTTTTAGGACATAAAACCCAACAAAGCCGACATTGCTCCGCCGCCGCCGCACGAATCTGTCCGCCGCGCCGCCATCACCTCTTTCCGTCATCGATTTCTTCAGTTGTGTCGCTGCCGTCTTCAGCCAAACAGTTGTACGCCGCCTCGAGTCGTTTGAGACCGTGAGCGTTCGACGGTTCGATTAATTAAACAGTTGGTGAGAACGGTGTAAGTTTCAGATCTACGCAGTCTTTTATCGTTTGATCGAACACTCATTCGTTATTTACGTCGTGCAGCAAGCTTTCCTCTTCAATTTGAGCGATTCGAATAGTGGTCCTTCACGTTCCGGCAGCACCAAGCATATTCAGGTTGTGGGTAAATGAGATTTGAAGTTTTGGGTGTTGTGTTTATGTTAGAAGAGTACCCATTAATATTAGCTATTGATTTCTAGGTACCCACAACGTTTGAAGGCCCAATCGTCAAGTTGGAGTGATTTTCAGAACTTGGACAGCAAGTTTTAGTGTGAGTTGGGTAAGTTTTTGGGGTGCTTAACGTCCCTACGTTTATCGGCTCCTTGTTGAATGCTTGGATTAATCTCTTATTGATTTGTGATTTTTTTCCCCTCTTCGTCTAGTTTAAATAACGACCTTGGGAGCTAAGGTGTTAATTTAGAATTCATCAAGCGTCGTTAGCTAAGTAAGTAGCCCTTTGGAATAAATTCTGTGCTTTAAAACTCATTTAAGTTGAGTATGGTTTACATTAGCATGAGCTGGATTAAATCCTTAAGTTGCCTCTTGGAATTTAAGTAGCTAATTGTATTCAAATTCCATGTTTTAAGTGCGTTGTTTGGTAGCTGAACATGGTAAGTAGCGAGCTGCATCAGAATGAAATGTTTATGCTTTGAATGATTTGGTTACTCCCGGCGAGAGAATGTGTAAATGTTGTTTGGATTGAGACTGAGATGATGTGATGCGTTTATTTCAAGAATTTTGGCTACTGCATATTTGTGTTGTGTGATAGAAGCGAGTGCGTGACTGGTGTATAGTTCGTAGCTGCCTGACATTGTTTGTGGACAACGGGAAGTTTGTGTTTTTCTCTGTTCAGGAGGGTTGCCGTTAAAATAGCAAGGGTTAAGGGGTCCTAAAGGGTAAAGGATGAGAAAGGGAAAAGGATATACTAGTTGCCTCGATGGCGGGTCGTGTCAATTAAACACCTAGGACTGAAATGTATTAGACTGAAATGAGGGGCTTAATGGGCGGGATTTGGCTTCGCAGACTAGGTGCCATTTACTAACTGTGGAAGTTAATTTCTGACTTAAACTCATGAACGCCCCACCAGTGAAATGGTAGTTAGAGCGCTACGCGCCCATTAGTGCCTTGTGGGATGAGACTTAGCTCCACTGACTGGGTGCCATCTACCATCAGTAGGAGTAGAGACCTCCCAAAACTCCCACTTGTGCACTATCAGTGAGTTGGCAAATTTATATATATATAAAGGTGTACTAATTGAACACGAGACCCGAACTACAAATAAATGAAATGAAATGAGATGACCTAACCCTTAGGTCCTTAATTCGAAATAAAATGTTAAAGCCTTGATTGCTACTTACTGAGTATTTTCTTAAACACTCATTCTTTTCCCTTACATACAACTGCAGGTAGAGGTAAAGGTGTACAGGGCGCGTGACGGAGAGTTGTTGGGCCATGGATCTCCTTTAGGATAGTATTCCGCATTTTATGTTTTGAAATCCTTGTTTTTGAACTTGTATTGAGAATGATTTAAGGCTTTTTCCGCTTTAAGTTTTGGTTTGAATAACTAAAGGTTTCGTTGTTCTGTTTTAACTGGGATCCCAGGTTGAAAGGTTTCGCAAAATTTCTAAGTATGTTTTCCTTAAATGATATTTCCTCGCTGTTCTTAGAAGTAGAATGAAATGCATGTAGTAACGGCCTTAGGATCTAGGCATGAAAAGTAGGGTCGTTACATAAATAATTTAGAAATTCGAACTAAAACCAAATTAAAACTCAATTGGAAATCTCAGTTTAAAAGTCATTTTGAAATTGTTTTGAGAATTCCAATTTAAAGTCAAATGGAAGTTGATTTCAAAAATTCTAAATTAAAAGTTGTTTGCAAAAATATCTAGGCTAATTTCCAGGCAGAGTGTTCCCTTTCGGTCAGCTTAAATACCCGTTCTTAGACAAAATTAGCCTAAAGTTTCCATAATCAACTTTAAAAACTTTTCTTGAAATCCAATTTAAAACTAAATTAAATTCCATTTGAGATTCATTTAAATAGTTCAAATTTAAATACCAAATTTAAATTCACTTTGAAATTCATGGGTATTTCAAATTTAAATCGTTTGAAGGAATTCAAATATTAACCAAATTAAGATTGACTTCAAAATTTTCAATCAAAACATATTTTGAAATTTATTTAAGAAAACCAATTTACATCCAATTGAAATCAATTTTGAAAATCTAAATTAAAATCAAATTGAAATTCATTTGTGAATATCAGAACTACAAATGGAACAAATTTAAGATTTTATTCAAATTAAAATCAATCAAAGGAAAATTAAAATTCTTATTTGAAAATTTCAAACCAAAACTAAATTGAAATTGAGATAATTTAAAACCAATAATGAAATTGAATTGAAATCCAAATTAAACCAAATTGACATTGATTTTGAAATTCTACATTAAAACTTATTTTGAATTTTACTTAGAAAATCCAAATTAATTAGATACAATTTGAAATTCATTTGAAAAAAAAAAATCAATATCACCTTGAAATTCACTAGAACTTGAAATTAAAACCATTTGAGGGGAAATTGACATCTAATTTGAGATTTCAAATTAAATTCGGTAAGCAATTATTAAATTAACCTTCAAATTAGAATTTAATTGAAATAGATAAAAAGTTCAATTTTAAAGCAAATTTGAACATGATTTAAGAATTTCAAAGTAAAAGCCAATTTGAGATAAAACTCCAATTCGAAATCTCAATTATAAGTCAATTAAAATGACAAATAAAGATTAGAAAACTAATAAAAGAGAATAAAGAAAATGAGGAAAAGACATGAAAGAAAAATATATACCAACAATAAAATTAAAAGAGAAAATAAAAAAAATAAAAAAAATGTGAAGACAATTAAATGGGGAGGGACCCACTTACCTTTTCTCTCTCTCCATTTTGTTTAATCTAAAATCAATTTGAAACTTGTTTGGAAAATGAAGGGAAATTGAAATCCAATTTGAAAACATCAAATTAAATCATCAAAGGGAAAGAAAAAAACTTGAAATTTTATTTAGAAAATTCAAATTAGAATCAAACTACATCCAATTAGAGACTTTAATTTCGAAAAGAAAGAAGAAGGAAAGGGAAAAAAATAATAATAAATAAATAAATGAAATAAAATAAATTGCAATTGATTTGGAAACTCAAATTCATAGCCAAAATGAAAAATGGAAAAGTTTGGATACAAAAAAAAAAAAAAAAACCATTTTCTTTTCTTGTTTTAAGAGGAATAATAATAATAGTAATAATAATAATAATAAGACAAATAATAAGAGAGAGAAGTGAAAAGAATAAAGAATTTAAAATGTGGGACCCACCTTATTCACTTTCCTCTTTCTTCCTCCCCAACTTCCTTCCCTCTCTTTTTCTTTTTTCTCTTCCACTTTCCCTCCCATTTTCCACTTATTTCTCACTTAGGAACTTTGTTGGAATCAACGGAAAGTGGCGGCACGGTGGCGGCTGTGGCGGCGGCAGTAGCGGCGGCGGTGGTGTGGCGGTGATCGGCGGCGGCAGTACGGCGGTGAGTGGCGGCGGTAGCTTTGGTTTTTGGAAAATCCTTCTCCAAACTCTATTTTCCCTCTCAAAGTCACTTTCTCTCTCTAAGCTCTCTCACTATTCTTCTCTTTTTTTTTTCTTGTGTCCTTGTTGTTCTTGCCTCCCCCCTCCATCCTCCATAAGCTCTCATTATATAGTAGAGCTTGGAGGAAGGGGTTGAGAAAAAGGGGGAAAGAATGGGAGGTTGGGAGAAGGAGGGGGAATATTGAGAAAGATGGGGAAAGAATGGGAGGTTGGGAGAAGGAAGGGGAAGAGTTGAGAGAGACGGGGAAAGAATGGGAGGTTGGGAGAAGGAGGGGGGAATGGGGAAGAAAAAGGGAGAGGGGGAAAGAATGGGGAGTTGGAGGAAAGATGTGAGAGGGAAACGTGGGGGAAGAAAAAAAAACAAAAATAATAATAATAATAATAATAATAAATAAAATAAATAATAACGACATAAATAAATAAATAATAAATAAATAAAATAATAAAATAAAAATAGAATGAAAATAAAATATAAAGTAAATAAAAATAAACAAAAATAAAATTAAAACATAATAAAATAAATAAAGAAATAAAATAAATGAAATAAAATAAAATAAAATAAAATAAATAAAAAGATAAAGAAAAAAAAAGAAAGTAAAATGAAAATGAAAATAAACAATGAAAACCAAAAAACAAATTTTTTGATAATATGGGGGGAGAGAGATTCAAACTTCCAACCTCATGCTTATTAGTACAACTTTATGCCAGTTGAGCTATGCTCTTGTTGACATATTAAAAAAACAAATTGACCACCAAATACTGAAAACTTCAAACATTATTACTAAAAATCAAGTCGGACCAAATACGGTGTCTACACCCTCTTTCATGCGGCAGTTATAAATTCGTTTGAGAGCATCATAGTGGAGTTTTCTTGACAGTTGTCCAAACATCTCCTGAAGAGAGTTCATAATTTCCCTTGTTGTAATAATGCTTTCATGTCTCTTAGCAAAACTTCAGATAAGCTGGCTAAGATACAGACGCAGGCCTTATCATTGGCCTTTGTCCAGCGGTGATAAGTATCCTTTATCGCTTGGGATGCATTGCAAGGGGGGAACTGGAGGATAATCCTCTGTTAAGACGAACCAGAGATCTTCAACAACCAAAATTGTATTAAGGTTGGATTTCCACGTAGGAAAGTTCTCACTGGTTAATTTTTCATTTTTCAATAAAGTGATGATTGAAGAAGACATTGCTGGGAAAAATAAACATTTATCGTATTAGTTATCTTTGTCTTAACCCATCAAACAAGCAATACAAAGAATTGCAAAAATCCAATCAATTTTGTAAACAATCAATCAAAGAACCCGAACAAAACTATTGATTGTGTTTATCAACGATGCTTTAGGGGCCGTTTGGTACAAAGTTTTTGGAGATGGGAATGGGCAAGGGTTTCTAATACTCTTGTTTGTTTCAAGATTTTTGTGGTGGGCCCAGGAAATAACGCATTCTCAGGCATCATTTATGCCCATAAGCAAGGGTTTTCTATGCCCTTGCAAAAGTAGGGGTTTTCTCTTTTCCTATCTCTTCTTTTTTATTTTTATATGCAATTTTATTTTGGATATAGTTAATTAATTAACTAATGGATACTAAATTAAAAATAATATAATAAATTATTTAATTAGATTAAATAATAATTTGTCAAGAATTTCAATTTTTTTTAAACAAATACTTTTTTTAAGGACTTTTAAACAAATACTTAGTCCAAGTTTGTTAAAGGGATGTAATTACATATTTACTAAAATTAGAATTAATTAGTTAATATTATCAAAAATATATTTAATTATTGAATTAAAATCATTTAAATGAATTTAGCATAAAAATTCATTTTTCAATAATTATAATTAATTACCTATCGATTATTTATAATCAATTAATTACTTTTTTGGATTTTCTTATAATAAATAAATAATCATATTATTATTAAATATTAATCTAAATAATTTTTATGGATACAATATATTAAATTATTGTAGTTAAACATATTTATTAAAAAATTAATTAAATAATTTTAATTTGTTAAATTAACATAGTTTATTCCATTAAATTATTTCATGATTATTATTTCATTATTTTTATTAATAGTTTGAATTAATTTTGATTATTTTATTGATTAATTTATTAAAATTACATAAAGTTTACCTGATTAATTCTAAAAAATAAATACAAACATAATTTGTTCTCATAAAATCTTGATGACATTCTCATGCACAACCAAACACAGTTATCTTTGATTCCCAGCAATCTTATTCCCAGACATAGTATTCCCAGGCATCTATAAAACCTTAAACCAAACGGGCCCTTAGAGGTTTAGAGAAACAGGCACCAAAGGGGGATCAGCTACTCCTCCTCTAAAATGAGACATTTTTCAGTCAATTCTATTATCAGAATAACTCATATTCTTATAGACGTTGACCATCGTTGACCGGTCAAGAATTTGTTAATGAATTAACTTATCCCCGTAAGTGTAACCCTCCCACTTTCAGATCTCAAAGGCATGGACCAACAGGCTACCGAAGGGAAAGACAACTGTTGGTAATTAGCCTTGGTGACCCCATCTTTTTTAGGAGTTCACGGTGTTACGAATCCTATGATCAGACCCTCCGAAGGAATGGTTGTTCTAGGACAAGACGTCGGCGGATCATAAGACTCTCACGGTGTGACCTATGGGTGGAGACTGAGGGATACATTGACACGTGTCCCACTTCCACTTACTATGGGCACTTTCCCCATTCACCTTGTTATTTACCCATGAAAACACTTTTCAAAGGGAGGCCGCGTTAAAACGACACAATGCCGAGCATGGATCTCACGTTGTGAATATAGGGACGTAGAAGTAAAAACTCGATTTAAATCAAGTTTTGATTTTACCTCCCACTAAAGTGGCCTATCGTATATTTTAGGGTTTATTAACCTAGATAAATCTTGCTAATTCAATTTATCTAAGTCTAATCCTATTATAACTATTATAATAAGATCTAGTTTCTAGGTGTATTAAACATGTTTAATTTACCTAGCGACCATCGTCTAACATTTAGACTATGATTAATTCAACTCTGGTATTATGGGTCAATTCTCAGGTAAGAGGTGTTCCGTAAACCTCAACTTAAGTACCCCCAACCTTAAACAGAACTTTACCGGTAGAGTTCCCTTATAATCATAGTAATGTTTGTCCTACTAAGCTGGTTAAAACTATTTTAAACTAAGGAATTCTAATCCTATTAGAATATGACCTTAGGTCTAATTAATTTTAACTCATTAAAATTAATTAATATATACCTATGGTCCTATGTTTGCATGCATATCTTGATTACATATTGACGGTTTCTAATCATTAATTTTAAACTATTCAAATTTTAATGATTAGTCCTATAATCATGCATACTATAATTTTAAAATAATTAACAATCAGATTCAAGTTAAATATAATAAAACTATATATCTTGGATTGCATTGCAAGAATTTAATATAACAATTATATTAAGCTACGGATGTTTCATGCTCAATGCAACTTTGATTTCCTTATTAAATAATTATAACGATTATATTATTGTCAATCAAGGTAAATCAAAGTAGCATCCTACAGACAACTTATCAAATATAACTCTTTATATTTAACTAAGTAATTTCATGCATCATGTTATTCCAATTTTTATGATTTTAATATAACTCAACTATATATTAAACAATTCATGAAAATAAACCATGCATTTCAATCCATAGATTATAACTAATTGTAATATATATAAAATGCATGAGCATGCTTTATAACCTAAGGTGTGATTTTAAATCTAAATGACACCGATAAAGCATTTAAATAGCGTATAAACCGATTAATTGGCCCCTAGGATAAAATAAAGCACATAAAATATAATAATTTAAGCTATTTTTATCCTAAAAATATCCTTCTGCAGTTTTAGAACCTGGCTAGACCACACGAACTGACCGGAACCACTTTGAACCAGCTCCCAAAATGCGAAAACATGCTTGAACTGTTTTGGACTGGGCCAAACCGACCCCAGACCAGCCCTAACAGTCGATTTGGATCGCAAAAACACCTTCACCCACACCTCGTGAAACCCTAGTCGTACGCCGCATGATATCGCCTTAGCGTCGCGACGCAGAGAAGATAGTGTCGCGACGCTTATGCGATCACAGATCCTTGCTTTGCGAAATCGCAACAGCGTCGTGACGCCCGATGAAGAGGGTCGCGACGCTACTGCGTCTGGAGGCAGAATTTGGACATTCCAGCGGTTGTTCTTCGCGTTTTGCCTCGATTTTGGACGTGATTTTCAACGATCTTCATCATAAAACACTCTAATCTAGACCCGTACTTACAGAAGATAATAGATTTACAAATTATGCCCAAAAAAGCAGGGGCCTTTACATTGAACCATTCAAGAAAACATAAATGTATGGCCAAATTAATGGAAACCATTTATATGCAAACCATAACATTCACAATGGATAAATCACACTGAAACATTAATGATTAAACACATTCATCATGAAAAGCTTCATTTATTTCATTCCTCTCTCACGTGTGTGTGTGACTAGTCCTCCCTATCTCAATCCTTTCAGCCCGGAACAGTTTTATGCAGCCTTCGCTCGTTTTCCCCCTACTCTGGTCCTAGTTTCCAATCATCAAGCCTCTCCACATTCAAGATGGTAATATGCCACTAGGGTGCCTAACTAGGGTACAATACCCCCAAACTTTGAGCTTTTTCACAATCATCAATAATGGTGGTCACTAGTTTTCACACACCTATTGCAGGGACCCTTAACTTGAGTTTTCTCTGGTTGGCCAAACTGATCACAACAGGGGTAGCTCTTTTTTACCTTAATTCATTTTTTCTTTATTCAGCTCATCATCATTTTTTCTTTTCTTTCATTCATTCATTTTTTTTTCTAACATGCAAGATAAGGCATCATTTTCTCCTAAGTGTAACATTACTAACTATCATGCAGATTAACCATTAAACCAGTCCCTAAACCTTTCGAGGTGACAACAAGGTCTAGATCACATAACCCTATTCTAAGCTCGCCAAACTAAGAAAGGAGACTACGTGCTCAAATGGTACAAAAGATTCATGAAATAAAATCAACATATCTTGAATCTCGTCTTTAATTATTATTGCACAAAATAACTTACCTGCTTTTCGAGATTAGGTATCCTCATCAGCTGTCATAATCATAACAACACCCTCAAAGAAAAACAACTCCGACAGATAAAACAAACCACCCAGATCTCAATGATACTAAAAAAAAAATCGATCCAAAATGATAACATGAATATAATCACAATAATACACCTGATAATCCAAATATGGTCAGAGGAGATATAATCACAATTAATTACAAACCGAAAGTAAATACTTTCTACCTCCAAACATAAAAATTACACTTTCCTCAATGTAAAATAATAAGAGATATAGACAAATATGAGGACAAATACAATGAAAAAAAAAATAAGAATGAGCATACATGCTCGTAGTGTAGAGGAAGTGACGTCAATCCCTGCGCCGCTCTCTCTGGACATCGCGCTGCTGACTCTGGATCTCCTATCGATGACTCTGGAACTCCTACTGGTGAGTCTGGAACTCCAACCGGTGACTCTGAAACGCCATGTGCAGCTGCTGCAGCTGCTCCTCGACTGTGGGAGGTGGAACCTCCTGCTCCTGATGCTCAGGCTCAGCATGCTGCTCAAGATGCTCTGGTGGCTTAGGAATATGGAGAGCTGGCTGTGCACCCTGTGGTCTAGGCCCTCGGTATCGACTGATGAAATTCTTGTCTATAATTGCTCCGGGGTGGACCAACTCCTCCTGGGCGTCCCAAACGACACCAGCGGCTCGCCAAAGGGTTGTGATCAGTGATGGATACCCAAGCCCTACTGTCGTGTGACGTCGGCGGATGTGGCCCATAGACTGATGAATAACCTGCCCGGCATTCACTGAGCGACCTGTGGCGATGGCGAATGGAAGGATGACACGACTCTTGGTAACATCTCTGAGATGCGCCACATGCATCAACTTGGCACAGAGAAAAATGTGCCAAGCCCTGTAATCCACGAACAAGTCGGTGGTCCTGAATCTCATCACCTCCGCTCCTGTCATAGCCCACTCGGCCCCTAGCCTACATACCGTCTGAATGACCTCATTAACGTCTAAGTGGCCATGAAGGTATGTGCTATAGTCATCCCTCTCAAAGTCGGGTAGCCTATAAAACCTGTTGATGGTGTGGGGGGCGTAAGGGACACGGTGTCCTCGAACAAATGATGATGAAGAAATTTCTTCCATGTTTGCATAAAACTCCCTCACCACTGATGCTACCCCAGGCTCAGGGTGACGAAAAAGTGGCCCCACCCTCGCGCAACGATATTGTTCACTAAGTTTGGTTGCACCTCAGGGTCAAGGCTGAAACCTCGCTCAGGAATAAAGTTTCTACTCTCCACATATTTCTCAAATCGCTCTGCGGCTTCGCTACTAATGAACCTAGTAGAGTCAAAAGGAGTGGAGGAGGAGGAGGAAGCGGCAGCGTGTCTCCTAGATCTTTTGTTCATGGTGTCTAATGGAAGGGAAAAAAGAGATCTAGGAAAAATGGTAAAGCTGAAAAACAGTCCAAGCCAACAACAATACGGCCACCAACTACAAAAATAGCCTGTCTGCCTCAGATATATAACAAAATTAAGCAGCAAGAGCAAAACAACACAACAGCAAATGATTCCAAATAGCTCTAAACAGTGAAAATAATCCAATAAAACCTCACCAAAAGCTCACACAAAGATGCTTAAATGAAACCAACAATCTATTCTTGCTAAAACACCTAAAAACAGCAGCAACCAACTTCAATATTCACCTCAGCACATCACACATCGACGAGAAAGCAATAAACAGCCCCAAAATCATATATTCAAACTTCTAAACCAACTTTAAACGAAGCTATAACAAGAATGAGGCTGAAATTGGAAGAATGATAGAAAAAATGCACACCCACGGCCGAGCAAGCTGGAAAATCTGCCCAAATCGCACTAAATCACAACACCCACGGTGAAATCAGTCCAAAATTGGGTGAAATAGCGGTCCGAAGCTGAGGAAAAACTTCAAGAACACGCGACCCACTGTGAAATTGGGCCGAACGCGCTGAAATCGGCTGGAAACAGAGAAGAACGAAGTACCCACGACGAAAATCTACAAAAAACGCTAAAAATATCCAACAAACCCACGAGTTTAATCTGCAAAAATTGAAAATCGGTGAAGAAGAAGATGAAATCCGTGAGATTGGGCAACAAATTTGAGAGAAACACTAGGAATCGAGTGACAAAAGCATGGAGATGAGGGGAGAGGCGGCGTCGGCAGTTAGGGCTTGAAGAAAAAAATTGGAAAACCCTCTGCTACGATTCTAGAATTTTTAGTTCCAGAATCGTGACAATGTCGCGACGCTAAGGTGCATAGTGTCGCGAAGCTATCACCTTTTTAGCCCAAAACGCGCGTTTCACGAGTTTTTTTTCTTTTCTCTTTCTTTCTTCAATAAAAATACATCTTCACCTACATCAAAACGAGAAAGAAAGAAAGAAAATAATAGAGAAATAAAATAAAATAAAATAAATAAAAAATAAAAACACTTGGGTTGCCTCCCAAAAGCACTTGTTTAACGTCTTTAGCTCGACGTTTTGACTGTGTATGCTTCAAGGTGGTCTATTGTCCCGGGATCCACCAGAGGTTCTCTTGCTTGCACCTTTTCTGTAACCGACCATCATTACCTCATCATGATCTGTACAGGTTCCGACTGCTTTGAAAACTTCTTTTTCATGTAAGACTCGTAGAGTCAGCTCCCTACGCTTGATGTCAATAATAACTCAGGAATGGTCTCCCTTAAATAACAGGCACTAACGGATTTTCCTTTACATCCATCACAAAGAAGTCAACAGGCAGAAAAAATTTCCCTACTTGGATTAAAACATTCTCTACTACTCCGTATGGACTAACTACAGATTGGTCAGCTAGCTGGAGTTTTACTGCAATAGGTTTAATATCTCCTATGTTCAACTTTTTACATAAGGATAAAGGAATAATGTTAATACTAGCGCCTAAATCACATAAGGCACGAAAAGAATGAGTACCAAAGTTGCAGGGAAAAGAAAAACTCCCTGGATCAGCAAGTTTGTTAGGTACATTCTTTTGAAGTCGGGCACTACATGTAGAGGTGAGGAATATTGTCTCAACTTTCTTTTCCTTCTTTTTCCTCGAAAGTCATTCCTTCATGAATTGTACATATCTGGGCATCTGCTCCAAAGCCTCTGCAAACGACAAATTAACATTTAAACTCATAAAGATATCCAGAAACTTCTTAAATTGAGTTCAGTAATTCTTTTTCTTCTTTTTCTTAGGCTTTGGAACCAGAACATTAGGAGAAGGTATAAGAGGGTCAGAAGTAAGCTTTTCAGCTTCGTTTGAGGATGAAGCCTCTTCAACTTCTTCCTTAATTACTTCAGGTTCATGAATCTCCTGTGCCTCAGCTACTTGAACTTCTTCTACTTTATGCACGGTTATGGCCTTGCAATACTCCATTTGGGTTTTCTCTGGCTCAACTGTGGCTTTACCTTTCTGCATAGTGTTTACAACATTCACCAACTGACCCAACTGAGTTTCTATGTTTTTAATCGCTGCATTGTGGCCTGTCACAGTGGTATTTATTGCAACACTACTTCCTCCAGCTTGTTGGTCTTTTTGCTAGACTCTGCAATAAAAGCTCCAACCATATCTTCAAGAGAAGGTTTATTTTCAGCCTTTTGAGATGTATATCCAGAAGGGTTCAAGATATTCTTAGTGTTAGCGTATGAGAAATTTTCATGATTTATAACATTAGGGTGGTAGTGTGTGACTGCAGAATTATGGTGTCCCCTATATTTAGAATTTCTATCAACATAATGAACCTGTTCAGTAGTGGTCTCCTCCTGACACTGAGATGCAAGAGCAGCTGACTCAATAGATTGTGCACTCCCTGTACCTGAGAATTTCAAGAAAGCATTAGCAAGGGAGGTCATCTGGGCTTGAAGAGAACTTACATTGTCAATCTCATAGATCCCAGCTGCAATCTTCTTTGGTGCAGACCGCTCAGTTGGCCACTGGCAGCTGTTTGTGGCCATATCCTCCAGTAATCTACGTGCGTTCTCTATGGTCTTGGACAACAGAGTCCCACCTGCAGCTGCATCAATAATGATTTTAGTATTTGGATTTAGACCATTGTAAAACACTTGGATCTGCAGCCAATCAGGGTATCCATGCTGAGGGCACTTCCTCAACAACTCCTTATAGCGCTCCCAAGCCTCAAATAATTACTCATCGCCTAGCTGCTGAAATGCCCCAATCTTTGTCCTAAGCTTGACTATCTTTGCAGGTGGGAAATATTTGGCAAGGAAAGCTTGAACCAGCGCGTCCCACGTAGTGATGCTTCCAGATGGAAGTGATCGAAGTCAGTCCCTAACTTTGTCCTGCAAAGAAAAGGGAAACAATCGTAAGCGTATGGCATCTTCAGAAACACTATTCAACTTCACAGTTCCACAAATGTCAAGAAAAGATTTCAGATGAGAGTTAGGATCCTCAGAGGAAAATCCTCTGAATGCACTATCTCTAGCCATCTGGATAAGCTCGAAGTTGTTTGCATTAATCGGCGCGTAGACTATTTCAGATTCTTGATCAGGAAAAGTAGGCTGGAAATAGTCCCGTATCGGTTTCTGCTCATCTTGTGGATTTGGATTTGCCATAGCTGCAAGTCTCTCCATTTTCTCCTTCTTGTTCTTTTTGCAAGTCTTTTCGATTTCAAATTCAAAGGGCAATAACATAGCGTCCTTATCTTTTCGCATACAAAATCACAACCTAAAATAAATAAGAAAAACAAAATGAAAAATAAAAAAAAAACAACAAAAACAAAGAATAAAAGGAAAAATAAGACAAACACAATAAAATACACTCTAAAGTAAGACAAAGCAAATTCCCCAAAATATTAAGCGAACTAAATAATTGTCAATCCCCGGCAATGGCGCCAAAAACTTGATACGCAAATTGCTAACCGCAAGTGTACGGGCCCAAGTTATAATATAGTGATTAAAAATCGAATGTCATCCTCTGGATTGGTTTTCTAGTTCCCCTAATTATCAAAGGTATATTCACCCGATTTTATTTAGAGAAAATAATCGAGAAATATGCAAATCAATGAAAAACTAATCAAAGCAATATAATATGGAAACTCAATGGAGAAAGGCCTTAAGGAATTGATTTCACCTATTAGATGCATGAATTAATTTAAAGAATAATTGGGAACACACTCGAAACAAGTTCATAAACCAAGGATTATCGATAATTAAAAGCCTTTCCCGAGTACAATTAATTCTTTATGCAAATAAAGAAATTGATATCCATATCTAATTTCAACAACAAGCATAAGAATTAAAGAACAATCCTCATGACGGTTTCTCAAGCAATCCCAAATCTCTCAATTGTAGAATTACCTAAGTTATGCAATTGATGGTCTAATCTAAACTACCCTCTCCCAAGCAATTAGTTCAGAAACAAAAATCATAAAATTTGTGATCAAGGGATTATAAGCACTAAGCATACAATTGCATAAATAAACCGCGTTACGAAACATCTTAAAATATTCGTAAATTAATCCATACAAACTAATGGCTACATCAAGCCCCTAAGAAACGAAATTCAGCTACTCATGTCTCTAAAAATACAATCAAAATCAGTCCAGTACATGCTAAAAATCAGTACGAGAAATAAGGGAGAAAGAGTAAACTCGCTAGCCGTGATTCCCGTCACGATCCAAGCTCCCAAAATCAAGCACCCTCAGTTTCTGTTCGGTTCTGTGTGTTTTCCTTCTCTAAAAATCGTCTTTCTCCCTCCAAAATAGCTCCCCCAATCTGATGGCATCGCAAACAATATATACTGTCCAATCTACGCGACAGCGTCGAGACGCTAAGGACACAGCGTCGCGACGCTGTTGCGCGCGTGCCCTATTTATTTCTGGAAAGTTTGTAGCTTCGACCGTTGTGGAGGTAGCGTCTCGACGCTGCCTCGATCTCGCGCCTCTCCTGATTGTGTGCCTCGTTGAGACGCTCCAAGGGGTAGCGTCTCAACGCTAAGCCTTGGACTTTGCTTCTTCCGCTTCTTTTCTTGGCTCGAAATTATTCTCTAGCTCCTAAATCACCGTTAAACTTCAAAAACGTCGATTCCATTGAAATACTTGATTCCTACAAAAAAAAAACCAAATAGACATAAAATTGGCCAAAAAGTACTCGAGACTAACGATAAAATCATATAAAATATAGCACAATAAATTGCGCTATCAGCGTCTCCCTTCGAAAAGTGTTTGCATGGGTCAATATCTTGGTGAATGGGGAAAGTGTCTATTGTAAGTGGGAGCAGGACACATGTCAACGTATCCCTCAGTCTCCAACCCTAGGTCACACCATGAGATTCTTATGATCCGCCTGCGTGTCGTCCTAAAGCGACCATCCCTTTAGAGGACCTGATCATAGGATTCGGAAAATCGTGAACTCCTTAATAGGATAGGGTCACTTAGGCTAATCACCAACAGTTGTCTTTCCCTTGGGTAGCCTGTTTGTGCGTGCCTCTGAGATCTGAAAGTGGGAGGGTTACACTTACGGGCATGAGTTTAATGTGTTAACTAATCCTATGTATTGGTATTTTGTATAAAGAAATTAATTGACGAACGGTCCAATTGCTTCTGCTGTAACAGAATTGGGAATTCCAATCCTTTAGGGGTCAGTGTTCACCCTTAACGGGGGAGCTGTAGTTTGGAGAAGTATCAAACAAGGATGCATAGCGGACTCAACCATGGAGAATGAGTATGTAGCTGCTTCTGAAGCAGCCAAGGAAGCGGTCTGGCTATGGAAGTTCTTGAAAGATTTGGAAGTGGTTCCAAACATGGGCTTGCCCATTATATTATACTATGACAACAGTGGGGTTGTAGCCAATTCTAGAGAACGTCAAAGCCATAAACGAGGAAAACACATCGAGAGGAAGTATCACCTGGTACGGGAGATTGTGCAACGAGGAGATGTGATCGTCACTAAGATTGCTTCGGAGCACAACATTGCTGATACTTTTATGAAGGCTCTCACAGCTAAAGTGTTCAAGGGTCATCTAGAGTGTCTAGATCTACGAGATGTGTACATTGCATAATCTAGGTCAACTGGGAGATGTGTAGTGTAGTATGAGGATGCCCTAGTTTATTGTATTTACCATTTCCAACTTTAGATTATTTGTACATATTTTTTCCTATTATCTTAAGTTTTAGTTCAAGTGGGAGTTTGTTGGGTTTAATGCCCTAAAACTCGTAGATAGTAAATGTAATGTAACAATTGACGAACAATTAATAAAATGATTTATATGGTTTGTATTGGGTGAATCTTGTCTTATTAACCCTAATCCAATAAACTAAACATCCTAGGCGGTTAGTATGAGGCTTGAACTAGTATGTAGGGACATACGAGGATCAATGTTCAAGTTACAGCCTAAAGGGTCTATAGTATAGGGATAAGACTGGGTACCTTATCCTGGTGACACTATGGATACGACCCGCTTTGTATTATGATACAAACACAATGATCCAACGTGTTTGTGTAGTGGACATGTGAGTGGGGGTATCCTGTGCAATAAGTTTGCACAAGACCGGATCGTGAGATAGTTAACAGCTAGCTCTAACACCGTTAGCTAGTTAGTTTTCTATCTCACTTGGATGACCTAGGCAACTCGGTCTCAATCCTGAGTGGATTATGGACTCCTGTTCACAGGGGGTTGTCCTTTAATTTGTATGGGTGAGAGTGGCCTGCACGCCGACTCAATAAGCCTACCATTTTGGGGACAATATCGAGTAGGGAGCTAGGAACATAACCACACAAGATGGAATTCACTCCTTCCCGACTCTAGGGTAAGTAGATGTGTGTTCCCTTAAGTGGTGTCTCCGAGTCTTGAACAATGGACCCTACCCTCTCTATGGCACGAGAGGGACTTCTGTTTGTTGGTTGGACCTCAAACAGGTTGTTCATTAGAGGAGCACTCGGGACTTAAGGACAAAGATGTAACCCAAGGGTAAAACGCTAATTTGACCTAGCTGGGGTACGAACACACGTGAAAGACCGACTTGCCGTTATTGGTCAATACCCGTGGACACAGAAATATTTTGCAGTGAGAAGAGTGCAGATGTGGGTCTTTAGTGTAGTGATCGACAGTTAACGAATGCAGACTAACTTGGTTAATGAGTTTAGCCAATTAGTCTCGTATCGTTGGAGCTTCTGATCTGTAGGTCCATTAGGTCCCACCGGTAGCTCGTAAAGAGACTTGAGGCAATTAAGTATAAATTAAAAATTGAAAGTGTTCAGTTTATTTAGGGGATTCGTGTAAAGTATGTTGATACATTATAATATAAAGTTTATGAAACTTTATAATATAATTTTTTAATTAATTTCAAAAATTAATTCTTGAGAGAAAATATTTGAAAGAGTTCATACAAATTTAATATGAATTGGATTCATATTAATTTAAATTTTAATAAAATCCCTAAGATTAAATATATGATATTTAATTGGTTAATTAATTAATTATTTATTAAAATTAAATATGAATAAGATAATAGATTTTGAACTTATTCATAACCTTTCCTATTAGGAAAAGGTCTTGGCCTTTACCTATATATAGGACCCCTGGGTGGGGTGAAAGGCATCCCATTCATTCTCTCTCTCAGAGATCTCTCCTAAAAGACTCCCACCAGTATTCTGCTTCAAGAAGTCTTGGAGATATACCAGTGTAACCAATTGGTGTTGTTCGTAGAAGAGAAGGTTGCTGAAATTTTCTGCAAGACCGTGAAAAAGGCAGATTTTTCGGTCAAGACTTTTTCCAATAGTAAGTATTCTTGAACCTTGATCATTAGGATCATCTAGATTATGTCTTGGCTATTATTAAGCATGTCTATAGTCGTTGTACAGAACTTCAAACATAGTTTTATTGCTGTAATCTTTTGCAAATTGTTTTTTTATTTCAAATAAAATTCAAATACTATGAGTCGATTCGTGATTTTGTTCGCTGCGTAGGGCTTTTATCCCTACAATTTTGGGATTCTTGAGGCAAGAGTCATTAGCAACACTCCCTCAAGTATTTTTGTTGACAGATTATTTTGATTCTTACTTTGCTCGGGACTAGCAAATGCTTAAGTTTGGGGGTATTTGATAGCGCAATTTATTGTGCTATATTTTATATGATTTTATCGTTAGTCTCGGGTACTTTTTGGCCAATTTTATGTCTATTTGGTTTTGTTTTTTAGGAATCAAGCATTTCAATGGAATCGACGTTTTTGAAGATTACCGGTGATTTAGGAGCTGGAGAATGATTTCAAGCCAAGAAAAGAAGCGGAAGAAGCAAAGTCCAAGGCTTAACGTTGAGACGCTACCCCTTGGAGCGTCTCAACGCTAGGAACACAATCGGGAGAGGCGCGAGATTGAGGCAGCGTCGAGACGCTACCTCCACAGCGTCTCAACGCTGCAAACTTTCCAGAAATAATTAGGGCACGCGCGCGACAGCGTCGCTACGCGAAGCATACACTGTCGCGCAGATTGGACAATATATATTGTTTGCGATACCATCAGATTGGGGGAGCTGTTTTGGAGGGAGAAAGACGATTTTTAGAGAGGGAAAACACACAGAACAGGGCAGAAACTGAGGGCGCTTGATTTTGGGAGCTTGGATCGTGAGGATCGTGATGGGAACGCATGGGAATCACGGCTAGTGAGTTTACTCTTTCTCCCTTATTTCTCGTACTGGTTTTTAGCATGTATTGGACTGATTTTGATTGTATTTTTAGAGACATGAGTAGCTGAATTTCGTTTCTTAGGGGCTTGATGTAGCCATTAGTTTGTATGGATTAATTTACGAATATTTTAAGATGTTTCGTAACGCGGTTTATTTATGCAATTGTATGCTTAGTGCTTATAATCCCTTGATCACAAATTTTATGATTTTTGTTTCTGAACTAATTGCTTGGGAGAGGGTAGTTTAGATTAGACCATCAATTGCATAACTTAGGTAATTCTACAATTGGGAGATTTGGGATTGCTTGAGAAACCGTCATGAGGATTGTTCTTTAATTCTTATGCTTGTTGTTGAAATTAGATATGGATATCAATTTCTTTATTTGCATAAAGAATTAATTGTACTCGGGAGAGGCTTTTAATTATCGATAATCCTTGGTTTATAAACTTGTTACGAGTGTGTTCCCAATTATTCTTTAAATTAATTCATGCATCTAATAGGTGAAATCAATTCCCTAAGGCCTTTCTCCATTGAGTTTCCATATTTTATTGCTTTGATTAGTTTTTCATTGATTTGCATATTTATCGATTATTTTCTCTAAATAAAATTGGGCGAATATACCTTTGATAATTAGGGGAACAAGAAAACCAATCCAGAGGACGACATTCGATTTTTAATCACTATATTATAACTTGGGCCCGTACACTTGCGGTTAACAATTTGCGTATCAAGTTTTTGGCGCCATTACCGGGGATTGACAATTATTTAGTTCGCTTAATATTTTGGGGAATTTGCTTGGTCTTACTTTAGAGTGTATTTTATTGTGTTTGTCTTATTTTTCCTTTTATTCTTTATTTTTGTTGTTTTTTTTTTTACTTTTGGTTTTGTTTTTCTTATTTATTTTAGGTTGTGATTTTGTATGCGAAAAGATAAGGACGCTCTGTTAGTGCCCTTTGATTTTGAAATCGAAAAGACTTGCAAAAAGACTAGGAAGGAGAAAAGGGAGAGACTTGCAACTGTGGCAAATCCAAATGCACAAGATGAGCAGAAACCGATACGGGACTATTTCCAGCCTACTTTTCCTGATCAACAATCTGGAATAGTCTACCCGCCGATTAATGCAAACAACTTCGAGCTTATCCAGATGGCTAGAGATAGTGATCTCAGAGGATTTCCCTCTGAGGATCCTAACTCTCATCCGAAATATTTTCTTGACATTTGTGGAACAATGAAGTTGAATGGTGTTTCTGAAGATGCCATACGCTTACGATTGTTTCCCTTTTCTTTGCAGGACAAAGCTAGGGACTGACTCCGATCACTTCCATCTGGAATCATCACTACGTGGGACGCGTTGGTTCAGGCTTTCCTTGCCAAATATTTCCCACCTGCAAAGATAGTCAAGCTTAGGACAGAGATTGGGACATTCTAGCAGCTAGGCGATGAGCAATTATTTGAGGCTTGGGGGCGCTATAAGGAGTTGTTGAGGAAGTGCCCTCAGCATGGATACCCTGATTGGCTGCAGATCCAAGTGTTTTACAATGGTCTAAATCCATATACTAAAATCATTGTTGATGCAGCTGCAGGTGGGACTCTGTTGTCCATGACTGTAGAGAACGCACGTAGATTACTGGAGGATATGGCCACAAACAGCTGCCAGTGGCCAACTGAGCGGTCTGCACCAAAGAAGATTGCAGCTGGGATCTATGAGATTAACAATGTAAGTTCTCTTCAAGCCCAGATGACCTCCTTTGCTAATGCTTTCTTGAAATTCTCAGGTACAGGGAGTGCACAATCTATTGAGTCAGCTGCTCTTGCATCTCAGTGTCAGGAGGAGACCACTACTGAACAGGTTCATTATGTTGATAGAAATTCTAAATATAGGGGACACCATAATTCTGCAGTCACACACTACCACCCTAATGTTAGAAATCATGAAAATTTCTCATACGCGTCCTAAGAATATTTTGAACCCTTCTGGATATACATCTCAAAAGGCAGAAAATAAACCTTCTCTTGAAGATATGATTGGAGATTTTATTGCAGAGTCTAGCAAAAGGACCAACAAGCAGGAGGAAGCAGTGATTGCAATAAATACCACTGTGACAGGCCACAGTGCAGCGATTAAAAACATAGAAACTCAGTTGGGTCAGTTGGTGAATGTTGTAAACACTATGCAGAAAGGTAAAGCCACAACTGAGCTAGAGAAAACCCAAATGGAGTATTGCAAGGCCATCACCGTGCATAAAGTAGAAGAAGTTCAAGTAGCCGAGGCACAGGAGATTCATGAGCCTGAAGTAATTAAGGAAGAAGTTGAAGAGGGTTCATCCTCAAACGAAGCTGAAAAGCTTACTTATGACCCTCTTATACCTTCTCCTAATGTTCTGGTTCCAAAGCCTAAGAAAAAGAAGAAAAAGAATTACTCAACTCAATTTAAGAAGTTTCTGGATATCTTTATGAGTTTAAATGTTAATTTGTCGTTTGCAGAGGCTTTGGAGCAGATGCCCAGATATGTACAATTCATGAAGGAATGACTTTCGAGGAAAAAGAAGGAAAAGAAAGTTGAGACAATATTCCTCACCTCTACATGTAGTGCCCGACTTCAAAAGAATGTACCTAACAAACTTGCTGATCCAGGGAGTTTTTCTTTTCTCTGCAACTTTGGTACTCATTCTTTTCATGCCTTATGTGATTTAGGCGCTAGTATTAACATTATTCCTTTATCCTTATGTAAAAAGTTGAACATAGGAGAGATTAAACCTACTGCAGTAAAACTCCAACTAGCTGAACAATTTGTAGTTAGTCCATATGGAGTAGTAGAGAATGTTTTAATCCAAGTAGGGAAATTTTTTCTGCCTGTTGACTTCTTTGTGATGGATGTAAAGGAAAATCCGTTAGTGCCTGTTATTTAAGGGAGACCATTCCTGAGTTATTATTGACATCGAGCGTAGGAAGCTGACTCTACGAGTCTTACATGAAAAAGAAGTTTTCAAAGCAGTCGGAACCTGTACAGATCATGATGAGGTATGATGGTCGGTTACAGAAAAGGTGCAAGCAAGAGAACCTCTGGTGGATCCCGGGACAATAGACCACCTTGAAGCATACACGGTCAAAACGTCGAGCTAAAGACGTTAAACAAGCGCTTTTGGGAGGCAACCCAAGTGTTTTTATTTTTATTTTTATTTTATTTTATTTTATTTCTCTATTATTTTCTTTCTTTCTTTCTCTTTTTGATGTAGGTGAAGATGTATTTTTATTGAAGAAAGAAAGAGAAAAGAATAAAAAAACTCGTGAAACGCGCGTTTTGGGCTAAAAAGGTGATAGCGCCGCGACGCTATGCATCTTAGCGTCGCGACGTTGTCACGATTCTGGAACTAAAAATTCTTGAATCGTAGCAAAGGGTTTTTCAATTTTTTTCTTTTAGCCCTAACTGCCAACGCCGCCTCTCCCCTCATCTCCATGCTTTTGTCCCTCGATTCCTAGTGTTTTTCTCTCAAATGAAGCTATAGTGTTTTTCATCTTTTTCTTCATCGATTTTCAATTTTTGCAGATTAAACTCGTGGGTTTGTTGGATTTTTTTAGCGTTTTGTGTAGATTTTTGTCGTGGGTACTTCGTTCTTCTCTGTTTCCAGCCGATTTCAGCGCGTTTGGCCCAATTTCACAGTGGGTCGCGTGTTCTTGAAGTTTTTCCTCAGCTTCGGACCGCTGTTTCGCCCGTTTTTTGACTGATTTCACCGTGGGTGTTGTGATTTAGTGCGATTTGGGCAGATTTTCCAGCTTGCTCGACCATGGGTGTGCATTTTTTGTATCATTCTTCCAATTTCCGCCCCATTCTTGCTATAGCTTCGTTTAAAGTTGGTTTAGAAGTTTGAATATATGATTTTGGGGTTGTTTATTGCTTTCTCGTCGATGTGTGATGTGTTGAGCTGAATATTGAAGTTGGTTGCTGCTGTTTTTAGGTGTTTTAGCAAGAATAGATTGTTGGTTTCATTTAAGCATCTTTGTGTGAGCTTTTGGTGTGGTTTTATTGGATTATTTTCACTGTTTAGAGCTATTTGGAATCATTTGCTGTTGTGTTGGTTTGCTCTTGCTGCTTAATTTTGTTATATATCTGAGGCAGACGGGCTATTTTTGTAGTTGGTGGTCGTATTGTTGTTGGCTTGGACTGTTTTTCAGCTTTACCCTTTTTCCTAGATCTCTTTTTTCCCTTCCATTAGACACCATGAACAAAAGATCTAGGAGACACGTTGTCGCTTCCTCCTCCTCCTCCACTCCTTTTGGCTCTACTAGGTTCATTAGTAGCGAAGACGCGGAGCGATTTGAGAAATATGTGGAGAGTAGTAACTTTATTCCTGAGCGAGGTTTCAGCCTTGACCCTGAGGTGCAACCAAACTTAGTGAACAATATCGTTGCGCGAGGGTGGGGCCACTTTTTTCGTCACCCTGAGCCTGGGGTAGCATCAGTGGTGAGGGAGTTTTATGCAAACATGGAAGAAATTTCTTCTTCATCATTTGTTCGAGGACACCGTGTCCCTTACGCCCCCCACACCATCAACAGGTTTTATAGGCTACCCGACCTTGAGAGGGATGACTATAGCACATACCTTCATGGCCACTTAGACGTTAATGAGGTCATTCAGACGGTATGTAGGCTAGGGGTCGAGTGGGCTATGACAGGAGCGGAGGTGGTGAGATTTAGGACCACCGACTTGTTAGTGGATTACAGGGCTTGGCACACTTTTCTCTGTGCCAAGTTGATGCATGTGGCGCATCTCAGCTATGTTACCAAGAGTCGTGCCATCCTCCTATTTGCCATCGCCACAGGCCACTCAGTGAATGTCAGGCAAGTCATTCATCAGTCTATGTGCCACATTCGCCGACGTCACACGACAGTAGGGCTCGGGTATCCATCACTGATCACAACCCTTTGTCGAGCCGCTGGTGTCGTTTGGGACGCCCAGGAGGAGTTGGTCCACCCCGGAGCGATTATAGACAAGAATTTCATCAGTCGATACCGAGGTCCTGGACCACAGGGTGCACAGTCCGCTCTCCCTATTCCTGAGCCACCAGAGCATCCTGAGCAGCCTGCTGAGCCTGAGCATCAGGAGCAGGAGGTTCCACCTCCCACAATCGAGGAGCTGCACATGGCGTTTCAGAGTCACCGGTTGGAGTTCCAGACTCACCAGCAGGAGTTCCAAGGTCATCGATAGGAGCTCCAGAGTCAGCAGCGCGATCTCCAGAGAGAGCGGCGCAGGGATCGACGTCACTTCCTCTACACTACGAGCATGTATGCCCATTCTTATCAGTGTCAGGTGGCTTTTAGTGCGGGTCAGCCTTTGCCGCCACCTTTACCACCGTACGAGTCTCCCGAGGACGAGGACGAGTGATGCCCTATCGCTTTCCCAGTGTACACGGTTGTTTCTTTCCCCCTCATTCTTATTTTTTTTCATTGTATTTGTCCTCATATTTGTCTGTCTCTCTTATTATTTTACATTGAGGACAGTGTAATTTTTAAGTTTGGGGGTAGAAAGTATTTACTTTTGGTTTGTAATTAATTGTGATTATATCTCCTTTGACCATATTTGGATTATCAGGTGTATTATTGTGATTATATTCATGTTATTATTTTGGATCGATTTTTTTTTTAGTATCATTGAGATCTGGGTTGATGGTGTTATCTGTCGGAGTTGTTTTTCTTTGAGGGTGTTGTTATGATTATGACAGCTGATGAGGATACCTAATCTCAGAAAGCAGGTAAATTATTTTGTGCAATAATAATTAAAGATGAGATTCAAGATATGTTGATTTTCTTTCATGAATCTTAGTACCATTTGAGCACGTAGTCTTCTTTCTTAGTTTGGCGAGCTTAGAGTAGGGTTATGTGATCTAGACCTTGTTGTCACCTCGAAAGGTTTAGGGACTGGTTTGATAGTTAATCTGCATGATAGTTAGTAATGTTACACTTAGGAGAAAATGATGCCATATCTTGCATGTTAGAAAAAAAAATGAATGAATGAAAGAAAAGAAAAAATGATGATGAGCTGAATAAAGAAAAATTGAATTAAGGTAAAAAAGAGCTACCCCTGTTGTGATCAGTTAGGTCGACCAGAGAAAACTTAAGTTAAGGGTCCCTACAATAGGTGTGTGAAAACTAGTGACCACCATTATTGATGATTGTGAAAAAACTCAAAGTTTGGGGGTATTGTACCCCAGTTAGGCACCCTAGTGGCATATTACCATCTTGAGTGTGCAGAGGCTTGATGATTGGAAACTAGGACCAGAGTAGGGGGAAAACGAGCGAAGGGTTGCATAAAACTGTTCCGGGATGAAAGGATTGAGATAGGGAGGACTAGTCACACACACATGTGAGAGAGGAATGAAATAAATGAAGCTTTTCATGATGAATGTGTTTAATCATTAATGTTTCAGTGTGATTTATTTTTTATTTGGGATTCCTGAGGCACGAGTCATTAGCAACACTCCCTCAAGTATTTTTGTTGACAGATTATTTTGATTCTTACTTTGCTCAGGATTAGCAAATGCTTAAGTTTGGGGGTATTTGATAGCGCAATTTATTGTGTTATATTTTATATGATTTTATCGTTAGTCTCGGGTACTTTTTGGCCAATTTTATGTCTATTTGGTTTTGTTTTTTAGGAATCAAGCATTTCAATGGAATCGACGTTTTTGAAGATTACTGGTGATTTAGGAGCTGCTACAACAAATTGGTCTTTTAATGTCGGACGTAAAAAACCACGCGTGGCCTTTAATGTCGCACATTTAAAAAAGATGCGGATTTTGCTGGGTTAAAATTTTCATTAGGCCTTTAATGTCGGGCTATTGTGTCCGACATTATATGTGACCGACATTAAAAAACTACCTTTAAATAGCATATTATGATCTATTTTCTCTCTCCACGAAAAAAACCCCACTTTTCCTCCCTTTGATCTCTTTCAACAACGGCACTAGGGGTTTTTTCTTCTCCTCAAAGGCGTGACTTCCTTCCTCTCACCGGTGGTGCGATTTTGTTCTCCTCACCGGCACGATTTTGTTCTCCTCACCAGCGCAGTTGGTTCTTCTTTGGTGCGTTTTTCTTCTTCTGTGGCGCGATTTGCTACCTCTCTCACCGTCGACAGCCGATTTCTCTCACCATCACCATTCCTCCTTCTTCTTGTTTGTTGCATGTGGGTTTTCTCCATGGCTACTCATGGGTTCCACGTTAGCTACGGGTTAATTCCATTTTTCATTGTGAGTTTTCTAATCTATGTTGCATCAGTCATTGGATCTTTGTTTGGACTGATTTTGTTGTTGTGGGTTGTTCTATTTTTCGAATTTTAAAGATTATTGTGCTTCTTTTTCGGGATTTATGTTTTGTATTTGTTGATCTCGGTGTTTTTACCATTTTGGGCGGTTTGAATGTGCCTTTTGAAATCATGAGTTTTTACATAGATACTGAAATAGAATGTTTACAGACTAATTTTCTTAGTTTACAAAAATTTTACAAAACTCCACCCGCCCCTTGCCTTGATTAAGTGGTGAACAAAATTATTAATGTTGTAAAGACCTCTAGTGTGCTTAATGTGGCTTATAATTCCAATAAGCAAGAAATAATGAATGGTATGGTTTGTGAAAACTATTGATCTCATGCTTCATACTTTTGCAATTCTATTTTTTTTATTAAATAATCGATAATTGGTAAGCAAACAATAATAATGAATGGTCAAATGTCTCTTCATCTTTGTTACATAAGTAGCAAACTCAGGAGGACAAAAACCAATGAGGGAATTTGGTAAACTTGATTGCCCATCATATTGGGTTCCACAAATATGCACTCTTGGTTTTGGGTTCCACAAATATTCCTTCTTTTTTGATATCTTAACATAAGTTGAAAATTCAAACTTATTTATGTAGTCGGCTGCTTTTTCACTAACAACAGCACTACAGCTAGATTTGAAGTGATTTAATGGTGGGTTGAACTTCCTTCTCTTTCCTCCAGGGATCAGATATTTGAATTTATTTTTAGTAGAACTTATGAGATTTCGATCATTTTTTTTATTTGCTTAGCTATACAAAAATGATCTTGATGTATCGTAAACTTTTGAGAAAGCCTATACAACAGTTATACATAGAAGATTGGGATTATATTGACATTTGCTTGCAGTAATATGAATATCTCCTTTTTTTTGTCACACTTGTACTAATCATTTCTCTAACTCTGTATTCCTTATATATTTACTGTTATATGGAAGAAAAGGCAGCACAATTGGTGAGTGGGTGAAGGTTGTCCAACCTATTCAGTTTCTTGAATGATACAAAGATTTGTTGTTGTTATCAGAGGCCACGGGTTTACAGGTAAAAATCACACTGATAGCTTTCCTTTATCGGAGAACAATCTGAACGTGTTTCAATATTTAAGGACATTGCAACAAAATTTTTGTGGTATTGAAAAATTCTTAGCACTGATCTGATATATACATATTCAAATAAGGCAAAACGTCTGTTCAAGATGCCATTTTTAGCACTGATCCAAATATGCATGTTCTTCAGCAACCTGCTAAAGTAATATATTGAATTATCATACTGCTTTACTCTTTGGCAGTGTTAAGAATATTTGAACTTGTCAACCTCAAATCTCAGATAGTGGAACTTCTTTAGCATCTAAATCAGCAAAAGCTGATGGAATGCATTACAGTAACAAGGTATACTTATTTGTTGTAGCATAGGGTATTCAGACTTTTTGGTGCAATCTTTCTTCTCCATTAATCTCTAGCATTATAGGGACAATGCATGATTTCCTTAAAGTCTTTGCTGTAGGGATTATTCAAAATCTCCATAAGGACTAGTTCCATATCAGGTGGGAAACACTGGTTTGAAATGGGTTTGAAGTATAGGACGAAAAATTTTCTTCCGTTCTCCCCCTTTTTTTTCCTTCCCCTTTGAACAATCTGATAGGTATCTTTACTAATATCTGCTCTAAAGGATGGTTGCAGTGTAACAAATAGTTTAGGCCCTATTTGATAAAAAAAAAAATAGTTTTTGGTTTTTAAAAATGGTGCTTGTTTTCTCATAAACTCTTAGCCAAATTCCAAAAACAAAAATAAGTTTTTAAAAACTATTTTTTTTAGTTTTCAAACTTGGTTTGGATTTTGAAAATATTTGCAAAAGTAGGTAACAAAACAAAGAACCCATGAGTGAAAATAGTGTTTATAAGCTTAATTTTCAAGAACCAAAAACCACAAACCAAAAACCAAAAATACTTGGTTAGCCAATTGGAAGGTTAGTTCTCCTCCTTTTGACTAAATATAGCATGTACGCCCTGCCCTGCCTTCTGCCACCCTTTGTGGTCATGTTGGGGATCCTAATCCAACTTGTGGTAACCTGCTAACATGAGCTTGAGTACATTCTTTTGTTTAATTTTGCAAAGTTTTTAATTCTACTTACCTTTTAGAATGTTTTGAATTTACTTGAGTACAATTCTCATGTTTTTATTTTTTGTATTTTTTTAATAGTTGTATATCAAATAGAATGGAAGCAATTAATGCACTTTTGACGTGTAAAGTAAAGCGAAAGAGGTATGCAAATAGTGTAGACTTAAAGAATAAATTAAATTGACATCTAAACGATGTTTGTAAAACATTTGGCAAACGTTAGTTTTTGTTTAGCGTTCCAGCTAATTAATTTTCTTCTTGTGTTGTTTTAGAATTCTTTTCCAATCCTTTCTTTATACGATTTGACTGTATATAAATGGTGATGGTGGCTGCTCTTTTTGTAAGTTTTTTGCTCTCTTTCTTTATACGATTTGAATGTATTGGCATTTGACTTTGTCGAGGTTGAAGCTGCTAGAGGAGAAAGTGACATGTTGTGCTCGAATTTGTTTCACACGTGTAGTACCCACTCTCTTGAAGGAAGAATTTCATCTTGATGTATAAAAGGTATGTTGTTTTTGTACTAAAAGTTGCTAATCAATGTGTTTTGGACTATGTGTCCCTTTCATCAATAAGTCTATAAAAATTAGGTTGAAAATTTTAAATTAATAGTTGATTTTTTTTTTTGTGTATATTGTTCTTGTAACTTCGATAAGAAATTGTCTTTTTGACCAATTCAGGTCGTTAGAGCATGAATTATCTTTTATTTTGGTGTATTTTCAAGCCCTATATTTTGTAGTTCTATTGATGAGGTGAAGGTAACAAGGCTTAATTTCAATGTCCAAAATCTTGATAAAGTCTAATGGCCTTCCCCAAGTTAGTGTTTCTTTCTAGTTCTTCCAGGTACTTGTATTACAATTAACGTGTAATTCAACTCAATGATTGATTGTTCAGTTTGTACCCTATTGTTATAGGAAATTAATTCTCATTTGATTATTTGATTTATCCAATTCATCATGTCCAGACTATACCATAATTTGACTTTCTTTTGAATGATTGTGGTACCTTAGCTGTTTGTCAAATGGTGGTCCATTTTTCATGTCTTGTTGGTATTTTGGGTTCAAACTTGCAATGCATAGTGAATAATGAATTTACATGAATTGTGCCACATTTTTCCATGCTTGTGATCTTTTATTTCCAGGTGGTTTTTCTTCCAATGTTGTTGTGTCAAATGGTAAAATTTGATTAAACCTACTTTGCTTGATACATATGTTAGAGATTATCACTATGGCATACTTGAATCCATTGTTCATGCCCTTCTTGAATGATCTTTTATTTTTGTTTTCTTTTCCCTTCAATTTAGTTGATGTGTGAGAAGTATTATATTTTCTATTTCTCTTCTTTTACATACAACTAGTTGCATTCAATTGTTGTTTATAAAGGTTTATTCTTTTTGGTTTTTCTTGTTTTATAGGATTTCATGTTGAAGGACACAATCTTTTGCGGTGTATTGGATGGTCAGGGACCATACATCAATCAGTACTCGTTGAAGAAATAGAAATTCCCATATTTTTTTTGGTTGTCTCGTTGCTCAAAAAGTGAGGGATAATGCCTATAAAGTTGTTGTCTCCTTCTAGTCTTCTTAGTTGTGTACTTATTTTTGTTTAGTAATTTTACTTTTTCTTTGTAAATTGGACCATGGATGTGATTTGGGATGGTGGAAAGTTTCATGTATTATATACACTATTACATTATATTAATGGAATCCATGTTCGTTAAGTTAGTTGTTGTGTAAAAATACTTTCGGGATTTTATTTTATGTATATGTTGAAATTCTAGTTTATTTACAGGTTTTTACAAAAGGAAGAAATAGTATTGTTGGTTAGCCACGTGTGCAACTAACAATTTTTTTTTTAATTTAATGCCGCACATTTAATGTCGGACATTTTTAATGTCACAGCTTTTAATGTCGGACAATGACCGACATAAAAAACTGACCGACATTAAAAGTGACTTTTAATGTCGGACAAAGAGTGATTGACCGACATTAAAAACCTACTTTTAATGTCGGGCAATGACTGACATTAAAAGTACACTTTTAATGTCGGTCACGGCCTTTAATGTCGGGCAATGTCCGACATTAAAAGTTTCCGACATTAAAAGAGGCTTTTAATGTCGGTGTTTTTAATGTCGGTCAGTGACCGACATTAAAGACTTTTAATGCCGGGCAATGCCCGACATTAAAAGCCAAATTTGTTGTAGTGTGAAGCGGAAGAAGCAAAGTCCAAGGCTTAGCGTTGAGACGCTACCCCTTGGAGCATCTCAACGCTAGGAACACAATCAGGAGAGGCGCGAGATCGAGGCAGCGTCGAGACGCTACCTCCACAGCGTCTCAACGCTGCAAACTTTCCAGAAATAATTAGGGCACGCGCGCGACAGCGTCGCGATGCTGTGTCCTTAGCGTCTCGACACTGTCGCGCAGATTGGACAGTATATATTGTTTGCTATGCCATCAGATTGGGGGAGCTGTTTTAGAGGGAGAAAGATGATTTTTAGAGAGGGAAAACACACAGAACAGGGCAGAAACTGAGGGCGCTTGATTTTGGGAGCTTGGATCGTGAGGATCGTGATGGGAACGCACGGGAATCACGGCTATTGAGTTTACTCTTTCTCCCTTATTTCTCGTCTTGATTTTTAGCATGTATTGGACTGATTTTGATTGTATTTTTAGAGACATGAGTAGCTGAGTTTCGTTTCTTAGGGGCTTGATGTAGCCATTAGTTTGTATGGATTAATTTACGAATTTTTTAGGACGTTTCGTAATGCGGTTTATTTATGCAATTGTATGGTTAGTGCTTATAATCCCTTGATCACAGATTTTATGATTTTCGTTTCTGAACTAATTGCTCGGGAGAGGGTAGTTTAGATTAGACCATCAATTGCATAACTTAGGTAATTCTACAATTGGGAGATTTGGGATTGCTTGAGAAACCGTCATGAGGATTGTTCTTTAATGCTTATGCTTGTTGTTGAAATTAGAGAGGAATATCAATTTCTTAATTTGAATAAAGAATTAATTGTACTCGGGAGAGGCTTTTAATTATTGATAATCCTTGGTTTATGAACTTGTTACGAGTGTGTTCCCAATTATTCTTTAAATTAATTCATGCATCTACTAGGTGAAATCAATCCCCTAAGGCCTTTCTCCATTGAGTTTCCATATTTTATTGCTTTGATTAGTTTTTCATTGATTTGCATATTTCTCGATTATTTTCTCTAAATAAAATTGGGTGAATATACCTTTGATAATTAGGGGAACTAGAAAACCAATCCAGAGGACGACATTCGAGTTTTAATCACTATATTATAACTTGGACCCGTACACTTGCGGTTAGCAATTTACGTATCAGGCGCACCGAGGGCGACACAAAGTCGAGCATGAATCTCACATTGTAAATATAGGGGCGTAGGAGCAAAACTTGATTTAAATCTCGTTTTGTAATTTTCCTCCCACTGAAATTGTCCTAGAGTTTATTTAGGGTTATTTAACTTAGATAAATTCGGCTAAGTCAATCTATCTAATTCTAATCGTATTATAACTCCTATGGTGAGGATTTAATTGCAACGTTCCAGGTGAATTAAACTCTTTTAATAAACCTAGCAATATTGCATGTTAACATGACTATGGTTAATTCAACTCAAGGTTCAGGTTAGTTCTCAGGTAGGAGGTGTTCCGTAAACCGTCATCTTAAATACCTCCAGCCTTAGACAGAACTTCACCGGGAGAGTTCCCTTATAACCATAGTAATGTAAAGTCTTTACTCTAAAGATCTAGGTGTATTAAACTCTTTTAATCAACCTAGTGACATTGAATGCTAACATAACTATGGTTAATTCAACTCAAGTTTCGGGTCAGTTCCCAGGTAGGAGGTGTTCTGTTAACCGTCAGCTTAAATACCCCCAGCCTTAGACAGAACTTTTACCGAGAGAGTTCCCTTATAACCATAGTAATGTTTTTCCTACTTAGTTTACTAAAATTATTTTAACACTAAGTAAGAATAATTCTAATCCTATTAGAAAATGTGATCTTAGGTCTAATTAATTTTAAACAATTTAAAATTAATTCATTTTTCCTAAGATCCTATGTTTGCATGCAATTCTTTGTTATAGGTTAACGGTTTCTATTCATTAATTCTATAGCACTTATAAATTTTAATGAATTAACCCTATAACATGCTACTATGGTGACATAAATTAACAATCGAATTCTAATTAATTTATAAACCATATACAAGCATACATGACATACAAAAATATAACAATTATATTAATCTAAGGTAACGTCATGCTCAATGCAATTTAATTTCCTTTTGATTAACCTAACTCTTAAATTAATAACCCAAGAAAATTAAAATTAAGCATTGTCATTGTTGATGGTCGATTTTGGTCAGAGGAACTCACCTGACCTTCACGTGCCACCAACGGTAAAATTTGTAGAAGAGGGGGAAGACGTGGCCTGCAAATCTGTAAACCTGCACACCGGTGTGGTGCTCGCCACATCGGCTCCGATGCTTAAGTCAGAAAGCAGAACGGAGGGGCGTGGAAAAGTAAGAGCAAGAGGAGAGAGTAGAGAATATAGAATACTGTTTAGGGATAGAATTCGGTTCCCCTTCTTCAGTGGCGAAGAAGGGTATAAATACCTGTTCATCCTCCTAGGGTTTTTAGGTATTCGGAGGCGTTTCGGGACAAACCAGGCGAAACCGGGGCAGCCAGAGGCGGTGGGAACCAGACGAAACCGAACGGGCTCGACCCGCGCGAGCGGGCCGAGCAGGGGGGTCGGGCCAAAAGCCCGACCCCTTCGGTCTTGGCCCGTCCCACTTGCCGGTTTCGCCCCTTGGGTCCATCTCTCAGCCTGATTTCTTCCCGGTTGTCCTCGTCAGCTCCTTGTACACCGGGGTGGTCCAAAATTGCCTATAACAGTCATCTTCATACATTTACAGAACATTTATATTAATAGCTCATGAAAACTAATTAAGCATGTTAATTACTTATATAAATACAACTCTTATATTTTTAAACTAAAGTAATTTCATTTTCAATGCAAATTAAAATTTAATTTCCTTTTGATTAACCTAACTCTTAAATTAATAACCCAAGAAAATTAAAATTAAGCATTATCATTTTCATACATTTACATAACATTTATATTAATAGCTCATGAAAACTAATTAAGCATGTTAATTACTTATATAAATATAACTCTTATATTTTTAAACTAAAGTAATTTCATTTTCAATGCAAATTAATTTTCTTTAATTAATCTAACTCTTAAATTAATTACGTAAGAAAATTAAAATAAGCATTCACATTTTCATACATTAACATAACATTTTATATTAATTGCTCACAAAAATAAATAAGCATATAAATCACTTTCATAAATATAACTCTTTATATTCTTTACTAAAGTAATTTCATGCCTCAATGCTTCAAAATTTTCATCAATTTAATCATAATAATTTATATTAAATACTCATGAAAATTAAAATCATGCATAATACTTATATTAGAACAATTATAAGTAAATATGCATGAATATGTTTAACCTATTGTGGGATTTTAAGGTATATGACATCGATTAAGCAATTAAATAACTAAGTAGACGGGTTTTGGCATCTTAGGACAAAATAAATTAGAAAAATTAAAATAATTAATCTAAAAATGTCCTATCTAACTGTGAACCGGGCTAAAAATGTCAAGAACCGGTTAAAATCCTCTTGAACCGTGTTGAAAAATCGAGAACCGGTCAAAAAACCCAGTCAACACTCCTTGAACCGGTCTGAACCAAGCCACAAACTGAAGAACCGGTCTGATTAACCACCCACAGACTCATGGATTGAATCACACGCATGATCTGACGCGAAAAAAAAAATATTATGCGGAAGTCCAACCTCTAATCCCTAAACTACGGTTGCACAAGACCGTGACCCAACCAACCAACCGCAATCATCTTCACATCCTTTTACTGCTTTTTTTATTTGTTTTATTCTTTTCGTTTCGTGCGTTTATGTGAATTTCTTCAGTTTTCTGGGTTTTTTAGCAAGCGTCGGGACGCCATTGAGAAGCGTCTCGACGCTATCTCTCTACTTTTCCAGAATTCGTCGATTTCCAACATTGTACTCATCCGATTTGGTCCCAAATCGCACCGATTTTCACAGAAACATAGCCACAATCGATAGACACGGACTTACAGACTCGATTTGGCAATAAAACGACCAAAACACCGGGCCCTTACATTGATCAAATCAATACAAAATTGCAAATTCTAATGCCATAAACTCAAAACGTCTACTAGCAAACCTTTCATTCGTCAAATGCATAAAGGTACCCACCAAAAGCCAATGCAAATTTCAGAGAAACAAGATTAGATCTACGATCGACTCTGATACCAATTGAAGGATTGGAATTCCCAATTTCGTTACAGCGGAAGCAATTGGACCGTTCGTAAATTAATTTTGTTCTACAAAATCCCAATACACTGGCAAAAAGTTAAGCGATAAGAAACATACCTCCATCTGACGACTCTGAATTCTTCAACAGACACCACCACAAGGGCTTCCCCACTATAACTCTGAGGATTAGGAACATAGTTGTGGGACTACGTAATCTTGAATGGGAAAAACTCTTAGAGAGAAAAATTCTCTCTAGAGTTCTTGGGTTGAGAGAATGTAACGACCCTACTTTTCATGCCTAGATTCTAAGGTTGTTACTACATGCATTTCGTTCTACTTCTAAGAACAGCGAGGAAATAACATTTAAAAAAAACATACTTAGAAATTTGCGAAACTTTTCAATCTGGGATCCCAGTTAAAACAGAACAAACGAAAACTTTAGTTATTCAAAACAAAACTTAACGCGGAAAATATCTTAAAACAACGCAATACAAGTCCAAAAGAAGAATTTCGAAACATAAAAATGCGGAAGACTATTCAAAAGGAAACCCATGGCTCAGCAGCACTCCGTCACGCGTTCTGTACACCTTTACCTCTTCCTGCAGTTAGATGTAAGGGAAAAGAATGAGTATTTAAGAAAATACTCAGTAAGTAGCAATCAAGGTTTTAACATTTTATTCGACTTAAGGGCCTAAGGGTTAGGTCATCTCAATCTCATTCATTTCATTTCATTTCATTTCATTTATCTGCAGTTCGGGTCTCGTGTTCAATTAGTACACCTGTATATATATATAAGTTTGCCAACTCACTGGTAGTGCACATGTGGGAGTTTTGGGAGGTCTCTACTCCTACTGATGGTAGATGGCACCCAGTCAGAGGAGCTAAGTCTCATCCCTCAAGGCACTAATGGGCGCGTAGCGCTCTAAGCTACCATTTCACTGGTGGGGCGTTCATGGGTTTAAGTCAGGAATTTACTTCCACAGTTAGTAAATGGCACCTAGACTGCGAAGCCAAGTCCCGCCCATTAAGCCCCTCATTTCAGTCTATTACATCTCAGTCCTAGGTGTTTAATTGACACGACCCTCGTCTAAGGCACTAGCCTATTCCTTTCTCTTGCCTAATCCTTTCCCTCAAGGTAAATATGATTCCTAAGCCGTCATGAGGCTACCGAAAATTCGACAGCATAACGACATACGCAGAGGGAACCCAAAATTTTTCCTTGCACCTGAAAATAAGAATATACAATCCTATAACCATAACGAGCCAGACCTCGCATACGCAAACCATACACAACTCTAACGACTATTTAATCCCATCCTCCATTATCTTAACACTAAGGCAAGCCATAGATTATCCAACCAACCATACAAAAGTAAATATGTCATAGCGAATATCGAGATTACCACATATTGACATGCCTTGAAAAGAAGCTCATCATGCCCATTTACATTCCACAAGTAAAGACTGATGCTTAAATTTTGTCCACGCAAGCATGATAAATTCCAAAGAAAATAAACTAGAGCATGAAAACCCAAACAAAGGCTACATATCAACTATCAATCGCGCAGCAGGTCAAAAGCATAACAATCATGTTCCCCAACTTTAAGGCTAACCATTCATACTTATCTCATGCTAGCATGGTGACATAATGAACACATGATTCCAAAGCATACGACATAAACCAAAGAAAACTACTTACCTAGCCCAACAAATCCTTGATCGGCTTCTAACCAATTTTCCTTTAAATTCCAAGACTTCAAGCAACCAAAGCAGAACTTAGCTTGCTGTCCGGGCTCTCAAATCCACCTAAAACCAACAATTTAATCACCAAACGCAATGGGCATCTTAAATTTAATAGCCAAATTCAATGGGTAATCACCTAACACACTTAAATCATTCCAAAACTTAACTTAATTCACTTACCCAAAACAGAAACACTGCTTGTTGTCCAACCGTTCAAAGTCGATCAACTTCGACAACTCAACCTCCAAACGCTACGGGCACCTTGAAATTGGAAGCTAAAATCATTGGTTATCCATAATAAAACATTAAGTCGACCAAAACACCTTAAATCTCACTTACCCACTAACGGAAATCGTCGAACATACAAGAGACGTGTGATTATTTGTCTTAAGGCAGTGATGGCGGTAATCAGATCCAAGCGACGAAGAACAACCAGATCTGAACGCGGCGACGGCGGCGTGCACGAAGACGGAACGTGGCGGCGGCGGCTCGCGGCGGTGGAGTGCGGCGGCGTGGGTGTCGGCTTGACGTGCAGCGGCAACGAGGCGGCGCGGATCGACGGGTTGCAGACGGAGAGAGAGAGGCTGCGAGGGAGAGAGAGAGTCGAGAGAGAGATGGGTTAGAGAGAGAGAGAGACGAAAACGAGAGAGAGAAAATGGAGTACTTACCGACGGCGAGCGGCGGCGTGGCGATCGGCGGAGGCGAAGATCGGCGGCGGCGCGAAGGGTGGAGGCGTGCGACGGTGTCGACGGGGAGAAAGCTGACAGGGTGCACAGTCCGCTCTCCCTATTCCTGAGCCACCAGAGCATCCTGAGCAGCCTGCTGAGCCTGAGCATCAGGAGCAGGAGGTTCCACCTCCCACAATCGAGGAGCTGCACATGGCGTTTCAGAGTCACCGGTTGGAGTTCCAGACTCACCAGCAGGAGTTCCAAGGTCATCGATAGGAGCTCCAGAGTCAGCAGCGCGATCTCCAGAGAGAGCGGCGCAGGGATCGACGTCACTTCCTCTACACTACGAGCATGTATGCCCATTCTTATCAGTGTCAGGTGGCTTTTAGTGCGGGTCAGCCTTTGCCGCCACCTTTACCACCGTACGAGTCTCCCGAGGACGAGGACGAGTGATGCCCTATCGCTTTCCCAGTGTACACGGTTGTTTCTTTCCCCCTCATTCTTATTTTTTTTCATTGTATTTGTCCTCATATTTGTCTGTCTCTCTTATTATTTTACATTGAGGACAGTGTAATTTTTAAGTTTGGGGGTAGAAAGTATTTACTTTTGGTTTGTAATTAATTGTGATTATATCTCCTTTGACCATATTTGGATTATCAGGTGTATTATTGTGATTATATTCATGTTATCATTTTGGATCGATTTTTTTTTTAGTATCATTGAGATCTGGGTTGATGGTGTTATCTGTCGGAGTTGTTTTTCTTTGAGGGTGTTGTTATGATTATGACAGCTGATGAGGATACCTAATCTCAGAAAGCAGGTAAATTATTTTGTGCAATAATAATTAAAGATGAGATTCAAGATATGTTGATTTTCTTTCATGAATCTTAGTACCATTTGAGCACGTAGTCTCCTTTCTTAGTTTGGCGAGCTTAGAGTAGGGTTATGTGATCTAGACCTTGTTGTCACCTCGAAAGGTTTAGGGACTGGTTTGATAGTTAATCTGCATGATAGTTAGTAATGTTACACTTAGGAGAAAATGATGCCATATCTTGCATGTTAGAAAAAAAAAATGAATGAATGAAAGAAAAGAAAAAATGATGATGAGCTGAATAAAGAAAAATTGAATTAAGGTAAAAAAGAGCTACCCCTGTTGTGATCAGTTAGGTCGACCAGAGAAAACTCAAGTTAAGGGTCCCTACAATAGGTGTGTGAAAACTAGTGACCACCATTATTGATGATTGTGAAAAAACTCAAAGTTTGGGGGTATTGTACCCCAGTTAGGCACCCTAGTGGCATATTACCATCTTGAGTGTGCAGAGGCTTGATGATTGGAAACTAGGACCAGAGTAGGGGGAAAACGAGCGAAGGGTTGCATAAAACTGTTCCGGGATGAAAGGATTGAGATAGGGAGGACTAGTCACACACACATGTGAGAGAGGAATGAAATAAATGAAGCTTTTCATGATGAATGTGTTTAATCATTAATGTTTCAGTGTGATTTATTTTTTATTTGGGATTCCTGAGGCACGAGTCATTAGCAACACTCCCTCAAGTATTTTTGTTGACAGATTATTTTGATTCTTACTTTGCTCAGGATTAGCAAATGCTTAAGTTTGGGGGTATTTGATAGCGCAATTTATTGTGTTATATTTTATATGATTTTATCGTTAGTCTCGGGTACTTTTTGGCCAATTTTATGTCTATTTGGTTTTGTTTTTTAGGAATCAAGCATTTCAATGGAATCGACGTTTTTGAAGATTACCGGTGATTTAGGAGCTGCTACAACAAATTGGTCTTTTAATGTCGGACGTAAAAAACCACGCGTGGCCTTTAATGTCGCACATTTAAAAAAGATGCGGATTTTGCTGGGTTAAAATTTTCATTAGGCCTTTAATGTCGGGCTATTGTGTCCGACATTATATGTGACCGACATTAAAAAACTACCTTTAAATAGCATATTATGATCTATTTTCTCTCTCCACGAAAAAAACCCCACTTTTCCTCCCTTTGATCTCTTTCAACAACGGCACTAGGGTTTTTTTCTTCTCCTCAAAGGCGTGACTTCCTTCCTCTCACCGGTGGTGCGATTTTGTTCTCCTCACCGGCACGATTTTGTTCTCCTCACCAGCGCAGTTGGTTCTTCTTTGGTGCGTTTTTCTTCTTCTGTGGCGCGATTTGCTACCTCTCTCACCGTCGACAGCCGATTTCTCTCACCATCACCATTCCTCCTTCTTCTTGTTTGTTGCATGTGGGTTTTCTCCATGGCTACTCATGGGTTCCACGTTAGCTACGGGTTAATTCCATTTTTCATTGTGAGTTTTCTAATCTATGTTGCATCAGTCATTGGATCTTTGTTTGGACTGATTTTGTTGTTGTGGGTTGTTCTATTTTTCGAATTTTAAAGATTATTGTGCTTCTTTTTCGAGATTTATGTTTTGTATTTGTTGATCTCGGTGTTTTTACCATTTTGGGCGGTTTGAATGTGCCTTTTGAAATCATGAGTTTTTACATAGATACTGAAATAGAATGTTTACAGACTAATTTTCTTAGTTTACAAAAATTTTACAAAACTCCACCCGCCCCTTGCCTTGATTAAGTGGTGAACAAAATTATTAATGTTGTAAAGACCTCTAGTGTGCTTAATGTGGCTTATAATTCCAATAAGCAAGAAATAATGAATGGTATGGTTTGTGAAAACTATTGATCTCATGCTTCATACTTTTGCAATTCTATTTTTTTTATTAAATAATCGATAATTGGTAAGCAAACAATAATAATGAATGGTCAAATGTCTCTTCATCTTTGTTACATAAGTAGCAAACTCAGGAGGACAAAAACCAATGAGGGAATTTGGTAAACTTGATTGCCCATCATATTGGGTTCCACAAATATGCACTCTTGGTTTTGGGTTCCACAAATATTCCTTCTTTTTTGATATCTTAACATAAGTTGAAAATTCAAACTTATTTATGTAGTCGGCTGCTTTTTCACTAACAACAGCACTACAGCTAGATTTGAAGTGATTTAATGGTGGGTTGAACTTCCTTCTCTTTCCTCCAGGGATCAGATATTTGAATTTATTTTTAGTAGAACTTATGAGATTTCGATCATTTTTTTTATTTGCTTAGCTATACAAAAATGATCTTGATGTATCGTAAACTTTTGAGAAAGCCTATACAACAGTTATACATAGAAGATTGGGATTATATTGACATTTGCTTGCAGTAATATGAATATCTCCTTTTTTTTGTCACACTTGTACTAATCATTTCTCTAACTCTGTATTCCATATATATTTACTGTTATATGGAAGAAAAGGCAGCACAATTGGTGAGTGGGTGAAGGTTGTCCAACCTATTCAGTTTCTTGAATGATACAAAGATTTGTTGTTGTTATCAGAGGCCACGGGTTTACAGGTAAAAATCACACTGATAGCTTTCCTTTATCGGAGAACAATCTGAACGTGTTTCAAAATTTAAGGACATTGCAACAAAATTTTTGTGGTATTGAAAAATTCTTAGCACTGATCTGATATATACATATTCAAATAAGGCAAAACGTCTGTTCAAGATGCCATTTTTAGCACTGATCCAAATATGCATGTTCTTCAGCAACCTGCTAAAGTAATATATTGAATTATCATACTGCTTTACTCTTTGGCAGTGTTAAGAATATTTGAACTTGTCAACCTCAAATCTCAGATAGTGGAACTTCTTTAGCATCTAAATCAGCAAAAGCTAATGGAATGCATTACAGTAACAAGGTATACTTATTTGTTGTAGCATAGGGTATTCAGACTTTTTGGTGCAATCTTTCTTCTCCATTAATCTCTAGCATTATAGGGACAATGCATGATTTCCTTAAAGTCTTTGCTGTAGGGATTATTCAAAATCTCCATAAGGACTAGTTCCATATCAGGTGGGAAACACTGGTTTGAAATGGGTTTGAAGTATAGGACGAAAAATTTTCTTCCGTTCTCCCCCTTTTTTTCCTTCCCCTTTGAACAATCTGATAGGTATCTTTACTAATATCTGCTCTAAAGGATGGTTGCAGTGTAACAAATAGTTTAGGCCCTATTTGATAAAAAAAAAAATAGTTTTTGGTTTTTAAAAATGGTGCTTGTTTTCTCATAAACTCTTAGCCAAATTCCAAAAACAAAAATAAGTTTTTAAAAACTATTTTTTTTAGTTTTCAAACTTGGTTTGGATTTTGAAAATATTTGCAAAAGTAGGTAACAAAACAAAGAACCCATGAGTGAAAATAGTGTTTATAAGCTTAATTTTCAAGAACCAAAAACCACAAACCAAAAACCAAAAATACTTGGTTAGCCAATTGGAAGGTTAGTTCTCCTCCTTTTGACTAAATATAGCATGTACGCCCTGCCCTGCCTTCTGCCACCCTTTGTGGTCATGTTGGGGATCCTAATCCAACTTGTGGTAACCTGCTAACATGAGCTTGAGTACATTCTTTTGTTTAATTTTGCAAAGTTTTTAATTCTACTTACCTTTTAGAATGTTTTGAATTTACTTGAGTACAATTCTCATGTTTTTATTTTTTGTATTTTTTTAATAGTTGTATATCAAATAGAATGGAAGCAATTAATGCACTTTTGACGTGTAAAGTAAAGCGAAAGAGGTATGCAAATAGTGTAGACTTAAAGAATAAATTAAATTGACATCTAAACGATGTTTGTAAAACATTTGGCAAACGTTAGTTTTTGTTTAGCTTTCCAGCTAATTAATTTTCTTCTTGTGTTGTTTTAGAATTCTTTTCCAATCCTTTCTTTATATGATTTGACTGTATATAAATGGTGATGGTGGCTGCTCTTTTTGTAAGTTTTTTGCTCTCTTTCTTTATACGATTTGAATGTATTGGCATTTGACTTTGTCGAGGTTGAAGCTGCTAGAGGAGAAAGTGACATGTTGTGCTCGAATTTGTTTCACACGTGTAGTACCCACTCTCTTGAAGGAAGAATTTCATCTTGATGTATAAAAGGTATGTTGTTTTTGTACTAAAAGTTGCTAATCAATGTGTTTTGGACTATGTGTCCCTTTCATCAATAAGTCTATAAAAATTAGGTTGAAAATTTTAAATTAATAGTTGATTTTTTTTTTTTTTTGTGTATATTGTTCTTGTAACTTCGATAAGAAATTGTCTTTTTGACCAATTCAGGTCGTTAGAGCATGAATTATCTTTTATTTTGGTGTATTTTCAAGCCCTATATTTTGTAGTTCTATTGATGAGGTGAAGGTAACAAGGCTTAATTTCAATGTCCAAAATCTTGATAAAGTCTAATGGCCTTCCCCAAGTTAGTGTTTCTTTCTAGTTCTTCCAGGTACTTGTATTACAATTAACGTGTAATTCAACTCAATGATTGATTGTTCAGTTTGTACCCTATTGTTATAGGAAATTAATTCTCATTTGATTATTTGATTTATCCAATTCATCATGTCCAGACTATACCATAATTTGACTTTCTTTTGAATGATTGTGGTACCTTAGCTGTTTGTCAAATGGTGGTCCATTTTTCATGTCTTGTTGGTATTTTGGGTTCAAACTTGCAATGCATAGTGAATAATGAATTTACATGAATTGTGCCACATTTTTCCATGCTTGTGATCTTTTATTTCCAGGTGGTTTTTCTTCCAATGTTGTTGTGTCAAATGGTAAAATTTGATTAAACCTACTTTGCTTGATACATATGTTAGAGATTATCACTATGGCATACTTGAATCCATTGTTCATGCCCTTCTTGAATGATCTTTTATTTTTGTTTTCTTTTCCCTTCAATTTAGTTGATGTGTGAGAAGTATTATATTTTCTATTTCTCTTCTTTTACATACAACTAGTTGCATTCAATTGTTGTTTATAAAGGTTTATTCTTTTTGGTTTTTCTTGTTTTATAGGATTTCATGTTGAAGGACACAATCTTTTGCGGTGTATTGGATGGTCAGGGACCATACATCAATCAGTACTCGTTGAAGAAATAGAAATTCCCATATTTTTTTTGGTTGTCTCGTTGCTCAAAAAGTGAGGGATAATGCCTATAAAGTTGTTGTCTCCTTCTAGTCTTCTTAGTTGTGTACTTATTTTTGTTTAGTAATTTTACTTTTTCTTTGTAAATTGGACCATGGATGTGATTTGGGATGGTGGAAAGTTTCATGTATTATATACACTATTACATTATATTAATGGAATCCATGTTCGTTAAGTTAGTTGTTGTGTAAAAATACTTTCGGGATTTTATTTTATGTATATGTTGAAATTCTAGTTTATTTACAGGTTTTTACAAAAGGAAGAAATAGTATTGTTGGTTAGCCACGTGTGCAACTAACAATTTTTTTTAATTTAATGCCGCACATTTAATGTCGGACATTTTTAATGTCACAGCTTTTAATGTCGGACAATGACCGACATAAAAAACTGACCGACATTAAAAGTGACTTTTAATGTCGGACAAAGAGTGATTGACCGACATTAAAAACCTACTTTTAATGTCGGGCAATGACTGACATTAAAAGTACACTTTTAATGTCGGTCACAGCCTTTAATGTCGGGCAATGTCCGACATTAAAAGTGTCCGACATTAAAAGAGGCTTTTAATGTCGGTGTTTTTAATGTCGGTCAGTGACCGACATTAAAGACTTTTAATGCCGGGCAATGCCCGACATTAAAAGCCAAATTTGTTGTAGTGTGAAGCGGAAGAAGCAAAGTCCAAGGCTTAGCGTTGAGACGCTACCCCTTGGAGCATCTCAACGCTAGGAACACAATCAGGAGAGGCGCGAGATCGAGGCAGCGTCGAGACGCTACCTCCACAGCGTCTCAACGCTGCAAACTTTCCAGAAATAATTAGGGCACGCGCGCGACAGCGTCGCGATGCTGTGTCCTTAGCGTCTCGACACTGTCGCGCAGATTGGACAGTATATATTGTTTGCTATGCCATCAGATTGGGGGAGCTGTTTTAGAGGGAGAAAGATGATTTTTAGAGAGGGAAAACACACAGAGCAGGGCAGAAATTGAGGGCGCTTGATTTTGGGAGCTTGGATCGTGAGGATCGTGATGGGAACGCACGGGAATCACGGCTATTGAGTTTACTCTTTCTCCCTTATTTCTCGTCTTGATTTTTAGCATGTATTGGACTGATTTTGATTGTATTTTTAGAGACATGAGTAGCTGAGTTTCGTTTCTTAGGGGCTTGATGTAGCCATTAGTTTGTATGGATTAATTTACGAATTTTTTAGGACGTTTCGTAATGCGGTTTATTTATGCAATTGTATGGTTAGTGCTTATAATCCCTTGATCACAGATTTTATGATTTTCGTTTCTGAACTAATTGCTCGGGAGAGGGTAGTTTAGATTAGACCATCAATTGCATAACTTAGGTAATTCTACAATTGGGAGATTTGGGATTGCTTGAGAAACCGTCATGAGGATTGTTCTTTAATGCTTATGCTTGTTGTTGAAATTAGAGAGGAATATCAATTTCTTAATTTGAATAAAGAATTAATTGTACTCGGGAGAGGCTTTTAATTATTGATAATCCTTGGTTTATGAACTTGTTACGAGTGTGTTCCCAATTATTCTTTAAATTAATTCATGCATCTACTAGGTGAAATCAATCCCCTAAGGCCTTTCTCCATTGAGTTTCCATATTTTATTGCTTTGATTAGTTTTTCATTGATTTGCATATTTCTCGATTATTTTCTCTAAATAAAATTGGGTGAATATACCTTTGATAATTAGGGGAACTAGAAAACCAATCCAGAGGACGACATTCGAGTTTTAATCACTATATTATAACTTGGACCCGTACACTTGCGGTTAGCAATTTACGTATCAGGCGCACCGAGGGCGACACAAAGTCGAGCATGAATCTCACATTGTAAATATAGGGGCGTAGGAGCAAAACTTGATTTAAATCTCGTTTTGTAATTTTCCTCCCACTGAAATTGTCCTAGAGTTTATTTAGGGTTATTTAACTTAGATAAATTCGGCTAAGTCAATCTATCTAATTCTAATCGTATTATAACTCCTATGGTGAGGATTTAATTGCAACGTTCCAGGTGAATTAAACTCTTTTAATAAACCTAGCAATATTGCATGTTAACATGACTATGGTTAATTGAACTCAAGGTTCAGGTTAGTTCTCAGGTAGGAGGTGTTCCGTAAACCGTCATCTTAAATACCTCCAGCCTTAGACAGAACTTCACCGGGAGAGTTCCCTTATAACCATAGTAATGTAAAGTCTTTACTCTAAAGATCTAGGTGTATTAAACTCTTTTAATCAACCTAGTGACATTGAATGCTAACATAACTATGGTTAATTCAACTCAAGTTTCGGGTCAGTTCCCAGGTAGGAGGTGTTCTGTTAACCGTCAGCTTAAATACCCCCAGCCTTAGACAGAACTTTTACCGAGAGAGTTCCCTTATAACCATAGTAATGTTTTTCCTACTTAGTTTACTAAAATTATTTTAACACTAAGTAAGAATAATTCTAATCCTATTAGAAAATGTGATCTTAGGTCTAATTAATTTTAAACAATTTAAAATTAATTCATTTTTCCTAAGATCCTATGTTTGCATGCAATTCTTTGTTATAGGTTAACGGTTTCTATTCATTAATTCTATAGCACTTATAAATTTTAATGAATTAACCCTATAACATGCTACTATGGTGACATAAATTAACAATCGAATTCTAATTAATTTATAAACCATATACAAGCATACATGACATACAAAAATATAACAATTATATTAATCTAAGGTAACGTCATGCTCAATGCAATTTAATTTCCTTTTGATTAACATAACTCTTAAATTAATAACCCAAGAAAATTAAAATTAAGCATTGTCATTGTTGATGGTCGATTTTGGTCAGAGGAACTCACCTGACCTTCACGTGCCACCAACGGTAAAATTTGTAGAAGAGGGGGAAGACGTGGCCTGCAAATCTGTAAACCTGCACACTGGTGTGGTGCTCGCCACATCGGCTCCGATGCTTAAGTCAGAAAGCAGAACGGAGGGGCGTGGAAAAGTAAGAGCAAGAGGAGAGAGTAGAGAATATAGAATACTGTTTAGGGATAGAATTCGGTTCCCCTTCTTCAGTGGCGAAGAAGGGTATAAATACCTGTTCATCCTCCTAGGGTTTTTAGGTATTCGGAGGCGTTTCGGGACAAACCAGGCGAAACCGGGGCAGCCAGAGGCGGTGGGAACCAGACGAAACCGAACGGGCTCGACCCGCGCGAGCGGGCCGAGCAGGGGGGTCGGGCCAAAAGCCCGACCCCTTCGGTCTTGGCCCGTCCCACTTGCCGGTTTCGCCCCTTGGGTCCATCTCTCAGCCTGATTTCTTCCCGGTTGTCCTCGTCAGCTCCTTGTACACCGGGGTGGTCCAAAATTGCCTATAACAGTCATCTTCATACATTTACAGAACATTTATATTAATAGCTCATGAAAACTAATTAAACATGTTAATTACTTATATAAATACAACTCTTATATTTTTAAACTAAAGTAATTTCATTTTCAATGCAAATTAAAATTTAATTTCCTTTTGATTAACCTAACTCTTAAATTAATAACCCAAGAAAATTAAAATTAAGCATTATCATTTTCATACATTTACATAACATTTATATTAATAGCTCATGAAAACTAATTAAGCATGTTAATTACTTATATAAATATAACTCTTATATTTTTAAACTAAAGTAATTTCATTTTCAATGCAAATTAATTTTCTTTAATTAATCTAACTCTTAAATTAATTACGTAAGAAAATTAAAATAAGCATTCACATTTTCATACATTAACATAACATTTTATATTAATTGCTCACAAAAATAAATAAGCATACAAATCACTTTCATAAATATAACTCTTTATATTCTTTACTAAAGTAATTTCATGCCTCAATGCTTCAAAATTTTCATCAATTTAATCATAATAATTTATATTAAATACTCATGAAAATTAAAATCATGCATAATACTTATATTAGAACAATTATAAGTAAATATGCATGAATATGTTTAACCTATTGTGGGATTTTAAGGTATATGACATCGATTAAGCAATTAAATAACTAAGTAGACGGGTTTTGGCATCTTAGGACAAAATAAATTAGAAAAATTAAAATAATTAATCTAAAAATGTCCTATCTAACTGTGAACCGGGCTAAAAATGTCAAGAACCGGTTAAAATCCTCTTGAACCGTGTTGAAAAATCGAGAACCGGTCAAAAAACCCAGTCAACACTCCTTGAACCGGTCTGAACCAAGCCACAAACTGAAGAACCGGTCTGATTAACCACCCACAGACTCATGGATTGAATCACACGCATGATCTGACGCGAAAAAAAAAATATTATGCGGAAGTCCAACCTCTAATCCCTAAACTACGGTTGCACAAGACCGTGACCCAACCAACCAACCGCAATCATCTTCACATCCTTTTACTGCTTTTTTTATTTGTTTTATTCTTTTCGTTTCGTGCGTTTATGTGAATTTCTTCAGTTTTCTGGGTTTTTTAGCAAGCGTCGGGACGCCATTGAGAAGCGTCTCGACGCTATCTCTCTACTTTTCCAGAATTCGTCGATTTCCAACATTGTACTCATCCGATTTGGTCCCAAATCGCACCGATTTTCACAGAAACATAGCCACAATCGATAGACACGGACTTACAGACTCGATTTGGCAATAAAACGACCAAAACACCGGGCCCTTACATTGATCAAATCAATACAAAATTGCAAATTCTAATGCCATAAACTCAAAACGTCTACTAGCAAACCTTTCATTCGTCAAATGCATAAAGGTACCCACCAAAAGCCAATGCAAATTTCAGAGAAACAAGATTAGATCTACGATCGACTCTGATACCAATTGAAGGATTGGAATTCCCAATTTCGTTACAGCGGAAGCAATTGGACCGTTCGTAAATTAATTTTGTTCTACAAAATCCCAATACACTGGCAAAAAGTTAAGCGATAAGAAACATACCTCCATCTGACGACTCTGAATTCTTCAACAGACACCACCACAAGGGCTTCCCCACTATAACTCTGAGGATTAGGAACATAGTTGTGGGACTACGTAATCTTGAATGGGAAAAACTCTTAGAGAGAAAAATTCTCTCTAGAGTTCTTGGGTTGAGAGAATGTAACGACCCTACTTTTCATGCCTAGATTCTAAGGTTGTTACTACATGCATTTCGTTCTACTTCTAAGAACAGCGAGGAAATAACATTTAAAAAAAACATACTTAGAAATTTGCGAAACTTTTCAATCTGGGATCCCAGTTAAAACAGAACAAACGAAAACTTTAGTTATTCAAAACAAAACTTAACGCGGAAAATATCTTAAAACAACGCAATACAAGTCCAAAAGAAGAATTTCGAAACATAAAAATGCGGAAGACTATTCAAAAGGAAACCCATGGCTCAGCAGCACTCCGTCACGCGTTCTGTACACCTTTACCTCTTCCTGCAGTTAGATGTAAGGGAAAAGAATGAGTATTTAAGAAAATACTCAGTAAGTAGCAATCAAGGTTTTAACATTTTATTCGACTTAAGGGCCTAAGGGTTAGGTCATCTCAATCTCATTCATTTCATTTCATTTCATTTCATTTATCTGCAGTTCGGGTCTCGTGTTCAATTAGTACACCTGTATATATATATAAGTTTGCCAACTCACTGGTAGTGCACATGTGGGAGTTTTGGGAGGTCTCTACTCCTACTGATGGTAGATGGCACCCAGTCAGAGGAGCTAAGTCTCATCCCTCAAGGCACTAATGGGCGCGTAGCGCTCTAAGCTACCATTTCACTGGTGGGGCGTTCATGGGTTTAAGTCAGGAATTTACTTCCACAGTTAGTAAATGGCACCTAGACTGCGAAGCCAAGTCCCGCCCATTAAGCCCCTCATTTCAGTCTATTACATCTCAGTCCTAGGTGTTTAATTGACACGACCCTCGTCTAAGGCACTAGCCTATTCCTTTCTCTTGCCTAATCCTTTCCCTCAAGGTAAATATGATTCCTAAGCCGTCATGAGGCTACCGAAAATTCGACAGCATAACGACATACGCAGAGGGAACCCAAAATTTTTCCTTGCACCTGAAAATAAGAATATACAATCCTATAACCATAACGAGCCAGACCTCGCATACGCAAACCATACACAACTCTAACGACCATTTAATCCCATCCTCCATTATCTTAACACTAAGGCAAGCCATAGATTATCCAACCAACCATACAAAAGTAAATATGTCATAGCGAATATCGAGATTACCACATATTGACATGCCTTGAAAAGAAGCTCATCATGCCCATTTACATTCCACAAGTAAAGACTGATGCTTAAATTTTGTCCACGCAAGCATGATAAATTCCAAAGAAAATAAACTAGAGCATGAAAACCCAAACAAAGGCTACATATCAACTATCAATCGCGCAGCAGGTCAAAAGCATAACAATCATGTTCCCCAACTTTAAGGCTAACCATTCATACTTATCTCATGCTAGCATGGTGACATAATGAACACATGATTCCAAAGCATACGACATAAACCAAAGAAAACTACTTACCTAGCCCAACAAATCCTTGATCGGCTTCTAACCAATTTTCCTTTAAATTCCAAGACTTCAAGCAACCAAAGCAGAACTTAGCTTGCTGTCCGGGCTCTCAAATCCACCTAAAACCAACAATTTAATCACCAAACGCAATGGGCATCTTAAATTTAATAGCCAAATTCAATGGGTAATCACCTAACACACTTAAATCATTCCAAAACTTAACTTAATTCACTTACCCAAAACAGAAACACTGCTTGTTGTCCAACCGTTCAAAGTCGATCAACTTCGACAACTCAACCTCCAAACGCTACGGGCACCTTGAAATTGGAAGCTAAAATCATTGGTTATCCATAATAAAACATTAAGTCGACCAAAACACCTTAAATCTCACTTACCCACTAACGGAAATCGTCGAACATACAAGAGACGTGTGATTATTTGTCTTAAGGCAGTGATGGCGGTAATCAGATCCAAGCGACGAAGAACAACCAGATCTGAACGCGGCGACGGCGGCGTGCACGAAGACGGAACGTGGCGGCGGCGGCTCGCGGCGGTGGAGTGCGGCGGCGTGGGTGTCGGCTTGACGTGCAGCGGCAATGAGGCGGCGCGGATCGACGGGTTGCAGACGGAGAGAGAGAGGCTGCGAGGGAGAGAGAGAGTCGAGAGAGAGATGGGTTAGAGAGAGAGAGAGACGAAAACGAGAGAGAGAAAATTGAGTACTTACCGACGGCGAGCGGCGGCGTGGCGATCGGCGGAGGCGAAGATCGGCGGCGGCGCGAAGGGTGGAGGCGTGCGACGGTGTCGACGGAGAGAAAGCTGAGAGGGAGTGAAGGTATCGGGGAGAGAGAGGACTGCGAGGGAGAGAGAGAGCCGAGAGAGGGAGAGGATTCAGATTTTTTTTTTCTTTTTTTTTTAAAAAAAAAACCGGTCAGTTGACCGAATTGGGGGGAAGTTTCCCCCCATTTTCCCCTTTTCCCTTTTGACCGGGCTCATGCCCGCCTTTTCCCCCTATTTCCCTTTTTTTTTTTAAATCCGGCTGCTACATCATACTAACCTTAAAAGAACTTTCGTCCTCGAAAGTTGCTAGTACTGGAACAACTCTGGATACTTGACCAACAATTCATCTTCTCTCTCCCAGTTGCCACTTCAGTCAAATGGTTTCGCCAAAGAACCTTCACGAGTGCTATCTCGCGATTGCGAAGGACCTTCACCTCTCTGTCAAGAATTAGCACAGGTTCCTCCTCATAAGTCAAGTTCTCGCTGAGTTGCAAGGGTTCAAAGTCCACTCTGTGGGTTGGATTTGTCAAATACTTTCGCAGCATGGAGACATGAAAAACATTGTGTACCGCCGAAAGAGAAGGCGACAAAGCTAAACGGTAGGCTACCGGACCAATCCGTTCTAAGATCTCAAACGGGCCGATGAAACGTGGACTGAGCTTGCCTTTTCTTCCAAACCTCAATACTCCTTTCATTGGAGCTACCTTCAAGAAAACATGATCACCTTCGTCAAACTCTAAATCCCTTTTCCTTGTATCAGCATAACTCTTCTGTCGGCTCTGAGCCGTTAACATCCTCGATCTGATTGTGCGAATAGCCTCACTGGAGGCTTGAATCAATTCAGGTCCCAACAACTGACGTTCTCCGACCTCATCCCAATAAACAGGGGACCTGCATCTCTTCCCATAGAGGGCCTCAAACGGTGACATACCGATGGTTGCTTGGTAACTATTGTTATAAGCAAATTCCATTAAGTGTAGGTGCACATCCCAACTACCTGAGAAATCCAAGACACATGCTCGCAACATATCCTCTAGAGTTTGGTTCAATCACTCAGTTTGACCATCTGTCTGAGGGTGAAAAGTTGTACTGAAATGCAACTGAGTACCCAAGGCTCTTTGCAGACTCCTCCAGAAGTTAGACGTGAACCGAGGGTCTCTATCTGACACGATTGATACCGGCACACCATGAAGCTTGACTATCTCTGTCATATATAATTGTGCCCACTTTTCAACAGTGTAAGTAGGCTTCCCAGGGAGAAAATGCGCTGACTTAGTGAGTCTGTCGATAATGACCCAAATCACGGTGTAACCCTTGGCCGTTCTAGGCAATCCTATAATGAAGTCCATGGATATATGCTCCCACTTCCACTCTGGGACACTCAACGGCTGTAACAATCCCGCTGGTTTCTGTCTCGGGGGCTTCACTTGTTGGCAAACAAGGCATTTACTGACAAAATCCGCTATCTCTCTTTTCATGCCCTGCCACCAGTAATACAGTTTCAAATCATGGTACATCTTTGTACTTCCTGGATGGACTGAAAAAGGTGAACTATGTGCCTCTGCTAATAATTCTTGTTTGAGTTCGGCATTCCCAGGTACGCATAAGCGACCCTGGTAACACAAGCCGAGGTCTGAAGATAAGGAAAACTCTTTCACCTGCCCCGCCTCTACTTGACTGCGTTTAACAACAAGGTCAGGGTAATTTGGTTGTTCATCTATGATCCTATGTCTCAAGCTCGACTTAACTGTCAACTGAGCTAGGCGTGCTGCAACTTCGCCCACTGCAATCATAATCTCTGCACGTTCCAAGTCATCCAATATATGAGCCTGAGTAGTAATCAAAGCAGACGCATGAGCGGTCTTCCTACTGAGGGCATCTGCAACCACATTTGCCTTGCCCGGGTGGTACTGGATGTCACAATCATAATCTTTCACTAACTCTAACCATCTTCGCTGCCTCATATTCAGTTCTTTGTGGGTGAAGAGGTATTTCAGATTTTTGTGGTCCGTGAAGATTTGGATTTTCTCTCCGTATAAATAATGCCTCCAAATCTTCAAGGCAAAGACCACTGCTGCCAATTCCAAGTCATGGGTCGGGTAGTTCTTCTCATAATCTTTCAACTGACGAGACGCATAGGCAATGACCTTACCATGCTGCATTAACACACAACCCAATCCCTTCTTTGAAGCATCACTGTAAATAACAAATTCTCCTGAGCCATCAGGTACCGTAAGTACTGGTGCTGAAACTAGTTTTTGCTTAAGCTCTTGGAAGCTTGCCTCACAAGCTTCATTCCACACGAATGGAGTACCCTTTCGAGTCAACTGAGTTAGAGGTGCGGCTATATTGGAAAAACCTTGCACAAAACAACGGTAATAGCCTGTTAACCCCAAGAAACTCCGAATCTCGCTGACTGAAGTAGGTCGAGACCAATTGGTCACTGCCTCTATTTTGGTTGGATCTACTGTGACACCCTCCTTTGACACCACGTGCCCTAAGAAGGAAACTCGTTGTAACCAAAACTCACATTTAGAGAATTTGGCATACAACTTGTTCGTTCTTAAGGTAATTAGAACTCTCCTGAGATGATCCTCATGTTCCTCTTCTGTCTTGGAGTAGATAAGAATGTCGTCGATAAAAACAATCACGAATGAATCCAGGAATTCCTTAAATACCCTGTTCATCAAATCCATGAAACCTGCGAGAGCATTAGTAAGCCCAAAGGACATCACAGTAAATTCGTAATGCCCATACCTGGTTCGTCCTCTCTAATCCTCAGCTGATGATAACCTGACCGTACATCTATTTTAGAAAACACTGCTGCACCTTGAAGCTGATCAAAGAGGTCATCAATCCTGGGAAGAGGGTATCTGTTCTTTATTGTCACCTTGTTCAACTCCCGGTAGTCGATGCACAAACGCATTGTCCCATCATTCTTTTTCACAAATAAGACTGGAGCACCCCACGGCGAGACGCTGGGGCGTATATAACCTTTGTCCAACAGCTCCTGAATCTTCACCTTAAGCTCTTTCAATTCCGCTGGAGCCATCCTATATGGAGCTTTAGAAATCGGGTTAGTCCCTAGCTCAAGCTCGATGCAGAAGTCAACCTCTCGAGCTGGCGGTAGTCCTGTCAGATCCTCAGGAAATACATCTGTGAATTCCCTCACTACCAGTATCGAGGTCATTGATGTCTCGGTTTTCCTTGTGTCAACCACGCTAGCCAACAAGCCCCAGGCTCCTTGGCTAATCAATTTTCTCGCCTTTATTGCAGAGACCACTTTAGGAGCACCTTTGATCATCGATCCTTTAAACTTGAAGCTTGCCTCTGACGGAGGGTTAAATATCACCTTTTTACGATGACAGTCTATGTTGGCATAATTAGAAGCCAACCATTCCATTCCCAAGATAACGTCAAAATCACTCATATCCAGGGCGATCAATGTCACATCCATCGATCGATCAGACACTAACATTTGGCAGGCTTTCACCGCTTCACTAGCTAGTAGTGTTACCCCCGCAGGGGTTGAGACTGACAAAACATAGCCTAGCGGCTCTAGTTCTAGGTTGGCTTGACTTACAAATGATGCAGAAATAAAAGAATGCGTTGAACCCGAATCAAACAACACAAAAGCATAGTGGCCGAGGATAGGGATGGTACCTGTCACTACTGTGTTAAGGTCCTCGGCCTCTTGTCGGGTGGTGGCAAATATCTTGCCCTGATGTTGTGCTGGTCTCACCCCAGATGCCTGATTTGAACTGGACGGCTGGTCGGCATAATTAGCTTTCTTCTGATTACAATTCGGAGCAATATGACCTTCCCGACCACACTTGAAACAAACACGGGTCCCTGCCAAACAATGACCCCAGTGGTACTTCCTACAAGTCTTACATAATGGCCTATCCTGATTAGGCCCTGGCTGATTCTGTGCTCTCTGTCGACGGTCCTGGGGCGGACCTCGTCTAGGGTAACGGTGACCCCTCTGTGTGTTCGAGCTCATCTGATCGTACCTTCGTTTATGACCTGAGGAAGGTTCTGAAGAGACAGCTGACGGTCGTCGATCAATCAGCTGTGCCACCCTAACTGCCGTGGCATAGTCTTAGGGTTCATGGGCTGCCACACTGCCTTGAATCTCTTCCTTTAAGCTTGTGATTAAACGTTCCACCTTATTAGCCTCTACAGCTACCAGAGCAGGGGCAAACCGGAATAGTCTGGCAAACTCTGTCTCGTACTCTTCTACGGTTCGGTTTCCCTGCGTAAGAGCCACGAACTCTCATTGCTTCTTGAATCGGGAGGCGGCATGGTAATATTTCCTAAAGAACTCCCCTCTGAACTGAGTCCATGTGATAGGTCTGTTGCTGACATCTATAGTCCTTTCGATCGATTGCCACCAAATCAGGGCGTTATCTCGTAGCAGGAACACGGCGCAGTACACTTTCTGGTCCTCCGGACAGTTCATGTGGCTAAAAACAGTCTCGATGGAGGACAACCACAACTTTGCTACCGTGGGGTCCCTTGAGGCTCCATCGAACGGACAGGGGTCCCACTTCCTGAAATCTCTTAAGCACCTAGCCTCCCGTGATAAGGCGGCTTCGTTGTTCTGAGGCGCTTGGGCCTGTCGCCCTGCAAGCACGCTCGCAACTGCAGCCTCAACTGCGGTCTGAACAATTGCCTGAATATCCACCGTGACAGGTCCTACCGCAGGCCCCGGCTGTCCACCCGGTTGTTCCACTTGTGGGTTTTATGGTAGATTTCCTTCTTGCTCCACAGTGGCACGACTTGCTTAGGGGTTGTACAACCCCTACCACGACCTCTTCCTCGACCTCTTCCACGTCCTTGTGCTCGGGGGGCATGATATATTTCACAAAAAATTTATCATCTTACTAACAGGCTTGAATCCTTTAAACAATTCACAGGTACTAAACCTTATGCATATCTTTCCCACAACATGAATCTTTTCCGAACATATATAACATATAACATTTACAGGCTACAAAGTAATCAAACGTGTACCTGGTTTAACCGGATGCTTGCTGATAAGCCATTGACATACCTAAGGTTTACGATGTAAACCAGTCTACAGAACCTATAACCTAGAGCTCTTATACCAACTGTAACGACCCTACTTTTCATGCCTAGATTCTAAGGCCGTTACTGCATGCATTTCGTTCTACTTCTAAGAACAGCGAGGAAATAACATTTAAAAAAAACATACTTAGAAATTTCCGAAACTTTTCAATCTGGGATCCCAGTTAAAACAGAACAAACGAAAACTTTAGTTATTCAAAACAAAACTTAACGTGGAAAATATCTTAAAACAACGCAATACAAGTCCAAAAGAAGAATTTCGAAACATAAAAATGCGGAAGACTATTCAAAAGGAAACCCATGGCTCAGCAGCACTCCGTCACGCGTTCTGTACACCTTTATCTCTTCCTGCAGTTAGATGTAAGGGAAAAGAATGAGTATTTAAGAAAATACTCAGTAAGTAGCAATCAAGGTTTTAACATTTTATTCGACTTAAGGGCCTAAGGGTTAGGTCATCTCAATCTCATTCATTTCATTTCATTTCATTTCATTTATCTGCAGTTCAGGTCTCGTGTTCAATTAGTACACCTGTATATATATATAAGTTTGCCAACTCACTGTGTAGTTCGTCTGTGCCTCATTTAATGTTCGACTGGCGTAATAAATGGGGTGAAGATTCCTTTCTTTTTTCTGTGCCTATACTGCACCTACTGCCACGTCACTAGCATCACACATCACGACAAAGGGCTCTTTCCAATTTGGGGTTGTCAGGATAGGTGTGTTGGGTTTTATGCCCTAAAACTCGTAGATAGTAAATGAAACAAATTAATAGATCTCAATAAGTCATTATTTGAGTGATTCACTAATTTGGTTATTGAATAAATCGAGTTTGCATTAATAAACCCTAAATCCAATAAACTAAGATCCGAGGTTGTTTAAATGAAACTTGGACTAGTATTTAGGGACATACGGGGATCAGTGTCCAAGTAACAACCTAAATGGTCTATAGTATATGGATAAGGCTAGGTACCTTATCCTGGTGACACTATGAGATACGACCCACCTTGTATCTGATACAGATGCAATGATCCAAAGCATCCATGTAGGAGACATGCGGGTGGGGGTATCCTATGCAATGAGTTTGCATAAGACCGGACCGCGAAATAGTAACCACTAGATGTAATGTTGTTAACTAGTTTAGGTTTCTATTTCAATAGGATGACCTAGGTAACTCAATCTCAATCCTGAGTCTGTTATGAACTCCTTTTCAGGAGGGATTGTCCTTAGATTTGTATGGGTGAGAGTGACCTGCTCGCCGACTCAATATTCCTACCATTTCAGGGGTAAGACCGAATGGGGGCTGGGAACATAACAGTACAAGATGAAATTCACTCCTTCCCCTATTGGGGCAAGTAGATGTGTGTTCCCTTAAGGGCTGATTCCGGGGCTTGAACAAAAGCGCGTTGTCCTCTCCTGGCCCGAGAGGAATTTTTGTTTAGTGGTTGGACCCTAAACAGGTTGTTCATTAGAGGGATCAGTGGTACTTAAGGATCCAGAGGTAACCCAGGGGTAAAACAGTAATTTGACCCAGCTGGTGTTACGAACACACGTCAAGGATTGACTTACTGCTATTGGCCAATATCCGTGGACACAAAAATATTCTACAGTGAGAAGAGTGCAGCTGTGGGTCTTTAGTGGAGTGACCCACAGTTAACGAATGTTGATTGACTCGGTTAATGAGTTTAGCTGATCAATTTCGTATCGTTGGAGCTTCTGATCTGTAGGTCCATTAGGTCCACCTGCTAGCTCATAACGGGTTCTGAGATAATTTAGTCTTGGTATTAAAGGGAATTAATATAATGTATGGAGATACATTATAGTATAAAGTTTAATTAAAGAATTAAACTTTATAATTAATTTTGGATATGATTCGAAATTAATTATTGAGAGAATAATGAATTTAATTAAATATGTGATATTTGATTGATTCATGAATTAATTAATTGGGGAATTAATTAATTTAATTTAGTTTGGTTAAATGTGATTTAATCAAATTAATACTATAGTTTATATTAATGTACATTATGATGCACATTAAAACTATAGGTTAAACGAGAGAGATTAAAATTGAATATGATTCAATTGTAAAATTAATTAAATATTTGATATTTAATTAATGAGAATTCAATTAATAGAATTAATTGAATGGCCAATTTAATTCAATAGAATATGATTCAAATTGAATTAAAAATCTTATATTATAATTTATTTAATTAATATTGATATAATTAAATTAATTATAATTAATTAATAAATTATTATTATTATTTAATTAATAGACGGTCTGGATCGCGTTGATTATGATCAACAATAGAGATCAAGTAGGGAATAACTCCCTCCCCACTTATCGTAAAGTTGGAGGGAGTTTCCCCAACTCTGGTTGATCCCTCTCATTCACGAAAAAAATAGAGAGAAAAGAACTCTCAAATTCTCTAAAAAATTCCAGCAATCCCCTTGCTGTAAATCCCTTCCAAGACTAGTTTTGGGTTCCCACAAGCCAATCTTGAGTCCCAAGAGTCATAGCGGGTGATCCGACGTGGTGGTGTTCGTTGGAAGTCCCAAGAACGAAATTGGAGCATTGTGCTGTGATTGCCTCCTAAATCACGTAAGTTTTCTTGGTTCTAAAATAGTTTTAGATCTAAGATTTGAGCATGCTTAATTAGATTAATTTAGAAATTGTTTCTATATTTGATTTGCCAACGTAGAGGTTTTTCTAAAATTGAAATTAAAAACGAGGTTGTTCTTGATTGCTTCCGCTGCGAAAAGAAATTTTAATCCTTCAATTGGTATCAGAGCCATCTCGTTAATTGATTTCAATTAATGAAAATTGCGTTGGTTTTGGTGGGATTATGCATTATGAATGTGGTTTGCTGAAAAACTGTTTTGGTTATATTTGGCCTTAGATTTACAATTTTGTATGATTTGATCATGTAAGGGCCAATGTTTTTGGGGCAAAAATATTGTAAATCGAGTCTTGTAAGTCCGTGTCTAGAGTTTTAGGATCAATTTGTTGATTGGCGTTCGAATCGGGATCAATTTTGGTGAAAAACTGCTGCTGGAATCGAAGGCAACAGGCAGTCCAGAGGCGTAGCGTCGCGACCCTGCTCAACGGAGTCGCGACGCTGAAGAACGGAGGCTGAAAAAATCGGGTTAGCGTCGAGACGCTATGCATACAGCGTCTCGACGCTGACGGAAGTTTCCGGATTCACGGATCGTGAGCGAGACGTGCGGCGTGATGGTTTCTTCAGGCGGTTATAGAAGAAATTAATTTGGCTTTCAATTTTTTTCAAACTTTGGTTGTTGGACTAGATGGTTTGTGCACGTGCCTGTTGTTCGTGAGTTCTTGTGTTCGAGCACTAGGGTGGGCAATTATTCTTAGTAATTTGTTTTGGCCTGTGGTTTGATCATGGGCGGTCCGGTTCAGTTCAATCCGGCCTGGTTCATGTATTTCTGGTCCGGTTCGAGTGTTATGGGTCCGGCTTGAAGAGGTTCAAGCTGGTTCGGCCCGGTTCTGGAGCGGTTCAAGATTCAGAAGGATAATTAAATTGAAATTATTGTAATTTTCGTTTATTTTAATTATCCTAGGGGCCAATATACCGGTTTTTCAGCTATTTGTTGCTTTATGAATGTCATTTAGCTAGATCCCACCATAGGTTAAGCATGTTTCATGCATTTTTATGTTATAAATGTTATAATATATGATAATTATGCATGAATTTAAATTTCATGAGTTATTTAGTATATTTGTTATATTAAATATATGAAATTGGAAAAGCATGATGCATGACATTAATTAGATAAATATAAGATGTTATATTTTATTAATGTAGCATGCATGCTTAGATTTATTTTCATGAGTATTAATATAATAGTTATATTATGAATGAAAATAAATTTCAATGCTTATTTTCATGTATGATTTAATATAAAAGTTTATATTAATTAAATGAAAATGGAATAGCATTGAGCATGACATTAATTAGATTAATATAAGAGTTATATTATATTAATCTAATTAATCCGGCCTGGTTCATGTATTTCTGGTCCGGTTCGAGTGTTATGGGTCCGGCTTGAAGAGGTTCAAGCTGGTTCGGCCCGGTTCTGGAGCGGTTCAAGATTCAGAAGGATAATTAAATTGAAATTATTGTAATTTTCGTTTATTTTAATTATCCTAGGGGCCAATATACCGGTTTTTCAGCTATTTGTTGCTTTATGAATGTCATTTAGCTAGATCCCACCATAGGTTAAGCATGTTTCATGCATTTTTATGTTATAAATGTTATAATTATATGATAATTATGCATGAATTTAAATTTCATGAGTTATTTAGTATATTTGTTATATTAAATATATGAAATTGGAAAAGCATGATGCATGACATTAATTAGATAAATATAAGATGTTATATTTTATTAATGTAGCATGCATGCTTAGATTTATTTTCATGAGTATTAATATAATAGTTATATTATGAATGAAAATAAATTTCAATGCTTATTTTCATGTATGATTTAATATAAAAGTTTATATTAATTAAATGAAAATGGAATAGCATTGAGCATGACATTAATTAGATTAATATAAGAGTTATATTATATTAATGTCTAATTTCATGCGATTTAATTTCGTGAATGATTAATTAATATAATCGATATTAATTAAATGAAATTGAAATTGCATGAAGCATGACACCACCTTAGATTAATATAATTGTTATATTATCGGCGTCATGAGCGTTATGGTGTTTAATAATTTGAATTAGATTGTTATTAAGAAACGCCATAGAAGCATGTTATAGGGCTAATTATTAAAATTTTATAATAGTTATAAAATTGATTAGAAACCGTCAACCTATAACAAAGAGTTGCATGCAAACATAGGACCTTAGATTAAAATGAATTAATTTTAAATTGTTTAAAATTAATTAGACCTAAGCTCATTTTAATTCTAATAGGATTAGAATTATTTTTTCTTACTTAGAATTAAAATAGTTTTAATGTACTAAGTAGGAAAAACATTACTATGGTTATAAGGGAACTCTCCTGGTGAAGTTCTGTCTAGGCTGGGGTATTTAAGTTGACGGTTACGGAACACCTCCTACCTGGGAACAAATCCAGAACCTGAGTTGAATTAATCATAGTCTAATGTTAGCATGCAATGTCACTAGGTAATTAAAAGAGTTTAATTCACCTAGACATTAGTATAAAGACCTTTATATAAGAGTTATATACAGACATAGACTTAGATAGATTCACTTAGCCTGAATTTACCTAAGTAATAGACCCTTTAATTATAAAAATACTTAGTGGGAGGAAATATGTCAAAACAAGATTTTCATAAATCAATGTTTTGCTCTCACGTCCTCAAGAGTTCACAACGTGAGGTCCATGCTTGGCCTCGAGTCACCCTGGGAGTGACCCCCTACAGATGGTGTTTGCATGGATCAATATCAAGGTGAATGAGGGAGTATTTTATAGTAAGTGGGAGCAGGACACGTGTCAACGTATCCTACAGTCTCCTCCATTAGGTTGCACCGTGAGATCCCCATGATCTGCCTGCGAGTCGCCCTGGGAGCGATCACCCTACGGAGGGCTTGATCATGGGAGTCGCAACAACGCAAACTCCAGAAATGGATAGGGTTTCTTAGGTCCATTTCCAACTTTGACTTTCCCTACGGTAGCATTGTTGGGACCGACCTTTGAAATCTGAAAATATGGAGGGTCACACTTACGGGAAATTGTTAAGATGTTAATAATTTCCTGACCGAATAACGGTAGCTAAGAACTATTGGAATATGAGTTATTCTGGGAATAGGGGCTGGCTGAGTTTGTCTCAATTCAGGGGAGGAGTAGTTGACTGCCCTACGGTAGCTGTTGCTCTAAACCTAAGTATCGTTGCAAAATGAATGTTTATTCTATGGGTCGACCATTACTTTTGCTAAATTGATTTGATTAAAATAATAATAATCTTATTTTGTGTAATGGGTTAATGCAACATCACTAATTAAATTAATTTGTTTGTTTCAGCATGAATCATTCTTTGTATGCCTCTAATTACGCCGTGTGTAATAAAACTGGTATCGCTAATACAACTAAGGAAATGCACTCAAACACTAATTGCGTGGATTTGGTCTTAACTGAGGACTGTCCTTGGGCCCACATGTCTAATTCATCTAAAATTGTTCTTGATGAATATGACATAGACTGCTTAGCAAAACTCAATGAAAATAAATGTGATTTATTGGTTATTGAAACGTGTATAGTGGAAAATGATGATACAACCTGGATCCTTGATTCAGGTGCCACTCATCACGTATGCTCTTCCTTTGAGGGAATGAGCTCCTGGCAACAATTAGATGCTGGGGAAATGACTCTCAGAGTTGGGACTGGGGAGTTCATTTCAGCTAAGGCAGTGGGAGACATTAAAATGTTCTTCTCCAGGGAACGTTATATGTTATTAGATAATGTATATATAGTTCCTAAAATAAAAAGAAATTTGATTTCTGTTTCTTGTTTGCTTGAACAAGGATATTCAGTGTCCTTTTCTGTAAATGAAGCTCTCATTAATAAAAGGGGTGCTGATATCTATTCTGCAAACTTGGAGAACAATTTATATGTTTTAAGACCAATAGAGTCTAGGGCTATTTTGAACAATGAGATGTTTAAAACAGCTGAGACTCAACCTAAAAGGCAAAAGGTTTCTCAAAGTACCTATCTTTGGCACTTGAGACTTGGCCACATAAATCTCAATAGGATTGGGAGATTGGTTAAGAACGGACTTCTAAGCCAGTTAGAAGATGGTACTTTACCTCCGTGTGAGTCTTCTCTCGAAGGTAAGATGACCAAACGACCTTTTACTGGAAAAGGTTATCGTGCCAAGGAGCCTTTAGAGCTCGTACATACGGATCTCGGTGGTCCAATGAATGTTAGGGCTCGAGGAGGGTATGAATATTTCATCTCTTTCATAGATGATTATTCAAGGTATGGTTATTTATACCTAATGAGTCATAAGTCTGAAGCCCTTGAAAAGTTCAAGGAGTATAAGGTTGAAGTTGAGAACTTATTAGGTAAGACCATTAAAACGCTTCGATCTGATCGAGGTGGAGAGTATTTGGACTTAGAATTCCAGAACTATTTGATAGAACATGGAATCACGTCCCAACTCTCAGCACCAGATACACCTCAGCAGAATGGTGTATCTGAAAGGAGAAACAGAACCTTGTTAGACATGGTTCGATCTATGATGAGCTATGCTCAGTTGCCTAATTCTTTTTGGGGTTATGCAGTAGAGACTGCAGTTTATATTTTGAATGTTGTTCCCTCAAAGAGTGTTTCTGAAACACCATTTGAGCTCTGGAAAGGGTGTAAAGCTAGTTTACGTCATTTCATAATTTGGGGCTGCCCTGCACATGTGCTAGTGGCAAATCCAAAGAAATTGGATTCACGTTCAAAATTATGCATATTCGTAGGCTACCCAAAAGAAACAAGAGGTGGATATTTCTTCGATCCACAAGAAAATAAAGTGTTTGTATCGACAAATGCTACTTTCTTGGAAGAAGACCACGTTAGAGAACACAACCACGCAGTTAAATTGTGTTGAGTGAACTTTCTAGGGAAGCTACAAATGAATCAACAAGAGTTGTTGATGAGGCTGGACCTTCAACAAGGTTTGTTGATGAGCCCAATTTAGAGGCTGGACCTTCAACAAGAGTTGTTGATGAGGCCAGTACATCTGGTCAAGCCCATCATTCTCAAGAGTTGAGAATGCCTCGACGTAGTGGGAGGGTTGTTATTCAACCTGAACGCTATCTGGGTTTAGCAGAAACTCTAGCTGTCATACATGATGATGGTGTTGAGGATCCATTGACCTTTAGACAAGCAATGAATGATGTGGATCATGACCAGTGGGTCAAAGCTATGGACCTAGAGATGGAGTCTATGTACTTCAATCAAGTCTGGGATCTTGTAGACTTACCTGAAGGGGTAAAACCCATAGGGTGCAAATGGATCTACAAGAGAAAACGAGACGCAGCTGGAAAAGTACAGACTTTCAAAGCTCGACTTGTGGCAAAAGGTTATACCCAAAAGGAAGGGGTGGACTATGAAGAAACCTTCTCTCCAGTTGCCACGTTAAAGTCGATAAGGATAGTCTTGTCCATTGCCACGTTTTATGATTATGAAATTTGGCAAATGGATGTCAAGACTGCTTTTCTGAATGGCAATCTTGAAGAGAGCATCTTTATGTCTCAACACGAAGGGTTCATCGCTCAAGATCAAGAGCAAAAAGTTTGCAAGCTTAAACGATCCATTTATGGGTTGAAGCAAGCTTCTAGATCTTGGAATATAAGGTTTGACAGTGCTGTCAAATCTTATGGCTTTGACCAGAACGTTGATGAGCCTTGTGTTTACAAAAGGATTATCAGCGGTTCAGTAGCTTTTCTAGTGTTGTATGTAGATGATATTCTGCTTATTGGGAATAATGTAGAATATCTAACTGAAATTAAAACTTGGCTATCAACTGAGTTCCAAATGAAAGATTTGGGTGAAGCTCAATATGTTCTAGGGATTCAAATTATCAGGAATCGTAAGAACAGAACGTTAGCCCTGTCTCAAGCATCCTATATAGACAAGATGTTGTCTAAATATAAGATGCAGAATTCCAAGAGGGGTTTACTCCCCTTCAGGCATGGAGTTCATCTGTCTAAGGAACAGTATCCTAAGACACCTCAAGAAATTGAGGATATGAGACGGATCCCTTATGCTTCAGCAGTGGGCAGCCTTATGTATGCCATGTTGTGTACTAGGCCTGACATATGCTATGCAGTTGGGATAGTTAGTAGATACCAATCTAATCCAGGGTTAGACCACTGGACTGCAGTGAAAAACATCCTCAAATATCTTAGGAGAACGAGGGACTATCAGCTTGTGTATGGCGCTAAGGATTTGATCCTTACAGGATACACAGACTTTGACTTTCAGACTGATAAGGATTCTAGGAAATCCACATCAGGGTCAGTGTTTACTCTGAATGGGGGAGCTGTAGTCTGGCGTAGCATCAAACAAGGATGCATTGCAGACTCCACCATGGAGGCCGAATATGTCGCTGCTTGTGAAGCAGCTAAAGAGGCTGTATGGCTTAGGAAGTTCTTGATGGATTTGGAAGTTGTTCCAAATATGAACTTGTCAATCACCCTTTATTGTGATAATAGTGGTGTACTGGCAAATTCTAAAGAACCTCGCAGTCACAAGAGACGCAAGCACATAGAGCGCAAATATCATCTCATCAGAGAGATCATGCAACGAGGTGATGTGATCGTCACGAAGATAGCTTCGGAGCACAATATTGCTGATCCATTTACGAAGGCTCTCACGGCTAAAGTGTTCGAGGGTCATCTAGATGGTCTAGGTCTACGAGACATGTACATAGAATAATCTAGGGCAAGTGGGAGAAGTGTAATGGGTATTCAAATGCCCTAGTTTATTGTATTTATCTGTATTTGTACTTTTCATGTATTATACAGTATTAATACAAACAATTATTCCTACTTCAATGATTGTTCATTCAATTCTGATTGTTGATGTACATTGCCCACTAGAGTTTTAGTTCAAGTGGGAGTTGTTGGGTTTTATGCCCTAAAACTCGTAGATAGTAAATGAAACAAATTAATCGATCTCAATAAGTCGTTATTTGAGTGATTCACTAATTTGGTTATTGAATAAATCGAGTTTGCATTAATAAACCCTAAATCCAATAAACTAAGATCCGAGGTTGTTTAAATGAAACTTGGACTAGTATGTAGGGACATACGGGGATCAGTGTCCAAGTAACAACCTAAATGGTCTATAGTATAGGGATAAGGCTGGGTACCTTATCCTGGTGACACTATGAGATACGACCCACCTTGTATCCGATACAGATGCAATGATCCAAAGCATCCATGTAGGAGACATGCGGGTGGGGGTATCCTATGCAATGAGTTTGCATAAGACCAGACCGCAAAATAGTAACCACTAGATGTAACGCCGTTAACTAGTTTAGGTTTCTATTTCAATAGGATGACCTAGGTAACTCAATCTCAATCCTGAGTCTGTTATGAACTCCTTTTCAGGAGGGATTGTCCTTAGATTTGTATGGGTGAGAGTGGGCTGCTCGCCGACTCAATATTCCTACCATTTCAGGGGCAAGACCGAATGGGGGGCTGGGAACATAACAGTACAAGATGGAATTCACTCATTCCCCTATTGGGGCAAGTAGATGTGTGTTCCCTTAAGGGCTGATTTCGGGGCTTGAACAAAAGCGCGCTGTCCTCTCCTGGCCCGAGAGGAATTTTTGTTTAGTGGTTGGACCCTAAACAGGTTGTTCATTAGAGGGATCAGTGGTACTTAAGGATCCAGAGGTAACCCAGGGGTAAAACAGTAATTTGACCCAGCTGGTGTTACGAACACACGTCAAAGATTGACTTACTGCTATTGGCCAATATCCGTGGACACAAAAATATTCTAATGTGAGAAGAGTGCAGTTGTGGGTCTTTAGTGGAGTGACCCACAGTTAACGAATGTTGATTGACTCGGTTAATGAGTTTAGCTGATCAATTTCGTATCGTTGGAGCTTCTGATCTGTAGGTCCATTAGGTCCACCTGCTAGCTCATAACGGGTTCTGAGATAATTTAGTCTTGGTATTAAAGGGAATTAATATAATGTATGGAGATACATTATAGTATAAAGTTTAATTAAAGAATTAAACTTTATAATTAATTTTGGATATGATTCGAAATTAATTATTGAGAGAATAATGAATTTAATTAAATATGTGATATTTGATTGATTCATGAATTAATTAATTGGGGAATTAATTAATTTAATTTAGTTTGGTTAAATGTGATTTAATCAAATTAATACTATAGTTTATATTAATGTACATTATGATGCACATTAAAACTATAGGTTAAACGAGAGAGATTAAAATTGAATATGATTCAATTGTAAAATTAATTAAATATTTGATATTTAATTAATGAGAATTCAATTAATAGAATTAATTGAATGGCCAATTTAATTCAATAGAATATGATTCAAATTGAATTAAAAATCTTATATTATAATTTATTTAATTAATATTGATTTAATTAAATTAATAATAATTAATTAATTAAATGATTATTATTATTTAATTAATAGACTGTCTTGATCGCGTTGATTATGATCAACGGTAGAGATCAAGTAGGGAATGACTCCCTCCCCACTTATCGTAAAGTTGGAGGGAGTTTCCCCAACTCTGGTTGATCCCTCTCATTCACGAAAAAAATAGAGAGAAAAGAACTCTCAAATTCTCTAAAAAATTCCAACAATCCCCTTGCTGTAAATCCCTTCCAAGACTAGTTTTGGGTTCACACAAGCCAATCTTGAGTCCCAAGAGTCATAGTGGGTGATCCGACGTGGTGGTGTTCGTTGGAAGTCCCAAGAACGAAATTGGAGCATTGTGCTGTGATTGCCTCCTAAATCACGTAAGTTTTCTTGGTTCTAAAATAGTTTTAGATCTAAATTTGAGCATGCTCAATTAGATTAATTTAGAAATTGTTTCTATATTTGATTTGCCAACGTAGAGGTTTTTCTAAAATTGAAATTAAAAACGAGGTTGTTCTTGATTGCTTCCGCTGCGAAAAGGAATTTTAATCCTTCAAGGTGCACTTACTAATGCATGCTTTAGATTCTCAAATACTTCGACGCATTCGTTGGAAAATTCAAATTTCCTATTAGCTTCCAGCAATGTGCATAGTGGTTTTGAGATTTGTGAGAAGTTTCTAATGAATCTGCGATAGAAACCCGCATGTCCAAGGAAACTGCGAACTCCCTTAACAGATGTAGGTGGTAGTAAATTCTTAATAACATCAATTTTTTCCTTATCCACTTCAATACATGCGCTTGATATGTGGTGGCCTAAGACAATTCCTTCTTCTACCATAAAATGGCATTTTTCCCAATTCAGCACCAGGTGTGTCTCTTTGCATTTTTCTAGTACTTGCTCTAGTTGCTTCAGACAGTCTGCGAAAGACTTCCCATATACTGAGAAGTCATCCATGAAAACTTCTACGGATTTTTCTAGAAGTTCGGAAAAAATCGCCATCATACACCTCCGGAACGTTCCAGGCGCATTACACAGTCCAAAAGGCATCCTTCTGAATGCAAAGGTGTCGTATGGGCAAGTGAATGTTGTCTTCTCTTGGTCTTCTGGCGCAATGGTGATTTGATTATATCCTGAGTATCCATCTAGAAAACAGTAGTAAGCTTGTCCTGCAAGTCGGTCTAACATTTGATCGATGAATGAAAGAGGAAAATGGTCATTTTTGGTGATCGCATTCAGCTTTCGATAGTCCATGCAGATGCGCCAACCTGTAGTGGTGCGGGATGGAATTAGCTCATTGTTTGTGTTTGCCACCACTGTCATGCCTCCCTTCTTTGGCACGCACTGGATTGGGCTCACCCATTTGCTATATGCGATGGGGTATATCACACCTGCGTCGAGCCATTTAATTATCTCCTTTCGCACTACTTCCATCATTGCGGGATTTAGCCTTCTTTGTCTCTCGATGAATTCATTGGATTCATCTATCAAACGAATTTTGTGCATGCAATAAGAAGGACTGATACCTTTTATGTCTGCTAAACTCCATCCAATGGCCTCCTTGTGTCTTGCGAGAACTTCCATTAGTAGATGTTCTTGCGATGAGTCAAACTTTGATGAGATTATGACTGGGAGTGATTCTTTTTCCCCCAAGAATTTATACTTCAAATGCGTTGGCAAGGGTTTAAGCTCTAGCGCAGGAGGTTGCATTATGGAAGGCAGGGCGGGAACTCTTCCTTCTATGTCTAATATGTGGGTCACTTCTTCATGTTGTGACAAGATGCGGGTTCCTCTTTCATGATCTTCCTTGGCTCCTTCTTCTGTGGAACTGGCCGCATTTGAAAGTAATTCTTGCGGAGAGCATGTATCCATGCGGGCTATCATGTTGCATTCCTTGGAGTCATCAGGATATTTTAGGGAAGAGAGAATATTAAAGACAACCTTTTGATCATTCATGCGCATAGTCAGTTCTCCCTTTTGTACGTCAATCAGAGTTTGTCATGTGGCAAGGAATGGTCTTCCCAAAATAAGGGGAATCTCTTTGTCAGCTTCATAGTCCAAAATGATGAAATCTGCCGGAAAAATAAATTTATCAACTTTGACTAATACATCTTCGATTTTTCCCTCAGGGTGGACTACAGATCTGTCTGCTAACTGAAGTGTAATGGTGGTTGGTCTTGCTTCTCCGATCCCTAGGCGTTTGTAGACAGATAATGGCATTAGATTGATGCTTGCGCCTAGATCGCATAATGCCTTGCCAACATCGATTCCTCCTATCGAGCAAGGAATTGTGAAACTGCCAGGATCCTTCAATTTTGGGGGAAGCTTTTTGGCAAGTATCGCGCTACATTCACTGGTTAACGCAACCGTTTCAAACTCCTTCCATGGCCTTTTGTTCATCAAAATGTCCTTCAAGAATTTAGCATAGCTTGACATCTTTTCTAATGCCTCCACAAGTGGGACATTGATATGCAATTCTTGCAAAACATTCAAAAATTTCTTAAACTGAGCCTCATCATTCTTCTTTCGCAACCTTTGTGGGAAAGGTAGCGTGGGCTTATATGCGTTAGTCTTTTCTTCTACATGCACTTTCTTCTTTTCGGATTCATCTTCTTGCATCACTTTTTCTTCTTGTGGCTGGCTGTGTCCTTCTGTGGTTGTGCTTTTGCATGGGTCATCTTGTGTAGGTTCATTCATTTGCAATTGTCTTCCACTTCGTAAAGTCACCGCATGACAGTGTTCTTTCCCTTTTGGATCCTCTGTATTGCTGGGCAATGTTCCTGCAGGCCTGTTTCTTAATTCTGACGCAAGCTGTCCAACTTGAATCTCTAGACTGCGGAGAGATGCGGCTTGGCTCTAAACTACTGCGTCATTTTTGGCCATATATTCTTTTTGACTGGTCATGAATTCCCTCATCATGCTTTCTAATGCGTTTGAGGCTGATGCTCTTGTGCTTCCTCCTCCATCCATGTTGCGCTGGAAATGTTCCTGCACAGATTGACCATTGTTAGAATTGAATAATCTTGGCGCTCCCGGCGAGCTGTCTGTCTTTCAGGACGAACGCGAGCATGAATAAGATTCAGTTCAACCTAACTACCCTCCTCTCGGAGTTACAGATTTATGAGTCCTTGCAAAAGAGCAAGGGCAAAAATGTGGTTAAAGGAGAGGCCAACGTGGCCCATTCCAAGAAGAAGTTCCTGAAGGGTTCATCCTCAGGGACAAAATCTGTACCCCAGGCTTCTTCATCGAAGCAAATCCAAAAGAGGAAGGGAGACAAGGGGAAGGCTCCTGCACAGGTTGTGCAAGGGAAGGGGAAGGCCAAAGTCGTGGCCAACAAAGGCAGGTGCTTCCACTGTAACGCAGATGGTCACTGGAAGCGCAACTGTCCCCGCTACCTTGCTGAGAAGAGAAGAGAAAAAGAAGGTAAATTCGATTTACTTGTGTTAGAGACTTGTCTCGTCGAACATGATGAGTTCGCCTGGATACTGGATTCGGGAGCCACTAATCATGTTTGCTCTTCTTTTCAGGGAAATGATTTCCAGCAGCTGCCAGACGGTGAAATGACGCTCAAGGTTGGAACAGGAGACGTCGTTTCAGCTCGTGCAGTGGGAGCTGCGAAATTATTCTTTAGAAATAAGTTTTTAATTTTGGAGAACTTGTTTTTGGTTCCTCGAATTAAAAGGAACCTTATTTCCGTGTCTGCTTTACTTGAACAAGGTTATAATATTTCATTCATGCTTAATGAAGCTTTGATTTCTCGGAACGGAATTTATGTTTGTTCAGCTAAGCGTGAAAATAATTTGTTTGTGTTAAGACCAACTGATGCTAAGGCTATTTTAAGTAATGAAATGTTTAAAACGGCCGAAACGCAAAACAAAAGGCAAAAAGTTTCTCCTTTAAGTAACAACACGTATCTTTGGCACCTTCGTCTTGGTCATATTAACATCAATCGGATCGATCGTTTGGTTAAAAATGGACTTCTAACTGACATAGAAGATACATCTTTACCACCCTGTGAATCGTGTCTCGAGGGTAAAATGACCAAGAGGCCTTTTACCGGAAAAGGTTATAGGGCCAAAGAACCACTTGAACTGATACATTCGGATCTTTGTGGTCCAATGAATGTAAAGGCTCGAGGTGGTTATGAATATTTCATCTCTTTCATAGATGATTATTCTCGATACGGTTACTTGTACCTGATGGGCCATAAGTCTGAGGCTCTTGAAAAGTTTAAAGAGTTTAAGGCTGAGGTAGAAAACCTGTTAGGTAAAACGATTAAAACATTTCGATCAGATCGAGGTGGAGAGTATCTAGATCAGGGATTCCAGGACTATATGATAGAACATGGAATCCAATCACAACTCTCAGCACCTGGTACACCTCAGCAGAATGGTGTATCAGAAAGGAGAAATAGAACCTTGTTGGACATGGTTCGATCTATGATGAGCTATGCTCAGTTGCCTAGTTCGTTTTGGGGGTATGCAGTAGCGACTGCAGTACATATTCTTAACAACGTTCCCTCAAAAAGTGTTTCTGAAACTCCTTTTGAGCTATGGAAGGGGCGTCAACCTAGTTTGCGTTACTTTCGAATCTGGGGTTGTCCTGCACATGTGTTAGTGACCAATCCTAAGAAATTGGAACCGCGTACGAGGATATGCCAATTTGTTGGGTACCCGAAAGAAACGAGAGGTGGTCTTTTCTACGACCCTCAAGATAATAAAGTATTTGTATCGATAAATGCAACTTTCTTGGAGGAAGACCACATACGAGATCATCGACCACGTAGTAAGTTAGTATTAGGAGAAGCTACAGAAGGATCAACAAGGGTTGTTGATGAACCTGGTCCTTACACAAGAGTTGTTGGAGAATGTAGTTCTTCTCGTCAATCTAGTCCTCCTCACGTAGTGGGAGAGCTTCGACGCAGTGGGAGAGTTGTGATACAACCTAACCGCTACTTGGGTTTAACAGAAACACAAGTAGTCATACCTGATGACGGCATCGAAGATCCATTGTCTTATCGTCAGGCAATGAACAATGTAGATAAGGACGAGTGGGCCAAAGCCATGGACCTTGAGATGGAGTCTATGTACTTCAATCAAGTTTGGGAACTTATAGATCCACCTGAAGGGGTCAAACCCATTGGGTGTAAATGGATCTATAAGAGGAAAAGAGATGCTGCTGGGAAAGTACAGACTTTCAAAGCAAGACTTGTAGCAAAGGGTTATACCCAACGAGAAGGAGTGGACTATGAAGAAACTTTTTCTCCAGTTGCTATGCTAAAGTCCATAAGAATTCTCTTATCCATTGCCACATTTTATGATTATGAAATTTGGCAAATGGATGTCAAGACAGCTTTTCTGAATGGCAACCTTGACGAGAGTATTTTTATGTCTCAACCCGAAGGGTTCATAACCCAAGGTCAGGAGCAAAAGGTTTGCAAACTGAATCGATCCATTTATGGGTTGAAACAAGCCTCCCGATCTTGGAATATTAGATTTGATACTGCGATCAAATCTTTTGGCTTTGACCAGAATGTTGACGAGCCTTGTGTATACAAGAAGATCAACAAGAATAAAGTAGCTTTCCTCGTACTTTATGTTGACGACATCCTACTCATTGGGAATGATGTAGGGTATCTGTCTGACGTAAAAGAATGGCTAGCAGCTCAATTCCAAATGAAAAATTTGGGTGAGGCCCAGTATGTTCTTGGCATCCAGATTATTCGGGATAGAAAGAACAAATCGCTAGCTCTGTCTCAGGCAACGTATATCGACAAGATGTTGGCTCGATATTCGTTGCAGAACTCCAAGAAGGGCTTGTTGCCTTTCAGGCATGGGGTTCACTTGTCTAAGGAACAGTCTCCTAAGACACCTCAAGAAGTTGAGGATATGAGACGAATTCCCTACGCCTCTGCAGTGCGTAGCTTAATGTATGTCATGCTATGCACGAGGCCTGACATTTGTTATGCTGTAGGGATTGTCAGCAGATATCAGTCGAATCCAGGGTTAGACCACTGGACCGCCGTTAAAGGAATCCTCAAGTATCTTAGGAGAACGAGAGATTACATGTTGGTGTTTGGGGCTAAGGAGTTAGTGCTCACAGGTTACACCGACTCTAACTTCCAAACTGACAAGGATTCTAGGAAATCTACGTCAAGGTCAGTTTTCACCCTTAACGGGGGAGCTGTAGTTTGGAGGAGTATAAAGCAAGGATGCATAGCAGACTCCAGGATGGAGGCTGAGTATGTAGCTGCTTGTGAAGCCGCTAAGGAAGTTGTTTGGCTAAGGAAGTTCTTGACAGATTTGGAAGTTGTTCCAAATATGAACTTGCCTATTACGTTATACTGTGACAACAGTGGGGATGTAGCCAATTCAAAAGAACCTCGCAGCCACAAAAGAGGTAAACACATTGAGAGGAAGTATCATCTGATTCGAGAGATTGTGCAAAGAGGAGATGTGGTCGTGACCAAGATCGCTTCCGAGCACAACATTGCTGATCCGTTTACGAAGGCCCTCTCGGCTAAAGTGTTCGAGGGTACCATTTCCAGCTTTGGATTATATTGTATATACTTTCCCTATAACTTGAGTTTTAGTTCAAGTGGGAGTTTGTTGGGTCTTATGCCCTAAAACTCGTAGATAGTAAATGTACTTTTGACCGAACATTAATAAAGTGATGTATTATTCAATGTTTGTATTATATCTTGTCTTATTAACCCTAATCCAATAAACTAAACATCCAAGGCTAATAGAATGAGGCTTGAACTAGTATGTAGGGACATACGGGGATCAATGTTCAAGTTTTAGCCTCAAGGGTCTGTAGTATAGGGATAAGGTTGGGTACCTTATCCTGGTGACACTATGGATACAACCCGCTTTGTATATTGATACAAACGTATTGATCCAATGCGTTCATGTGGTTGACATGCGAGTGGGGGTATCCTGTGCAATGAGTTTGCACAAAGACCGGACCGCGAAATAGTTAACCACTAACTGTAACACCGTTAATTTTGTGATTCGTATTGGTTTTTCAATCTCGTTTAAAAATCAGTGTGGTTCTTTTGATCGTTTCCGTTGCGCAAGGGCTTTAATCCCTGCACTTGGATCCTTCATGTAGAGACATGCGAGTAGGGGCATCCTGTGTAAAAGATGTTTACACAAGACTGGACCGAGAAATAAGTCACTCTTACTTTATAACATTGTTTACTGTTAAGGCTGACTATTTCTTGCGATGACCTAGGTAACTCGATCTTAATCCTGAGCTTGCTATGAACTCCTGTTCGTTTAGGATTATCTTTTGATATGCATGGGTGAGAGTGGACCAAGAGTTTCATTCAATAAACCTACCATTTTGGAGATAAGACTAGATGAATAACTGGGGACATAGTAAAGTAAAACAGAATTAACTCCTATCCAATTCAGGGATAGTAGAGAGGTTGTTCCCTTAAGTTCTGAATCCAAGGCTTGAATAAGGGGCCCCGCGCTCTAATTGGCCCGAGAGGGACTTTGTTTATTGGTTGGACCATAAACAAATTGTTCATTAGAGGACCAGTGGACTTAAGGAACTAAGATGTACTATAGGGGTAAAACGGACATTTGACCTAGCTATAGTAACGAACGACTTGGGAAGGATTGACTTACTTATCGTTGTTATATCAAGTGGACGGAAATATATCTACAGTGAGGGGAGTTCAACTACTAGGCTATAGTGGAGTGTCCCGATAGTTAACGGATGTTGGTTAGCTAGGTTAAAAGGGTTTAACCGGTTAAACCTCATACCGTTGGAGCCCATGATCTATAGGTCCATTAGGTCCCCTTGCTAGCTTGAGACTAACCTTTGGAACAATATGATGGATAGAATATGAATTACTTTGTATTCATCTTAGAGGTTGTTGACGTTGTCGATACGTCGGGTTTTGTGTAAATCGGGTTTGTGTGATATTTAATATTTAAATATGATTTAAATATCGAGTACATGAATAGAGATTCATGATTGAAAAATAACATTTCGAAAATGTTCGGGATTGATGGCAAAATATTAATTTAATAATAGATATTAAATTAATTTTGAATTAATTTAAAATTAAAAAATTAAAATTTGATTTTATATTTTTCAGATTATTTAAAATTAAACAATTAAACAAATTAATTCAAGATAATTATTGAATTAATTAAAATCAAAATAGTTTGATTTTTTGGAGGTGCAGTGCATGGTGACTAAACCCCTCTGTTAAGCCACACCATTTCCCACTAATTAGTGGTTGAATTGGTTTCAATCTCTAGGGCTTTTATTAATCTTTGATCCTTCTATAATAGGAAAGAAGAAGGTTGGAAAAACTGATTGAATTTCATGGTGAATTGCTGCCAAAATACTCACACACCAAACCCACCTCCATAAGTTTGTTCTTCCAGCTTTTCTCTTTAAATTCCATCACTAGAGGATCCTACAATCCGTTCCAAAGACTTGAAGATAGCAACGACGATCCAGTGGTGGTTCGTGATTGGTTGGTGAAGAAAAACAACAAAAGAATCCAACCAATTTCTCATTTTAAAAGAGGTTGGTAATCTTCGTTTTTCTTCTCATGAACACCAAGCAACGAATGATCAAATTGAACTTATTAAGTGCCTAAGATCCAAAATTTATTCCGTCATTTAGATATTCACACTTTCAAGAAAAAGAAAAAAAAAACTTCTATTGTTGGGTTCAGTTTGGTTGAGTACTACAAATAACAAACTGATGAGGAGGTCCTCAATTCATGCAGATCGAACAGTTTACCAATTAGGTCAGTTGGTTAGAGCGTCATGCTAATAACGCGAAGGTCGTAGGTTTGATACCTTCATGGGCCATTCTTCTATTTGTTTTTATATACTTTTTAATATGTGTGAAATCTAAAATCCCTAAAACCATTTACAAATTAGAGCAAACTTGGTTATGAGTTATACTTATATTTTTGTGTTAATTTAGGTTGGGTGCGACATACAACAAAACAATTTAGGACATCGACAATGAAAGAAGAACGATTGTGTCTGCACTACGAACGATGAAATGAATGGACAATTCTTTACCATGAATAATGAACTTCCTATGATATGTAAACCCTACTAAGTTGTAATTAGGAACCCTTCGGTTATGTGAAACTCTAATCATTAAATACTAAAAACCCAAAGTCGAGATGATTTGAAACTATTGCAATTTTTTTCTTCTTTTTTTTTTATACTTTTCAATACTCATGTCTAAGTTTAAATGTCGTAAAATAGTATGCAAATTATAACGAAATTGAATATGAGTTATACTTAAATTTTTGGGGCCAAAATGAGTATAGTTCAGCGTTAATTAACATATATCCATAACTAAGATATCAAGGGTTCAAATCCCCCTACCGCCAATTGTAAATTAGAAAAATAAAAAAAAAACTTATATTTTTGGGTTGAATCCGGTTGAGCACAAATAACGAACAGATGAGGAGGTCAAACATTCATGAAGATCGAACAGTTTACCAATTAGGTCAATTGGTTAGAGCGTCGTGCTAATAACGTGAAACGCGCATGTTTGATACCTTCATGGGCCATTATTCTTTTTGTTTTTATATACTTTTTAATATGTGTGAAATTAAAAATCCCTAAAACCACTTACAAATTAGAAAATTTTGGTTATGAGTTATATTTTTGTGTTAAGTTGGGTTGGGTGCGCCAGACAACAAAACAATTTCGGATGTTGACAATGAAAGATGAACGATTGTGTCTGCACTACGAACGATGAAATGAATGGACAATACTTGGCCTTGACGAACAATGAACTTCGTATGATATATAAACCCTACTAGGTTATGGGGTGTAAATTTATCGGGTCGGGTCGGGTGTATGGACAAACCGACCCGACCCGACCTGGGTTGATTGTACGGACAAGCCGACCCGACCCAACCCGACCAAACCCAAAATTGACCCGAACAGGGGTCGGGTCATCCGCGGTTTTTTTTTTTGTGGGGGGTGGTTATTCTATTAGAGAACGCAGATGGAGAAGAAGCAAACCCAACGCCTTTCATCAAAAAGAAAAAACCCAACGCCTCGCCAGTCGCAGATGGAGAAGATACAAACCGACAATGAAAAATACAAATCGACAACGAAAAATCAACAAACCCAACATCGTTAGTCACCAACGGAGAAGAAGGAACCACAGACAGAGAGAAGCAACTAGGCGGGAATCAGAGTGAAATTTCGAGAAGCAGTACATGATGGAACTATATAATCCAATGCCAGTTTGATGTTGTGAATCAGCAGATGCATTCAAAGAAGAATTCATCATCCACGAAATGGCTTAACACTCATCGGTTTCATCAACGAACAATAAACCCTAAATCCAGACTCCACAAGATTTTCTGGCAAGCAAAATTTGTTCTTCAAGACATTCAAACGCTGAGATAACTTCTCTGAGTTAATTCCTTTGTGAATTCCTTCGACAGGTTCTGAAACTTTGGAACATAAAGCTACAAATCTCCACGGGAGTGTTCGACTAGATTTTTACTTCTCTGTTTTCTGCGTATGTCTTCTCCAACGGCGACAAGCTCCAGCAAAGAGGAAATTTTTAAGATGCAATCGTGGGAAATTACCAGGCGGAGAGGAGAGGGACAATTACCAGGCGGCAAAGAAGATGAAATCGTGGGAAACCCTAAGCGAGAAAAGGCGAGAGGAGAGGAAACCCAAGCGTGTACGAATGAAACCCTAACTTAAGCGCCTATCTTCGGTTCGGGCAAAGAATATATGAGGACCAACCAAACCTATCAGTTTGGTTCGGTTCGGTCAGAAATAAAGTCAAAAACCGAACTGAACCGAGCCGCATCGGTTCAGTTTGCTGGTTCGGTTCGTTTTTTTACACCCCTACTAGGTTGTAATTAGGAACCCTTTGGTAATGTGAACCTATAATCATTAAAAACTAAAACACCCAAAGTTTATTTGATTTCAAATTATGTATCATTTTTTTTTCTTTTTTCTTCTTCTTTTTTCTTTTTTTATACTTTTTAATACTTATGTTTAAGTTTAAATGCCCTAAAACAGTATGGAAATAGTAACGAAATTGAATATAAGTTATACTTATATTTTTGGGTCCAAAGTGAGCATAACTAAGCGGTAGTTGACATAAAAAAAAAAACATAAAAAAACTTATATTTTTTGGTTAAGTTCGGTTGGAAACAACAAATAAAGAAAAATGAGCATGACTTGAATGGTTGGCCTATTAGCTCAGTTGGTTAGAGCGTCGTGCTAATAACGCGAAGGTCGTAGGTTCGAGACCTGCATGGGCCATATACTTTTTTAATATGTATGAAATTCCAAATCGATAAAACTATTTACAAATTAGAATAAATTTGGTTATGAGTTATACTTATATTTTTTTCTTAAGTTGTGTTGGGTGCAACAAACAAGAAAACAATTAGGCAAGTCAATGACAATAGAAGGGTTTTGTCACCTACAATGAAATGAATGGACAATGCTTAACCAAGAACAATGAACTTCGTATAATATGTAAAACCTACTAAGTTGTAATTAGGAACCCTTCGGTTATGTAAACCTCTAATAATTAAATACTAAAAAAGCAAACTCGAGATGATTTGAAGTTATTGCAATTTTTTCTTTTTTCTTCTTCTTTTTTCTTTTTTATACTTTTAAATACTCATGTCTAAGTTTAAATTTTGTAACATTGTATGCAAATTATAACGAAATTTAATACGAGTTATGCTTAAATTTATGGGGCCAAAATCACTATAGTTTAGCGTTAATTAACATATATCCATAACTAAGAGATCAAAGGTTCAAATCCCCCTACGCCCAATCGTAACTCAGGAAAAGAAAAAAAAAACTTATACTTATTGGTTGAGTTCGGTTAAACACGAAAAATAACAAACACATCAAGAGGTCCTCGATTCATGCAGATCGAACACTTTACCAATTAGGTCAATTGATTAGTGTGTCGTGCTAATAACGTGAAAGTCGCAGGTTTCATACCTTCATGGGCGATTATTCTTTTCGTTTTTATATACTTTTTAATATGTGTGAAATTCCAAATCCCTAAAACCATTACAAATTAGAAAAAAACTTGGTTATGAGTTATACTTGTATTTTTGTGTTAAGTTGGGTTGGGTGCGACAGACAATAAAACAATATAGGATGTCGACAATGAAAAAAGAACGATTGTGTCTGCACTACGAACGATGAAATGCATGGACAATGCTTGACCTCGACGAACAATGAACTTCGTACGATATATAAACCCTACTAGGTTGTAATTAGGAACCCTTTGGTTATGTGAACATGTAATCATTAAATACTAAAACACCCAAAGTCGATTTGATTACAAATTATGTATTGTTTTTTTTCTCTTTTTTTCTCCTTTTTTCTTTTTTATACTTTTTAATACTCATGTGAAAGTTTAAATGCCTTAAAACAGTGAGGAAATTGTAACAAAATTGAATATGAGTTGTACTTATATTTTTGGGCCAAAGTGAGCATAACTTAGCGGTAGTTGACAAAAAAACAAAAATTTATATTTTTTTTATTAGGTTCGGTAGGACAAGACAAATGAAAAACGAAAGAGTAGGTTCTTGATTAACTTAGATTGCATAGGTGGCCTATTAGCTCAGTTGGTTAGAGCGTCGTGCTAATAACGCGAAGGTCGCAGGTTCGAGACCTGCATGGGCCACTGTTCTTTTTTTATTTTTTATATACTTTTTTAATATGTGTGAAATTCCAAATCTCTAAAACTATTTACAAATTAGAATAAATTTGGTTATGAGTTATACTTACATTTTTTTTTTCTTAAGTTGTGTTTGGTGAGACAAACAAAAAAACAATTAGGCCAGTCAATGAAAGAAGAAGGATTTTTTCACCGCTACGAACGATGAAATGAATGGACAATGCTAAACCAAGAACAATGAACTTCGTATAATATGTAAACCCTACTAAGTTGTAATTCGAAACCCTTCGATTATGTGAACCTCTAATAATTAAATACTAAAAACCCAAAGTCAAGGTGATTTGAAGTTATTGCAGTTTTTTCTTTTTTCTTCATCTTTTTTTCTTTTTTATACTTTTTAATAATACTCATGTTAAAGGTTAATTGCCCTAAAATAATATGCAAATTATAACGAAATTGAATATGAGGTATACTTAAATTTTTGGGGCCAAAATGAGAGTATAGTTCAGCGTTAATTAACACATATCCATATCTAAGAGATCAAGGGTTAAAATCCCCCTAAGCCCAATCATAACTCAAAAAAAGAAAAAAAAAAGTTATATTTTTGTGTTAGGTTCGGTTGAGCACGACAAATAATGAGCAGATGAGGAGGTACTCGATTCATGCAGATCAAACAGTTCGCCGATTAGGTCAGTTGGTTAGAACGTCGTGCGAATAACGCGAAGGTCGCATGTTTGATACATTCATTGGCCATTCTTCTATTTGTTTTTATATACTTTTTAATATATGTGAAATTCAAAATCACTAAAACCATTTACAAATTAGAACAAACTTTGTTATGAGTTATACTTATATTTTTGTGTTAAGTTGGGTTGGGGCGACAAATAGCAAAACAATTTAGGATATGGACAATGAAAGAAGAACGATTGTGTCTGCACTACGAACGATCAAATGCATGGACAATGCTTGACCTCGACGAACAATGAACTTCGTATGATATATAAACCCTAAGAGGTTGTAATTAGGAACCCTTTGGTTATGTGAACCTGTAATCATTACATACTAAAACACCTAAAGTCGATTTGATTTATAATTATGTATCATGTTTTTTTCTTTTTTTTCTTCTTTTTTCTTTTTCATACTTTTTAATACTCATGTGAAAGTTTAAATACCCTAGAACAGTGTGGAAATTGTAACGAAATTGAATATGAGTTGTACTTATATTTTTGGGGCCAAAGTGAGCATAACTGAGCGGCAGATAACATAAAAACAAAAACTTATATTTTTTTTATTAGGTTCGGTTGGGCAAGACAAATGAAAAACGAAAGAGTAGGTTCTCGATTAATTTAAACCGCATAATTGTCTTATTACCTTAGTTGGTTATAGCGTCATGCTAATAATGCGAAGGTTGTAGGTTTGAGGCTTGCATGGGCCATTTTTCTTATTTTTTATAAACTATTTTAATATGCATGAAATTCCAAATGGCTAAAACTATTTACAAATTAGAATAAATTTGCTTATGAGTTATACTTATATATATATATTTTTTTTATGTTGTGTTTTGTGCGACAAACAACAAAACAATTAGGCAAGTCAATGAAAGAAGAAGAGTTTTGTCACCGCTACGAACGATGAAATGAATGGACAATGCTAGACCAAGAACAATGAACTTCGTATAATATGTAAACCCTACTAAGTTGTAATTAGGAACCCTTCGGTTATGTGAACCTCTAATAATTAAATACTAAAAACCCAAAGTCGAGATGATTTGAAGTTATTGCAGTTTTTTCTTTTTTCTTCATCTTTTTTCTTTTTTATACTTTTTAATAATACTCATGTTAAAATTGAAATGCCCTAAAATAGTATGCAAATTCTAGCGAAATTGAATATGAGCTATGTCGCTACGGGTTTGCGACGCGGAGCGGCCGACTTTGTTCCCAAGAGGAGGAAAATGGAATCGCCACCAGTCTTGATTTAGAGGGCGTGACTGGGCACCCAATAATATGCTAAGATGGTCTACAAACAAAAGATTTAAGGTTCGGGGGTCTTTGGTGTATGGGGAAGGTATTAGCACCCCACAACACTCGTTCGAAGAACGAAATTTTATTTTTCTTGTGTTATTTAAGGAAATTGGCTATGGTAAATACTAATTGTTGATTTTTAAATTTCCCACATTTTACTTCTCATTATTCCTTAAATAAATTATGAGCAATAATTGTGGGTGACATAAAGCCATTCATAATTTGTTTGAATTTAATTTGGCATCCCAAAATATATTCATCAACAAGAATATTAGGAAAGTCAATATCTTGATTTCCCAATTTCCGTCATAGGAAAGATTATTTTTTAAAAAAAACATTTGATTTATTAATTTTGAAAATTGTGTGAGTAAAGAACATTTCTTTTAAGGGAAACTCTTAATTAATTTTATTTTTGAAGAAAGTGGCCTTTTATGAAAAATGGATTTTTGATTGATTTATTATTGTGAAAATAAAGTTTATGAAATCAATTTTAGCAAAAGCTTTAAACACATTCCTTACAAAAATGTCATTTATGAAATATGCCTATTTGGAAAAAGTTTTAAAAGAAAAATATGAAAATTTTTTATTTATGCTTTATATGGAAAGAAATATTAAAATCAAATCCCGGCATCCCAAGATTTTATCTTTTCCTCAAGAAACTCAAATATCGGCATCCCGAAAATTTAAGATTCCATCGTTGGAATTTTTTTTTTTTGAAAGTATTTAATTAAAAGAAAAGAACTATAAGAGAATAATGACTTAAATACGATATCATAACTTAGAGAAATACAAAATATATATATAATTGAGAGAAAATATCTAAAAAGGGATGAAAACTATAATATACAAGAATTAAAATTTAATTGCATTAAAGGAAACATATAAAAATCAAATCTTGGCATTCCAAGATATTGATGTTTTACCTCAAGAAAACTCAACATTGGCATTCCAAAAATTGAGATTCCGTCATTGGATATTCTTTTTTATATTTTTTTGAATACAAATAACAAAAGAAGCATTTGTTTAAGCAAAAGTATTTACATATTGATTTAATGAAAATATATGGCTAAACTATAAATAATAATTCTAGATTCTATTGTAAAATAAAATTAACAAAGATGAACATAAACAACATATAACAATTAACTCTAAATGCTTGATTACACCAAAATAAAAAAAAAAATGATAAAGTTGGAATTGAAACATGCATGCAATTATCAAATGTTCCCTAAAGAAAAATCACATAACTTCTTAAATGTAAAAGAAAGAAATAAGGCAAAGAAACAATAAATAAACTAAACTTTATAAAGCATGAAAAGAAAGAAAATTATCGGAGAAAGAATTGTAAACAAAGGTTAAAAAAAATACTTACAAAAAACATGTGTGACCGTTGGATTGGGAATAAGACTTGGAGAAGTGGCGACGTGAAATTTAGAGAGAGGGTGATGGTGAGGGGGTGAAATCGTTGGAGAGGAAAAGAGAAAGCGTTATAGTATGAGAGGGAAGTTAGGTGGGAAAGTGACGAAAGTGTATCTAGGGTTTGAAGGGAGAGAAATTTGGGAGCCTATTTTTAGCCCCAAAAAAAACGTGTAGGGAGGGTACTCCCAGGCCCCAAAAATCGTGAAAAGCAAGGGTGAGGGGATCCCTATTTATAGCCAATTCTAACCCCAACATATTAGGAATGAATCGAATAAAATAATAAAATAATAAAATTCTAATAAAATAAAAAATGAAAAGGGAAATAAATAAATACACAAATTCTACCTCCCAAAATTACAAAATATTATTTGATCATCAATCATCCAAGGAAACAAAATATTTTGTTTAATTAACCTTGCCAAATAAACCTAATATTTGATTTGAAAAAATAATTAATCAAAATAAAATATTTGACCTAATTATTCTCACCAAAATTAATAAATATCATTGGGCTATTTAAAAGCTCTAGAACACTTTTTTTCTTGTATTTATTATTTTTTTTAAAAAAGACAAAATCAATTACAAGAATAAAATTCCGGACAAATTTAGGGGTCTACAGTTTGCCCCCCTTTGGTCATTCTTATAGAATAAAAGGATGGACAAAGGTGTAGACCTTATTTGTTCGGAATTTTATACTTAGCAAAATAAATAGACAACCAATGGTAAAATTTAAGCTTTTTTTTTTTTGGGAAATAAATAGGGGAAAACACTAAATCGAAAGAATTTTGGAACGGCGAGGGGTAAACACTAAACCGTTAAATTTTGGGACAGCCAGGGGTAAACGCTAACTGTCATTTTTTGGGGACGGTCAGGGATAGATAAGCGCCCTATGATGTATTAAAAGAGCTGGAGGCCAGGGGTAAACAAGCACCTCCATGATAAAGGTATCGGGCCAGGGGTAAACAAGCACCCGATGATGTATTAAAGGAGTTGGAGGCCAGGGGTAAACAAGCACCTCCATGATAAAGGTATCGGGCCAGGGGTAAACAAGCACCCGATGGTGTATTAAAGGAGCTGGAGGCCATGGGTAAACAAGCACCTCCTTGATAAAGGTATCGGGCAAGGGGTAAACAAGCACCCGATGATGTATTAAAGGAGTCGGAGGCCAGGGGTAAACAAGCACCTCCATGATAAAGGTATCGGGCCAAGGGTAAACAAGCACCCGATGATGTATTAAAGGAGTCGGAGGCCAGGGGTAAACAAGCACCTCCATGATAAAGGTATCGGGCCAGGGGTAAACAAGCACCCGATGATGTATTAAAGGAGTTGGAGGCCAGGGGTAAACAAGCACCTCCATGATAAAGGTATCGGGCCAGGGGTAAACAAGCACCCGATGATGTATTAAAGGAGCTGGAGGCCAGGGGTAAACAAGCACCTCTACGATAAAGGTATCGGGCCAAGGGTAAACAAGCACCCGATGATGTATTAAAGGAGTTGGAGGCCAGGGGTAAACAAGCACCTCCATGATAAAGGTATCGGGCCAGGGGTAAACAAGCACCCGATGATGTATTAAAGGAGTCGGAGGCCAGGGGTAAACAAGCACCTCCATGATAAAGGTATCGGGCCAGGGGTAAACAAGCACCCGATGATGTATTAAGGGAGCTGGAGGCCAGGGGTAAACAAGCACCTCCATGATAAATGATTTTTTTTTTTTAATACTTATGAATGCATGAGTTTTTCATGACAAAAACATTTTGTGACACGGTCTCTCATCAAAAAATTGCCCCAGTGCTTATGCATGAAGTTTAAAGCATAGTTTCAAGAAAAGTAACTTTTTTAAAGAAGTTTTCATCCTTTTAAAGACAAGAATCAAATCATGAAGGGGTTCTTTTGATATATGTCTTCCAATAGACATTCTTATTTGCAATTTGCCCCAGTATTTATGCAAGATTTTTGTGTGCTTTTTTTTTTTTTTTTTTTTTTTTTTTTTTTTTTTTAACAAAGCTTTATTCAGAAAGAAGAAAATTTGTGTGTGTGTATCTGTGCTTTTTTTTTTTTTTTTAAGAAAAGAAAAAGAAAGGTGGCTAATTTTACTTATTCTCATACTTCTTTATAGACTATCAAGTGATATTAAATCATGAGGAAATAACTTTATCCTTGTCTAAAAATTTCTTTTCTTTTCTTTTCTTTTTGTTGCACTTTTTTTTGTTTTTTTTTTGTTTTTTTTTTTGTTTTTGTTTTTGTTTTTTTTTCTGAATGCCCTCATTTTGATATTGTTGCAACTCTTTTTGTTGTTACAAAGTTGCTCTAATGGATAAGCTTGACTATTTACAATAGACATGATGGGATATGATGGGCTAAAATGGTCTCATATACTATTTGAATGTCTAATAAAGGTAACTTATAGCACAATCTCAATTTGGAAATATCAAGCATATGATGGGAATGACATGATCTCAAAAGATAATAAGTTGAATGAGCAACTTTCAAATTCAAGACCTGAGAAGGATGAACAAATAAAGACCAACGTGGATGACGAGAACGAGGAACTATCGTTTCTCACAGTAGTATTTGGATGAAAGAAGCATGAGACACGAAAAAGTTGACAAATGGGGCTTAAAAAGTATAAATGTGGGAAAACAAAGGTATAACCGAAAGGGAGATGAAAGTGAAATCATTCCTTAAACAACTCTTCTAAAACTTGATGCTTAGCTTCCCAAGATTTATCTCATAGATTGATCAAATGTGTTGGTAAGCATATGATTGTTGGCTCAAGTTCGATGTAACAAACTCCTCAGGCCACTTATAATGTTCTAATTCATATATTTCTTCCAGCAAATGATAATTTTCTTCAAAGAATGAGCCACCTTTTCTTTGTCAATGCTATCTTTCTTCTTAAGTGGCTTCTTGATAAACTGATTAGGAATGACATGCCTGTGTGATATGTTTGCAATCACCTAGCTTCGATCCTTATTGAGAAAAACTTCTTTTCATCTAAAACACTTTATTGCCCCAGTTAAGGTCTTGGGGTTGATGAAATGACTATTGCTACAGCTGATCATATGACTTTTTGCGTAGACATTTGTACTCTTCAATTAAGTACTTCAAGTAGTCAATAGTCATGTAAGGGTATCACTTCTTCTTATGTCAATTTGGATAACTGTGAAGAGAACTCCAATGTCTTTTTACTCACTATTTGAAGAGAAAAGTTTTGCCCGTTGCCAAAATTGAGTAAAAGATGCGTAACATGGTGATTTTGTCACCTGACATTTGTTTCATATTTTTGACATTTGCCATAATAGCCCCATATGTTGCGATTGCCCCAGCATCTGCGTCAAGCTTACTTATGCATTTCTCAATAAGAAATGATGCATCAATCATATGCACGTCATTTGAGATATCTTTGATTCAACATTAAAGAAATATAATGGCCAAACCCAAAAGTATCACCATCGAACTCACTAGTCCTTGCATTTTTTCTTTTTTTTTTCTTTTTTTCTCTTTCCTTTTTTTTTTTTTTTTGCTTTTTGCTTTTTTTTTTTCTTTTTTTTTTTGTTGCAAGGACTATTTTCTATCTCACTTGTTTTGAGAATCAATACCTGGATCTGCACATACTTCGAGAGAAAACCACAAAATGAGAATTTCAAAGCTTATCATTATGATCACTGGATTAGGATGCCTTGACCTGAATCTTTGACATATGTGTCTTTCATTTTTGATCTTCAACCTTGTTCTTCAATATAATTTCACTGCTTGAGACATGGAATGTTCATTTATCAAAGTGTATCACCCTTTCTTTTCTTTCATTTCCTGCTTCCATTATGTCTTCCCTCTTTTGAAGATTAACCTACTTTGCAGTACTTTTGCTCATACAAAAGCTTCCGGCTTCAAAGATAATCCCAAATCGATCGTGAACATATTATTTGCTTGCATTTGACACTTGAACTTAGTCTTCAATGAGATTTACTCTAAGGTTACAAACACATAAAGCCTTAGATTTATTGTTTTCAGAAAATGACTCACTTTAATCTAGGGAGGATAAAAAGAAATGATTGACTCCCTTTGATAACTGTTGGATGCAAAATAGAATTGACTCGCTTTGATCAATAGAAGATAAAAAAATAGGATTGATTTACCTTAATTAAGTGAAGATGAAAAATTGGATTGAATCACTTTAATCAAGGAAAGATGAAGAATATGATGGACTAAACTCTAATCAAGGAAAGATGAAGAATATGATCGACTCAAGAGAAGATGAAAAATAGGATTGACTCAACTATGAAATATAAGATCGACTCATTTTAATCAAAGAAAGATGAAAAATGGGATAGAGGATAAGATGACACATTCAAATGAATCGTATGTGGATTTTGATGGTACGACAAAGAAGGGTGTAAGAATAATAGGTCAAATTGCAATTCGCATCATGACTTGAAATAGTGCCAATAAGAGATAAATACTATTTGTTACTTTTAAAGTCATCGTATAATATATGAGCATGGGTTTTGCAAAGTTGGTAGATATATGGGTAAGAACAAATTGCCCCACTATAGTAGCATTACGGTATAGATCAAGAAAAAAAATAACTAATTTCTCCATTGTAATGTTATGGTGTAGGTCAATAAGGTCTTTGTTTAACTCAAAGCTCAAGTCTGCATGGTAAGAAAATGTGGTGTTAGGTCTAGGAAGAAAGGTGTACGTGTGAAGACGTTGGGTGTTGGATTGAGAGATGAGATATGAATTTAATGATATTATGGAGAAAAGGTGGTCAAGTAGGAGATCTTGCAAGCAAAAGAGGTCTTGACAAAAAGCTTGTATGGTTGATCAAGGGCTCATGATGACATTCACAATTTTTTTTCTTCTTTTTTTTTCTTTCTTTTTTTTGGCTTTTCTTTCTTTTCTTTTTAAGACAAGGACTCTACTTTTTCCGAACATGGTTTAAACTCTCATGTTTGTCTATAAGGAAAATAAGACTAAGTTAATTGGCCTAAAAAAACTTAGTAAACCTAGAAAAAAAACATGGAAGTCATATTTAAAAAAAAAATGTACAATGATTTTTTTTTATTTTTTTATAAAAGATTATATTGCAAAATGTTACTTTGATTTTTTTTTTTTTTTTTTTTACTAAAGTCTTAAAAGGATGGAAAAAAAACAAGCAATGAAATGAATGAAAATAGATGAAATGTCCTTTGGCCCAAATTGTTGTGCAAAAAATGAAACAATAAACTTCAAATTTTATTAAATGAAATAATTGAACGAAATATTAGATCAAATCCAAAATACTCAAAGAAACCATCATTGCTCTAAGGGAGACAACTAACGTAGGATAATTCCATATCAAAGTTCATAATTCTTCTCCCTTGGACTGCAATTGTGAAATGCCTCTACGAATGTCCCAACTCTTTTAGCCATTACTCTTTCTACAACATTGTCTATGTGTTTCCCCATCTTGAACTAAACTTGTGTTTTCTTGCCGAAAGACCTTGAAATAACTTTGTAACTTACAAGTGAATCATATCTCCTTGCAACTATTTATGTTCTGTCGGTATCATTGTTGCATTCTAACCTTTCTGGATATGGTGCTCCAAATTGTCAATAGTCCATTGCAATGTACTATTGCTTTTCTCAAATTCAACCGTCCATTTAACTTGCATTTCAATCATTGCGTTTAGCTCCAAAACGAGTTGTTAAAAAGAAGAAATACAACTTTCCAGACTGGAAAATTGTGCATATTTCTCTTTTAGAACCTTATGCAAGTCTTCATTTCTTTCTTTTGATTTTCTGACTATTTTTTCTGGATGCATATAGTCTAACTCTTGATTCTCTTTCCCGAGCTTTATTTGATTCTTTAGTAGCTTTCTTATCTTAATAAACCCTTTTCTGTTTCTACCCCTTGTCGTTTCAACTGACTCATTTCTTGAAGTAACTTTCTTTTCTCTTGGTGGAGTAATAGATTTTCTGCCTTCTTGCCAGTGCTTTCATTTCTGAGCTCCTTTTGAAGTGGTGACATTTGCTTCTTTTTTTTTTTTTTCTGCATGATGTTTGAATAGCTTCGTACCATAATTTATATTCTAGAGTGGAGACATCCATATGTTTTTCAATGTTTCTTTTTTTCTATTTTTCCAGGATTCTATCACCTGCAAAATTTTTTGACCTGAATCCTCCTGCTCGTAATCAAAATCAAGATTCCCTACCTCACGTGTCACAGGGATGAATTTTTCTATCCACATTTGGCGTAGAACTAAAAGAAGTGCATAACTAGTACATCCCCACGGGCCCAATAGTAGAACATCTTGAAATTTACCACACTTTTACTGGCTGCAAAGGCATCCACACACAACTTTCCATATTATGTCTTCAGTTTCCAATTTTGTCAAGAATGATATCCACGACTCTCTACTTGGCACATCTGCTTTTTGTTCGACTATTCCCAATTCAACGATAAGGTTGTTTGTAGTGTCTTATGGATTGGAGAATTTTACTTCTGGATTGCCAAACTTAAGTGGACACCTCAAATGACTCATCAACCAGATATTTAATGGAGGAGTGCGACCGATAAATCTACCTTTCCCTCGTATTTTACAAAAATTTAATGATCATATTGTTTCGTCGTGGGCGACTCTGGAATTCTTCAAGAACGCCTTCTTGAATGCCAGGGACCCAATGTGAAAACTTGGGACACCACCACAAGATTACCCCGCTATTCTCCTTGGACATTTGGACACACGATTGACCCAAACATACATAGTACAAAGAGCTTCAAGCTTAACTCATCCTCCTTATGTTGTTGAACAAGGCTTATGAGGTAATTTAAAGATACTCTTTCACCTTCTCTTTTATTCTTGAGTTGATGTTCCATTTCAGCAGCAGTTATATTACCGATAATCCTTGCAAAAGCTCTTCTCCTAGTCAGTCTTTTGTCGAAAAAAATAAGCTTTTTCTTCGAACGTCATTGCCATTCGAAACAACTCTGGTATTCTTCAACAGTGGGTGTCATGACGAGGGAATTGAATATAAAACATTTGTAAGCTGGATCCCAAAAATATAATGCAGCTACCAGGATATTTTTCATCAATTTGAACGTATAAAAGACTTGTCATGTGCTCATATCTTTTCATGAATGATATCCTTTGCTCTGGTTTTAATTCCTCCCCAAATCTCTTTTAGCTTCCTTATGCTTAGAATAGTATGACTAAAGATGTTGGTTGCTGGGGGTTGATCTAAAACATCCTTCAACGGAGCATTCTCATATTTTGCTTGTATTTGTTCGAACCATTGCTACACAATTTTCGACTTTCAATTGTGATTATCGGTTTTCTCTTTCCATTGCAACCTCGATATTTGGTTTGTCTAAAATCGTTCAAAATCTCAAGTAATAAAGTTTGAATGTTTGTTTTTTTTTTTTTTTTTGCCATTTTTTTTTGCACAACAAATGATGAGCATGTAACTAATATGAGAATGAAGCGAAAAAATAAAAGATCTTTTTAATATAAAAAGAATTAAATATGAGGGAAAATATGAAAGGAAAACATGAAGAATGCATTTATAAATGTGTATTATCAAAATATGCTAAATCAAGGATATAAATAAACATGTTAAGCTAAAGTAAATTAAATAACATACACATAATTAAAATAAATCAATGGATTATATCATAACACGTGTGGTAAGGCTCTAATGTCTAACGGAAAAAGGTCCCCAAGCTGTCCTTGATTCCTTTCCTTTTTCAAGAAAATAAATCAGAGGCACCCTTATCAGCATCCTGAATAAGGTCGACTTGAGTGAGGGTTTTCATGTGCCTACACGGGAGTTATAACTCCACGAAGGTCGCCACTACTCATCCTCGATCCTAATCCTAATGGTAAAGCCCGGGTAGGAGGCTTGTGTACGTGTGTGCTTAAAAATATAAAAGAAGAATAAATACAGAAAGCCAATATATATAAAATAACAACACAAGAAAATAAAATGACCCGCTTACAAGAAGTTCCCCAGTGGAGTCACCAAGCTGTCGCTACGGGTTTGCGACGCGGAGCGGCCGACTTTGTTCCCAAGAGGAGGAAAATGGAGTCGCCACCAGTCTTGATTTAGAGGGCGTGACTGGGCACCCAATAATATGCTAAGATGGTCTACAAACAAAAGATTTAAGGTTCGGGGGTCTTTGGTGTATGGGGAAGGTATTAGCACCCCACAACACTCGTTCGAAGAACGAAATTTTATTTTTCTTGTGTTATTTAAGGAAATTGGCTATGGTAAATACTAATTGTTGATTTTTAAATGTCCCACATTTTACTTCTCATTATTCCTTAAATAAATAATGAGCAATAATTGTGGGTGACATAAAGCCATTCATAATTTGTTTGAATTTAATTTGGCATCCCAAAATAAATTCATCAACAAGAATATTAGGAAAGTCAATATCTTGATTTCCCAATTTCCGTCATAGGAAAGATTATTTTAAAAAAAAAACATTTGATTTATCAATTTTGAAAATTGTGTGAGTAAAGAACATTTCTTTTAAGGGAAACTCTTAATTAATTTTATTTTTGAAGAAAGTGACCTTTTATGAAAAATGGATTTTTGATTGATTTATTATTGTGAAAATAAAGTTTATGAAATCAATTTTAGCAAAAGCTTTAAACACATTCCTTACAAAAATGTCATTTATGAAATATGCCTCTTTGGAAAAAGTTTTAAAAGAAAAATATGAAGAATTTTTATTTATGCTTTATATGGAAAGAAATATTAAAATCAAATCCCGGCATCCCAAGATTTTATCTTTTCCTCAAGAAACTCAAATATCGGCATCCCGAAAATTTAAGATTCCATCGTTGGAATATTTTTGTTTTGAAAGTATTTAATTAAAAGAAAAGAACTATAAGAGAATAATGACTTAAATACGATATCATAACTTAGAGAAATACAAAATATATATATAATTGAGAGAAAATATCTAAAAAGGGATGAAAACTATAATATACAAGAATTAAAACTTAATTGCATTAAAGGAAACATATAAAAATCAAATCTTGGCATTCCAAGATATTGATGTTTTACCTCAAGAAAACTCAACATTGGCATTCCAAAAATTGAGATTCCTTCATTGGATATTCTTTTTTATATTTTTTTGAATACAAATAACAAAAGAAGCATTTGTTTAAGCAAAAGTATTTACATATTGATTTAATGAAAATATATGGCTAAACTATAAATAATAATTCTAGATTCTATTGTAAAATAAAATTAACAAAGTTGAACATAAACAACATATAATAATTAACTCTAAATGCTTGATTACACCAAAATAAAAAAAAAATGATAAAGTTGGAATTGAAACATGCATGCAATTATCAAATGTTCCCTAAAGAAAAATCACATAACTTCTTAAATGTAAGAGAAAGAAATAAAGCAAAGAAACAATAAATAAACTAAACTTTATAAAGCATGAAAAGAAAGAAAATTATCGGAGAAAGAATTGTAAACAAAGGTTAAAAAAAATACTTACAAAAAACATGTGTGACCGTTGGATTGGGAATAAGACTTGGAGAAGTGGCGACGTGAAATTTAGAGAGAGGGTGATGGTGAGGGGGTGAAATCGTTGGAGAGGAAAAGAGAAAGCGTTATAGTATGAGAGGGAAGTTAGGTGGGAAAGTGACGAAAGTGTATCTAGGGTTTGAAGGGAGAGAAATTTGGGAGCCTATTTTTAGCCCCAAAAAAAACGTGTAGGGAGGGTACTCCCAGGCCCCAAAAATCGTGAAAAGCAAGGGTGAGGGGATCCCTATTTATAGCCAATTCTAACCACAACATATTAGGAATGAATCGAATAAAATAATAAAATAATAAAAATCTAATAAAATAAAAAATGAAAAGGGAAATAAATAAATACACAAATTCTACCTCCCAAAATTACAAAATATTATTTGATCATCAATCATCCAAGGAAACAAAATATTTTGTTTAATTAACCTTGCCAAATAAACCTAATATTTGATTTGAAAAAATAATTAATCAAAATAAAATATTTGACCTAATTATTCTCACCAAAATTAATAAATATCATTGGGCTATTTAAAAGCTCTAGAACACTTTTTTTCTTGTATTTATTATTTTTTTTAAAAAGACAAAATCAATTAAAAGAATAAAATTCCGGACAAATTTAGGGGTCTACAAGCTATACTTAAATTTTTGGGGCCAAAATGAGTATAGTTCAGCGTTAATTAACACATATCCATACCTAAGAGGTAAACGGTTAAAATCCCCCTAAGCCCAATCGTAACTCAGAAAAAGAAAAAAAAAACTTATATTTTTGGGTTAGGTTCAGTTGAGCACGACAAATAACGAGCAGATGAGGAGGTACTTGATTCATGCAGATCGAAGAGTTCGCCGATTAGGTCAGTTGGTTAGAGCGTCGTGCTAATAACGCGAAGGTCGCATGTTCGATACCTTCATGGGCAGTTTCTTCTATTTGTTTTTATATACTTTTTAATATATGTGAAATTCCAAATCACTAAAACCATTTACAAATTAGAACAAACTTTGTTATGAGTTATACTCATATTTTTGTGTTAAATTGGGTTGGGGGCGACATACAACAAAACAATTTAGGATAACGACAATGAAAGAAGAACGATTGTGTCTGCACTACGACGATTTCGACCATCTCTCTTCCCCTCACCGTTGGCGACTTGTCTTCAACCCTCGACAACTTCGTCTGCTTGTTTCTCGCGTGGGTTTTGACCATCTCTCTTCCCCTCACCATCGACCAACTCGTTTCCTCATCTCCAGCGAAATTAGTTCGAATTAGTTTCTGCATTTCATAAACTCGGTGAGAACTGTTACAATCTCACCCCTCAAACAACCAACAGTTAAGTGATACTATGAGTTCCAAGAACAACAAAATGAAGCAGCAACACAAATATGCTCAAAACGCAGCAGCCACAAAGAAACAACAAGAACAGAAATGATAAAAGTAGAGAGAAGAGAAGATGAGACACAGAGTTTTATAGTGGTTCAATCCCAATGAGGGATCTACATCCACTTTAGGCTCTCTTACTGTTAATCAATGGGCTTAATAATGTCTTTACAGAGCTTTCACCAAACATAGAGAATATACAATCATAATACTCTCTAACACTCCTCAATTCAGTAGAGAAATACATCTCAGAGCTCATCGACTTCACTCCCTGGAAGTTCACCACAACTCTCTTCGAAATCCCCTTCAATTGAGTAGACAATCAGCTCACTCCTCCTTGATGAAGAACCCTCTCAATCGCAAGAAGAAGATGATGTCTGAAGATGAAAGAACCTCACAAAAAACACTCTTAGCAATTCACGGATTCAGACCTCCATTAAATCAGCACTCTTCTCCTCTGTCCGAATAACGAATTCTGTTGGTACCACGTGACCCGATTCTTATCCGACCCGAGAGAATAATCCTGTTACAGCTGTAAAAACGGGGCTCCAAAATAACACAGTCAATTGGATATTTTATGGCTGATTTAATTATCCACCGTGGAGCTTAGAAAACAGATGTCAAGGACAAGTAATCCACATGGACTATGACTCAAAACATGCTGGCAATAACATACCAACAATTCTCCACCTTGACAGCATATTGATACTGAATAACAAGCCCAAATAACAACAAAGAGCCTAATAAAAACCAGTCTACTACACAGAGACTACCTTGAGAGTCTTTAAACAACTCTCAAGTTTTCCAACACACAAGGATTTTGTCAAAGCATCAGCTGCATTTTCAGCAGAAGCAATTTTCTCTAATTTAACTTTACCTTCTGCTATAATATCTCTTATAAAATGAAACCTAACATCTATATGCTTGGTTCTTTCATGATAGGTTTGGTTTTTAGAGAGAAATACAACACTTTGACTGCCACTCAACACAACTAACTGATTTTCCATATTTTCCCCAAGTTCCTCAGCTAGTTCATATAACCACAATGCCTCTTTAAATCCTTCTGTAACAGCCATATACTCGACCTCTGTTGTTGACAAAGCAACAACAGATTGCAAGGAGGACTTCCAACTCACTGTGTTTCCAAAAACAGTAAATGCCATACCTGTTAATGATCTTCTCCTATCTCTGTCGGTTGCATAATCAGCATCAACATATCCTAACACTTTTACATCTTGCAAATGATCATTTGTATATAAAAGACCATAGGATACAGTACCTTTTACATACCTCATCAACCATTTGATTACCAACCAGTGTTCTTTTCCGGGATTTGCCATATACCTACTCACCACACTCAAGCCATGTGCAAGATCTGGTCTTGAACACACCATGAGGTACATCAAACTGCCCACTGCGTTTGCATAAGGAATACTGTCCATCTGCTTCTTCTCCTCTGGTGTTTGTGGTGATTGTTGTCCTGAAACTTTAAAATGATTAGCAATAGGTATATTAACTGGTTTACAGCTTACCATGCCAAATTTCTTGAGCATTCTTGATGTATAGTCTTGCTGTGAAAGCTTCATAAGGCCTTTATTTCTGTCCCTTATAATGTCAATGCCCAGTATTCGTCTGGCTTCACCAAGCTCCTTCATTTCAAACTCTTTTCTAAGTTTCAACTTCAAGTCTTCAATAGCTGCACTATCTTGAGAAGCTAACAACATATCATCTACATACAATAGCAAGTATATAGATGGTTTATGTTTAAAATGCTTGAAATACACACAATGGTCAAGTTTACTCCTTATGAAATTACAAGACAACATAAATGAGTCAAACTTTAAGTACCATTGTCTAGGAGCTTGTTTTAATCCGTATAGAGATTTCTTAAGAAGGCATACCTTATTCTCCATACCTTTGTCTACAAATCCCAATGGCTGATGCATATAAATAGTTTCTGTCAAGTCACCATGAAGGAAAGCCGTCTTGACATCTAACTGTTGCAACTCCATATCATAGGCTGTTACAAGTGATAAAAGGACCCTTATAGATGAGTGCCTTACTACCGGAGAGAATATCTCTTCATAATCAACTCCTTGTTTTTGAGAGAACCCTTTTGCTACCAACCTTGCTTTAAATCGAGGAGGCATATCAGGATTAGGTGACTTCTTGAGTTTAAATATCCATTTATAGCCCACTAATTTTTTATTTTTAGGTCTCTCCACCAGCTCCCAAGTCTTATTTTTCAAGAGAGATTCCATCTCTTCTTCCATGGCTGTCATCCAAGACTTACTATTCGGAGAATTGATTGCTTCAGTATAAGTCAATGGTTCACTATCAGCAGCTTGAAACTCTGCTTGTAACGCATAATGAACCAAATCTACTGAAGCATAACGCACTGGTGGCTTTATTTGCCTTCTTTGTCTATCTCTAGCAAGGTTGTAGTCTTGTAAATTTTCTTCTTGTTGTTTAGTGCCTGTGCTCTCTGTATGCTCATGTTGTGCCTCTAATTGAACACTTCCAGTACCTTTTATGTTGCTGGATGATGGTGAGTTCATATTTATTTCAAGGGTAGCAGTATGTGAGTTATCAGCATCTTGAACATCCTCTGTTTTCTGCAATGCCATTTTTGATTCATCAAATGTAACATCTCGGCTTATAATGCACTTTTCCTCACCCTTTTCAACACACCATAACCGATATCCTTTAACCCCTGTCGGATACCCTAAGAAGAAACATTTCTTAGCTCTATTATCTAGCTTACCCTCTTTGGAATGTGCATAAGCAACACATCCAAAGACCCTGAGATTACTCAAGTCTGGTACATGCCCAGACCACTTCTCTATTGGTGTTTTGAACTGAATCCCCGATGAAGGACTACGGTTGATTAGATAAGTTGCTGTCATCGAGGCCTCCCCCCAAAAATCCTTTGGTAAGTTTGCACTTGATAGTAAACATCTAATCCTTTCCAACAAAGTGTGGTTCATCCTTTCAGCTAAACCGTTTTGTTGAGGTGTACCTTTCACAGTTAAGTGTCTCTGTATACCTTCCTTGCTGCAATATTCCTTAAACTCATTGCTAAGGAATTCGAGCCCATTATCAGTCCTCAATGTCTTCAGTTTCTTCTCTGTCTACTTTTCCACAAAGGTCTTCCACTGGACAAACTTTTGGAATGTCTCCTCCTTTGTTTTTAGCAAGAAAGTCCACACCATTCGTGAGTAATCATCAACAATACTTAGGAAGTACTTTGCTCCTCCCATAGTTGGGTTTCTTTCTGGTCCCCAAAGGTCAGCATGAACATACTCAAGTATTCTCTTAGAGAAATGCTTGCCTTTCCCAAAACTTACCCTTGTAGACTTTCCATAGATGCAATGTTCACACACATCTAAGGAACCAACTTGAGTTTTTCCAAGTAAACCTTGTTTACTTAATTCCTTAAGGCCTGCTTCACTGATGTGACCCAACCTTAAATGCCAAAGCTTGGACGCTTGCTGATCCTTTTGAGAAACTACTGCTGAAGCTCCAACTACTGTGTTACCTTCCAAAACATACAGCCCATTATCAAGTCTGCCTCTTGCTTTAACCATTGCTCCCTTAATGATCTTTATGGTCCCATTCTCAAGCTTGCATACATAGCCTGCTTTATCAAAGACACCCAAGGAAAGAAGATTTCTTTTAAGATCAGGAACAAACCTCACTGATGTAAGCTCTCTAATCTGTCCATCAAACATTTTCAGCTGAACAGATCCAACTCCTTGCACGCTACATTCTTGGTGGTTCCCTAACAGTACCTTCCCTTCTTCTAATTCTTGGAAATTTTGGAGCCAATCCTTGTGTGGTGTCATATGAAATGAACACCCTGAGTCAAGGATCCATTCCGTGCTGAAATTTCCCTCAGAAACTGTCAATACCTCTGCTGTTTCAAAGTTCTCTGTGACATTGGCAGCTGTTGCCTTGTGCAAAGTGATTCTAGATATGCAAGAAATCTTCACAAATAACTCAGAAACGTCCAAGTATACACATCATGGCAGCAAGTGATAAGTAAATTATAATCGTTCTCCACAGGGATTGGTTTAGGGAATTTTACTACTTCTAAGCTTGATTTTTAATGAAATTCAATGTAACCGAGGAACAATATTTTTCCTTAACTAAATGCAAGAGATTGAAATGGCAAACAAGCTTAAAATGACTAGAACTAAAGTAGAATTCAATAAAAACAGCAGATTAGCACAGAGAAGGTAAGGTTCAGATTAGGGGCTGTCTACTCTCACAAGCTGCTTGCTGTAGCAGAACTCTAAATTTGCAACTCACCCAGTATTTTCTACGGGAATTTTCCAATTCTCCTATAGGTAAGGTGATTAAACTCCCATTTAACCCCTTCTTTTTAGCTCCACTGATTTAGTGCCTTAGGTGGTGATTTATCCCTAAATACCCACTCATTTTCATGATCATTAAAGACTAAGGTAAAACAAAGTAGTCGGTTATCTATTGTTTTCCCAAACAGTAAACAACGATGCTAGAAAATGGTTGGCCAAACGAAATTCCAGCTTTAAGCATGAACAACACTTTGCTTTAAGTTGCAATAAATCAAGTTCCACTAAAACAAACAACAAGTTCAAGCTTAAGCACCCTAATCCTCACCTAAGAGAATTTAGCTCATGTTCAAGGTGAAAATAATGAAAATACAGCAGCCAACAACCATATCAGTCATGAATACAACCTTAAATACCAACTAATCACTAGGAGAAAGAAGAATAAAAGAAGAGGAGTGAAGAAAAGAAGCTTCCAAGGGAGATTCCAGCTTTCCCAAGCTGGAAATTCCTCCAAACAGCAGCCTCCTTGTCCTTTTTCCCCTTCAATGACAGCAGCAACTCCTAGGTCAACTTCTCCAACTTGTCTTCCATTCTTTTTGGGCAAAAGAACATTTATACCCTCTCTTTTTCTTGAATTCAGGGCTGATTAGACATATAACTCCACATGGACCTTCCCCAATTGGTTGAGATAGGACAAATCAGCTCCACATGGCTGCCAGCTCAATTAATGAAGGCTTACACGGATTTGGCACGTGCATAATTTTATTACCCAGACTTTCTGCCTTCTGCTTGTGAAATCAGTTGCTGCAGCAAAACCTGAGTGGCCCTATACCAGAAAAATCAGCTTAAACATAAGAAATCTGCACCAAATTTAGTTCAAGCCTTGCCTATTGATATGTAAAAAAATGTTCATCAAAGAATACTCATTTTCAAGCACAAACCAAAGCTCAAACACATCAAAGAATAGAGTTTTTAAGCCTAAAAGAGAACCAATAGCTCTTATTTCTAAGAGCTATCAAACCCCCAAACTTGAATCATTGCTCGTCCCCGAGCAATGCTAGCCTACAAAAACTCTAACTCATCATCCCATATCCAGCTTGCAGTCAAAATGGCCTAACTAAAGCACCTAGCTACTTCTTGACAAGCCTACCTCTCTGGATGCATACAACTACTCAACAAAACATTCCTTTTAAAAATCACCTTTCAACTTGGCATTTTCAAATTTTTAGTGCTCATCTAATGATCCTCTAGCTCAACCTATTTACAAAAGCCATCATATCAAATTATACCAGCCTATTGACATCAAGGAAGCCACTAACCTTCAAGCCTAAACTTAGCACAAATCTCAATCCTAAAGCTTGCAAAGCAATCCTATAGTCTCTTTGCCTAACCTCTAAAGCTTCTAAGCTCAACCTAAACTTCTCTCTTAACTTTTTATTCTTTTTTTTTTTTACCAACTTAGAAGGTCTCATAGGTTATAGCCTTTTGGTCCAAGAATGGCAACACTTTATGGTGAAGCTCACCTTAGCCTCCAAGCTCATCACCTAACGAAAACTACACTCATTTCCCTTAGAGTTGACTAAGATTTGCTCTCTAGCAACCACTTCCTTGCTTCTTAGAATGGCGACACTTTTTGGTGAAGCTCACCTAAGCCCTGGGGAAGATTGTAACCTTCAAGCTAACACTCATCCCTTTTTCATCTCATTTGAACTTTTCTTTTCTGCTCATTTTTTTTAAACGTTCTCTCTTCCCTTGAGCTACTTTTTGACGCAGAGGCAAACTATGGGTATCATAAATCCCCCTGGTTACTAGGCAAGCTCAAGGAAAACAGAAAATCTTCAAAAAGGGAGAGGAGTGCATCTTAGGCAAAACTAAGACAAAGAGGAATGCTTTCTAAGCTGCCTTTTCTACTTCTTTTTCATGCTTTCTTTTTTTTTTCCAAGGGTTACCTCACCCCCAAACTTAATCCATTCATTGTCCCCAATGAGTGAGAAAGCAAGGCAAGGACCCCCAAACTTATTTTTTAGAGAAGCTAAGGCTTGTTGCTTAGGAGGATTATAAGGTTTGGGCAAAGGACTAGGAACAAGCTTTCCTAAGATTTGAGCTAAGCTAAGGAGGAAAATTAGGAAGCTTCCTATCCACCTAAGGACTTAAAGCACAATAAGATAATCAAACTAAGCAAATAGGCTAAGCTATTGGGGATCATTACCCAAAACACTTTCTTTTCAAGCAAAACAGATTTTTTTTTTTTTCACAACTGCTGCTGCAGCATTCAGCAAGGCTAAACTTAACCAAAAGAACAGCCTAAAGCTACAGCTAGGCCTTACCTATTTCCACACAAGCTGGACAATCCATATTTTCAAAGCAGAACACAATATACCAGCTGCAACATGCTAAAAATCAGCAATTCAAAATTCTCTAACAGAAAATTTATGCACCAGATGGCTACTCTAGCTTACTTAGCATTTTAAACAAGCTTAGTATTGCTAAACATCAACAATTTCAGCAGCTCACCAATCTTAAAATTTTTCATGAAATGACTTTTCTAACTTAAAATATCCATTCAAGCAAAAATGGCACTATCTAAGATTTAGAGGTATATCACATAACATTTGAAACAGAAAAGAACATGTGCATGTTTGCGCTACTAAGCTTTCTCAATTTCAGATTTTTGGTACTAATGCATTTTCCAACATTCAAAGGGCATGATTTCATTAAAACAGATGCATTGTACACAAATGAGCAGCTTCCCAAAACAACACCAGCACCTAAAACAGCACCTAGGCAAGCTAAAATAAAAGATATGTTGTTCATTGATTTAACTTTTAGCATCAGCACATTTTTTTTTAGATAACGCCTAACAAAGCTACTCAAAGATAAAAGATAAAGAAAACAAACTTGAACACAAGCGAAAAAAAGAAATCAACAAGATAAACCAGCAGCAGACCACACAACAAACATAATTTTTTTTCAGAAAAACAGACAAAATCAGCATAAAGCAAGCAACAGCAACCACTCCCCTTCAATCTTCATCAATCCTCTTGATCATCATCAGCATCATTTTCATTCCCGCTGGGAGATGGGGAAGGGCACCACGGGTCAAATAAACTTGTTGGGAAATGAGGAAATGGCTGAGGAAGCTCCTCAAAGCCGAATTCGAATGTTTTCTCCATGGCAGAGTCCCTAAGATGAGCATATTGCCAATAAGTCTTTTGCTGACTTTCACTGTGTTCCATTTGCCTCATCAACCTTCTCTGCTGCCTTAAAATCTCCTCAACCCCACAAACCATATTCGTGCTTGACCTTCCCTTCTTCTCCCCATGTAATCTTGTTATAGATGCTGAATCTATGATTCCTTTGTCCATTAGAATTTCTTCATTCTCATCCACCTCGACTTGAGCCCTCAAACATAATGCTGTAATCAGATTTGGAAAAAACAGTCTTCCTACCTTCCTTTTTGAACATGCCACAATCTCTTTTGCCAAGAGCTTTCCCACGTCAATGCTCAGGATTTTTAAGATGGAAAAAATTAAGAGAACTCTTTCTTTAGACACCGTGGTGTCATGAGTAGTAGGGAGCAACCTACTTCTTGCAAAGGTGTGCCAAACGTTTGCTTCGGGCTTAAGGTATGCAGCCAATAGTGTTCGAACTGAGTTTCTTGCCATCTTCCAGCTTGCTCCTTCAACAGCACAAGTGACAAGAGCTGAATGGAGCTGCTCTTCAGATGGAGCAATCTCCATTGAGTTGAAAACAGCATAGGGGAAATTAGGAAGGTTGTAGAATTCGTTGATGACTAATGGCGACCAGTCCACCCATTTTCCCCTTACTTTGGTTCTGAAGAGCTCGTTGTCGTGGACATTTGCATAGAATTCCCTCACCAAGGGAATAACAGCTGGTTCCGGCTTTTGGCAAAGTAATTGCCATCCAAGCTTGACGATCACTCCTGAAACATATGAGGGAAGCTTTTCAAAATCTGCCTCAAATCCTCTTTCAGGAAGAGGATCTCTTTGGAGCATGACTTCAAATTTTTTCTTAGCGGCAGCATTAACAAACTTTTCCATAGGGCTCTCATCAAATTCCAGCATTGGCTCTTTTCCCTTTTTCTTTAGGCTCTTCTTTCTTGTTGGAGGACTTCTTGGGGGAGGTGCAATTTCTTCCTCAACTTCTTGCTCTTGAACTTGAGTCACAATTACTTCTTCATGAAGTTCTTCTTGCTCCACCACTTGTTTTCCCTTTCCTTTGTTTCTAGGACTCCTTCTTATGGCCTTAGATTGCCCAACTTCACCTAAAACAACTATTTCTTTATCTTGCGATTTGCTTGATGGTGCTGAAGACTCAGCAACCTTGGGCCTGAATAGCTTTTTTAGAACTTTGGGAGCCATAGGTAAAGGAGAAGCAAGCTTCGGTTTAGGGGAAGAAAGCAGTTTTTTTTTTCTTTTCAGAAGAATTGCTACGGTTTGCTTGATGGTTGAAAGGCTACCCTCATTGTTTAAATAATCCATAAAATATCTTCTCATTGAATAAGAAAATTCAGGTTGTTGAGGGGAATCACGGGCCTTCAAGTGCTGCCACCAGCTCACTGCCCCAAAAAAAAAATCTGCTGCTATGGCTGTACCAAGTCTGCTGCTATGGGACTGCAAGGATTCTGCTGCAGCTTCCAGATTTCACCTTTTTAGACAAACAGCATCTTAAATGCAAATTCCCATCAAATCCACCTTTTCAAATCTAATGATAGCAATCTCATCAGCTGGCTTTTTCTCCCAAGACTAACAAGCTCACTGCCCAAGGAAATCTTTTTCCAAGATTCATACTTCACCTTTTGCATGAGGACTCCTACTAAATAAAAGCTTGCTTGCACTAAAGAAACAACATTGTCAGCAACTAAATATTGAAATTAAAGGCAAAACAAATTGAATAAAATGAAAGCAACTAGCTACAACTAAACACTACCAACGACAAATTAAAAGACAGAAGAATTAAAGCTAAAGACTGCTGCAAATTGAAATAAAACAGTAAATTTGAATGCACTTTACCACCTTTAGGGACCAAAAGAGTATTCAATAGAACTTAAAACACATTGTCCCTAACGTCTCCTTCCATTTCTCAAATTTCTAACAAATTGCAAGAGGCAAAACACCTCTGGAATTCTTCACCCCAGTAGTGCTTTAATCTCTGACCATTGACCTTGAATTCTCTTCCATCACTTTCATCCCTTAATAACACAGCTCCATGACTGTAGGCTTCTAACACAGTGAAGGGTCCCGACCACCTAGATTTGAGCTTGCCAGGAAAAAGCTTTAGCCTAGAGTTAAACAACAAGACCTTTTGCCCCCTTTCAAATCGTTTAGGCACCAACCTCTTATCATGCCAAGCCTTTGTCTTTTCTTTGTACATCTTTGCATTTTCATAGGATAGTTGCCTAAACTCCTCCATCTCTATAAGTTGAAATTTTCTCAATTCACCCGCTGCTTTATGATCAAAATTGAGCTTTTTAATGGCCCAAAAAGCTTTATGTTCTAACTCCAAAGGCAGATGGCAAGATTTTCCAAAAACTAACCTATATGGAGACATGCCCAAGGGAGTTTTAAATGCTGTCCTATAGGCCCATAATGCATCATCAAGCCTAATAGACCAATCCTTTCTATTTGGGCTGACCATTTTTTCCAAAATACTTTTAATTTCCCTATTGGAGATCTCGGCTTGCCCGTTAGCTTGTGGATGGTAAGGGATTGAGACTCTATGCTTAACATTGTACTTAACCAACATGTTGTTCATCATTCTATTCACGAAATGAGTCCCCTCATCACTTATTAAAGCTCTAGGAGTACCAAAACGAGTAAAAATGTTCTTGTGCAAAAATTTTAACACTGTTTTGGCATCATTTAAGGGACAAGCAATAGCTTCCACCCATTTTGACACATAATCTACAGCCAAAAGTATGTATAAATTCCCAAAGGAAGGTGGGAAAGGTCCCATAAAATCCAAACCCCAAACATCAAAGAGTTCTACCTCTAAAATGTAGGTGAGAGGCATTTCATCTTTTTGGCTCAGATTTCCCTTCCTTTGACACTTGTCACACACTTTACTAAACAAATGAGCATCTTTAAACACCGAGGGCCAATAATAACCTGACTGAAACACTTTTGCAGCTGTTCTTTGACCACCAAAATGTCCACCATAAGGGGATGAGTGACAGTGAGCTAAAATGGACTGAACTTCACTTTCAGCAACACATCTTCTAAAAATTCCATCTGCACACTGCCTATACAAGAATGGTTCATCCCAAAAATAAAATCTCACCTCAGAGTGGAATTTTTTTAGCTGTTGCTTGGTCATATCAGTGGGCACAACTCCACAGGCTAGGTAATTTGCAAGGTCTGCAAACCAAGGAGTGTCAATTTCCTTCACTTGAGCTACTGTAAGCAGTTGCTCATCAGGAAATGAATCCTTAATTTCACTCTGCTGTAACAGTTTCTCATTGCCTTCCAGCCTTGATAAATGATCAGCAACAAGATTTTCAGAACCCTTTTTATCCTTAATCTCCAAGTCAAACTCTTGGAGCAAAAGCACCCACCTAATTAGCCTTGGTTTAGCATCTTTCTTGGCCAAAAGATATTTAATGGCAGCATGGTCAGTAAAAACTGTTACCCTTGTTCCCACTAAATAAGGTCTAAATTTTTCAAAGGCAAACACTACGGCTAAAAGCTCTTTTTCAGTGGTGGTGTAGTTCTTTTGGGCCTCATTTAGAGTTTTGCTAGCATAGTAGATAGGGTGGATCAGCTTCCCTATTCTTTGTCCCAACATAGCCCCAACAGCGAAATCACTTGCATCACACATCAACTCAAATGGCAGAAGCCAATTGGGTGAGGAGATGATAGGTGCAGTGACTAATGCTGTTTTTAGGGTGTTGAAAGCCTTCACACACTCAGCATCAAACTCAAAGGGGCGGTTCACTTCTAACAATAGGCAAAGGGGCTTGGAAATTTTTGAGAAATCCTTGATAAATCTCCTGTAAAATCCAGCATGCCCAAGAAAGCTTCTAACTCCTTTCACTGTGGTTGGAGGCTCTAGCTTTTCAATGATCTCTACCTTGGCTCTATCCACTTCAATGCCTTTCCTTGAGATTTTGTGCCCAAGAACTATGCCTTCTTTGACCATAAAGTGGCATTTCTCCCAGTTGAGCACCAAATTGGTTTCTACACATCTTTGCAATACTTTTCCCAAATTAGTGAGGCAAGCTTGGAATGACTCCCCAAAAACCGAAAAGTCATCCATGAATACTTCCATTATTGTCTCCACTAAATCAGAAAAAATGGCCATCATACACCTTTGAAAAGTGGCAGGGGCATTACAAAGACCGAATGGCATTCTCCTAAATGCAAAAGTACCATAGGGACAAGTGAAGGTGGTTTTCTCTTGATCTTGAGGGGCTATGGTGATTTGGTTATATCCTGAATAACCATCCAAAAAGCAATAATAATCTTGCCCAGCTAGCTTGTCCAACATTTGGTCAATGAAAGGTAAAGGGAAATGGTCTTTTCTTGTGGCCTTGTTCAAACGCCTATAATCCATACATACCTTCCATCCTGTCACTGTTCTAGTGGGAACTAGCTCATTTGCCTCATTCATCACCACGGTCATACCTCCCTTTTTAGGCACACATTGGACCGGACTAACCCAATTACTATCAGCTATAGGGTATATAATTCCAGCATCTAGCCACTTGATTATCTCCTTTTTCACTACTTCTTTCATGGCCGGATTAAGCCTCCTTTGTTGCTCAATCGATTTGAAGTTTCCTTCCTCCAAATTAATTTTGTGCATACAAAAGGATGGACTTATACCTTGAATGTCAGCTAGAGTCCAACCAATGGCCTTTTTGAATTTTTTCAACAATTCCAAAAGTGCTTGTTCATCCCCAGGGAGCAAACTTGCTGAGATTATGATAGGCAATGTTTCTTGTTCTCCCAAGTAAGCATATTTCAAGTGGTTGGGCAAGGGCTTTAGCTCTAACTTTGGAGGCTCTACAATGGAGGGCTGCATAGGTTTAATTTTCCTATCAGTCAACTCCAGTGATTCAAAAACTCTCTTAAAGCTAGGAGCTTCAGTCACTACTTCCAGATTCTGCTGCACACACAGAAATTCTAAGTCTCCCACGTTTATCTCACCAAACTGCTGTATGTGGTGCTGCAATAGTTCTTCCTCCCATTTATGAGCTACCAACTCATCCAACACATTAATCACAGAACACTCCTCCACCTCAGCTGGGCATTTCATGGCATCAAACACACTGAATTTGACTTCTTGATCATGCACTCGCATAGTCAATTCACCTTTTTGAACATCTATTAAAGCTCTCCATGTGGCCAAAAATGGTCTCCCTAGGATAATTGGGACATCCTTATCCGCTTCATAATCCAAAATGATAAAATCAGCTAAAAAGATAAACTTATCCACTTGAACTAAGATGTCCTCAATTTTTCCTTCAGGGTAGGTGATTGATCTATCAGCAAGTTGCAAAGTCACAGTGGTTGGTCTAGCCTCTCCTATTCCTAATTTCTTGTAAATGGACAATGGCATGAGGTTTATGCTAGCTCCAAGATCGCACAGAGCTCTTCCCAACTCTTTACCACCGATAGAAACAGGAATGGTAAAACTTCCAGGGTCTTTAACTTTGGGTGGAATCCTATTTTTCAAAATTGCACTACACTCCTCAGTCAATGCCAGAGTTTCATACTCACCCAATCTCCTTTTCTTTGTCAAAATATCCTTGAGGAACTTCACATAGTTGGGCATTTGTTCCAAAGCCTCAACTAGTGGGATGTTTATATGAAGTTGTTTTAGGACCTCAAGAAATTTCTTAAAATTGGCCTCTTGATTTTTCTGCTTTAGCCTTTGGGGAAAGGGTGGTGGGGGCGGTTTAAATGTAGGGGAGTGTGTAGGAATTGACTTAGAAGGAGTTACAGGGGCTGCTCTAGGAATTTCTTCAATTTCCTCACTCTCTGGACGTTTTTCTACTTGAATTCCAGTAGGTTTTTCAACATTTTTTTCTGCTGTCTTTTCCATATCAGCATCAATATTAGCTGGTTTTTCCACTTGTTGTCCAGCTGGTTTTTGTTGGGTTGGCCCTTTTTTCTCAACCAAAGGCTTCCCACTTCTTAGCTCCACAGCTTGGACTTGTTCCTTTCCTTCCCTCTTTGAATTTTCAGTGTCAGAGGGGAGTTTACCAGGTGGCCTATCTTTCAATTCACTAGCTATTTGGCCCATTTGCACTTCCAAATTTCTCAATGATGCTTGGTGAGTTTGAATAGCAGCATCAGTTTTTGCCATGTACTCCTTGAACATGCTCTCTAAAGAACTTCCAGTGGCCTGTTGTTTCATGGTATTTTGGAACTGAGGTTGTTGATTTTGTTGCCCAAATCCGGAAGGTCCACTCATCTTTTGTTGAGCTTGTTGGGTGTTGGAATTACTTCCTTGACCTCCCCAAGCAAAATTTGGATGATTTCTCCAACCCGAATTATAGGTATTGGAATAGGGATTATTCCTAGGGGCATTTTGGTTTCCTACATAACACACTGAGGCTGGATTTCCAGGGCAAAATTCAAACTTGTGATCCTCTCCACAGTAAACGCAAGAATCTGCTGCATTCTGATTTATATTGACTGCTGCAGCAGACTGGTTTGCACTGGAATTCATCAACTGCAAACTCTCAAAGCCTGAATTTAACTTTTTCATCATGCTTTCCATTGAATCAAACCTCGCATTAAAGGATGTAACAGTGTCAACCTCAAGCATACCCTTATTTTTCTTCCCAGCCACACTTCTAGAATCAGACCATTGGCAACTATTTGTGGAAATTCTCTCCAAAATGGCATAAGCTTCATCATAAGTCTTGGATAATAAAGCACCATTAGCTGAAGCATCTACCATGTTTTGAGTAGCCCAATTCAACCCATTATAAAAAGTCTCCATTTGAATGCAATGGGGGAGTCCATGGTGAGGGCATTTTCTCAATAATTCCTTAAATCTCTCCCAAGCTTCACTAAAGGACTCATCATCAAATTGTCTAAAAGACACTATATCCGATCTAAGCTTGGAATTTCTTGTGGGAGGAAAGTACTTAATGAGGAATTTCTCTGCTAACTCATTCCATGTAGTGATGGAGCCAGGAGCAAAGTTATTCAACCAAGCTTTAGCCCCATCCCTCAAAGAATAAGGAAACAAGGTTAACCTCAAAGCATCTTGAGAAACTCCTTGAATTTTGAATGAGTCACTCACTCCCAAAAAGGATTTAAGGTGTAGATGTGGGTCCTCAGAAGGTAATCCATGAAATTGTCCCACCGTTTGTAACATTTGGAACATAACAGGCTTCATTTCAAAATTGTGTGCCTGTATCTCGGGTCTAGCTATCCCAGGGTACAACTCATTGAAGGTAGGGACAACATAGGCTCTAATAGCTCTTCCCCTATCATTGGCTATAAGGACAGGGTTTTCAGCTTGATTTTCTACCCTAGGTTGCTGATTTATCTCAGGATTAGGCTGCTGGTTGTTTTGGTTTTCTTGATTTCTAGGAGGTACAGGGGGTAAAAGAGGTGGTGGATCCATCCTATTGTTTCTCTCCCTTTGTTCCCTTCTCCTCCTATGAAAAGTCCTTTCAATTTCAGGGTCCAAACCGAATTCTAAGTCAGGGAATTCGTTCATACACAGCTACCAGCACCTGCAAAATCAAACAACCAAGTTAGAAGCTGTTTTAGCACCAATTTCACCAAATTTCAGCTCAAAAATAGCAAAAATCAACTCAATCCCCGGCAACGGCGCCAAAAACTTGTTGCCTTGTGCAAAGTGATTCTAGATATGCAAGAAATCTTCACAAATAACTCAGAAACGTCCAAGTATACACATCATGGCAGCAAGTGATAAGTAAATTATAATCGTTCTCCACAGGGATTGGTTTAGGGAATTTTACTACTTCTAAGCTTGATTTTTAATGAAATTCAATGTAACCTAGGAACAATATTTTTCCTTAACTAAATGCAAGAGATTGAAATGGCAAACAAGCTTAAAATGACTAGAACTAAAGTAGAATTCAATAAAAACAGCAGATTAGCACAGAGAAGGTAAGGTTCAGATTAGGGGCTGTCTACTCTCACAAGCTGCTTGTTGTAGCAGAACTCTAAATTTGCAACTCACCCAGTATTTTCTACGGGAATTTTCCAATTCTCCTATAGGTAAGGTGATTAAACTCCCATTTAACCCCTTCTTTTTAGCTCCACTGATTTAGTGCCTTAGGTGGTGATTTATCCCTAAATACCCACTCATTTTCATGATCATTAAAGACTAAGGTAAAGCAAAGTAGTCGGTTATCTATTGTTTTCCCAAACACTAAACAACGATGCTAGAAAATGGTTGGCCAAACGAAATTCCAGCTTTAAGCATGAAGAACACTTTGCTTTAAGTTGCAATAAATCAAGTTCCACTAAAACAAACAACAAGTTCAAGCTTAAGCACCCTAATCCTCACCTAAGAGAATTTAGCTCATGTTCAAGGTGAAAATAATGAAAATACAGCAGCCAACAACCATATCAGTCATGAATACAACCTTAAATACCAACTAATCACTAGGAGAAAGAAGAATAAAAGAAGAGGAGTGAAGAAAAGAAGCTTCCAAGGGAGATTCCAACTTTCCCAAGCTGGAAATTCCTCCAAACAGCAGCCTCCTTGTCCTTTTTCCCCTTCAATGACAGCAACAACTCCTAGGTCAACTTCTCCAACTTGTCTTCCATTCTTTTTGGGCAAAAGAACATTTATACCCTCTCTTTTTCTTGAATTCAGGGCTGATTAGACATATAACTCCACATGGACCTTCCCCAATTGGTTGAGATAGGACAAATCAGCTCCACATGGCTGCCAGCTCAATTAATGAAGGCTTACACGGATTTGGCACGTGCAGAATTTTATTACCCAGACTTTCTGCCTTCTGCTTGTGAAATCAGTTGCTACAGCAAAACCTGAGTGGCCCTATACCAGAAAAATCAGCTTAAACATAAGAAATCTGCACCAAATTTAGTTCAAGCCTTGCATATTGATATGTAAAAAAATGTTCATCAAAGAATACTCATTTTCAAGCACAAACCAAAGCTCAAACACATCAAAGAATAGAGTTTTTAAGCCTAAAAGAGAACCAATAGCTCTTATTTCTAAGAGCTATCAGCAGCATGGTCATCTTCCTCCTTTTTATTTCCATTTTTCCTCTTGTTTTTAAGCTCATAACAATTTCTTCTTAGGTGCCCTTCCTTATGGCAATGGTAACATCTTTTAGTCTTCCCTTGAGACTTAGATCTCCCTCGACTGTTTCCTCTATAATTCTTCTTCTCTGTCCTTCCACGGGCTACTAGTGCTTCACTGTCTTTTCCTTTGTTCTTTCTCATCTCAAGATCTCTAGATCTTAATGCACTTAGAACAATGTCTAAAGTCAAGCTGTCCCTTCCATATTTTATAGCATTCCTAATTTCATTATAGGAATCAGGGAGAGAGTTGAGCAATATAATTGCCTTGTTCTCATCACTCATTTCTTCTCCTATATTGCTTAAATCAAGGACAGCCTTATTGAACTCATCTAAATTCTGCTCTAAATCTTTGGAAGAATCCATTTTAAATCCAAAGAATTTTTCCTTTATGTAAAGTTTGTTGGTTAGGGACTTAGTTAGATAGATGCCATCTAACTTTGTCCACAACTCTAAGGCTGTCTTAGCACTATGAACTTGCCTCAAGACATTATCCGCAAGATATAAAATTATAGTGCTAAATGCTATCTCCTTCATTTCTGTTTTCTCATCCTCAGTCATTGAAGCTGAAAACTCAGGTTTAACATCTAAGGCCTTTGATACCTTTTGTTGTACTAAGAGAGCTCTCATTTTCTTCTTCCATAGAGAAAAATCTCCCTTACCATCAAACTTTTCAACTTCAAATTTAGAAGACATTTGGATTAGAAATAATGCAGTAGACTAACCCTAGTCAATCGAAATGGAAATAGAAATGCAGGCTCTGATACCAATCTGTTACAATCTCAGCCCTCAAACAACCAACAGTTAAGTGATACTATGAGTTCCAAGAACAACAAAATGAAGCAGCAACACAAATATGCTCAAAACGCAGCAGCCACAAAGAAACAACAAGAACAGAAATGATAAAAGTAGAGAGAAGAGAAGATGAGACACAGAGTTTTATAGTGGTTCAATCCCAATGAGGGATCTACATCCACTTTAGGCTCTCTTACTTTTAATCAATGGGCTTAATAATGTCTTTACAGAGCTTTCACCAAACATAGAGAATATACAATCATAATACTCTCTAACACTCACTCAATTCAGTAGAGAAATACATCTCAGAGCTCATCGACTTCACTCCCTGGAAGTTCACCACAGCTCTCTTCGAAATCCCCTTCAATTGAGTAGACAATCAGCTCACTCCTCCTTGATGAAGAACCCTCTCAATCGCAAGAAGAAGATGATGTTTGAAGATGAAAGAACCTCACAAAAAATACTCTTAGCAATTCACGGATTCAGACCTCCATTAAATCAGCACTCTTCTCCTCTGTCCGAATAACGAATTCTGTTGGTACCACGTGACCCGATTCTTATCCGACCCGAGAGAATAACCCTGTTACAGCTGTAAAAACGGGGCTCCAAAATAACACAGTCAATTGGATATTTTATGGCTGATTTAATTATCCACCGTGGAGCTTAGAAAACAGATGTCAAGGACAAGTAATCCACATGGACTATGACTCCAAACATGCTGGCAATAACATACCAACAAGAACTGACCCCTTTCTTGCAATTCCTTTTACATTCTTCAGTTCCTAATTTGCATTTGTTTTGTTTTCCATTCGACTGTCTCTTGATTCGAGTAATGAAAGGTTTATGAAAGAAATTGTTAGTGAAAGAAGTTATGGGTCCTGGGTGAAAATTAATAAAAATAGAGCTTTTGAGGAGAATATACGGCTGGAATTTAGGAGGATGCTTAAATTCATAATTCCCCGATAAGTCTCCTTTTTTCGGATATTTATAAAATCTCCACAAGGCTGCATTTTATTGTGAACGCTGGAATGAAATGGAGCAAACATGGAATGAATCTTTGTCTTCAAATACTTTCAATAGAGAGTTATGAGGGGAGTTAAATTTGGTTGTTTTAGTTTATGTCTCAGTCTACTCATGTTTGCATCGTCATTTGTTCTCCGTCGCTTGTGGGTTTCATTCTCCACCCTTCGCTAGTTCCTTCGACATTGTCCAGATCTATAGTTGTTCATTATGGTCATAGGTGCGTTAAATCACCCAAATTATAATATTCTCTTTCTTTGTTTCATAGAAATTTATAAGGTTTGGTTTGATTTTTTGCTCTTGTGATGAAAATCGATGTGAGTTTTCATCAAGTCCCTTTTTTGTGGAGAGTATATAATGTGTTTGATGAAAATTCTTGAATGGAATCAACAGTCAAATTTTCACTCTACTATGAGCTTCCAAATGCTTTGAATATTTGATGTGTTGATTTCAATGGATTACTGCTGTCACATTTGGTGTATAGACTACAAGGTTTGCCTTTTAGTTGAATTTGGAGTGATGAATGAGGCTTTGTACAATAAGTTTTTGTTGAAATTTCTAAATGGAATTGTCAATTTTCACTCTTATTAAGCTTGCAATTTCTTTGATGTGTCAATCTGAGGGAACTGTGTGTTGCTGCTACATTAGCTTGAATGATTACTAAGTGTGCCTCTTAGTTGCAATTTGGTGAGTTGAGACTTTGTGACAATTTTCCTGGATGAGTTTCATCTTTCCTTTTTCAATTGCACTTTTTATTATCCCTACAAATAGCTTTGATACTCAGCCAACCCTCCTATTATTTTGACAACAAGGGCTTTCATTGCTACCTCTTTGTAGTGTCCTAGTCAACCCCCTATTTTGACAACCCATATTTACTGACAATGATCTTGTAGCTTGATGCATTTGTCTCTCAAGAATAAGTCATCCCTCCTTGGAGAAAAAAAGAAATGTTTCTGTTGGTGAGACTTCCTACTGCCAAGCCACCTAAACTTGAACGAAAAGAGACAAATTTCAAGTTTACTAAATTGGTGCCCTCTTTGTCCTCAGTTTAATGTGAAAGGAAGTCCCACACTATCTTTCCCCGCTGTTTAAGTCTCTCTCTGGCTCTTTTTTTTAAGAACCCAGTTGCTTAACTTCATGGGAATCTTTGTATGTAACTTTAAAATAGTCTTATATCATTATAGATTATGGTGGAATATCCATCTCCTTAATTATTGAAAACTACACAAGATTCATGCTTCAGTGTAATCAAGCATTTGTGCATATGTTGGTTGCTTTGAATGTTTTATTTTTCTGTGTGGCAATGATGTTTACTTAATTGATGAATTTCAATAATGCTTTTTTCCTTTCATAATGTGTGCTACAATCATGAAATCATTGAATGAGGAGTGATTCAAGCCATCCTCCAATAGAGATAGGAAAATATGCCGTCTGTAGAGAGAGTAAATGAATTAATTCCAATAGCTGATAGTAAGTTCAAATCTTTTATTCTGCACTTACCATTTTGTCGCCAACTCCCTTTCAAGCTCTTTAATATGTGTGCCCTTCAATGGTGTGCATGTTCGTTTTACCTACTTTTGTGATTATGAATTTACTTCAGTTGTAGGAGCGATGAGTTGTTTGGTTGCACTTAATTTGGGTGAGGTGTAAAAGTTTCTACTACTGTACAAGAAGAAATAAGTCGTTCAATGCTAGAGTGGTTGAAAATTTGGTTTGACGACTATGTAACGTTACATTTTGATTGACAATCCAAGTTTGCATTGGAAGTTGATTGATAATTCAAGTTTACTTGGAAGTTGATTGACAATGCAAGTTTATTCTGAAAGTTGATTGACAATGTAAGTTTATTTAGAGAGTTGCTTGTAAACTTCAGTCTCTTGGAATCTATATTCTTGATTGAACTTTCTTTCTTGTTTGGTTCCTTGGATTATGCTTATAACTTGTCACGTTTTTGCTATTTTAGGAGTTATAATCATTAGAATTGGTGGATTTGTTATAAATAGTTTCACTTTAGACAAACATATTTTACAATATTGCTATTAATTCAAACTTCATATTGCTATTAATTCAAACTTAGATAAACTTCTCATGTGCGGCTTAAAATGAATTTAGTTTGATTTTTTTTCTTATTATTTTCCATCTTTTTTGATCATTTGGTTTCTCTTATTGGTATATAATCCATCAAATGAAATGTTTAGATGGTGAGGATTTAGTTACTGTCCAACCTCTTTAGCTATTTTAGGTTTCTCAAATATGATCCCTATGCCACTTATAAGTCGTTCTTTTCAGCAATTAGGGTGTCAATCAAAAAGGTGCAATCGCTTGAACCTTCTGTGCATCAATTATATGTGATCCAAAGATTCGGAAAAGAGATTTGTTGTTGATGATGCATTTTCTTTTTCTGTGTTGTGTGTGTGTTAATGTGTTTGCAGATGATGTTGTGGATAGTGGATTGATTTGCTTTTAGGCTGTTCTTTCCTCTATTATTAATCAATCGAAAAAGATTCTCTCTCTATTATAAATATACAAAACTGTTGTGCTTATATTGACATTTACCTATGAGATATGTAACTTTTTTAGGTTGATATTCTGTATGGAGGATCATTTCGGCGAGGGAAGTCTTCCTGTGGAGATATGGACATTGTAATCACATATCCTAATGGGAAAAGGTTTCAAACATTGCCTCTTTACCTACTCACTCCTGTATCAGTACTTTTAAATCTTGTTTGAGTTGAATGTCTTGATTATGAAATGGGAAGATAAAGCACGTCAAATGAGTACATGTCCTGAAGCATCTAATTTTGGATTTTAAAAAAATAAATTATAAACATGGTATTGCATTAAATCTTATGTTAGGAACACAATGATGCTCATTTCAGTTGAAAACTCTATACTATGTTTTGTATCAATATGATGGTAATGTCTTTCATGGCCAGATTGAACCACTGTTTCTGGTGTTGACATGTATTTTTGTCTTTGCCTTGGACGACTGTTGCAAGCTGATCAAAATTATTTTCCTGTGCACTTAGTGAAAGAGGATTTTTATGAGATTGATGAGTTTTTAAAACAAACGATGCCTGAGACTAGAGTTTTGAGCTTTTTTTTCTTCCATGATTTATTTGAACTTGATTTGATGCATGCTTGATTTTCGTTGAGATTAGTTGAGACTCTGGGAAGTTTTGTATTGCTTTTTGTTGAGATTGGGTTTTGGTAAGTGTCAGTTGCAACAGGAGTAAAAATTTTAACATTTATCCAAGTTTGATGTCCAATTTAATTTGATGATATTGAAAGTTTAGGTATTAATATCACTTGAGCTCTTGTGTATAATTCTGATATTTTTTAGTTGATCTTGTCTGAACTGTTGATCATACACCTTAAATTATTAGTTTGTTTTTGTCTAAACAAATGTTTTTCCTCACTCAATCATTCAACTTCTTGGATTTTTTTAGTTTATTTGTCGTTTGGTACACCTTTTTTCTTAACTTGTACATCTTATTGCAGTATTATGCGCTTGATATCACTTATTTCAAGTCTTCACTTGACTGCCACCTTTTGGATTTGCTTTGGAACAAGTACTGGGTCAATACTCTTTCGTCTTCTCCTCTCTTGGGTAATGGAGATTATGTTGTTGGTCAAATCTCAGATTTAGGTATCCTTCATTACAACACACTCTTTTTACTACTCTGACTCTCTTTTTACTACTCTGACTCAAATCATCTGGTGTGATTTGATTCTTTTTTAGGATTTTTTAAAAAAATAATGTAATTTAAAAAACAAAAAACACATTTAGGGTAGCTTAAAAACTAATTCCAAATTTGGGGTACCTAAATCGTGTACATTGGTCACGTTTTTGCTAAATCGTGTACTTGGTACACGATTCCAAGTGTAAATCGCGTACCGTGTACGCGATTTACATGCCACGTCACCAAGTAGTGTCACCGTGGAGAAATTCGCACCAGAAACACAAAACTCGCGTACGAGGTACGCGAGTTCCACGTCGAACTCGTGTACCATGTACACGAGTTTGGTAAGAATAAGTAAAACATTTTTAAACTCATAGTTCAAAGCATTCTTTTGGTTCAGTGGCTAAAATATTAACAAAGGTTCTAGAGTGCTAGGGATCAATACTGGCTATTTGCTTTTTCTTTTCATTTTTTTTTATTTATCATTTGTTTTATATATTATTTAAAACTTGCAAAATATATATATATATATATACTATATGATCTATATGTTTATTTTAATGTTTAGTAAGGGTTGAATACGGTTGTAAATTAGTTAATGTTTTCTCTTTAATTTTTTTTTTAATTTTACACAGACAAATATATAAAAATATATATATAACATATTATAGGATATAAAAGGAAAAAAATATTTTTATTAAAAAAATAATTTCCAAATATGGAAATCGTGTACGTGGTACACGATTTCTAAATATAGAAATTGCCAAATATGGAAATCGTGTACGTGGTACGCGATTTCTAAATATGGAAATCGTGTACATCGTACACGATTTCTTTGCAAACTCGTGTACAACGTACACAATTTTTACCACCTCATCACCGCCACGTAGACCACCCTAAATCGCGTCCGTGGTACACGAGTTCATTTCTGGCACCAACTACTCTACATTTGTCAATACTTTTCTCTCTTACCTCAAATTTATAATTTGTTTTTTTATTTACATTATTAAAATTAATGTTTTCAAAACTACTCTAATTTTGTCATTTGTTTTTTTAACTACATTATTGGTGAACTTTGTCCTTCTTTTTTAGTGGTTTATTTTGTGCTTTGCAGCTGAAAAACTTGAGCAGTTGGAAAATCAGTTGGCTCATTCCCGCGTTGGGCCATTAATAGCTCCTTATTTATCTTATGCTTTCTTCTTTTATATATATACACGAGCACATGTTATTCTCTCTTGTACATGTGAATGATCATCTGTTATTATATAATTTGTACCATAGAAAAACTATGGATCTTATAATAGATCCCAATTACCTATAGCCACTACTTAAGAAGCACGGATACGACACAACACGGACACGGGGACACGTCATTTTTTATGGGAAGTTTGTGTACTCGATCGTTTGTGTACTCTTGAACTCTAAAAATGGAGATTGTTTATTTTGGAGGAATGGAAATAATTTTTAGGGGGGGGGGGGTATTTTAGTTTTAGAGAAAGCCCAAATCAATTATTTGGACTGTTTAGTTATATTCTTGTGCATGATGCTAACAACACAGAGTTTGATATCCTGAAACCATATCAAACCGTGAATCCTTGTGTGGTTTTTATGCCTGAGGTGTGCACTTTTACAAGTTTGCTCAAGTTGTTTCCACGTATCCTTTGAACTTGAGTTTTTGTTCTTTATAATAGGGTTCAAAGACTCATATGGGAGGAACTATGCGTCAAGGGTCAAGGGTCAAGGGTCAAGGAGAACTTACTTTAATGGTAATCATAAATTAATTAGTTGGTTGTATTGATAAGTTTGTTTACGTTGAGTTGTTACGTTCTTGTGTTAAGTTCTTTTAATAAGTTGTTATATTTTTGTGTTTACTTCCTTCCAAGAAGTGCTTCAATGTAATTTTCTTTTCTAGCTTTGTGTAGGTCAAAGAATGGCAAAAAGCCCATGACATCAACAATCCGAAATAGGGAACTTTCAATTCATACTCTCTTAGTTTACTTGTGATCTTTCATTTTCAGGTGGTTTTTCTTCCAATGTTGTTGTGTATGCTAAAATTTATTAAACTTACTTCTTAGATTGCTTGATGTTACCGTGCATTCTAGCTATTGTCTTAGGATTTGAACCATATCCTATAGAGATGCTTATTTGCTAAGGATATCTAGTTGAGTTTCTAATGAAATATTTGGTTAGAAAGAAAAAAAAAAAGTATATTTTTAGTGGTTTAGAAGGGTCTTAGAAAGAAATTTGGAGTCTACAATATTTCAATTCCTCCAATAGGTTTTTTGTGTTTAGATATTTTTGTAATATTTATTTGTTTTCTATTCTGGGCCATTGGAGCTCCTTTCTATGCGTACTTGCATAATCCTTACTCCATAGGTTGGTTGGCTTATGCTTTTATGTGTCATGGTTTCTTTTCATTTATTTGTTATTTATTTCATCAATGGCATTAGGCTTAGCTTAGATATGTGCTTTGTGATGACATATTGTATTTGGTTGAAGGCTAGCTAAATAAACATAAGACAGGACTAGCTAAAACCCAAATTACAAATACACATATATAATGAAGGAGATGTTTGGTTTTGTTGGTACTTTTTCGATTCGGTTGAACTTGTTCCTTGTCTCGAATTAAGTATATACCAAACAGATTTCAAATTCTATTGAACTTGTTCCTTGTCTCAAAGGAGGTGTTTGGCTTAGTTTTAGGATATTTGGGGTCTTGTTGTGAACCTGAAGTGTTGTGAGGCTGTAGTTGGGTGATTTTTTTTCATATAGAAGTGTGTTTCTCTTGTTTAACAGGTTTAAAATTTTTTGGGTTAGTCATATGTATGTTGTTATGTTGTCGAAATTAGAGCAATCGGTTAGAATTAGGATAGATGTTTTAGTAATGTCTCTAGGTTAAGTATAGAAACCTAGAGCATTACAAGTTCTCTAAAGGGGTTAAACTTGATATCTTGAAGTTTGTAAACTTTTGGGGTTTATTGGGTTTTCTAACAATTTTTTCCGATACTCATCGAGATTGTTTTTTTTTTTTTTTTTGTGCATTACAAATTTACTGTTAACTAAATTTGTTTTTCTTAGGTTCTTCGAGTTGTTGGACATATGTTTGTTATGTGAGTTTTTGTTTTGGCATTGTATCGAACCTAATTACAATTTGTTTTTCTTAGGTTCTTCAAGTTTGATGTACGAGCAAGATTATGGTGACAAGAATGAAAGTGGCATATATGAGATTTTTTGTTTTTTGGTGTAGGTGTAGACTTTTAATCGTAGGTGTTTAGTAATTTTGAGGCTTTTAAGTGTAAGTGTTTGTAATTTTATTTTTATATCAAACTTATATGAATAAAAATTGTATGAACAAATTTGATTCATTGGCTTATTGGAATGAAATTTGACAAATATTTGATTTCTATACAATTTTGCACATTTAAAATTAATATTACTTTCTTTACAGGTTCACAAATAAAAAAAAATATTGTTCGTATGCCCACCGGGCAACCAACAATTTTTTTTAATTAAATCATGAACAAAATGATGGCGGGCAATGCCTGTCATTAAAAAATATATTTAATGACGGACACCTTTAATGACGGACAATTGGTTGGAAAATACACTTTCGATGACGGACTTTTAATGACGGACGCCTTTTAATGAGGGGCAATGCCCGTCATTAAAACTGTTCGTCATTGTACCTTTTAATGGCGGACGGCTTTTAATGACGGGCATTGCCCGTCATTAAAAGTCGTCTGTCATGAAAAGTTATCATGACACTCGTATAGATCACGGACGCCGCCCGTCAAGAAAAGTATTTAATGACGGGCATTGCCCGTCATTAAAAGTGATTTTTGTAGTTGTGCCAGTCACAAATTGAGAAGATACAAACCGACAATGAAAAATACAAATCGACAACGAAAAATCAGCAAACCCAACGCCGTTAGTCGCCAACGGAGAAGAAGTGTAACGCCCCAGGCCCAAGATTCGGAATCCGGATTCGGCACCTCACGACCCCGGCATTCCCTACATCCTCTGCGGCCTGGCGACGTTACCATACTCGTCTTAAACTGCTTCTAAGAGTGAAGACTATCCCCACAAACCAACACGGGGTCCTTCTAGCATGCTTTGTCCTCACTCACATGCTTCCTAGGAAAATTCCCAGGAGGTCACCCAACATCGAACTTCTCCAAGCCAAGCATGCTTAGCTTCAAAGTTCCTATGATTGAGCCACCGAAAAGGAAGGTGCACCTTGTTGGTAAAGGTAGTACCTATAAATTCTTTTAAGCTTTATCTTGACCGTTTCCATGTCTTCAGGATCCCTCTCATTCGGATGTGATCTCGGTTCATTCATGTACCCCTCCTAACCTCGGGCGTCACATGCCCACTAGTTTCCGCCTTGGTTCGTCCCCAAACCACATCCTACTAGGAGAGGTTCCGCTCTGATACCATCTGCAACGCCCCAGGCCCAAGTTTCGGCACCTCACGGCCCCGACATTGCCCTACATCATCCTCTGCGGCCTGGCGACATTACCATACTCGTCTTAAACCGCTTCTAAGAGTGAAGACTGTCCCCACAAACCAACACGGGATCCTTCTAGAATGCTTTATCCTCACTCACATGCTTCCTAGGAAAATTCCCAGGAGGTCATCCAACATAGAACTTCTCCAAGCCAAACATGCTTAACTTCAAAGTTCCTATGATTGAGCCACCGAAAAGGAAGGTGCACCTTGTTGGTATAGGTAGTACCTATCAATTCTTTTAAGCTTTATCTTGACCGTTTCCATGTCCTCAGGATCCCTCTCATTCGGATGTGATCTCAGTTCATTCATGTACTTCATGTGACGCCCGAGGTTAGGAGGGGTACATGAATGAACCGAGATCACATCTTAATGAGAGGGATCCTGAGGACATGGAAACGGTCAAGATAAAGCTTAAAAGAATTGATAGGTACTACCTATACCAATAAGGTGCACCTTCCTTTTCGGTGGCTCAATCATTGGAACTTTGAAGTTAAGCGTGCTTGGCTTGGAGAAGTTCTATGTTGGGTGACCTCCTAGGAATTTTCCTAGGAAGCATGTGAGCGAGGACAAAACATGCTAAAAGGACCCCGTGTTGGTTTGTGGGGATAGTCTTCACTCTTAGAAGCGGTTTAAGACGAGTATGGGTGACGTCGCCAGGCCGTAGGGGATGTAGGGGAATGCTGGGGCCGTGAGGTGCCGAATCCGGATTCCGAATCCTGGACCTAGGGCGTTACATATGGTATCAAAGCGAAACCTCTCCCAGTAGGATGTGGTTCGGGGACGAACCAAGGCGGAAGCCGGTGGGCATGTGACACCCGAGGTTAGAAGGGATACATGAATTAACCGAGATCACATCCGAATGAGAGGGATCCTAAGGACATGGAAACGGTCAAGATAAAGCTTAAAAGAATTTATAGGTACTACCTATACCAACAAGGTGCACCTTCCTTTTTGGTGGCTCAATCATAAGAACATTGAAGTTAAGTGTGCTTGGCTTGGAGAAGTTCTATGTTTGGTGACATCCTAGGAATTTTCCTAGGAAGCATGTGAGTGAGGACAAAGCATGCTAAAAGGACCCCGTGTTGGTTTGTGGGGATAGTCTTCACTCTTAGAAGCGGTTTAAGACGAGTATGGGTGACGTCGCCAGGCCGTATGGGATGTAGGGGAATGTCGAGGCCGTGTGGTGTCGAATCCGGATTCCGAATCCTGGGCCTGGGGCGTTACAAGAAGCAACCAGAGTCAGAGAGAAGCAACTAGGCGGGAATCAGAGTGAAATTTCGAGAAGCAGTGCATGATGGAACTATATAATGCAATGCCAGTTTGATGTTGTGAATCAACAGATGCATTCAAAGAAGAATTCATCATCCACGAAATGGCTTAACACTCATCGGTTTGAACAACGAACAAAAAGCCCTAAATCCAAACACCACAAGATCTTCCGGTAAGCAGAATTTGTTCTTCAAGACATTCAAACGCTGAGATAATTTCTCTTAGTTAATTCCTTTGTGAATTCCTTCGACAGGTTCTGAAACTTTGGAACATAAAGCTACAAATCTCCATGGGAGTGTTCGACTAGATTTTTACTTCTCTGTTTTATGCGTATGTCTTCTCCAACGGCGACAAGCTCCAGCGAAGAGGAAATTTTGAAGATGCCATCGTGGGAAATTTCCAGGCGGAGAGGAGAGGGACAGTTACCAGGCGGCAAAGAAGATGAAATCGTGGGAAACCCTAAGCGAGAAAAGGCGAGAGGAGAGGAAACCCAAGTGCGTACGAATGAAACCCTAACTTAAGCGCATATCTTCGATTCGGGCAAAGAATATATGAGGACCGAACCGAACCTATCAGTTTGGTTCGGTTCGGTCAGAAATAAAGTTGAAAACCGAATCGAACCGAGCCGCCTCGATTCGGTTCGCCGGTTCGGTTAGGTTTTTTACACCCCTACTAGGTTGTAATTAGGAACCCTTTGGTTATGTGAACCTGTGATCATTAAAAACTAAAACACCCAAAGTTTATTTGATTTCAAATTATGTATCATTTTTTTTTCTTTTTTTTTCTTTTTTCTTTTTTTATACTTTTTAATACTTATGTGATAGTCTAAATGCCCTAAAACAGTATGGAAATTGTAACGAAATTGAATATAAGTTATACTTATATTTTTGGGTCCAAAGTGTGCATAACTCAGCGATAGTTGACATAAAAAAAATTAAAAAAAAAAACTTATATTTTTTGGTTAGGTTCGGTTGGAAACAACAAATAAAAAAAAAAAAAAAGATCATGACTTGCATGGTTGGCCTATTAGCTCAGTTGGTTAGAGCGTCGTGCTAATAACGCGAATGTCGCAGGTTCGATACCTGCATGGGGGCCATATACTTTTTAAATATGTGTGAAATTCCAAATCGATAAAACTATTTACAAATTAGAATAAATTTGGCTATGAGTTATACTTATATTTTTTTCTTAAGTTTTGTTGGGTGCGACAAACAAGAAAACAATTAGGCAAGTCAATCACAATAGAAGGGTTTTGTCACCTACAATGAAATGAATGGACACAATGCTTGACCAAGAAAAATGAACTTCGTATAATATGTAAAACCTACTAAGTTGTAATTAGAAACCCTTTGGTTATGTGAACCTCTAATAATTAAATACTAAAAACGCAAACTCGAGATGATTTGAAGTTATTGCAATTTTTTCTTTTTTCTTCTTCTTTTTTCTTTTTTATACTTTTTAATACTCATATTAAAGTTTAAATGCCCTAAAATAGTATGCAAATTATAACGAAATTGAATATGAGTTATACTTAAATTTTTGGTGCCAAAATGAGTATAGTTCAACGTTAATTAACATATATTCATACCTAAGAGGTCAAGGGTTCAAATCCTCCTAAGCCCAATCGTAACTCTGAAAAAGAAAAAAAAAAACTTATATTTTTGGGTTAGATTCGGTTGAGCACGACAAATAATGAGCAGATGAGGAGGTCCTCAATTCATAAAGATCGAACAGTTCGTCAATTAGGTCAGTTGGTTAGAGCGTTGAGCTAATAACGCGAAGGTCGCAGGTTTGATACCTTGATGGGCCATTCTTCTATTTGTTTGTATATACTTTTTAATATGTGCGAAGTTCCAAGCCCCTAAAACCATTTACAAATTAGAACAAACTTGGTTATGAATTGTACTTATATTTTTGTGTTAACTTGAGTTGGGTGCGACATACAACAAAAAAATTTAGGACGTCGACAACGAAAGATGAACGATTGTGTCTTCACTACGAATGATGAAATGAATGGACAATGCTTTACCAAGATTAATGAACTTTGTACTTACAAAGTTGTAATTAGGAACCATTCAGTTATGTGAAACTCTAATCATTAAATACTAAAAACCCAAAGTCGAGATGATTTGAAATTATTGCAATTTTTTCTTTTTTCTTCTTTTTTTTTTCTTTTGTATACTTTTAAATACACATGTCAACGTTTAAATGCCCTAAAATAGTATGAAAATTATAACGAAATTGAATATGAGTTATACTTCAATTTTTGGGGCCAAAATCAGTATAGTTCAGCGTTAATTAGAAAATATCCATAACTAAGAGATCAAGGGTTCAAATCCCCCTACCCCCAATCGTAACTCAGAAAAAAAAAATCTTATATTTTTTGGTTGAGTTCGGTTGAGCAGGAAAAATAACGAACAGATGAGGTGGTCCTCGATTCATGCAGATCGAACAGTTTACCAATTAGGTCAATTGGTTAGAGCATCGTGCTAATAACGTGAAATTCGACGGTTTGATACCTTCATGGGCCATTATTCTTTTTGTTTTTATATACTTTTTAATATGTGTTAAATTCGAAATCACTAAAACAATTTACAAATTAGAAAAAACATGGTTATGAGTTATACTTATATTTTTGTGTTAAGTTGTGTTGGGTGCGACAGATGACAAAAACATTTAGGATGTCGACAATGAAAGAAGAACGATTGTGTCTGCATTACGAACGATGGAATGAATGGACAATGCTTGACCTCGACAGACAATGAACTTCGTATGATATATAAACCCTACGAGGTTGTAATTAGGAACCCTTTGGTTATGTGAACCTGTAATTATTCAATACTAAAACTCCCAAAGTCGATTAGATTTCAAATTATGTATCATTTTTTTTCTTTTTTTTCTTCTCTTTTCTTTTTATACTTTATAATACTCATGTGAAAGTTTAAATTCCCTAAAACAGTATGGAAATTATAACGAAATTGAATATGAGTTGTACTTATATTTTTGGGGTCAAAGTGAGCATAACTCAGTGGTAGTTGACATAAAAAACAAAAACTTATATTTCTTGATTAGGTTCGGTTGGGTACGACAAATAAAAAACAAAAGAAGAGGTTCTCGATTAATTTAGATTACATAGTTTGTCTATTAGTTTAGTTGGTTAGTGCATTGTGAAAATAACACGAAGGTTGTAGGTTCGAGATTTGCTTAGGGCATTATTCTTTTTTTTATTATTTATATACTTTTTTAATATGTGTGAAATTCCAAATCGCTAAAACTATTTACAAATTATAATAAATTTGGTTATGAGTTATATTTTTTTTTCTTAAGTATTGTTTGGTGCGACAAACAACAAAACAATTAGGCAAGTGAATGAAAGAAGAAGGGTTTTGTCACCACTACGAACGATGAAATGAATGGACAATTCTTGACCAAGAACAATGAACTTCGTATAATATGTAAACCCTACTAAGTTGTAATTAGGAACCCTTCGGTTATGTGAACCTCTAATAATTAAATACTAAAAACCCAAACTCGAGAAGATTTGAAGTTATTGAATTTTTTTCTTTTTTCTTCTTCTTTTTTCTTTTTTATACTTTTTAATACTCATGTTAAAGTTTAAATGCCCTAAAATAGTACGCAAATTATAACAAAATTGAATATGAGTTATACTTAAATTTTTGGGGCCAAAATGAGTATAGTTCAACGTTAATTAACATATATCCATACCTAAGAGGTCAAGGGTTCAAATCCTCCTAAGCCCAATCGTAACTCAGAAAAAGAAAAAAAAAAACTTATATTTTTGGGTTAGGTTCGGTTGAGCACGAAAAATAACAAGTAGATGAGGAGGTCCTCAATTCATAAAGATCGAACAGTTCGTCGATTAGGTCAGTTTGTTAGAGCATGGTGCTAATAATGCGAAGGTCGCAGGTTTGATACCTTCATGGGCCATTCTTCTATTTGTTTTATATACTTTTTAATATGTGCGAAGTTCCAAGTCCCTAAAACCATTTACATATTAGAACAAACTTGGTTATGAATTGTACTTATATTTTTGTGTTAACTTAGGTTGGGTGCGACAAACAACAAAGCAATTTAGGACGTCGGCAATGAAAAAATAATGATTGTGTCTGCGCTACAAACGATGAAATGAATGGACAATGCTTTACAAAGAATAATGAACTCCGTACGATACGTAAAAAGTTGTAATTAGGAACCCTTCGGTTATGTGAAACTCTAATCATCAAATACTACAAACCCAAAGTCGGGATGATTTGAAATTATTGCAATTTTTTCTTTTTTATTCTTTTTTTCCTTTTTTATACTTTTAAATACTCATGTCAAAGTTTAAATTTTGTAACATAGTATGCAAATTATAACGAAATTTAATACGAGTTATGCTTAAATTTATGGGCCCAAAATCAGTATAGTTCAGCGTTAATTAACATATATCCATAACTAAGAGATCAAATGTTCAAATCCCCATACGCCCAATCGTAACTCAAGAAAAGGAAAAAAAACTTATATTTATTGGTTGAGTTCGGTTGAGCACGAAAAATAACAAACACATAAGGAGGTCCTCGATTCATGCAGATCGAACACTTTACCAATTAGGTCAATCGATTAGTGTGTCATGCTAATAACGTGAAAGTCGCAGGTTTCATACCTTCATGGGAGATTATTCTTTTTGTTTTTATATACTTTTTAATATGTGTGAAATTCCAAATCCCTAAAACCATTACAAATTAGAAAAAACTTGGTTATCAGTTATACTTGTATTTTTGTGTTAAGTTGGGTTGGGTGCGACAGACAACAAAACAATATAGGATGTCGACAATGAAAGAAGAACGATTGTGTCTTCACTACGAATGATGAAATGCATGGACAATGCTTGACCTCGACGAACAATGAACTTCGTATGATATATAAACCCTACAGGTTGTAATTAGAAACCCTTTGGTTATGTGAACCTGGAATCATTAAATACTAAACACCCAAAGTCAATTTGATTTCAAATTATGTAGAATTATTTTTCTTTTTTTTTTCTTTTTTCTTTTTTATACTTTTTAATACTCATTTGAAAGTTTAAATGCCCTAAAACAGTATGGAAATTTTAACGAAATTGAATATGAATTGTACTTATATTTTTGGGGTCAAACTAAGCATAACTCAGCAGTGGTTGACATAAAAAACAAAAACTTATATTTTTTTATTAGGTTCGGTTGGGCACGACAAATAAAAAACAAAAGATGATGTTCTCGATTAATTTAGATTGCATAGTTGCCTATTATCTGAGTTAGTTAGAGCGTCGTGCTAATAGCGTGAAGGTTGCAAATTCGAGACCTGCATGGGCCATTATTCTTTTTATTTTTTTATATACCTTTTTAATATGTGTGAAATTCCAACTCGCTAAAACTATTTACAAATTAGAATAAATTTGATTGAGTTATAATTATATTTTTATCTTAAGTTGTGTTTGGTGCGGCAAACAAAAAAACAATTACGCAAGTCAATGAAAGAAGAAAGGTTTTGTCACCACTACGAACGATGAAATGAATGGCCAATGCTTGACCAAGAACAATGAACTTCGTCTAATATGTAAACCCTACTAAGTTGTAATTACGAACCCTTCGATTATGTGAACCACTAATAATTAAATACTAAAAACCCAAACTCGAGATGATTAGAAGTTATTGGAATATTATCTTTTTTTCTTCTTCTTTTTTTCTTTTTTATACTTTTTAATACCCATGTTAAAGTTGAAATGCCCTAAAATAGTATGCAAATTATAACGAAATTAAATATGAGTTATACTTAAATTTTTGGGGCCAAAACCAGTATAGTTCAACGTTAATTAACGTATGTCCATAACTAAGAGATCAATGGTTCAAATCCCTCTACCCCCAATCGTAACTCAGAAAAAGGAAAAAAAAACGTAGATTTATTCGTTGAGTTTGGGTGAGCACGACCAATAACGAGCAGGTGAGGAGGTCCTCGATTCATGCAGATCGAACAGTTCGCCGATTAGATCAGTTGGTTTGAGCGTCGTGCTAATAACGTGAAGGTGTTGTTGGTGTGTGTGGACGACTTACCGCAAGCGCACGGGTCACAAGTAATATAAAACGGAAAGTATTCCGAGTATCGAATCCTCAGGGAAGCGAAGCGAAAATTAAGTAAAGAAAAAATCTCTTGAGCACTAAAAATACTTAGGTAAAATAATATTTAGGACAAAGATCATGCAATAAAGAGGAATTTAAAATTCAAAACAATTAAAGAAAATAATTTGATCAATCAAAATGAAGTATGGAGAAAGAGTTTTCTTTGACTGGGAAAAGGGGTCTTGAAAATCAATTATTAGCTAAATAATTGTTATAATTATCTTATCTTATTGCCCAACTAATTATAATCCTAGAATCTCCGTTAATTACATAGGTTCTCCTATCGGTTTCCCCTAATTGTAATTAATTCATTTTAACAACCTAAGTTTCCTTAGCACTATTAAAAATCATTAATTATTACACTCCGATTCATTTTAGGAATCTAAGTTTAATCAACTAATCCCGGTGTCACAACGGACAATTAAACTAGTTGCATGGATTATGATCTATCCTAATTTTTCTCCGTTGAGTTTCCATTAAGAATCGAATCATTACACAATTGGCCAGATTGAATAAAGCATTAAGCACATCCAGACAAATAATTAGGACATGGGCAAGAGACAAGAAATTACAACAATATTTGAACTATAATTTCATTTCAAGACCCCAAATTGGGGCTTAGCTACATATGGCTAAAATATCCACAATAATCACAATAGAAAACATAATCAAGAGCATAAAAGGAAAGGAATTGACCGTCGAAAAACCCCTTGCTGACGCTCAGAGCTCCGCCGGCTATTCCTTGAGCCTCCTAAAGAATTCTCTCAAAAAGGCTAGAAAGCCTTGAGAGAGGCTCCAAAGGAGCCAAAGGAGGGAGGAAAGGAAGGAATTGGTGAATGATTGATGGTAAATGAGGCACCCAAGGGTGCCTTTTTATAGGCCCGAATTGGGGGTAGCGTCGCAACGCTACATTGCACAGCGTCGCGACGCTGCCCTGCACGCGTCTTGTTGTCCAAGAAATGGGTAGTGTCGCGACGCTGCCTTGCATAGCGTCTCGACGCTGACCCAAATTTCTGCAAATCCAGCTCCGGTTTGGGCTGCTTTTGGGCCTTCTCTTCACTTCTTTTTTGGGATTTTTTATCATGATTGTCTTCCTTGGGTCCTCATTTGATCAAGCTTGGATTTGGGCTTCATTTGCTTCTTTTTTTTGTCACTTTTTCTCCCAAAATCACCAACTTTGCTCCTAAGGACCAAATAACAAAATTCATTTAATATTTTCATTAAAAACACGATTAAAGCACATAAAAAGCTTAATAAATTGGGACAAAAATAGCGACATTTCTGCTCGCTATCAGAAGGTCGCATGTTTGATACCTTCATGGGCCATTATTCTATTTGTTTTTATATACTTTTTAATATATGTGAAATTCCAAATCCATAAAACCATTTACAAATTAGAACAAACTTTTTTATGAGTTATACTTATATTTTTGTGTTAAGTTGGGTTGGGGGCGACATACAACAAAAAAAATTAGGATATCGACAATGAAAGAAGAACGATTGTGTCTGCACTACGAACGATGAAATGCATCTAGACAATGCTTGACCTCGACGAACAATGAACTTCGTACGATATATAAACCCTACTAGGTTGTAATTAGGAACCCTTTGGTTATGTGAACATGTAATCATTAAATACTAAAACACCCAAAGTCGATTTGATTTCAAATTATGTATCATATTTTTTCTTTTTTTTCTCCTTTTTTCTTTTTTATACTTTTTAATACTCATGTGAAAGTTTAAATGCCCTAAAACAGTGTGGAAATTGTAACGAAATTGAAAATGAGTTGTACTTATATTTTTGGGGCCAAAGTGAGCATAACTTAGCGGTAGTTGACAAAAAAACAAAAAATTATATTTTTTTTATTAGGTTCCGTAAGGGCAAGACAATTAAAAAACGAAAGAGTAGGTTCTTGATTAATTTAGATTACATAGGTGGTTTATTAGCTCAGTTGGTTAGAGCGTCGTGCTAATAACGCGAAGGTCGCAGGTTCGAGACCTGCATGGGCCATTACTCTTTTTTTATTTTATATATACTTTTTTAATATGTGTGAAATTCCAAATCGCTAAAACTATATACAAATTAGAATAAATTTGGTTATGAGTTATACTTACATTTTTTTTCTTAAGTTGTGTTTGGTGCGACAAACAACAAAATAATTAGGCCAGTCAATGAGAGAAGAAGGGTTTTGTCACCGCTACGAACGATGAAATGAATGGACATTGCTAGACCAAGAACAATGAACTTCGTATAATATGTAAACCCTACTAAGTTGTAATTCGGAACCCTTCGGTTATGTGAACCTCTAATAATTAAATACTAAAAACCCAAAGTCGGGATGATTTGAAGTTATTGCAGTTTTTTCTTTTTTCTTCATCTTTTTTCTTTTTTATACTTTTTAGTAATGCTCATGTTAAAGGTTAATTGCCCTAAAATAGTATGCAAATTATAACGATATTGAATATGAGGTATACTTATTTTTGGGGCCAAAATGAGTATAGTTCAGCGTTAATTAACACATATCCATACCTAAGAGGTCAACGGTTAAAATCCCCCTAAGCCCAATAATAACTCAAAAAAAGAAAAAAAAGTTATATTTTTGGGTTAGGTTCGGTTGAGCGCGACAAATAACGAGCAGATGAGGAGGTACTCGATTCATGCAGATCGAACAGTTCGCCGATTAGGTCAAATGGTTAGAGGGTCGTGCGAATAATGCGAAGGTTGCATGTTTGATACATTCATGGGCCATTCTTCTATTTGTTTTTATATACTTTTTAATATATGTGAAATTCCAAATCCCTAAAACCATTTAAACATTAGAACAAACTTTGTTATGAGTTATACTCATATTTTTGTGTTAAGTTGGGTTGGGGGCGACAAATAGCAAAACAATTTAGGATATCGACAATGAAAGAAGAACGATTGTGTCTGCACTACGAACGATCAAATGCATGGACAATGCTTGACCTCGACGAACAATGAACTTCGTATGATATATAAACCCTAATAGGTTGTAATTAGGAACCCTTTGGTTATGTGAACCTGTAATCATTACATCCTCAAACACCCAAAGTCGATTTGATTTATAATTATGTATCATGTTTTTTTCTTTTTTTTCTTCTTTTTTCTTTTTCATAGTTTTTAATACTTATGTGAAAGTTTAAATACCCTAGAACAGGGTGGAAATTGTAACGAAATTGAATATGAGTTGTACTTATATTTTTGGGGTCAAAGTGAGCATAACTGAGCAGCAGATGACATAAAAAACAAAAACTTATATTTTTTTTATTAGCTTCGGTTGGGCAAGACGAATGAAAAACGAAAGAGTAGGTTCTCGATTTATTTAGATAACATAATTGTTGACTAGCTTAGTTGGTTATAGTGTCGTGCTAATATTGTGAAGGTTGCAAGTTTGAGGCTTGCATGGGCCATTTTTTTTTTTATAAACTTTTTTAATATGCGTGAAATTCCAAATCGCTAGAACTAATTACAAATTAGAATAAATTTGGTTATGAGTCATACTTTTATATATATATATTTTAAGTTGTGTTCTGTGCGACAAACAACAAAACAATTAGGCAAGTTAATGAAAGAAGAAGGTTTTTGTCACCGCTACGAACGATGAAATGAATGGACAATGCTAGACCAAGAACAATGAACTTCGTATAATATGTAAACCCTACTAAGTTGTAATTAGGAACCCTTCGGTTATGTGAACCTCTAATTAAATACTAAAAACCCAAAGTCGAGATGTTTTGAAGTTATTGCAGTTTTTTCTTTTTTCTTCATCTTTTTTCTTTTTTATACTTTTTAATAATACTCATGTTAAAGGTTAATTCCCTAAAATAGTATGCAAATTATAACGAAATTTAATATGAGCTATACTTAAATTTTTGGGGCCAAAATGAGTATAGTTCAGCGTTAATTAACACATATCCATACCTAAGAGGTCAACAGTTAAAATCCCCCTAACCCTATTGTAACTCATCAAAAGAAAAAAAAAAACTTATATTTTTGGGTTAGGTTCAGTTGAGCACGACAAATAACGAGCAGATGAGGAGGTACTCGATTCTTGCAGATCGAAGAGTTCGCCGATTAGGTCAGTTGGTTAGAGCGTCGTGCGAATAACGCGAAGGTCGTTTGATACCTTCATGGGCCATTCTTCTATTTGTTTTTATATACTTTTTAATATTCGTGAAATTCCAAATCCCTAAAACCATTTACAAATTAGAACAAACCTTTTTAGGAGTTATACTTATATTTTTGTGTTATGTTGGGTTGGGGGCGACATACAACAAAACAATTGAGGATATCGACAATGAAAGAAGAACGATTGTGTCTGCACTACGAACGATGAAATGCATGGACAATGCTTGACCTTGACGAACTATGAACTTCGTATGATATATACACCCTACTAGGTTGTAATTAGGAACCCTTTGGTTATGTGAACCTGTAATCATTAAATACTAAAACACCCAAAGTTGATTTGATTTCAAATTATGTATTATTTTTTTCTTCTTTTCTTCTTTTTTCTTTTTTATACTTTCTAATACTCATGTGAAAGATTAAATGCCCTAAAACAGTGTGGAAATTGTAACGAAATTGAATATGAATTGTACTTATATTTTTTGGGCCAAAGTGAGCATAACTCAGCGGCAGATGACATAAAAAACAAAAACTTATATTTTTTTGATGAGGTTCGGTTGAGCAAGACAAATGAAAAACGAAAGAGTAGGTTCTCAATTAATTTAGACAACATAATTGTCATATTAGCTTAGTTGGTTATACCGTCGTGCTAATATTGCAAAGGTTGCAGGTTTGAGGCTTGCATGGGCCTTTTTTTTTTTTTTTTTTATAAACTTTTTTAATATGCGTGAAATTTCAAATCGCTAAAACTATTTACAAATTAGAATAAATTTGGTTATGAGTTATACTTATATTTTTTTTCTTAAGTTGTGTTTTGTGCGACAAACAACAAAACAATTAGGCAAGTCAATGAAAGAATTGAAGAAGGGTTTTGTCACCGCTACAAACGATGAAATGAATGGACAATGCTAGACGAAGAAAAATGAACTTCGTATAATATGTAAACCCTACTAAGATGTAATTAGGAACCCTTCGGTTATGTGAACCTCTAATAATTAAATACTAAAAACCCAAAGTCGAGATGATTTGAATTCATTGCAGTTTTTTCTTTTTTCTTCATCTTTTTTCTTTTTTATACTTTTTAATAATACTCATGTTAAAGGTTAATTCCCTAAAATTGTATGCAAATTATAACGAAATTGAATATGAGTTATACTTAATTTTTTGGGGCCAAAATGAGCAGCGTTAATTAACACATATCCATACCTAAGAGGTCTTGGGTTAAAATCCCCCTAAGCCCAATCGTAACTTAGAAAAAGAAAAAAAAAACTTATATTTTTGGGGTAGGTTCGGTTGAGCACGACAAATAAGATGAGGAGGTACTCGATTCATGCAGATCCAACAGTTCGCCGATTAGGTCAGTTGCTTATAGCGTCGTGCTAATAACGCGAAGGTCGCATATTTGATACATTCATGGGGCATTCTTCTATTTGTTTTTATATACTTTTTAATATATGTGAAATTCCAAATACCTAACACCATTTACAAATTAGAAAAAACTTTGTTATGAGTTATACTTATATTTTTGTGGTAAGTTGGGTTGGGGGCGACAAACAACAAAACAATTTAGGATATCGACAATGAAAGAAGAACGATTGTGTATGCACTACGAATGATGAAATGCATGGACAATGCTTGACCTCGATGAACAATGAACTTTGTATGATATATAAACCCTACTAGGTTGTAATGAGGAACCCTTAGGTTATGTGAACCTGTAATCATTAAATACTAAAACACCCAAAGTCGATTTAATTTCAAATTATGTATCATTTTTTTTCTTTTTATACTTTTTAATACTCATGTGAAATCTAATAGGAAAAGGTCTATGAATAAGTTCAAATCTATTATCTGAACAATATCTAATTTTAATAAATAAATAATTAATTCCATAATTAATTAATTACCTAATTAAATATCATATATTTAATTTTAGGGATTTTATAAAAATTAAAATTAATATGAATCTTATTCATATTAAATTTATTTGAACTCTTTCAAATATTTTATCTCAAGAATTAATTTTTGAATTAATTCAAAAATTATATTATATAGTTTCATAAACTTTTTATTATAATGTATCAACATACATCATAAGATTCCCTTAAATAAATTGAACACTTTCAAATTACAATTTATACTTAATTGCTTCAAGTCTCTTTACGAGCTACCAGTGGGACCTAATAGACCTATAGATCAGAAGCTCCAACGATACGAGGCTAATCGACTAAACTCATTAATTAAGTTAGTCTTCATTCGTCAACTGTGGGTCACTCCACTAAAGACCCACAACTGCACTCTTCTCACTGCAGAATATTTATGTGTCCACGGATATCGACCAATAACGGCAAGTCAGTCCTTCACGTGTGTTCGTACCCCAGCTGGGTCAAATTACCATTTTACCCCTGGTTTACATCTTTGTCCTTAAGTCCCCAGTGCTCCTCTAATGAACGACCTGTTTGAGGTTCAACCAACAAACAGAAGTCCCTCTCGTGCCATAGAGAGGGTAGGACTCATTGTTCAAGACCCGGAGACACCACTTAAGGGAACACACCTCTACTTACCCTAGAGTCGGGAATGAGTGAATTTCATCTTGTGTGATTATGTTCCCAGCTCCCCACTCGGTATTGTCCCCAAAATGGTAGGCTTATTGAGTTGACGTGTTGGCCACTCTCACCCATACAAAACAAAGGACAACCCCTCGTGAACAGGAGTCCATAATCCACTTAGGATTGAGACCGAGTTGCCTAGGTCATCCTAGTGAATTAGAAACCAAGCTAACTAACGGTGTTAGAGTTAGTGGTTAACTATTTCACGGTCCGGTCTTATGCAAACTCATTGCATAGGATACCCCCACACACATGTCAACTACATGAATGCGTTGGATCATTGCGTTGGTATCATAATAAAAATCGGGTCGTATCTACAGTGTCACTAGGATAAGGTACCCAACCTTATCTCTATACTATAGACCCTTTAGGCTAAATCTTGAACATTGATCCCCGTATGTCCCTACATACTAGTTCAAGCCTCATACTATTAGCCTAGGATGTTTAGTTTATTGGATTAGGGTTAATAAGACAAGATCTACTTAATAAAAACAAAATAAATCATTTTATTAATGTTCGGTTAAAGGTTCAATTTACTATCTACGAGGTTTTGGGCATAAAACCCAACAAACTCCCACTTGGACTAAAACTCAAGAAAATGGGAAAAAAACATGTACAAATAATCTAAAGTTGGAAATGGTAAATACAATAAACTAGGGCATCCTCATACCCTATTACACATCTCCCACTTGCCCTAGATTACACAATGTACATATCTCGTAGACCTAGACACTCTAGATGACCCTCAAACACTTTAGTCGTGAGAGCCTTCATAAAAGGATGAGCAATGTTGTGCTCCGAAGCGATCTTAGTGACGATCACATCTCCTCGTTGCACAATCTCCCGTATTAGGTGATACTTCCTCTCTATGTTTTTTCCTCGTTTGTGGCTTCGAGGTTCTCTAGAATTGGCTACAACCCCACTGTTGTCACAGTATAATGTAATGGGCAAGTCCATATTTGGAACTACTTCCAAATCTGTCAGGAACTTTCTTAGCCAAACCGCTTCCTTGGTTGCTTCACAAGCAGCTACATACTCAGCCTCCATGGTTGAGTCTGCTATGTATCCTTGTTTGATGCTTCTCCAAACTACAGCTCCCCCGTTAAGGGTGAACACTAACCCCGACGTGGATTTCCTAGAATCCTTGTCAGACTGGAAGTCAGAGTCGGTGTATCCAGTGAAAACTAACTCTTTAGCCCCAAGCACCAGCATGTAGTCCCTCGTTCTCCAAAGAGACATGAAGATTCCTTTAACGGCGTCTCAGTGGTCTAACCCTGGATTTGACTGATATCTGCTGACTATCCCTACAACATAACAAATGTCAGGCCTCGTGTAGAGCATCACATACATTTAGCTGGCCACTGCTGAGGCGTAGGGAATCCGTCTCATATCCTCAATTTCTTGAGGTGTCTTAGGACACTGTTCCTTAGACAAGTGAACCCCATGCCTGAAAGGCAATAAGCCCTTCTTGGAGTTCTGCATCGAATTTTCGGGACAACATTTTGTCGATATATGTTGCTTGAGATAGTGCTAGCGTTTTGTTCTTTCGATCCCAAATTATCTGGATTCCAAGAACATATTGAGCCTATCCTAAATCTTTCATTTGGAATTGGGTCGTTAGCCATTCTTTTACGTCAGACAAATATCCTACATCATTCCCAATGAGTAGGATGTCATCAATATAAAGTTTTATGAAAGCTACTTTGTTTTGTTGATTTTCTTGTATACACAAGGCTCATCAACATTTTGGTCAAAGCCAAAAGATTTTATCGCAGTATCAAATCTAATGTTCCAAGATCTAGAAGTCTGTTTCAACCCATAAATGGATCAATTCAGTTTACAAACTTTTTGTTCCTGACTTACGATTATGAACCCTTCGGGCTGAGACATAAAGATATTTTCTTCAAGATTACCATTCAGAAAGGCAGTCTTGACATCCATTTGCCATATTTCATAGTCATAAAATGTGGTTATGGATAAGATAATTCTTATTGACTTTAACATAGCAACTGGAGAAAAAGCTTCTTCATAGTCCACCCATTCTCTTTGGGTATAACCCTTTGCTACAAGTCTTGCTTTGAAAGTCTGTACTTTTTCCCAGCAGCATCTCTTTTCCTCTTATAGATCCATTTATACTCTATGGGTTTGACCCCTTCAGGTGGATCTACAAGTTCCCAAACTTGATTGAAGTACATAGACTCCATCTCAAGGTCCATGGCTTTGGCCCATTCGTCTTTAGCTACATCATTCATTGTCTATCAATAAGACAATGGATCCTCAACACCGTCATCAAGTATGACCACTTGTGTTTCAGTTAAACCCAAGTAACGGTCAGGTTGTATCATAACCCTCCCACTGCGTTGAGGCCCTCCCACTATGGGAGGAGGATGAGATTGATGTGAAGAACTGGCTTCTACATCAACTCTTGTTGAAGGACCAACTTCATCAACAACCCTTGTTGACTCTTCTGTAGCTTCTCCTAATACTTGCTTACTACGTGGTTTGTGATCTCTAATGTGGTTTTCCTCCAAGAAAGTAGCGTTTGTCGAAACGAACACTTGGTTTTCTTGAGAGTCGTAGAAAAGATCCCATCTCGTTTCTTTAGGGTAACCAACGAAATGGCATATTCTAGAACGGAGTTCCAGATTCTTAGGATTTGTCACTAGCACGTGTGCAGGACAACCCTAGATACGGAAGTAACACAAACTAGGTTTACGTCCCCTCTAGAGTTCAAAAGGTGTTTCAGAAACACTTTTTGAGGGAACGTTGTTTAGAATATGAAATGCAGTCTCTATTGCATACCCCCAAAACGAGCTAGGCAATTGAGCATAGCTCATCATAGAACGAACCATGTCTAACAGGGTTCAATTTCTCCTTTTCTGATACACCATTCTGCTGAGGTGTACCAGGTGCCGAGAGTTGAGATTGGATTCCATGTTCTATCACATAGTCCTAGAATCTTTGATCCATGTACTCTCCACCTCGATCTGATCGAAGTGTTTTAATTATCTTACCTGATAGGTTTTCTACCTTAGTCTTAAACTCCTTGAACTTTTCAAGAGTTTCAGACTTATGACCCATTAGGTATAAATAACCATATCGAGAAGAATCATCTATGAAAGAGATGAAATATTCATAACCTCCTCGAGCGTTTACATTCATTGGACCACAAAGATCCGAATGTATCAACTCTAGAGGTTTTTGGCACGATAACCTTTTTCGGTAAAAGGCCTTTTGGTCATTTTACCCTCGAGACACGATTCACAGGGTGGTAAAGATTCATCTTCTAAATTGGTTAGAAGTCCATTATTTACCCAACGACCCATACGATCGATGTTAATATGACCAAGACGTAAGTACCAAAGATATGTGTCACACCCCCTCCCGGACCACCTTCTAGCTTAGTCCGAAAGATGGCGTGAAGCCAACGAACATCGTCCTCCTCTAACGATACCCGTTGACCCTCCTGTAATGTTGAACCTGATAAACATACTAATCTTAGATATAAAACATTCTACATGAAACACAACACAACGAGATCCCTGAAAACCTTGTAACATACACGAGGTGCCGCCCTGACATAACTCGATTTGGAAAAGAACCTGATATAGATATTGAAGGGAATAAAAGTCCCCACGCTGCGGAAGCGCATCGATTGGACCTTACGCCGTATATTAATTAACATTAAAATACCTTTACGATAACTCAAACAAAACTTTAAACAACCTTTAAAGCCGCTGTAAAATTGGTTTAAACATGCTAAAAATAAATCTAAATTTATTTTTAATATTTTTCTAAAGAAAAGGGGAAGAACCGTCACATACCTTCGTTGTAGACTTGACCGTTCTTCGCCAACAACGCTCCAACGAACGAAAACGCAGCAGCCTCCTCGCCTCTTGATCGCTGGAATTTTCTTCTTTGAATGACACAATAACCACAGAGGATACACCGGTATGTCTCTAAGTCTAGGAGGCAAAAGACTTGTGGGAGTCTTTCTCTAAGAGGGAGGCTAGAGAGAATTCTAGGTCTTGTCTTTCAAGAGTGTCAAGTGTCATGACCAATTAGGTCTAGTGTTCTATTTATAGAAGAGAGGTCATGAATAAAATATTCAATTAAATCAATCTTTTCCAAAATTGATTCAATCTTATTCCTTAATTAATTAATCATGATCAATCAATTCCCTAATTGATTAATCTTTTCCACAAATGACTAATTACTTCCATAAGTGATTAGATCATTCCCATAAATGACTAATCACTTCCTTAAGTGATTAATTATTTACATAATTGATTAATTCATGGTTAATGAATTCTTTAATTAATTAACCACCAATTAAATATCACATATTTAATTTCCGGCCTTGAATTAATTAATTTTGCCCAAACACATTTTAGGATTTAAATTAATTAATTCATTATTTGAACTCTTTCAATCTTCCATAAATTTATATTTGAACTTCTTCAAATATTAATTTCTCTCATAATAATATATCAATATATATTATATTTGTTTCCCTTAGTAAATTGAACATTTTCAATTTACATTTATTACTTAGTTGCCTCAAATTACTTTACGAGCTACCAGTGGGACCTAATGGACCTGCAGATCAGAAGCTCCAACGATGTGAGATTAATTGGTTAAACTCATTAACCACATTAATCAATATTCGTTAACTGTGTGTACATTCCACTATAGACTCACAGTTGCACTCTTCTCACTGCAGACATATTTTTTGTGTCCACGGATCTAGACCAATATCGACTAGTTAGTCCTTCACGAGTGTCCGTAACACCAACTGGGTCAAATTACCGTTTTACCCCTGGGTTACCTCTATTTCCTTAAGTACCAATTCTTCTCTAATGAACAACCTGTTTGTGGTCCAACCATCAAACAGAAAACCCTCTCGTGCCATTGAGAGGGTAGGACCGTTTGTTCAAGACTCGGAGTAACCACTTAAGGGAACACTCATCTGCTTCCCTAAAGTCGGGAAGGAGTGAATTCCATCTTGTACGATTATGTTCCCAGCTCCCCATTCGGTCTTGTCCCCAAAGTGATAGGCTTATTGAGTCGGCGTATTGGCCACTCTCACCCATACAAATCAAAGGACAATCTCTCATGAGCAGGAGTCCATAATCAACTCAGGATTAAGACTAAGTTGTCTAGGTCGTCCTAGTGAAATAGAAAACCAACTAGTTAATGGTGTTATAACCAGTGGTTACTATTTCGCGGTCCGGTCTTATGCAAACTCATTGCATAGGATACCCCCACTCGCATGTCTCCTACACGAACGCGTTGGATCGCAGCATTTGTATCAAATACAAAGTGGGTCGTATTCATAGTGTCACCGGGATAAGGCATCCAGTCTTATCCCTATACTATAGACCTTTTAGGCTGTCTCTTGAACAATGATCCCATATGTCGCTACATATAGTTCAAGACTCATATTACAGCCTTGGATGTCTAGTTTATTGGATTAGGGTTATTATTAGGCAAAAACATATATAAAATATAAAATAACTAATAACAATTAATGGAAAAATATATCAATATAATTTCATTAATATCCGGTCAACGGTTACATTCACTATCTACGAGTTTTAGGGCATAAAACCCAACAAACTCCCACTTGAACTAGAACACTAGTTAGTGGGATGTAAATGCAATAATCTAAAGCTGGAAATGTCATGTATATTAAAATAATACAATGAATTAGGGCATCCTTATACCCATTATACATTTCTCCCACTTGCCCTATATTAGATGGCATACATATCTCGTAGACCTAGACCTTCTAGATGACCCTCAAACACTTTAGTCGTGAGAGCCTTCGTAAATGGATCAGCGATGTTGTGCTCCGAGGCGATCTTAGTGACGATCACATCTCCTCTTTGCACAATCTCCCGTATCAGGTGATACTTTCTCTCGATGTGTTTACCCCGTTTGTGGCTTCGAGGTTCTTTTGAGTTGGCTACAGCCCCACTGTTGTCACAGTATAGTGTTATGGGCACGTTCATATTCGGAACCACTTCCAAATCAGTCAAGAACTTTCTGAGCCATATTGCCTCCTTAACTGCTTCGCAAGCTGCTACATACTCAGCCTCCATGGTTGAGTCTGCTATGCAACCTTGTTTGATGCTTCTCCACACTACTGCTCCTCCATTGAGGGTGAATACTGACCCTGATGTGGATTTCCTTGAATCCTTATCAGCTTGAAAGTCAGAGTCAGTGTATCCAGTAAGAATCAAATCCATAACTCCATACACAAGCATGTAGTCCCTCGTTCTTCGAAGATACTTGAGGATATTCTTAACCGCTCCCCAGTGGTCCAACCCTGGATTTGACTGATACCTACTGACTACTCCCACTGCATAACATATGTCAGGCCTAGTGCAGAGCATGGCATACATTAAGCTGCCCACAGCTGAGGCGTAGGGAATGTGTCTCATGTTCTCAACTTCTTGAGGTGTCTTAGGAGATTGTTCCTTAGACATGTGTACCCCATGTCTGAAGGGTAGTAGTCTCTTCTTGGAGTTTTGCATTGAATATCGAGACAACATCTTGTCAATATACGTTGCTTGAGACAGAGCTAGCGTTTTGTTCTTACGATCCCTAATGATTTGGATTCCAAGAACATATTGAGCCTCTCCCAGATCATTCATTTGGAATTGGGCTGCTAGCCATTTCTTAATGTCAGTGAGGTATCTTACATCATTCCCAATGAGTAGGATATCGTCTACATAAAGTATTAGAAAAGCTACTTTCCTTTTGTTGACTTTCTTGTATACACAAGGCTCATCAACGTTTTGGTCAAAGCCAAAAGATTTGATTGCAGTATCAAATCTAATGTTCCATGATCTGGACGCTTGTTCCAATCCATAAATGGATCGATTGAGCTTACAAACCTTTTGTTCCTGACCTTTGGCTATGAACCCTTCGGGTTGAGACATGAAGATATTCTCTTCAAGATTACCGTTCAGAAAGGCAGTCTTGACGTCCATTTTCCATATTTCATAGTCATAATATGTGGTTATGGATAAAAGAATTCTTATGGACTTTAACATGGCTACAGGAGAAAAGGTTTCCTCATAGTCAACCCCTTCCTTTTGGGTATAACCCTTTGCCACTAGTCTAGCTTTGAAGGTCTGTACCTTTCCAGCTGCATCTCTTTTTCTCTTATAGATCCATTTGCACCCTATGGGTTTTACCCCATTTGGTAGATCTGCAAGTTCCCATACAGAATTGGAGTACATTGACTCAATTTCCAGGTTCATGGCTTTGACCCATTCATCCTTATCTTCGTCATTCATTGCCTGTCGATAGGACAATGGATCCTCAATGCCATCATTAGGTATGACAACCTGAGTTTCAGTTAAACCCAAGTAGCGGTCAGGTTGTAATACAACCCTCCCACTGCGTCGAGGCATTCCCAACGTTTGAGATGGACGGGATGGATCTGAAGAACTAGTTCCTTCATCAACCCTTGTTGAAGGTCCAACTTCATCAACAACTCTTGATGATTCTTCAGTAGCTTCTCCTAATATTATTTTGCTTCGTGGTTTATGATCTCTCATGTGGTCTTCCTCTAAGAAAGTGGCGTTTGTCGATACAATCACCTTATTTTCTTGTGGGTCGTAGAAATAACCACCTCTCGTTTCTTTAGGGTAACCAACAAATTGGCACAGTTTTGAACGAGGTTTAAGTTTCTTAGGATTTGTCACAAGCACGTGTGTAGGACAACCCCAGATGCGAAAGTGATGCAAACTAGGTTTACCCCCTTCCATAATTCGAAAGGTGTTTCAGAAACACTTTTCGAGGGAACATTGTTCAAGATGTATACTGCAGTCTCTACTGCATACCCCCAAAACGAGCTAGGCAATTGAGCATAGCTCATCATTGATCGAACCATGTCTAACAAGGTTCTATTTCTCCTTTTTGACACACCATTCTACTGAGGTGTACCAGGGGCTGAGAGTTGAGATTGGATTCCATGTTCTATCATATAATCCTGGAATCTTTGATCCATATACTCCCCTCCTCGATCAGATCGAAGTACTTTAATAGATTTACCTAATAGGTTTTCAACTTCAGCCTTAAACTCCTTAAACTTTTCAAGGGCTTCAGACTTATGTCCCATTAGGTATAAGTAACCATATCTTGAATAATCATCTATAAATGAGATGAAATATTCGTACCCTCCTCGAGCTTTTAAACTCATTGGACCACACAGATCCGAATGTATTAACTCTAAGGGTTCTTTGGCTCTGTAACCTTTTCCAATAAAGGGTCTCTTGGTCATTTTTCCCTCGAGACAAGATTCACAAGGTGGTAGTGAATCATCTTCTAACTTGCTTAGAAGTCCATTCTTTACCAAACGACCGATCCTATCGATGTTTATATGACCAAGTCTAAGATGCCAAAGATTAGTATTGTTACTTGATGGAGAAATCTTTTGCCTTTTACTTTGAGTTTCAGCAGTTTTAAATAATTTGTGATTTAAAAGTGCTTTGTTTTTGGTTGGTCTTAAAACATACAAGTTATTTTCCAATTTGGCTAAACAAATAAGTACACCATTTTTATAAATGAACGCTACATTCATATCAAAAGTAACTGTATACGATTGTTCAATCAAACATGAAATAGAAATTAAGTTCCTCTTAATCTTGGGAACGATTAACAAACTTTCTAAAAGTAAGAATCTATTTCTAAAAAATAACTTCCCAGCTCCCACTGCTTTAGCTGAAATGACTTCTCCAGTTCCGACCCTGAGTGTCATTTCTCCATCGTTCAACTACCGAAAGGAACTATTTTCCTGAAAAGAAGAGCAAACATGATTAGTTGCTCCTGAATCAAGTATCCATGTAAACTCATCATGTTCTACCAGGCTTGTTTCTAAAACCAGTAAATCAAATTTACCTTCTTTTTCCTTCTTTTTCTCAGCAAGGTACTTTGGGCAGTTTCTCTTCCAATGTCCATCTACATTGCAGTGGAAACACTTGCCCTTGTCTGCCATAGCTTTGGCTTTCCCCTTGCTTTTAGCAGCAGTACTGGGAGCTTTCCCCTTGTTTCCTTTCTTCTTCTGAGTTTTCTTTGAAGAAGTGGCTACAAATTTAGTTCCAGAGGATGAACCCTTCTCGAACTTTCTTTTAGAGTGAACAACGTTTGCCTCTCCTTCTATCTGTCCCTTGTTCTTAAGAAGAGACTGATAGAGTTGTAGCTCATTCAGGAGGCTAGTCAGGTTGAATGTTATTTTGTTCATCATTGCATTGCTTCGAAACTGTAGAAAACTCTTCGGAAGAGATTCTAAGATGAATGCAACCTGACTACGCTCATCTATGACCGCCCCGTTTGCTTCTGCCACGTTGAATTGGACCATCATATCCAGGACATACTCCCGAACAGACGTGCCCTCTTTCATGCGACAGCTATAAACGTATTTGAGAGCGTCATGGTGGAGTTGGTAGGATGGTTGTCCAAACATCTCCCAGAGAGAGTTCATAATCTCCCTCGCTGTTACCATGCCCTCATGCCTTTTAGCCAAAACTTCAGATAAGCTGGCTAAGATATAGACGTGAGTCTTATCATTGGCCTTTGTCCAACGGTCATAAGCATCCTTAACTGCCTGGGATGCATTACGAGCAGGGGCTGGAGGACAATCCTCCGTTAAGACGAACCGCAGATCATCGACAACAAGAATCGTATTCAGGTTCGACTTCCACGTAGCATAATTTTCGCCGGTTAATTTCTCATTTTTAAGCAGAGAGACAATTGAGGAAGACATTGCTGAAATTTAAACAAACAATGATCGTATTAGTTATCTTTGCCTTAACCCATCATACAAGCAAACAATTGCACACAATCCAATCAATTTAGCAAAACAGACAATCACAGAACCCTAAAACTATCGATTTAGTTTTGCAACGATGTTTCAGAGGTTTAGAATACCAGCCACCGAAGGGTGATCAGGCACTCCTCCTTTGAAATGAGACACCTCTCAGCTAATTCTAATTCCAGAATAACTCATATTCCTATAGACATTAGCCACCGTTGTTCGGTCAAGGATTTGTTAACACTTTTAACTCATCCTCGTAAGTGTAACCCTCCCACTTTCAGATCTCAGAGGCACGCACCAACAGGCTACCGAAGGGAAAGACAACTGTTGGTGATTAGCCTAAGAGCTCCTATCCTTTTCAGGAGTTCACGATGTTCCGAATCCTATGACCAGGCCCTCCGAAGGGATGGTTGCGTCAGAACAACCTGCAGGCGGATCATAGGACTCTCACAGTGTGAACTATGGGCGGAGACCGAGGGATACGTTGACACGTGTCCCGCTCCCACTTACTCTAGACATTTTTCCCATTCACCTTGATATTGATTCATGCAAACACTTTCCGAAGGGAGGCCGCTCCTAAGGCGACTCGAAGCCGAGCATGAATCTCACGTTGTGAATATAGGGACGTAGGAGCAAAACTTGATTTAAATCTTGTTTTGAAATTTTTCTCCCACTGAAAATGTCCTAAGGTTAATATAGGGTTGTTTAACTTAGATAGTATTCGGCTAAGTCAATCTATCTAAGTCTGATCCTATTATAACAATTATGGAAAGGATTCAACTGCAATCTTTTGGGTGAATTAAACTTCTTTTAATAAACCCAACATTGCAAGTCAACATTACTATGGTTAATTCAACTCAATGTTCGGGTTAGTTCCCAGGTAGGAGGTGTTCCGTAAACCGTCAACTTAAATACCCCCAACCTTAGACAGAACTTTACCGAGAGAGTTCCCTTATAACCTCAGTAATGTAAGGTCTTTACTCTAAAGATCTAGGTGCATTAAACACTTTTAATAAACCTAGTGACATTGCATGCTAACATTTAACTATGATTAATTCAACTCCGGTATTCCAAGTCAGTTCCCAGGTAGGAGGTGTTCCGTAAACCGTCAACTTAAATACCCCCAGCCTTAGACATAACATTACCGGTGGAGTTCCCTTATAATCATAGCAATGTTTTTCCTACTTAGTCAATTAAAACTATTTTTAATTCTAAGTAAGAAAAGATTCTAATCCTATTAGAAATCGATCTAGGTCTAATTAATTTTAAACAATTTAAAATTAATCCAATTTATCCTATGATCTTATGTTTGCATGCAAATCTTGATTATAGATTGACGGTTTCTAATCATTAATATTAAAGAACTATTTCAAATTTTAATGATTAATCCTATAATCAAGAATCTAGGGTTTAATTCATTCAACAATCTCATTCAAATTAAATAATTAAACCACATCAATTGCATGAATAATATAACAATTATATTATTAACTATGGATGTTTCATGCTTCATGCAATTTTGATTTTCTTTTATTATAACAATTATAAGTCAATCAAGAAAATCAACCAAGCATGCTTCATTCATCACATTAAACATAACTATTTATATTTAATTTAAGTAATGACATGTTTCATGCTTTCCAATTTTTCATATAATTAATATACACTTATATTAAAAATATGAAAACAATTCCATGCATTTAAACATACATTATAACAATTCATAATATATAAAAAAAATGCATGAGCATGTTTATAACCTAAGGTGGGATTAAATATTTTATATGACATCCATAAAGCATATAAATAGCAATTGAACAGGTTAATTTTGGCCCCTAGGATAAAATAAAGCATTAAATTACATTAATTTAGCTAAATTCTATCCTAAAAATCCATGTACAGCTCCGGAATTGGTCTAGACAGCACGAAACGCCCCGAACCACCTCGAACCGGCCTCCAAAATCACGAACCATGCCAAAAATTGGCTGAACCGGACCAAATAGGTCCCAGCCCAGTCGAACCGGTCCGCCTACAGCTTGAACCGCGCCTGTTGAAACCCTAGTGCGCGCCTCCATCGTGACAGCGTCGAGACGCTGTGATGATAGCGTCCCGACGTTGTGCATTTTCCATATTTGGCGCCTGCGATATCCAGACAGCGTCGAGACGCTGTTGAGATAGCGTCCCGACGCTGTTGTGTCTGGAGGCAGAATCTGGGCAAAACCAGCGTCGATTCTTCGATTTTTCTTCCGATTCCAGCGGCGATTTCATCGATTTTCATCTCATAAAAACCTATTCTAGACCCGGACTTACATAGGACTCGATTTTACATAATATACCCAAAACACCGGGCCTTACATTATCAAAATCACATAAAAATAAAATCTATGGCCATAAAATTAACCCAAACAGTTCAATGCAAACCGAACATACATTATGCATGAATCCCACCTATTAGAGCCTATCGCAACTTTTAAAATTAATTAATAGGGACAGCGATGGCTCTGATGCCGATTGAAGGGAATAAAAGTCCTCACGCAGCGGAAGCGCATCGATTGGACCTTACGCCGTATATTAATTAAAATTAAAATACCGTTACGATAACTCAAACAAAACTTTAAACAACCTTTAAAGCCGCTGTAAAATTGGTTTAAACATGCTAAAAATAAATCTAAATTTATTTTTAATACTTTTCTAAAGAAAAGGGGAAGAACCGTCACATACCTTCGTTGTAGACTTGACCGTTCTTCGCCAACAACGCTCCAACGAACGAAAACGCAGCAGCCTCCTCGCCTCTTGATCGCTGGAATTTTCTTCTTTGAATGACACAATAACCACAGAGGTTACACCGGTATGTCTCTAAGTCTAGGAGGCAAAAGACTTGTGGGAGTCTTTCTCTAAGAGGGAGGCTAGAGAGAATTCTAGGTCTTGTCTTTCAAGAGTGTCAAGTGTCATGACCAATTAGGTCTAGTGTTCTATTTATAGAAGAGAGGCCATGAATAAAATATTCAATTAAATCAATCTTTTCCAAAACTGATTCAATCTTATTCCTTAATTAATCAATCATGATCAATTAATTCCCTAATTGATTAATCTTTTCCACAAATGACTAATTACTTCCATAAGTGATTAGATCATTCCCATAAATGATTAATCCCTTTCCTTAAGTGATTAATTATTTACATAATTGATTAATTCATGGTTAATGAATTCTTTAATTAATTAACCACCAATTAAATATCACATATTTAATTTCTGGTCTTGAATTAATTAATTTTGCCCAAACACATTTTAGGATTTAAATTAATTAATTCATTATTTGAACTCTTTCAATCTTCCATAAATTTATATTTGAACTTCTTCAAATATTAATTTCTCTCATAATAATATATCAATATATATTATATTTGTTTCCCTTAGTAAATTGAACATTTTCAATTTACATTTATTACTTAGTTGCCTCAAATTACTTTACGAGCTACCAGTGGGACCTAATGGACCTGCAGATTAGAAGCTCCAACGATGTGAGATTAATTGGTTAAACTCATTAACCACATTAATCAATATTCGTTAACTGTGTGTATATTCCACTATAGACTCACAGTTGCACTCTTCTCACTGCAGACATATTTTTTGTGTCCACGGATCTAGACCAATATCGACTAGTTAGTCCTTCACGAGTGTCCGTAACACCAGCTGGGTCAAATTACCGTTTTACCCCTGGGTTACCTCTATTTCCTTAAGTACCAATTCTCCTCTAATGAACAACCTGTTTGTGGTCCAACCATCAAACAGAAAACCCTCTCGTGCCATTGAGAGGGTAGGGCCCTTTGTTCAAGACTCGGAGTAACCACTTAAGGGAACACTCATCTGCTTTCCTAAAGTCGGGAAGGAGTGAATTCCATCTTGTACGATTATGTTCCCAGCTCCCCATTCGGTCTTGTCCCCAAAGTGGTAGGCTTATTGAGTCGGCGTATTGGCCACTCTCACCCATACAAATCAAAGGACAATCTCTCATGAGCAGGAGTCCATAATCAACTCAGGATTAAGACTAAGTTGTCTAGGTCGTCCTAGTGAAATAGAAAACCAACTAGTTAACGGTGTTATAACCAGTGGTTACTATTTCGCGGTCTGGTCTTATGCAAACTCATTGCATAGGATACCCCCACTCGCATGTCTCCTACACGAACGCGTTGGATCGCAGTGTTTGTATCAAATACAAAGTGGGTCGTATTCATAGTGTCACCGGGATAAGGCATCCAGTCTTATCCCTATACTATAGACCTTTTAGGCTGTCTCTTGAACAATGATCCCATATGTCGCTACATATAGTTCAAGACTCATATTACAGCCTTGGATGTCTAGTTTATTGGATTAGGGTTATTATTAGGCAAAGACATATATAAAATATAAAATAACTAATAACAATTAATGGAAAAATATATCAATATTATTTCATTAATATCCGGTCAACGGTTACATTCACTATCTACGAGTTTTAGGGCATAAAACCCAACAGATATCACCACCAAAAACATATACTACTGGGGTTTATACAACTACGACCTCTAAGACTAAATTATCCAATCCTTACAAAACATTTACAATATAGACAGACTCAATATACAACTCCACCCACGTACTGGAGCTTGTTCTGGAACTTTCAGCAGACGTTGGCAGTGTATCAGGCAGCGAGAGCTCGATCTCTACCTGAAAAGTGGGAAAACATTTTGAAAGGGTGAGCTACGAAGCCCAGTGAGTGACTAAATTTAAAACTGCAATTCCGGAAATCAGAAGACGTGATAAAACTTTAAATGTATAAAGCTGCTCAACCGAGGCGTTAAACATAAACGTGCAATGATAAAAGCTTTCTAAAAAACATCGCAGGCTCGTCATTAAAAATCTAGCAAGGCATATCAAGTACATCAAACGTTTTAACTAACATGACCGATCTACGTTGTGTAGGGCACGACCAGTACAACCAACGTTTACTAGTCCTACGATGTAGTGGGGTCCGCCCAGCACTCCCATCGCCTTTGTCGTAGTGGGGCCCGCCTAGCACTCACGACAGCATCGTTGTCATGGAGTACACTCAACGTCAACAACGGAATATAACATGTGTGCACACGATACCATATAGCCTCTAGCTCAATATCTCAGTCATGTAGTCAATAGAAATCTCAGAAAATCACATGAAAACATTAGGACATGCCTGCTAATCGTTATCTTTCGTAAAACTTAAGCTTCTCAGCTTGCTCGTGAAAAACTGAAAATCTTTAAAAAGTACTTGGTAATACATACTTTACTTTCAAAGATATCGTTTCAACTACTTTTCATAAAGTCATCAACCACGTGCTCGTATATAAACTTCATTAGAAAATCTAAGCTCAAAACTTATGCTTGAAACCATTCATAGAAATCATATATCATTCGTAGAAAGCATGTAAAATATCTAAACATGAACAACCGTTGGAAACAATTTTCGAAATTCGTTTTGTCACTCATAGTCTTAGCTAGTTCCCTAGTTTGTAGACTCGACCTATTTCCTCTTGGCCTGTCAAACAACCAAAACCAAGCATTAGAACCATAGATAGATTTGTCTTTCCATGCTCATGAATTCTAAACACTTGAATTAAAAATCACACTTCACATTCTACTTTTCCAGATTTTCCAGATTCTATACCCTAACTTCCAACACCCATAACTTCCTCAATACTTAACCAAAATTAATGTACTATACATCAAACTCTTCATTTTCGAACACCCTACAACGTATCGGAAGAGATGAAAACGAGATTCCCAATAACTAATCTGCCCAGACACGCCCCGAACACACACAACACAGATTCGAGGTTCTCTGCTACCCTTTATTTGTCTCCTGAAATTAAACCTACTTCAAGTCATATTTTGCTCACGAAGGCTTCATGAAAGTTGTAGGCAATTGAATAAGCTTTCCAACCATACCAAAGAGAGATTCTGATTCAACTTGTACACCACAGAATGCTCAAAACACCAGAGAAAACCAGAGATCCTCCTAGTTTACACGAAAATCCTGTGCTCTGTTTTCCATTTCAAAAACCATAAACTTCTCATCAGATTTAGCTCAACCTTTCTTCATGCAATTTGTTAGAAAATGAATTAACTTTCAAGAAAATCAAACCTCAAATCTTAGCTCTTCCTTTGTAGCTCAAACCGAATAAAAAACAAGAGGTTGACAGGTTGAACCCAGATTCTGCAATTGTTGCAGTTGCATGAGCTATTTCCTATCTTCTTCAACCTCAAAACCCCGAAATTATTCTTCTTGTTCTTCCTTCACTCTCTCTCTCAAGTGCTCTGAAATTTGGGATGAAAAATGATGAGGAAATGGGCTGAAAATGAACTGATAAAGAGGGTTGTCGGTGGTGGGTTCTTTCCTGTCCATTCACATTTTCTTTCTTTCTTTCTTTTTCACTTTTGCCGATTTGTTTTCTCTTTTTCTTTTCTTTTTTCTTTTTTTCATTTCCTTTGGTTATTTCTTTTCTTTCCTTTTATTCTTAAATTAATAAGCTCCAACAACTTCAACCGACAATGAACCACAAAGAACCACAAAACTTTTGCCATTTTTCCTCAACAATGAATAACAACAACTTTTAATTCAACCTCCACAATAGATGACAAGAGGAAATGATCCAAGGAAATTCTCGGGTTTACAATGTGTTGTTACTTATTGGAGAAATCTTTTGCCTTTTGTTTTGGGTTTCAGTCGATTTAAACATCTCATGATTTAAAAATGTTGTTGTGTTGGTTGGTCTTAACACATATAAGTTGTTTTATAGTTTAGCAGAACATATAAGTACTCCATATCGGGAAATGAACGCTTCATTTAACTCAACAGAAATAGAATAATTGTGTTCTAACAATCCAGAGACAGAAATAAGATTCCTTTTGATTTTAGGAACTACATACAAGTTTTCTAAAAACAAAAACTTATTTCTGAAAAACAACTTTGCAGCTCCCACTGCACTTGCTGAAATGACATCTCCCGTTCCAACCTTGAGTGTCATATCACCATCTTGAAACTGCTGGAAATCATTTTCCTAAAAAGAAGAACAAACATGATTAGTTGCTCCAAAATTTAATATCCAAATATACTCATCATGTTCAACAAGGCACGTTTCTAAAACAAGTAAATCAAATTTACCTTCCTTGTCCTTCTTTTTCTCTTCAAGGTATTGGTGTGTGGGCGGCTGAATTAATATATGTGAGATAATACAAACAAACTCAGCTAATCCTAGTGCAAGTATACACTGTCACACGTAGTAATAAAAAAACCTTAGAAGTATTCCAAGGGTATCGATCCCACGAGGACTAAATTGGAAATTCATATTTGAAGAAGAAACTGCTCAAATGATTACTTTTGAAAAAGGTAACCAAAGAAAATAAGATTGATTGATTGAGTTTTTGAAAAGATAAATAAAAGAAGCAAGTAAATAAAAGAATAACATTAAGAAGTAAACGAGGTATTCAACATGGATTCATCCCTAAGGCAATAATCATAGTCATGCAATATTTAACCTAAGTCTATTCAATGCATTGGGTCAGATTTAACTTCTATTTGGCTCTTGCTCCCAAGAACCGTTAGAAAGGCTTAGCGAGTACCGTTATACACGTTTCTGTGACTCGACTCCGACATAGATAATTCACGAATGCAACCTATAACCCTATAGTCGATATAGGGTGCCTTAGGCAGCTTGCCCTATACCGCCGAATAATCTCTTTCGAGCTTTTTCTCCTATATCACCTTTATGAGAACCGATATCGTTTGTCCCTTTCGAGATCAAACTCACATAGCTTGCAAAGTCTAAGTGATCAAGTTAAACTCAACAAGATTAGAGTGATAATCAATAAAGAATGACATGCATTGAACACAACTTAAGCAAATAAAACACTTTCAAGCCATTGAACCATAAGGGAATTCACCATATTGAACCCCTCATCGGAATTTAGCTACTCATGGTGAGATAAAGAGCAAATGAATACACTTCCATTGAAATAAGAATGTAAAGAATACAGAATAATGAAAAGTATCACAAGTTGGAAATAAAGGAGATAGCTAAATATTATGGGTTTTTCTATTTACTCAATCCTTCTAGAGTTCGCTAAGACACTTCACTCTCTCGCTTTTACAAGTGGGAATGGGTGAAACTCTCTACAAACCACACGGTTTGATGTCTAACTCGGGTTATAATTTCGTCATCTAAGAAGGACCTCGGGCATCCCTACTCATTGGGTTCGAGCCAGGGTTCTGCCACCACCATTTTCCTCCAAGTGAGTTTTGCTTGAATTTCCCTTCGAATCGACGCCTTTTATAGTGTGGGAAGTGGTTGAGGAGTCACGAAAATGGTGTTGGTAGGTAGCCCAATCAGTTTCGGAGTCAAAACAACCAATTAGTTGCGTGAAAAGCTCGTTTAAAACAACGCGCGATGAACTCGGACTTTTCTATTTCTGCCCAAAAATGCGGTCGCATTTCATTTTTTCCTTGGCAGAAATGCAGTCGCATTTCAACAACATTTTGCCTTGACAAAAATGCGGTTGCATTTCAACAATATTTCTCTGTTTTCCTCTGTTTTCTGCAAAACACCAAAACTAAGTCAAATTCAAACAAAAATGGGTTCTCTTAAGCACAAATATGTATAATTTGACACACATGACTCTCAAAGACTTAACTTACCAACTTTTACACTTTTTAGGCTCGGGAATAGTAATTTTGACGAAAAACATACAAGTTTCACAAGAAATAAGCTAAGAATAAGGGGCAAAATAGGTATATTTTTTGCACTTATCAGGTATCGAGGACAGTTCCTTTTCCAGTGCCCATCCACATTGCAGTGGAAGCACTTGCCCTTATCAACCATAACCTTGGCCTTTCCCTTGCCTCGAACAACTTTAGTAGGAGCCTTCCCCTTGTCACCCCTTTTTCTATAGCTTCTTTGAAGAATAAGCTTGAGGTACAGGTTTAGTTCCTGATGATGAACCCTTCAGGAACTTTTTGGAATGGGCCACATTGGCCTCTCCTTTAACCACATTTTTGCCCTTGCTTTACAGCATGGACCCATAAACCTTTAGCTCATTCAGAAGGATGGTCAGGTTGAATTGAATCTTATTCAAGCTAGCGTTTGTTTGAAATTGCATAGAACTTTGTGGAAGTGAATGCAATATAAACGCAACCTGAGTCCTCTCACAGACGACCCCACCATTAGCTTTCACAATGTTGAATTGGTTTATCATGTTGAGAACGTGTTCCCGAACAGATTTTCCCTCTTCCATGTGGGAGTTATGGATGTTTTGTAGAGTCTCGTGGTGGAGCTGGTAGGATGGTAATCCAAACATCTCCTGAAGGAAATTCATAATTTCCCTTGCATTTACCACGTTTTCGTATTTCTTAGCCAAAACTTCAGTTAAGCTAGCCAAGATATAGACGCGGGCCTTCTGATTGGCCTTAGTCCAGCGGTCGTGTGCATCCTTTATCGCTTGGGATGCATTGCGAGGGGGAACTGGAGAACAGTCCTCCATTAAGACGATCTGAATATCTTCAACAACCAGAATCGTATTAAGGTTGGATTTCCACGTAGGAAAGTTGTCGCCGGTTAATTTTTCATTTTTCAATAAAGTGATGATAGAGGAAGACATTGCTTGAAAAATAAACATTTACCGTATTAGTTATCTTTGTTTTAACCCATCAAAAAGGCAAACAGACAATTGCACAAATCCAATCAATTTTGCAAACAATCAATCAAAGAACCCTAACAAACTATTGATTGTGTTTAGCAACGATGCTTTAGAGGTTTAGAGAAACAACCACCGAATGGTGATCAGTTACTCCTCCTCTAAAATGAGACACTTCTCAGTAAACTCTATTACCAGAATAACTCATATTTCTATAGACATTGACCACCATTGTTCGGTCAGGAGTTCACGGTGTTACGAATCCTATGATCAGGCCCTTCGAAGGGATGGTTGCTTCAAGACAACTCGCAGGCGGATCATAAGACTCTCAAGGTGTGACTTATGGGTGGAGACCGAGGGATACGTTGACACATGTCCCGCTTCAACTTACTATGGACTCTTTCCCCATTCACCTTTTATTGACCAATGCAAACACTTTCCGAAGGGAGGCCGCGCTAAAACGACACGAAGCCGAGCATGAATCTCACGTTGTGAATATAGGGACGTAGGAGTAAAAACTCGATTTAAATCAAGTTTTGATTTTACCTCCCACTAAAGTGACCTACCGTATATTTTAGGGTTTATTAACCTAGATAAATAAGGCTAATTCAATTAATCTAAGTCTAATCCTATTATAACTATTATATTAAGATCTAGTTTCTAGGTGTATTAAACATATTTAATTAACCTAGTGACCATTCTCTAACATTAGACTATGATTAATTCAACTGTGGTATTCCGGGTCAGTTCCCAAGTAGGAGGTGTTTCGTAAACCGTCAACTTAAGTACCCCCAACCTTAGGCAGAACTTTACTAGTAGAGTTCCCTTATAATCATAGTAATGTTTGTCCTACTTAGTTGATTAAAACTATTTTACAACTAAGTAAGGAATTCTAATCCTATTAGAATATGACCTTAGGTCTAATTAATTTTAACTCATTAAAATTAATTAATATGAACCTATGGTCCTATGTTTGCATGCATATCTTGATTATAGATTGACGGTTTCTAATCATTAATTTTAAACTATTCAAATTTTAATGATCAACCCTATAATCATGCATACTATAGTTTTAAAATAATTAACAATCACATTCAAGTTGATATGATAAAACTATTGGATTGCATTGCATGAAATTAATATAACAATTGTATTAAATTATGGATGTTTCATGCTCAATGCAACTTTGATTTCCATTATTAATAAATTAACAATTAAATTATTGCCAAAAATGGTAAATCAAAGTAGCATGCTGAATTTTTTTTATTAAATATAACTATTTTATATTTAACTAGGTAATTGCATGCATCATGCTTATCCGTTTTCATGATATTAATATAACTCAACTATATATTAAAAACTCATGAAAATAAACCATGCATTTTATTCCATACATTATAACTAATTACAATATATATAAAATTCATGAGCCTGCTTTATAACCTAAGGTGGGATATTAAATCTAAATGACATCCATAAAGCATTTAAATAACGTATAAACCGATTAATTGGCCCCTAGGATAAAATAAAGCACATAAATTACAATAATTTAAGTTATTTTATCCTAAAAATATCCTTCTAAAGCTTCAGAACCAGGCTAGACCGCACGAACCGACCTGAACCGCTTCGAACCGGACCCCAAAATGCCAAACCAATCTTGAATTGGGCTGGACCAGGCCAAACCAGCCCCAGACTAGCCCCAAATCACCGAACCGGACCGCCAAACTTACCTTCAGTCGCGCCTCACAAAACCCTAGCCGCATGCCGCAAGAAATCGTGATAGCATCGCGACGCTGAGAAGATACCGTCGTGACGCTTACGCGATCGCAGAACTCCCGCCTCGCGAAATCGCGACAACGTCGTGACGCCCGATGAACAGGGTCGCGACACTTCTATGTCTGGAGGCAGAATCTGGGCATTCCAATGACTGTTTTTCGCATTTGGCCTCGATTTTGGACGTAATTTTCAATGATCTTCATCATTGAACACCCTATTCTAGACCCGGACTTACAGAGGATAATAGATTTACAAAATATTCCCAAAAAATGCAGGGGCCTTTACATTCAACCATTCAAGAAAACGTAAATCTATGGCCAAATTAATCGAAACCATTTATACGCAAACGATAATTTCAATTTAAAATCAAGAACAACTGAGTTGGCTCTGATACCAATTGAAGGGATAAAAGCAATACGTAGCGGAAATAATTATCGAACCTACTCAGAGTCTATGATTTTAATTTAAAATACCAATACAATTTGCAAAAAAATACAACAATAAATCTATATTTAATGGGTTGTACAACGGCTATAAACATGCTAAATGATTAACTAGATCGATCCTAGTGATCAAGAATTTCATAGAAAACTTACTTTTGTAGAACGCCTTGATCGATTCGCCTTTTCTTGCTAATAAGATCGAAAATGCAGCAACCTTCTTGTACGAACACCATCAATCGGTTACACCGGTATATCTCTAAGACTTCTTGAAGCATGAGACTTGTGGGAGTCTTTTGGGAGAAATCTCTAAGGGAAGAAGAGTTAATGGGATGCCTTTCACCACAACCCCGGGGTCCTATATATAGGTAAAGGCCAAGACCTTTTCCTATTAGGAAAAGGTCTATGAACAAGTTCAAATCTATTATCTGAACAATATCTAATTTTAATAAATAATTAATTAATTCCATAATTAATTAATTACCTAATTAAATATCACCTATTTAATCTTAGGGATTTTATTAAAATTAAAATTAATATGAATCTAATTCATATTAAATTTATTTAAACTATTTCAAATATTTTCTCTCAAGAATTTAATTTTTAAATTAATTCAAAAATTATATTATAGAGTTTCATAAACTTTATATTATAATGTATCAACATATATCATAATTAGATTCCCTTAAATAAATTGAACACTTTCAATTTACAATTTATACTTAATTGCTTCAAGTCTCTTTACAAGCTACCAGTGGGACCTAATGGACCTACATATCAGAAGCTCCAACGATACGAGACTAATCGGCTAAACTCATTAACCAAGTTAGTCTCCATTCGTTAATTGTGAGTCACTCCACTAAAGACCCATAGCTGCACTCTTCTCACTGCAGAATATTTCTGTGTCCACGGATATCGACCAATAACAGAAAGTCAGTCCTTCACGTGCTTTCGTACCCCAGCTAGGTCAAATTACCGTTTTACCCCTGGTTTACATCTTTGTCCTTAAGTCCCTAATGCTCCTCTAATGAACAACCTGTTTGAGGTCCAACCAACAAACAGAATTCCCTCTCGTGCCATAGAGAGGGTTGGGCCCATTGTTCATGTCCTAGAGACAACACTTAAGGGAACACACCTCTACTTACCCTAGAGTCGGGAAGAAGTGAATTTCATCTTGTGTGATTATGTTCCCAGCTCCCCACTCGGTATTGTTCCCAAAATGGTAGGCTTATTGAGTCGGCTTACTGGTCACTCTCACCCATACAAATCAAAGGACAACCCCTCGTGAACAGGAGTCCATAATCCACTCAGGATTGAGACCGAGTTGCCTAGGTCATCCTAGTGAAATAGAAACCAAGCTAACTAACGGTGTTACAGTTAGTGGTTAACTATTTCGCGGTCCGGTCTTATGCAAACTCATTGCATAGGATACCCCCACACGCATGTCAACTACATGAACGCGTTGGATCATTGCGTTGGTATCATAATACAAAGCGAGTCGTATCAACAGTGTCATCAGGATAAGGTACCCAACCTTATCTCTATACTATAGACCCTTTAGGTTGAATCTTGAACATTGATCCCCGTATGTCCCTACATACTAGTTCAAGCCTCATACTATTAGCCTAGGATGTTTAGTTTATTGGATTAGGGTTAATAAGACAAGATCTACTCAATAAAAACAAAATAAATCATTTTATTAATGTTCAGTTAAATGTTACATTTACTATCTACGAGTTTTATGGCATAAAACCCAACACTAATAAATAGGAGTTCATAGTTAGCTGAGATTTAGATCGAGTTACCTAGGTCATCGCACTAAAATAAGTCAGTTTCAACATGTTTAGATCAATTTTACTATTCTCGAGCTCAAATTACGTTAAAGTTTATGAATTAAGGAGTTGAGAGTCACATTTGTCAAATTATGCTTATTTGTGCTTAAAAAGACCCGATTTGATATGAATTTGACCCAATTTGGTATTGTGCAGGAAAACAGAGGAAAGTTGGAATTTACCCAGAAATGCGATCGCATTTCTGGGAAGACCAAATTCAAATGCGACAGCATTTCTTGAAAAACAGAGGTCGTTCCGAGTCCGTCACGGGTCGTTTTGAACGAGACTTTTGAGCACCTAACCGGCCGTTTTGACCCCGAAAATGGTTGGGCTACCTACCGGCATCTATTTCGTGGCTCCTCAACTACTCCCCACAATATATAAGGTCTTGATTCAAAGTCAAATTCAAGCATAACTCACTAGGAAGAAAAGGGTGGTGATAGAACCCTAGTAGACGCCCATGAGTAGGGATGCCCGAAGTCCTTCTTAGATGACTGAATTCTAACCTTAGTTAGACATCAAACCTTAGTGTTTGTAGGGATTTTCACTCTATTCCCATTTTGTAAAGGAGAGTAGAGTGTGGAGCAAACTCTAGACGGATTGGATAAAAGAAAAAAAACCCTAGTATTTAGCTACTGCCATTATTTCCAGCACTTGTCACTTTTTCATTCATTTGTATTCTTTATATTTTATTTCATTGGAAAGTTGTTCATTTGCACTTTATCCCACCATGATTAGCTAAATTCCTTTCAGGGGTTCAATATAGTGAATTCCTTTATGGTTCAATAGCTTGAAAGTGTTTATTTGCTTAATTTTTATTCAATGCATGTCATTCTTTATTGATTATCATTATGATCTTGTCGAGTTTAAATTGATCACTTAGACTTTGCATGCCACGTGAGTTTGATCTCAAAAGGGACGAACGATATCGGTTCTCATAAAGGGGATATAGGAGATAGGGCTCGAAAGAGTGTATTCGGTGTTATAGGGTGAGACTACCTAAGGCACCCTATAACAACTATAGGGTTATAGATTGCATGTTTTCTTTATCTATGTCGAAGTCGAGTCACACAAGTGTGCATAACGGTACTCGCTTAGCCTTCTAACGGTTCTTGGGAGCAAGGCCAAATAGAAGTTAAATCTAACCCAATGCATTGAGTAGGCTTAAGTTGAATAATCTATGATTACAGTGATTTGCCTTTGGGGTGAAACTATGTTGAACACCTCGTTTTATTTATCATTGTTATTTCTTTACTTATTTGTTTCGTTTAATTTCCAAAAATCAATCATCAATTATTTCTTTGGTTACCTATTTTAAGAAATTTTTGAACAATTTCTTCTTCAAATCTGTGTTTCCAATTTAGTCCTCGTGGGATCGATACCCTTGGAATACTTCTAAGTTTTTATTACTACGTGCTACAGTGTATACTTGCACTATGGTTGGCTGAATTATTCTCATTTCATCATCTATCATCTTTACTAAGTTCTTTCCTGAAAGGCGCACTCACAAACTAAACTTACCTATGAAACACACATTCTTTCTTTCTTGTTTCTATTATCTTGTTAATATTGCTTGAGGACAAGCAATGGCTTAAGTTTGGGGATGTGATAACACTCATTTATGTGCGTTATTTGGTCTTAAAAACCTAGGTTTTTGTTTGGAAAGCAAGGACTTTGTGTTTAAAATCTTATTATTTTGAGTCAATTTAGAAAAAGTTGTAGATAAATGAGGGAAATCTTAGAAATATAGAATTTAAGCTCAAAATGTACAAAAAGAGATTAGTTTTGTAAGAATTTATCCAAGTTAATGTTTTTGTGGAGAGGACTTTGCGAGGAAGATGCGCTCGCAAGAGGAGATTAAAGGTTAGTGGAGCAAAAGAAGTAAAGCTGGAGATTTGCGCCTGCATCTTGACCTGAGGATGTGGGGTATGCTATCAAAATTTGCCAGTAAGCCATATAAGGAAAGTAGCACCATACTGAAGACAGACTTGTCAATGCAACACACAAGAGGAATTGCGCCCGATATAAGGCCTCAACTGGGCTTTCCGACAGAATATCGAGATTCGTGGGATCTTCACAAAATTGTTCAAAAATCTCGAATATGATATCAAATCTCCAAAGATTGTGGATTCTTACCTTCCAAGGCCTTCTTAGACTGATCTCGACAGTCAACCTCACTTTCCAAGGTCTATAAAAAGGGACCACGATGCAAGAAGCAAAGAGAGCTCGAAATTTCGTCCTTAGGATATATTTTGACATTTTTCTCTTCTCATATTTTAAGCACTCCGATTCCGAGTCTTTCAACTTCAGTCGGCTCTTCCATTCGAAAGAAGAAGAAGAGAAAGACTTGTCTCTCCTTGAAAGAGGGCAAGAGCAAGCTTGATAAAGAGGGAGAGATCCTTCATAGAGTCTTGTCTTTTACTTTCTGACTTGCATTCTTTTATTTCCAGCAATGTTGTTCTTGTTTTTTTTTCTTTACTTTTCAGTTGTAAGTTAAATTCTCGTACTCAATTCTTTCTTTAATATAAATTTAAGTTGCTTTTATATGTCAAGTTTTTTTTCTTTTTTGTTTTGCATTTTACTTTCAATTATGAGCTAAGCTTCTACTTGGGGTTAAAATATGTGGATTTTTTTAGCATAAGGAAGCCCGCCTATGAAAAAGCAACTTGCTCCCTCTTAGCATTGTTTGTTTTTGTTGAAATTAAAGTTCATCGTTAGCTTAAATTGAGCACTTAGGTTAGCATAGTCTGTATTTAGCTGATGGTCGAAAGGTTCGAGTTAAAGGCACAGGTTCACAAAACAATAGTGGAAAAGATCCTAGAAAGAGGACTTTGACTTCTTGCATCCTAGAAATAGGACTGGAACCAATAGAGTTTAAGTGTCGTGAGCGTTATTTATTTATGTTTCAACTAGCCCTAGAAATAGATGTATAGTTGGCTTCGTTTTCTAAAGGCACCTACAGCGGAGTTGAATAGAAGTTGGACTTAACTCACAATCTAGTTGTCAGAGTAATTGCAGGCACAACTAAGCATACCAATACATTGGCAAAGATTCATTGTCGTCTCTAAAATATCGAGAACACATTTTTTTATTTCATGGGAACCAGGCGTCAACAATTGAGACACCACCAATTGATCTTCCTCGCTATGACTCTGAGATTAGGAACGTTGTTGTGGGACTACCTAATTTTTATTGGGAAAACACAAGAGGGAAATGTTCCTCTTTGTGTTCTCTGTTGAGAGAATATGAGAGATTGGCTAGGGAGCCTAGAGAGAATGCAAGAGTGCATTCTTGTGGCCTTATGTTGTATCACCTAAACCATAGGTTTAGTGTTCTATTTATATGAAAAAGACCATGAATAAAATATTGAAAAATAATCAATTATTTCCATAAATAATTAATCTTTTCCATAATTGATTAATCAATTTCATAAGTGATCAATTACTTCCACAAGTGATTAACAATTTCCATAATTGATTAATTACCCAATTCATTAATTCTATAATTAATTAATTACGCAATTAAATATCATATATTTAATTTCAGTTTTTCATAATTGATTAATTATCCAATTAAATATCATATATTTAATTTCACACCTTCTATTAATTAATTAATTAATTACCCAATTAAATATCATATATTTAATTTCAGGCCTTCAATTAATTAATTCTATAATATGAATCAAATTCATATTAAAATTTGAACTCCTTCAAATTCACTTATATCCTATAAATTTAATATGAATCAAATTAATATTAATATTTGAACTTCTTCAAATATTTATTTCTCTCATAATACAATAGTTTAATTAAATCACATTCAATTAGACTAAATTGAATAATTAATTAATCCATAATTAATTAATTGATGTACTAATTAAATATCATATACTTGATCAGCCATATATTTCAACTCCTTCAAATATCATTCTCTCAATATAATAAAGTTTAATCTCAAATTAGACTTTATATTTTAATGTACCACTTTACATTTGTATCTCATACAATTCACTTAATTCCCAATATAAATTTGAACTATCCAAATTCTCTCAAGACATAATTGTTCCTAATTACTCTTTACGAGTTAGCAGGGAGACCTAATGGACCTACAGATCAGAAACTTCAATGATATGAGGTTAACTTATTAAACTCATTAATCAAGTTAACCAATATTCATTAAGTGTGGGTCATTCCACTAAAAACCCAGAGTTGAACTCTTTCACTGTAGAACATTTCTGTGTCCACGGATATAGACCTATACCGGTAAGTCAATCCTTCACGAGTGTCTGTAACCACAGTTTGGTCAAATTATTGTTTTGCCCCTATGTTACATTTGTCTCCTTAAGTATCAGCGCTCCTCTAATGAACAACTTTTTTATGGTCCAAGCAATAAACAGAAAGTACCTCTCAGGCCAGTGAAAGGGCGGGATCTCTTTATTCAAGTCCTACAGTCACCACTTAAGGGAACACTCATCTACTTCTCTTAGAAGTGGGAAAGAGTGAATTTCTTCTGGTGTTGTCATGTCTCCAGCCTCCAACTCGGTCTTGTCCCCAAAAAGCACTACAACAAATGTTACTTTTCATAGCATTTAATTATAGCATGAAGCTTGTGTTGGGTTTTATGCCCTAAAACTCGTAGATAGTAAATGTACATTTGACCGAACATTAATAAAAGTGATGTATTATTCAATGTTTGTATTATATCTTGTCTTATCAACCCTAATCCAGGAAACTGAACATCCAAGGCTAATAGAATGAGGCTTGAACTAGTATGTAGGGACATACGGGGATCAATGTTCAAGTTTTAGCCTAAAGGGTCTGTAGTATAGGGATGAGGTTGGGTACCTTATCCTGGTGACACTATCGATACGACCCACTTTGTATATTGATACAAACGTAATGATCCAACGCGTTCATGTAGTTGACATGCGAGTGGGGGTATCCTGTGCAATGACTTTGCACAAAGACCAGACCGCGAAATAGTTAACCACTAACTGTAACACCGTTAGTTAGCTCGGTTTCTATTTCACTAGGATGACCTAGGCAACTTGGCCTTAATCCTGAGTGGATTATGGACTCCTGTCCATGAGGGATTGTCCTTTGATTTGTACGAGTGAGAGTGGCCTGTTCGCCGACTCAATAAGCCTACCGTTTTGGGGACAAGACCGAGTGGGGAGCTGGGAACATAGTCTTACAAGATGGAATTCACTTCTTCCCGATAGTAGGGTAAGTAGAGTGGTGTTCCCTTAAGTGGTGTCTTCGGGTCTTGGACAATGGGCCCTACCCTCTTTATGGCACGAGAGGGACTTCTATTTGTTGGTTGGACCTCAAACAGGTTGGACCACAAACAGGTTGTTCATTAGCGGAGCACTGGTACTTAAGGACCAAGAGGTAGCAAAGGGGTAAAACGATAATTTGACCTAGCTAGGGTATGAACACACGTGAAGGGCTAACTTGACGTTGATGGTCGATATCCATGGACATAGAAATATATCTGCAGTGAAAAGAGTGCAGTTGTGGTTCTTTAGTGGAGTGAACCACAGTTAACGAACATTGATTAACTTTGTTAATGAGTTTAGCCAATTAATCTCATATCGTTGGAGCTTCTGATCTGTAGGTCCATTAGGTCCCACTGGTAGCTCATTTAAGGCGTTGAGGTAAATTTCTAAGGAAGGATTGAATATTCCAAGGTGTTCGAATATTAAGCTAAAATATGAATTTGATTCATATTGAAACTATAGGTTATAGTTAATGTGCATTGGATGTACATTAGTACTATAGTTTTATGAGAGAGAATAATAATTGAATATATGATATTCAATTTTATTATTTTATAATTAATCAATTTTTTGAATTAATTGATTGATTTAGTTTAATTAAATTTTATTTAATTAAACTATAGGTAAAAGAGGGATATTAATTTAAATGGGATTTAAATTAATGTTGTTTTAGTTAATGTTGATTAATTAAAATGGAATTAATTATAATTAATTTTTTTTTATAATTAATTAAAATATCAGGTAACTGATTAATGAGTTACCTGATGTTATGTGTGCAGTTGCCCTATTTTTCCTTATCGATAGGTAAATGGGGCTTGGTCAATAGTGATCGAGAATTCACACACGCAATCTCTCCCTCTCTCTCGCTCTCTCCATCGCTCTCTCTGTGTGAGTTACGCAAAATTCCAGAGAAACCTTAGAGATTTGGCTCCCACAAGCCACTCAACCTTTATCCCTAAGAGAATACCGGTGCAATCAAGTGGTGGTGTTCGTGGCATTTTTTCCAGTGAGATTGAGGATCTCTTGCTGCTGGTTTTGAGAACAATTCGGAGAAAATTTGGCGAAACGATCAAGAATCTCTTCAAGGGTAAGTGGTTCTTGGCCTAGGATCAATAGGATCCAATTATAGATTAGATCTAGATTTTTTTTGTTCCTTTTCAGCATGCTTTCATGTGTTTTACAACATGTTTATATTTCTTTTTCTGCTGTAAAATATTTAATTTTTTGCCAACGTATCGGTATTCCAATTATGGTTTGCTTTGGGAAAAAGGTCTCTGATATGTTTCCGCTGCGCAATGGCTCTTATCCCTTCAATTGGTATCAGAGCCATCTCAAATTCTTAACCCTTGATCTGGAATTTGTGTTGGTTTTAATGTGGGATTTGCATAATGTATGTTTATTTGCGATAAACTGTTTAGGTTTAAATTGGCCATTGATGTGGACTTTTCCTACCGCAAGCGCACGGGTCAAGTAATAATATAGTGAATAGTAAATTCGAATGTCGTCCTCTGGATTGGATTTTTAAGCAAATTGAGTATTGTGAATTATCTTGCCCAATTTTATTTAGGGATCAAAAAGTGATGAATAGGTGATGATAAAAACAAATCAAAGCAAGTAAAAAGAATGGAAATTCAATTGGGAAAACTACTTAGGGAATTGATTTCGCCGATTTCGTTTAGGATTGATTTTAAAGAATAAGTTATTATGCACAATGAAATTATGAGCCAAAGACCCTTTAATCACAACTACCTCTCCCGAGTATAATTGATTCTCATGCAAATTAATCTACTTGATATCCCTATCTAAGTTTATTAACAAGCAAGGCAATGAGATCTTTTAACCAATTCTAAAGTTAATCTAAAACCGTCACAAATTAGACAATAAACTTTATTCATGCAATCTTGAGCAAGTCTAGATCAAATCCCCTCTCCCGAGCTAGATTCGAAACTTAAATCATCCAACTAATGGCCAATTAATTGAAAGCATTAAATCAAGATTACAAACACAATAACATTGCACAACTTAAACCATAAATCAATCCATAAACTTAATCAACTACATCAATCCCTAAGCTACAAGTTTAGCTATTCATGATTGGAAATACAAACTCAACTAAACATATCAAAGCCATAAATCTAACTAAAGAAAGAAAAGGGAAAAGAAAACTCAATGTAGGCCGAGTCCCGACGTCCCCGTCACGATCCCCACGAACAATGGGTTGATTTCCAAGTCTCTCCTTTGTTTGCAGCTCCAAAAGCCTCTATTCTGTCCTCTTTTACGGCTCCAAAAGGTCCCAAATTGAACTCTTTAAAAACCTAGCCGAAAATAAGCTTTTATTATGATTTTTCGTCTAAGCGTCGAGACGCTGTCAAGACAGCGTCGCGACGCTGCCTCTTAAACGCGCGTTCTGAATAAGGAAAAACGGTAGCGTCGGGACGCTTCCTATCGTAGCGTCTCGACGCTGTAAGCTTTACGCGCCTAATCTGATATGGAATGTGAGCGTCGAGACGCTCAAGAGCTAGCGTCTCGACGCTAGCCTGCTGTTGACCGAGATTTGACTTTTCTCCACTTTTTACTCTTTTCATTCCTTTGCATCTTTTCACGCCCCGAGCACCCGATTAATTCTGATATCGCATTATAGCTCCAATCAACCATTTCCTACAAAATAAACATTAAAGTGCAATAAAATGGCCCAAACACCATAAAAGACTAGCTAAATTAAATAAGTAAAGATAGCTAGCTATGCTCGCTATCAAATACCCCCAAACTTAAGCTTTTGCTAGTCCTCGAGCAAACTCTAAATCAGACATATAATGGAAGAATGGATGCAACAATAATAACTCAATCCTCAAGGCTCAAAAGTCAATAACCAAGCAAGCAAGAGATATGCACACAAGGACCAATGAGGGAGACAAATTAAAATTTTTCCAAAATTAACTTGCACAAGCGAGATCTAACTCAACAAGATCAGACTCTACTAGCCCGGGATTGGATTATTAAACTCTCAGCTCATCTTCCCTCTACACTGGCACTAAGGTTTCACTAATGAGTTAATGCAACAAATTAGTTTGTTTATCTCCATACTTAGGTGCTTTTAATCAATTGAATTAAGCATGTAAATGTGGCACTAGCTTTCACACACCCATTGCAGGGACCCTTAACCTGAGTTTTCTCTGGTTGGCCTAACTGATCACAACAGGGGTAGCTCTTTTTGCCTAAACTTTATTAAACATTGCAAACTGTGCACAGGCCATGGCATAATAATTTTTTTCTTCAACAGTAACAACAAGAATGATTTTTCCTTATGAACATAATAGCAAATATTCTTTTCTTTTCTCCTAAGCAAGATCAAACATGCTAATTTGCAAAAAAATTAACTCTTTAGCTCTACCCTACACCTATCGAGGTGACAACAAGCATATGAACTCAATAATTCGCTCCTAAGCATTCAAATCCAAATCTAGCCAAGACAGATACTCTACTCATGCAAGCCATCTCCTAGAAAAATTTTAAAAAGTCTCCCTTTTTGGGCACTTATGCTTACATCTCATCACAAGCTTGAAAATTGACAAGAAAGCCTATCCTAGGACATCATAATCATGCAAAAGTAGCATCCAGAAAACAACCATATGCATAATTCAAAGAAAGCTCAAAACTATAGCCCGAACTCAGATGCTCAAGGGCTCCACAAACATGCTAATCCACCCCCAAACTTAAAATATGCATTGTCCTCAATGTATAACGAAAATAAAGCATAAACAAACATGAGAACAATAAACGAATGAAAGGAGTGAACAATACTGCCCTGGAATGATGATGACTTCTTGACTGAATGCTTGGACTCTTGAAAGCTTGAAAGCAAAGGAGAAAAAGAAAACAAGACCTATAAAACAAAAACAAACAATAAATCAAAAACAAAAAGAAAACACACTAAACTTACTTGGGTTGCCTCCCATAAGCGCTTGTTTAACGTCATTAGCTCGACGTGTTTGTCCAGTCTGTCAAGGCACATAAAAATTCTCGTATTTCTTTGGGCCCTTCTTCCTTGAATCAATATACCCAACGATCGCTAGTAAACTTACTAGTTTCTCATGGGCCCCTGAAACAGAATTATTTTTGGTATTTTTGACTAAAATAAACATAAAAGGAGAAAGATCAAAATAAAGAGACTCTGACTCTAAAACTGACTCGTGAGAATAGAAAAAAGAACAATCAAAATCTATAAAGGATGGAGAAGATAAAACAGACGAAGGTTTTTCAACCTCAAACTCTACCTCCTGAACTTCCTCTAACACTACAAGCTCATTTTCTTTTTTCTCCTCACAACCATGTTCTTGAAAGGTGCTCCAACTCTCCAATTCGTCCCCATTATTCATGCAACTCACCCCTAACTGCTCATCCTCAACAAGATCGAAAGAACTACACTCATGAATGAGTGCCAATGAATCATCGACCACATGACTCACTAGACAACTTATGGAAGTGGATCCCACCTCACTAACTTCCTGTGGAGCTTGAAGTCCTCTTATGATTTCATCAATTTTTAGACTCCTCGCTCTAGACTCCTCAATATAATTTTGAACAATGCTTTCCAAGGAAGAATTTTCATTTGAAGGGGTATAACTTGAAGATGAAAAATTGGAATATGGTGTTGAATAAAAAGCCATTAAATCAATTAAAGCAACAATGATAATTAGGCTTTCAATCAAACAATAACCTAACAAGAACACATGACAAAGACTCAATTTAAATATGGAAAAATATAATCTAAAAAAAAAAAAAAAAAAGAAAGAAAGAAAATAACCTAAAATGGAATGCAAAAATAAATATGGCAAAATGCAAATAAGGAAACTAATCTAAAAAGGAAAAACAAGAACAAATAAAGAAAAGATTACTCAACTTAAAAGAAAACTAACCTAGAAAATCAAATATGGAAAGAAAGACAAATAAGGAAAAAATGCAACAAACCTAAAAAAGTAAAAATACACCCTAAATTAAGATCAAGCAATTTTTTCACAATATCAATTTAACTAAATGTGCCAATCCCCGGCAACGGCGCCAAAAACTTGATGTGGACTTTTCCTACCGCAAGCGCACGGGTCAAGTAATAATATAGTGAATAGTAAATTCGAATGTCGTCCTCTGGATTGGATTTTTAAGCAAATTGAGTATTGTGAATTATCTTGCCCAATTTTATTTAGGGATCAAAAAGTGATGAATAGGTGATGATAAAAACAAATCAAAGCAAGTAAAAAGAATGGAAATTCAATTGGGAAAACTACTTAGGGAATTGATTTCGCCGATTTCGTTTAGGATTGATTTTAAAGAATAAGTTATTATGCACAATGAAATTATGAGCCAAAGACCCTTTAATCACAACTACCTCTCCCGAGTATAATTGATTCTCATGCAAATTAATCTACTTGATATCCCTATCTAAGTTTATTAACAAGCAAGGCAATGAGATCTTTTAACCAATTCTAAAGTTAATCTAAAACCGTCACGAATTAGACAATAAACTTTATTCATGCAATCTTGAGCAAGTCTAGATCAAATCCCCTCTCCCGAGCTAGATTCGAAACTTATATCATCCAACTAATGGCCAATTAATTGAAAGCATTAAATCAAGATTACAAACACAATAACATTGCACAACTTAAACCATAAATCAATCCATAAACTTAATCAACTACATCAATCCCTAAGCTACAAGTTTAGCTATTCATGATTGGAAATACAAACTCAACTAAACATATCAAAGCCATAAATCTAACTAAAGAAAGAAAAGGGAAAAGAAAACTCAATGTAGGCCGAGTCCCGACGTCCCCGTCACGATCCCCACGAACAATGGGTTGATTTCCAAGTCTCTCCTTTGTTTGCAGCTCCAAAAGCCTCTATTCTGTCCTCTTTTACGGCTCCAAAAGGTCCCAAATTGAACTCTTTAAAAACCTAGCCGAAAATAAGCTTTTATTATGATTTTTCGTCTAAGCGTCGAGACGCTGTCAAGACAGCGTCGCGACGCTGCCTCTTAAACGCGCGTTCTGAATAAGGAAAAACGGTAGCGTCGGGACGCTTCCTATCGTAGCGTCTCGACGCTGTAAGCTTTACGCGCCTAATCTGATATGGAATGTGAGCGTCGAGACGCTCAAGAGCTAGCGTCTCGACGCTAGCCTGCTGTTGACCGAGATTTGACTTTTCTCCACTTTTTACTCTTTTCATTCCTTTGCATCTTTTCACGCCCCGAGCACCCGATTAATTCTGATATCGCATTATAGCTTCAATCAACCATTTCCTACAAAATAAACATTAAAGTGCAATAAAATGGCCCAAACACCATAAAAGACTAGCTAAATTAAATAAGTAAAGATAGCTAGCTATGCTCGCTATCAGCCATAGATTTTATGAGTTTTTTATGCGATCATTTGTAAAGGCCCCTATGTTTTTGGGCATTAATTCATAAAATCGAGTTTGTACAGTTCGGGTCTAGAATAGGTTGAAGATCGGTGAAGAAAGCAGTATCAATCGAGGCCAATTGGAATTGTTCAGCCGCTGTTTTTACCCCATAATCGAGCTCCAAACGCAACAGCGTCAGGACACTTGGCCTACAGCGTCTCGATGCTGTCGCGATTTCACCCAATGAACGGTTGAAATCGCGCCAGCGTCGGGACGCTGTGCATTCAGCGTCTTGACGCTGTCGCGATTTCGTGCGGCAGTTCAATTTTCGTGAGAACGTGTGCTGAAACCCTAATGGGTGGTCCGGTTCGTGCGGTTAGGGTTGAGCTGGGACCGGTTTGGTCCGGTTCAACCCAGTTCTTGGGCGGTTCGGGATTTTCAAGGCCGGTTCGAAGCGGTTCGGGTCGGTTCGTGGATTCTAGACCAATTATGGAGCTGTATATGATTTAATAGGATAGTTTTAAAGCTTTAATTAGTGTAATTTTTGCTTTAATTATCCTAGGGGCCAATTAGACCGGTTTATTCGCTGTTTAAATGCTTTGTGGATGTCATTTAATTTTAATCCCACCTTAGGATATAAAGCATGCTCATGCATTATGTATGTTATAATATGATTATGATGTATGGAATAATGCATGGTTTTTTTTTTCATGATTGATTTAATATATAGTTGAGTTATATTAAATTCATGAAAGTGGAAAAGTATGATGCATGCAACTACATAGTTTTAATATAAGAGTTATATTAAAAACGAATTGTTTGCAGCATGCTAAAGTGATTTACCATTTTTGGCAATAATTAATTGTTAATTTATTAAAAATGGAAATCAAGTTGCATTGAGCATGAAACATCCATAGGTTAATATAAGAGTTATATTAATTTTCATGCAATGCGCGCCTAGATAGTTTAAATTTGATTAATTTGAATATGGTTGTTAATTGATTTAAACTATAGTATGCATGATTATAGGGCTAATCATTAAAATTTTGAAATAGTTTAAAATTTATGATTAGAAACCGTCAATCTATAATCAAGATATGCATGCTCACATAGGATCTTAGGTTAAAATAAATTAATTTTAATGGGTTAAAATTAATTAGACCTAATATCATTTTCTAATAAGATTAGAAATTCTTACTTAGTTTTAAAATAGTTTTAATGAACTAAGTAGGACAAACATTCCTGAGATTATAAGGGAACTCTACCAGTGAAGTTTTGTCTAAGGATTGGAGGTATTTAAGTTGACGGTATACGGAACACCTCCTACCTGGGAACTGATCTGGAACACCGGAGTTGAATTAATCACAGGTTAATGTTAGAATAATGTCGCTAGGTAAATTAAATTTGTTTAATACACCTAGACATTAGGTCTTATTATAATAGTTATAATAGGACTAGACTTAGATAAATGACTTAGCCCGATTTATCTAGGTCTAATCAAACCCTAAAATACCCGATAGGTTGCTTTAGTGGGAGGAAAATTACAAAACTTGATTTAAATCGAGTTTTGCTCATACGTCCCTGTATAGTTCACACCGTGAGATCCATGCTCGGCTTCGTGTCGTCTTAGAGCGGCCTCCCTTCAGAAAGTGTTTGCATGGGTCAATACCAAGGTGAATGGGGAAAGTAACATTAGTAAGTGGGAGCGGGACGTGTGTCAACGTATCCTTCGGTCTCCATTCTTAGGTCACAACGTGAGATTCCTATGACCCGCCTGCGTGTTGCCCTGGAGCAACCATCCCTTGGAGGGCCTGATCATAGGATTCGGAACACCGTGAACTCCTGAATAGGATAGGATCGCTTAGGCTAATTACCAACAGTTGTCTTTCCTAACGGTAGCCTGTTGGTTCGTGCCTCTGCGATCTGAAAGTGGGAGGGTTACACTTACGGGGAGGAGTTAATTGTTAACAAATCCTTGACCGAACAACAGTGGTTAATATCTAATGGAATATGAGTTATTCTGGTATTAGAAATTGACAGAGAAGAGTCACATTTCAGAGGAGGAACAACTGATCACCCTTCGGTGGCTGTTCTTCTAAACCTCTAAAGCATCGTTGCGAAACACAATCATAGTTTTATTAGGGTTCTTTGATTGCTTGTTTGCAAAATTGATTGGATGTATGCAATTGTTTGTATTGCTTGTGTGATGGGTTAAGACAAAGATAACTAATACGGTCAATTGTTTGTTTTTTCAGCAATGTCTTCCTCTATAATCTCCTTGCTTAAAAACGAACAATTAACGGGCGAAAATTTTCCTCAATGGAAATCGAATCTTAATACCATTCTCGTGGTAGAGGATCTGAGGTTCGTCTTGACGGAGGAATGTCGTCCCGTTCCCCCTCGCACTGCCGCTCAGGCAGTAAAAGATGCCTACGAACGCTGGACTAAGGCCAATGAAAAGTTCAAAGTCTATATACTGGTCAGCTTGTCTGAAGTCTTGGCCAAGCGTTACGAAAACGTCCTACCAGCTCCACCACGATGCCTTGAAGAACGTCTTCAATGCCAAGATGCAGGAAGGTCAATCTGTTCGGGAACATGTCCTGGACATGATTAACCAGTTCAATATTGCTGAGACAAATGGCGGGGTAGTCTTCGAGCGCAGTCAGGTTGCGTTCATCCTTCATTCGCTTCCAGCGAGCTATCTGTCTTTCAGGACGAACGCGAGCATGAATAAGATTCAGTTCAACCTGACTACCCTCCTCTCTGAGTTACAGATTTATGAGTCCTTGTAGAAACGCAAGGGAAAATGTGTAAAAGGAGAGGCCAATGTGGCCCATTCCAAAAAGAAGTTCCTGAAGGGTTCATCCTTAGGGACTAAATCTATACCTCAGGCTTCTTCATCGAAGCAAATACATAAGAGGAAGGGAGACAAGGGGAAGGCTCCTGCACAAGCTGTGCAAGGTAAGGGAAATGTCAAGCAAGGATGCATAGCGGACTCCACGATGGAGGCTGAGTATGTAGCGGCTTGTGAAGCAGCTAAGGAAGCTGTTTGGCTAAGGAAGTTCTTGACAGATTTGGAAGTTGTTCCAAATATGAACTTGCTCATTACGTTATACTGTGACAACAGTGGGGCTGTAGCCAATTCAAAGGAACCTCGCAGCCACAAACGAGGTAAACACATAGAGAGGAAGTATCATCTGATTCGTGAGATTGTGCAAAGAGGAGATGTGGTCGTGATCCAGATCGCTTCTGAGCACAACATTGTCGATCCATTTACGAAGGCCCTCTCGGCTAAAGTGTTCGAGGGTCATCTAGAGAGTCTAGGTCTACGAGACATGTATATAGCGTAATCTAAGACAAGTGGGAGATGTGTAATGGGTGTAAGGATGCCCTAGTTTATTGTATTTTGTATATTTACTTTTCATATAATGTACAACATACATGTACCATTTCCAGCTTTGGATTATATTGTATATATTTTCCTTGTAACTTGAGTTTTAGTTCAAGTGGGAGTTTGTTGGGTTTTATGCCCTAAAACTCGTAGATAGTAAATGTACATTTGACCGAACATTAATAAAAGTGATGTATTATTCAATGTTTGTATTATATCTTGTCTTATCAACCCTAATCCAATAAACTGAACATCCAAGGCTAATAGAATGAGGCTTGAACTAGTATGTAGGGACATACGGGGATCAATGTTCAAGTTTTAGCCTAAAGGGTCTGTAGTATAGGGATGAGGCTGGGTACCTTATCCTAGTGACACTATGGATACGACCCGCTTTGTATATTGATACAAACGTAATGATCCAACGCGTTCATGTAGTTGACATGCGAGTGGGGGTATCCTTTGCAATGACTTTGCACAAAGATCGGACCGCGAAATAGTTAACCACTAACTGTAACACCGTTAGTTAGCTCGGTTTCTATTTCACTAGGATGACCTAGGCAACTTGGCCTTAATCCTGAGTGGATTATGGACTCCTGTCCATGAGGGATTGTCCTTTGATTTGTACGGGTGAGAGTGGCCTGTTTGCCGACTCAATAAGCCTACCATTTTGGGGACAAGACCGAGTGGGGAGCTAGGAACATAGTCTTACAAGATGGAATTCACTTCTTCCCGATAGTAGGGTAAGTAGAGGTGTGTTCCCTTAAGTGGTGTCTTCGGGTCTTGGACAATGGGTCCTACCCTCTTTATGGCACGAGAGGGACATCTGATTGTTGGTTGGACCTCAAACAGGTTGTTCATTAGCGGAGCACTGGTACTTAAGGACCAAGAGGTAGCCCAAGGGTAAAACGGTAATTTGACCTAGCTGGGGTACGAACACACGTGAAGGGCTAACTTGCTGTTGATGGTCGATATCCGTAGACACAGAAATATATCTGCAGTGAGAAGAGTGCAGCTGTGGTTCTTTAGTGGAGTGAACCACAGTTAACGAACATTGATTAACTTGGTTAATGAGTTTAGCCAATTAATCTCATATCGTTGGAGCTTCTGATCTGTAGGTCCATTAGGTCCCACCGGTAGCTCATTTTTGGCGTTGAGGTAAATTTCTAAGGAAGGATTGAATATTCGAAGGTGTTCGAATATTAAGCTAAAATATGAATTTGATTCATATTGAAACTATAGGTTATAGTTAATGTGCATTGGATGTACATTAGTACTATAGTTTTATGAGAGAGAATAATAATTGAATATATGATATTCAATTTTATTATTTTATAATTAATTAATTTTTTGAATTAATTGATTGATTTAGTTTAATTAAATTTGATTTAATTAAACTATAGGTAAAAGAGGGATATTAATTTAAATGGGATTTACTGTAATGTTGTTTTAGTTAATGTTGATTAATTAAAATGTAATTAATTATAATTAATTTTTTTTCCTATAATTAATTAAATATCAGGTAACTGATTAATCAGTTACCTGATGTTATGCGTGCAGTTGCCCTATTTTTCCTGATCGATAGGTAAATGGGGCTTGGTCAGTAGTGATCGAGAATTCACACACGCAATCTCTCCCTCTCTCTTGCTCTCTCCATCGGTCTCTCTGTGTGAGTTACGCAAAATTCCAGTGAAACCTTAGAGATTTGGTTCCCACAAGCCACTCAACCTTTATCCCTAAGAGAATACCGGTGCAATCAAGTGGTGGTGTTCGTGACATTTTTTCCAGCGAGATTGAGGATCTCTTGCTGCTGGTTTTGAGAACAATTCGGAGAAAATTTGGCGAAACGATCAAGAATCTCTTCAAGGGTAAGTGGTTCTTGGCCTAGGATCAATAGGATCCAATTCTAGATTAGATCTAGATTTTTTGTTTCTTTTCAGCATGCTTTCATGTGTTTTACAGGGAATTTTTTTATAAATAATGTAGTTTAAAAAAAAAAAAGACCAATATAGAGGAGCTCTAAAAATAATTCCAAAATTAGGGTAGCTAAATCGTGTACAATGGTCACGAGTTCGCTCAATCGCAGCCCATGTACACGATTATAGGGGTAAATCGCGTACCAGGTATGCGATTTACTTGTTGGCATGCTGATTAGGCGCCATGGTGGAGCCAGCGAGTTCGATTTAATACTCGTGTACATGGTACACGAGTTTGGTTAAGGAAATCGTGTACCATGTACACGATTTCTGTTTCTGTGCATTCGTCACCTATGCGAAGAGGAAGAAGACGGGAAGTGGCGAACCTGTTATTTGCTGCTTTGTTTGAATAATTTTGCATCTTAAGTTGATATCCATTTAATGTGTAAGAGCAATCTGCCTGTGAAATCCTTTAGTTGCCAACCATTTGCCAATAATTCTATAATGAGGAGAGAACTTTGTATTGCCAATCTTGAAGTTCAAAAGGGCATTTCATTGACAGTTGCAGCAAGTCATCTTGAGAGTCCTTGCCCTGCACCTCCAAAGTGGAATCAAAAGTATAGCAAAGAGAGTGTAATTCAAGCCAAAGAAGTCAGGAAAATCCTAATGTCATTTTCGGTGGTGACATGAACTGGGATGATAAATTGGATGGTCGATTTCCTTTTTCCTGATGGCTGGGTTGATGCTTGGGAAGAATTAAGGCCCAGAAAAATTGGATGGAGTTTTTCCATTTTCTTCTTTTTTCACAAGAATCTCCCACATCCTTCCTTCGTTTTCACAGATATGATTTATGTTATCTTTGTCGGCGGCAGTGTTAAAATCTCCGTGACGGTGAGTTTAGGAATGGCAGTCTTTTTTTTTCTTTGAAAGAAGGAATGGGAGTCTAGTCTAGAGGAATCTTGTATTTAATTGTCGGCAGAGCTTTTCAAAACCAATCTGCGGAAAGGGTAAGAATCGTGTACTGTGTACACGATTTCGTTGCAATAATCGTGTACTATGTACACGAATTCAGCCTACAAGAATCGTGTACCACGTACACGATTCCAATAATATCTCCTACCACATACCTGATTTGAACAAGTCATCGCCACGTCAACTCGTGTACCGTGTACACGATTTTTGACTACCCTATTTTTGTCAATATTTCCAACTTCCACCTTTATTTTATAATTTGTTATTTTAAATACATTATTAAAATTATCATTTTTAAAACTACCTTAATTTTGTCATTTCTTTTTTAAATTACATTATTCAAGAAATTAACCCGTTTTACAGCATGTTTATATTTCCTTTTCTGCTGTAAAATATTTATTTTTTTGCCAACGTATCGATATTCCAATTATGGTTTGTTTTGGGAAAAAGGTCTCTGATATGTTTCAGCTGCGCTGCGTGTCGCAATCCAATCGTGCAGTGATGTGGATTGTGCCCCCGAGTATGTCATCGAGAACGATGACAGTTTAAGTGGGGGAGAATGTCACAACCATACTAGTAGAGAGTAGGTTGTGACCCTCACTGAGCAGACAGTGAAGTGGTGCCACGTCGAGTGTCGCCCATCGGGCCATGTCAGAGGGCCGAGAGAGAGAAGTGCCATGATGCGATCGAGGAGGACGATGCATCATCCAACACACCACAATGAGTGGGCATTGATGTCACAAGAAGGCATGAAGGTATTGAGAAGCAACAGTGTCGTCAGACGCGTCAGTGGTATGCTTGATGGGGGCCAGATGGGGCCTCGGGCCATGACCTCGGAAGTCGGGGTTCCGTCGTGAGTTTTGACGAGCGGCTCTGGAGTTAAGTGCATATGAGTGAAGAATGCAAGCCCGCAAAGTTTCGTGTCAATCGGACACCAGACGGGCGCTCCACGTTGGCGTATGACTCCTCGTGAATATAACGTGCAAGGGTGTCAGACCAAATATGCCTCAGAATGTACTATAGGGGGAGGCATGGTGTCAGCTCTCCACCACCCCTGGGCCCTGTGGCCTAAGTGAGCTACCCCATGGCACATGCGTGTGTCATGGTGTGGGCGAGCGTTGCAAGACGAGTGTCTTGGGCGTCTTCCTTTGGGAATGGGTTTCCAAGGACAGTGTCGGGCGGCACGGGTGTGCCGACATTGCGCCCCCGCCCATGGGCTGGAGGTTGCACCATATGGCCGGGTTGCGGCACGCTATACGAAAATGACTCGGCATGTCTCGGAAGAGTTCATGCCTCGATATGCCCGGATGGATGGATGTCCGGGAAGCCCCGATTATAAGTAAAGCCCATGGGTCTGTTCTCGAGAAGCAGGTCCGAGCGAGCGGTTAAGTCAGATGACATCCCGAGTCCCGGGATGGCATCGTGAAGCATCAGTGGAACCCGATAGTTCCCGGTTGGCACGGTATTTGCCCGAAATGTCTCGGTAAGCATTATAATGGCCCGATAAGCCCCGGTAGGCGACGAAAAGCCCCGGTAAGCGTTATAATGCCCTGGTAGGTCCCGGTAAGTGCTGAAATCACCCGGTAAGCTCCGGTTGAGCGTTTTAAGGCTGTTTTGACCCGTTGAAGGGTCTGAACACATCGCGGCGAAGTTCCGGATCGATGTAGAAGCGTGTGGGCCGTGTTATCGAGATGGAAGATGATGAAATGAGATGCGACGTTGCGTTTAGATGACCTTGGCCTGATGTAGAGGCAAGGTCGAGCCTTAGGACTTGGCCTAGAGTAGAGGCAAGTCGGCTAGAGTCGCGAATGAGTGAAAAATACACGTACGGGCGACGTGTATTGACCGAATGTATTCCGCTGCAAGATGATTTGAGTTCGGTTGAGGATGAAGAACCTCGCCTAAGGTCCGATGAAGCACCAAAGTCCCGCGAAAAAGTTATACTGGTTAGGGATGACCCTTAAGGCTGGCCATGGTCGCGTGTAAGATCATGGCGCCGCACGGTTGAAAAGGTACGACCGTGACAGTTGGTATCAGAGCCTAGTTTAGGCTTTGGGCTACGATCAGAGCCCCACTTTGTGTGCGTAGTCGGACGAGACAGAGAGAGAGACCCTGTGGTCATATTGAAGACTTCATGATTGTGTCAAGAGTGCCAGTTTCAGCAGGACAGTTGCGAAGTCAGTATCAGAGACAGAAAGGGTATTGAAGCCGGATTCCCTGAGGGAGTCCTACCCGTCAGTGTGCAAGAACCAAGTCCATTTGCCAAGGGCTTGGGGTTCAGTATAGGCAAGAGAGAAATCAGAAGGTGTACCAGGTAGGGTGCCTTCGAAAGAACCATTACCGCCAGAGGGATAGTGTTAATGGTTGCAAGCAGAGAAAGCCGGGGGTCAGAGTGACATGCGCCGGTCAAGTGCCAGAGTTGAGCATCAAGAAAGCCTATATGGGTGGGCGATTTGGGCTGTGTAGAGCCAAGTTGAGAGGGAAGGAGCCCGAGAGAATGGGTTGCTTGTCCCGTGAAGACGCTCGTGTGTCGAGCGAGTGTGTCCCTTAAGTCATTCCACATGCCTAAGTGGGTGGCTTCACAGTTGTCAAGACCAACAATTTGCTCGAGATGGAGCACCAGGCTGGAGACAGGGTAGAAAAAGAAAAAGAAGCTGCTGCAAGTTCCGACAGAAGCATCGGTGCAGCGATTGCCACATGAAGGTGGCCAGTTGAGAGTTGGCCGAAGGGTAGTGCCAACAGAAAGAATGGGCTGTGTCATGCTTTCCGATGTCCGCACCAGAAGTGATGGTGCCACGATGAGACCATTTCGTGGTAGGCTTGCGAGCCTCACCCCGCGGGGTGCACCTTGTTATGTGCCGCTCAGAGAATATGTGTGTGAAGTGGCCATGAGTGCCAAAAGAAAAGTCGGGGCGCGCTCCCCGCAAGCGGAGGCGAAGAGAATGCCGAAGCTTTTGCCGTGTTCTGTTAGAAGATCCTCGGGCCGAGTCCTAAAGTTGGGCGTTAGTTAGGTCCACAGAGAAGGGGGGGTAGTCTGCAGGCATTGTGCTTTTTGCCGTATCTACGTTGCGAGTCTCGGGGCCGAGTCCTAAAGTTGGGCGTGAGTTAGGTCCGTGGGTGGGATAGCTCGTAGATAGTGTGAAGTTGTTTTGCCTTGCCTATGTTGCGAGTCTTGGGGCCGAGTCCTAAAGTTGGGCGTGAGTTAGGTCCGTGAGTGGGATAGCTCATAGGTAGTGCGCAGTTTCCGTATTCGTTCTGATGCACAATATTTCAGCGGGTCCGTCAGCAGCCAGTCCGAAGTCGGATCGTCATCGGGACGATGCCGAGATTAAGTGGGGGAGAGTATCGCAATCCAATCGTGCAGTGATGTGGATTGTGCTCCCGAGTATGTCATCGAGGACGATGACAGTTTAAGTGGGGGAGAATGTCACAACCATACTAGTAGAGAGTAGGTTGTGACCCTCATTGAGCAGACAGTGAAGTGGTGCCACGTCGAGTGTCGCCCATCGGGCCATGTCAGAGGGCCGAGAGAGAGAAGTGCCATGATGCGATCGAGGAGGACGATGCATCATCCAACACACCACAATGAGTGGGCATTGATGTCACAAGAAGGCATGAAGGTATTGAGAAGCAACAGTGTCGTCAGACGCGTCAGTGGTATGCTTGATGGGGGCCAGATGGGGCCTCGGGCCATGACCTCGGAAGTCGGGGTTCCGTCGTGAGTTTTGACGAGCGGCTCTGGAGTTAAGTGCATATGAGTGAAGAATGCAAGCCCGCAAAGTTTCGTGTCAATTGGACACCAGACGGGCGCTCCACGTTGGCGTATGACTCCTCGTGAATATGACGTGCAAGGGTGTCAGACCAAATATGCCTCAGAATGTACTATAGGGGGAGGCATGGTGTCAACTCTCCACCACCCCTGGGCCCTGTGGCCTAAGTGAGCTACCCCATGGCACATGCGTGTGTCATGGTGTGGGCGGGCGTTGCAAGACGAGTGTCTTGGGCGTCTTCCTTTGAGAATGGGTTTCCAAGGACAGTGTTGGGCGGCACGTGTGTGCCGACATTGCGCCCCCGCCCATGGGCTGGAGGTTGCACCATATGGCCGGGTTGCGGCACGCTATACGAAAATGACTCGGCATGTCTCGGAAGAGTTCATGCCTCGATATGCCCGGATGGATGGATGTCCGAGAAGCCCCGATTATAAGTAAAGCCCATGGGTCTGTTCTCGAGAAGCAGGTCCGAGCGAGCGGTTAAGTCAGATGACATCCCGAGTCCCGGGATGACATCGTGAAGCATCAGTGGAACCCGATAGTTCCCGGTTGGCACGGTATTTGCCCGAAATGTCTCGGTAAGCATTATAATGGCCCGATAAGCCCCGGTAGGCGACGAAAAGCCCCGGTAAGCGTTATAATGCCCCGGTAGGTCCCGGTAAGTGCTGAAATCACCCGGTAAGCTCCGGTTGAGCGTTTTAAGGCCTTTTTGACCCGTTGAAGGGTCTGAACACATCGCGACGAAGTTCCGGATCGATGTAGAAGCGTGTGGGCCGTGTTATCGAGATGGAAGATGATGAAATGAGATGCGACGTTGCGTTTAGATGACCTTGGCCTGATGTAGAGGCAAGGTCGAGCCTTAGGACTTGGCCTAGAGTAGAGGCAAGTCGGCTAGAGTCGCGAATGAGTGAAAAATACACGTACGGGCGACGTGTATTGACCGAATGTATTCCGCTGCAAGATGATTTGAGTTCGGTTGAGGATGAAGAACCTCGCCTAAGGTCCGATGAAGCACCAAAGTCCCGCGAAAAAGTTATATGGGTTAGAGATGACCCTTAAGGCTGGCCATGGTCGCGTGTAAGATCATGGCGCCGCACGGTTGAAAAGGTACGATTGTGACACTGCGCAAGGGCTCTTATCAAGCTATGAAAGAAAAAGGTGGAATTGCCTTTAAAAATATAAAATGGGCGCCAAATAAAAAAAAGAAGGGTTAAATTATAAAAAATACCCCTAAACTTTAGGGTTTGTTTCAATTATGCCCCTAGACTTTCAAAAGTTTCAATTATGCCCTGAAGTTTCAAAATTGTTTCAAAACTACCCTTGAAGGCTTTTTTTTTTGTTAAATTCATGGATGTAAAATGACGTGTTTGCCTATATATTGTTGCTTATGTGAATAGATTTGAACACATACGTGGAAAAAACGATAAAAACACATGCAAACGCATCAATTTTTGTCGATAAATTTAACGGAAAATGTCTCCAAGGGTAGTTTTGAAACAAATTTGAAACTTCAAGGGCATAATTGAAACTTTTGAAAGTCCAGGGGTATAATTGAAACAAACCCTAAAGTCGAGGGGTATTTTTGATAATTTAACCAAAAAAGAAGCCCGTCGAGTTACGTAAACTTATTATGATCGAAAGGCTTGTGTTCCCCTCCCTCCCGACATTTCATCTTCCTCCCAAAATTTCAGTTCACTCTCTCACAGAACAGATTTCACTGCTATCATCTCCTTTCTCACAATTTTAGTATCTCCCACAGGTGTTCCCATCTCTCTATCATATTGCTTTCAATTCTCTCAAATCCTCTCCCCAATTTTTCACTCTTCCCCACAAGACCTCCAAATCGTAAATTACATAGAATCGCAAAACGTGCATTTGAAGACTTGGAACGCAAATTGCAATTTTCTCCACAAAATCACAAAAAAAAAAAACACTGATCGTTGTCTCCAAAATCACAATCCACCACTTTCCGTTGATCGATTTTGGGGTCTAGGTATTTCTCGAATATTTCTTCGTACTTCTAAAATCTTTCTTTGTCTTTAGCTTCTTGTAGTCTCTATTCTTTTGTTTGCATATGCTCTCTCTCCATATATAAATCGATAGGAAAAAAAAAGTTTTTTTCAACATATTTTTTGCTTCTTCGAACTCTTTTGGTTTTCTTTACTTGGTTATTTCTTTACTTATGAGTTTTCTTTCGGCTGTTTTACTTTCTAATCTCTGTTCTTCTCGATCCCATGTGTTTGTTTTGTACTGAAAAACCCATGATATGGCATGAGTTGACAGTGGTTTGGAAAGTTGAATTGAATGATGAGTAGGATTTGAGTGTGTTTTTTTTTTTAATTTTTGTGGTATATTATATTGATATATTTTTCGATTTAGATTCACTTTTATGTGTCTTTTTTGTTATAACAAAGACAAAAAGTAATGGGAAACAAGGATGTTTAGTTGATGCTCCTAAAGTGTTTGTTAAAATGCCTCGAAGAGACCTGGAGTTGGTTTCTTCATCTTCAACTCAATTCCACACATGTTTGTGGGATTATGAAGTTGGATTGGCTTCTTTTTGTGGGAAGTTGATTGCTATAAGAATGTTGTTTGTTGGAATATTTTGATATCTTTTCTTTCTATAAAAAGTTGTTTGTAATAACAAAGTTATATGAGTGTCTTTATTAATCATTGACACAGTTTAATCACTATTACAACATATGTGCTGGGTTGGGGATGTGTTTGTTGTCTTACCCAATCAAGACTTGCCATCACTTATATGTCAACAGATCTCTTTTTTTTTTTTTCTTTTTTATTGGACATGTATTAGAAGCATTATCATATGTGGAGCAATGGGTGTCCAGTTTTATTCTGATTGGACATTTTGATAAGGAAATTGAGATCTTGAACCAAATGGAATCATTGCTTCTGCTATAAAATGAAATCTTCATCAAACATGTTGTGACCCCGAATAATGTGTTCAATTTACAGGTTTCCCTAGCCCAGCTTTGAAAGTGGAGGTTTCCACACCAGCTCCAAAAGAAGACCATAGAAAGAAATTGGTTTGTATGTGATTTCTTAGGCACTAGTCAGATAATTCTATCAAAATTTATCCAGTTTTAAATATTACCCTGTGAGCAATGATTGGTTAAAGAATGATATTTTGAGTTGTTGAATATTACCCAGTGAGCTATTTAGGAAAGATGTTTCACTTTCATATATAGTTAGATTGTCCTTCTTCAATTTGTTGCAAGAATAATCATAAGGTGGCATCTATATCATATTTGATATTCTAATTTGACATTGTATCTCATATTACATAAATCGTACAATGTATGTTCCCTTCCTATACTAAAATGTAATAGTAGTAGGATTTTAGCCAAACAACCGCGAATAATAATGATTACTTCGTTCTTTAGTTTTCTGTCATTTCTTATTAGTATATTGGATTTTGAACTTCAAATCTCTTTTCCACAAATTTAGTGAATCCTTTACATTAAGAAACTTCAATCATCTAGAACTTCTCTTAAATTTGCATGTTTCTTGTGAGATTAGCTAATTGAATCATTGTGAAAGCAACTAATTGGTGAATTATTATTATTGTGCATTTGGATCTCTCAGTTATGAATTATATTTTAGATCAATTTCTTGTAATATTTCTTTGTTTGTTTATTTATACATGATACATGAGATTCTCCATTTATTTTTTCATATTCTTTACCATCAGTCATAGGCTCATTGGCTTTTAATTGCTTTCAATGATAAGTTGTGGTGATGTAAATTGTTTCATATTTTCCGTTCTTAAGAAACTACTCATTTCCATGCTTATAGATTTCATTACTTTGTGATCTTAAATTGTGGTGAGGGTTCTTTAGAAATACAATTATATTTGAAAAATTACAATTATTCATTAGACCATATTTTACTTGATTGGAGCCCCTTTATTTAGTTGGGTTCCTTTTGTGGGCTTGATTTTTTTTGGATTTTCTTGTATTATCTCTTTTTTTTTTTCTCAATGAAAATTTGGTTTCTCATAAAAAAAAAATATAGTTTTCATTTTCCTCTCCTCTACAATTTTCTTATATAAGTTGCGAACTAGTTTTAATTGGTATAAATTTAACTTCTATTGAAATTACATAACCTCAAGTCACTCCATCTCCTAACATGGTTGTAGAAGATGAAATCCTTGTGGTTTTTGACTTCTGTAATATAACTTCAAATTTTAATGAGTTGCTAAACTAAGTATATTGTATGTTTTTTTCCTTAATAACATGCTACATGTGTCATTAGAGCTGGTCTCCTCGTTTGACACATTGGTAAGGACTCTCACCTTCTCTTTGATCTACAATTTTCAAAAGATAATTGTGTTATTGGAGTTTGGTTGAATATGATTAGTCTCATTAGAGATCTCAAGCCTAAAACGCTCGACGACCAAGGAAAAACCCAAAATGATAAAAGTGAAACAAGCGACAACTGTGGTATTGACCTTTTTCCTTGTTAATTGTTTCTTTCATTTGTTTATTTGCGATGGAAGACAACATTTTGTTACCATAAAAGCAAACAAAGTTAGTCTTCTATTTTCTCACTTTCTTTCCTTCCATTTTGGCTTTTCCAAACAAGGTGCTTCTTAGACATGAACACAGGCAGAGAACTTGAAGGAAGAATCAATTGAGCTTTACTACGACGTCGTTCCGAAAACCACTGAGAATTTTAGGGCGCTTTGCACCGAAGAGAACAAAATTGCTCCCAACACCGACATTTCGCTCCATTTGAAGGTCCTTACGTATGTATTTTGGTTTTGTTTTTTCTTTTCGTTTATCGTTTGATTTCGTATTTGTTTTTTTTTTTTCGTTTTTGAAAACACCTTGGTAGAGGATCTATAGCCAACTTAGGAGCAATCATCTGAATAGCCAATTTAGTGTGTATATTATAGTAGTTTGTGCAAGTATCATATTTTTTTTAGCTACTACTTGGTGGGACCAAAATTTTATTTTAACACCTCCCTCGGCTTGAAAAGACCAAACTTGGACTTTATTCTCAAAATTTGACTCTTGATTTTCATGATCAATTCAGTAAAGGTTGAAAATGTTTATTGTATTTAGATTGCCTTTGAAAACTTACTTGGACTTTTGAAATGTCTTTTTGAAAAAGGAGAACTAAAACATTGTAGTTCATATGATAAATGCTAGCTGATTATGGAAAGAAATTGACATCATGGTCTCTGATATTAGAAAGTTATGTTCTGAGAGGTCGATTGAAGCTATTAAGCTCATCTTATTAGTGTACGCTATGCTACAATGGTAATGGAAAGAACTATATTGAATATCTTGTCTAGATTGGAGCTTAAAAAGATTTTTTTTTGTTTATTAAAAAGTAAAATATATATTTTTTTTTTGAGTAATTGCAGTGGGTGAAAAAATTATATATAATAGCAGATTTAACACAAGATAAAAAGAATTGCAAATATGACAAAAAATTAGAATCCATTTTGATAATTCCCATTTTACCCTTATGTTTTTTGAAATATTATTCCTTCTTCCCTCGCTGGGTTTCTTCTGTCGTACCATTTCTTTCTTTTTTTTTTTTTTTTTCTTTTTTTTTTTTTTCTTCTTCTTCTTCTTCTTATGTGCATTTATGGGTTTCTTCTGCCGCACAATTTCTTTGTGTGTGATTTCTTCTTCTTCTCCTCCTTTTTTTTTGCACAATTTCTTATGTATTTTGTTATGTTGTGATTTCTTTTTTGCACAAGAATACAAAAATAGCAATTTTTGTGAGTGTTTGTATAGGTATATCAAAGTATATCAATGATATACTCTGGTTAATCGTAGTCTATCACTGACTATCACTGATCGAAGTCTGTCACGGACTATAATTGATAGATAATGAAATACAAAGAATACAAGAATAGCAATTTCATGGTGGTGGTCACGGAGCTTGTGTGCTAGGCTTTAAAAATTATATTGTTGTTTGAGAGTCACTTGTTCATAATGGGTATTTTTTTAATTTTATGTTCTAATTACCACAAGAGACTTAAATCTTTTATTCAATTTATGATTGTAGTATAATAATTTTGGATGAGTTTCTAATTACCGGGATGATTGCAATGGAAAATATTTTACTGATAGATTTCAATTAAATTGATTTCTATCAGTAACAATCATTGGTAGACTTCAATTAATTGATAATTAACTGATTTCTATCAGGGATAGAAACTGACAGACTTCAATTAACTGATTTCTATCCTCGATAGAAAATGATAGATTTGAATTAAACTAATTTCTATCTGTGATACAAGTCAATAGACTTCAATTAAATTGATTTATGATAGAAACTGATAAACTTCAATTAAATTGATTTCTATCAAGTATCAATGATAGAAACTAATAGTCTTGAATTAAATTGATTTCTATCGGTGATAGAAACTGATAACCTTGAATTAAACGGTTTTCTATTAGTGATTATCACTGATAGACTTAAATTAAACTTATGGATATAAACTGATAGCCTTGAATTAAACTGAACTAATAACCTTGAATTAAATTGTTTTCTATTAGTGGCTATCACTGATAGGCTTAAATTAAACACGATAAAAACTTATAGATTATGATTATCAGAGTCTATCAGTGATACACACTGATAGACTTTGATTAATCAAAGTCTATCAATGTCTATCACTAATAGACTTCGATTAATTGAAGCTTATCATCAAAGTCTATCAGTGTCTATCACTAATAGACTCCGATTAATTGAAGCTTATCATCAAAGTCTATCAGTGTCTATCACTGATAGACTCTGATTCACTGATAGACTCCAATTAATCGAAGTCTGTCAGTGACTATCAATAAGATGGACTGGTAGACTATTGGCGATACTAAGGGTATTTTTGTAATTTAACGTATTTTTTGCTATTTCTGCAAATAATTTTATTTTTTTTGCTATTTTTGCAGTATTTTTGTCGGTTTTTGCTATTTGTGCAAATCCCCCTATTTTTTTTTGTCAAAACATATTTCAATAATTATTTTTCAGAACACGTTTTATTTTTTCTCTCAAAGATGAACTGTTTTTATTTTTTAGACCTAAAGTGATTTTCCTTTAGAAATATTGGTATGTAAAACAGTGATTTCATGTGTAACGCCTCGAGTTTCGAAATCGAGTCATTTTAGAATTAATTGGGCGTTTTTATTCTAATTTGGAAAATTAGAATTAGAGTTTAGCCTTGGGTCGTTAAATTAAATTTCGACAATTTAGGGAAAAGAGATTTTTAATTAAATCTTTAATTCCTAAAGTTTGGAGGTTTAATATTGATATTTATTTTAAATATCAAATGACCCAAATCCTAAATCAATTGGGTTATTTTCTTTCCCCAAACCTTTTAGGAGTTAGTATTCTAAATCCTAAATAAGAGATAACTCCTATTTTAATTGGGTTTTATTTTACTGTTTTTAAAAGAAAAGAAAAACTAAAAGAAAAGGAAAATTCAAGCCCTAGCCCTCATCTTCTCTCTCCATCTCTTTCCCTCTTTGCCGTGAAAGCCAGCCCCCCCTCCCCCCCTCTAGATTTTTCCTCTTGTCGGAAACCCATCCCCACCGCCGGAGTTCACGCCGCGTCGTCGCCGTCGTTCGAGCCCTCTGCCGTCACCGCCGTTCGAGCCCTCCGCCATCGCCTTTCTTTCCAGCCATCGCCATAGGTCGCACCGCCGCCGTCTCTTTTCCTAATTCGTGGGTTTTGTGGTTCGGTTTGCCCTCTCTGTGTGCCATCACAGTGAAGCTCGAGCCACTGCTAACCCTTGCCAAAACAATTGAAGACCCAGCCGCTATGAAAGCCGTCGTCAACCGTGAGTTGCGTGTGAAGGTCTTCGCGCTTAAAAGCATGTTTAAACTTTAAAAGCATGTTTAAATCATTACCCATGAGTTGCTTAGGCCTTATAAGTATTGCCCAGCATTTAGAGCCCTTAGAATGTGAGTTAAATGGGTTATCGTGGGTTGTTCATGGCTTAAAAGCATGTTTAACCTAAGCTTGTTAGCTTTAAGTTGAGTTGCCCGTTAGGTGTTAAACTTTAAAAGCATGTTTAAATCATTACCCATGAGTTGCTTAGACCTTATAAGTATTGCCCAACATTTAGAGCCCTTAGAATGTGAGTTAAATGGGTTATCGTGGGTTGTTCATGGCTTAAAAGCATACTTCAATTAATGCCCATTATGTGTCGTCGCCTAATTCGTTTTACCCAACCCTTGTAGGTTCTTAAATCATGAATTTATGAGTTTTTACTTGCTGTTTGTGGTTTAGAAAGCATGCTTAAATTATCATCTATCAATTGTCCAGGCTCTAGTAGTGTTGTCCAACCTCTAGGAGTCCTTAGAATGCGAAATCATGTCATTTACTTGCTGTCCAACGACTGAAACCTTGATTACAACCATTCAACAAGTACCCATTACCCGTTGTGCCTTAGACGTGGTTGCCCATAGTCTAAAGGCTTTGGGTTTTCAATTTGGAGAATTTTGAGTTGTCGTCCAACAAGGAAATAGCTTTTCTCGATTGAATTTTGCCTTTCAAGCATGTTTAAAGTATCTGTAAGTTGGTTCTAATTTAGTAGAGGTTGTCTTGGTTATTAGGAGCTTTCTTGGACTACCTTGAGTTGTTGAAGTTACTTTAGGAGCATTCGAGGTAAGTAGTTTCTATCCGTTGAGTCTATTTGACTGTATGAGCATATTGTTTGTTGTTTATCGCTTTTCTAGTATGCCTGGTTGTTTGATATGTAACTTGATTTATGTGATAAACACTTTTGTTTTGATTGATCGGAAGCATGTTGAACTATTGATGATTTAAGCATGTTACTTTATTGTTTTGGGTTATGTTGCATGTGAGTCAAGTTGCATGATCTTGTGTGCTCATGGAGAGGTGAGTTGGGTTGTGTGAGCGGAGCGTGACGCGAAAATCACCTATTAAGATTGCGCTACATGAAGCGGAAATCATGTTATTGGTGCGGAGCGTGACGCCTAAATCACGTGTGGGTTGTGAGTGCGGAACGTGACATGTAAATCACCTGTGAGTGTGTGCTGCACATGGCGCGTAATTCATGTGTTGGGTGTGAGTGCGTTACATGACACGGAAATCATGTTTTGGTGCGGAGCGTGACGTGGAAATCACGTGTTAAGTTGCGTTGCATGGCGCGAAATTCATGTGTTTTGGTGCGTGGCATGAGTCGTAAATCACGTGCCAAGAAAGCGAGCATGATGCGGAATCCATGTGGGGTTGCATAGCATGTTGTGTGTATGTTTGAGTCATTTTGTTGAGTTAGCATGAGTCTTGTTGTTGAGTTCTCGTTTTAAGAAGCATGATTATGTGTTTATTGCTTAAGAGTATGATGGATGCGTGTGCCTAGCATTTTGATTTTGTTGTTTGATGCTTGATGGCTCACAGGGTGTGAGCTGCTTACCAGTACCGTGGTTGTACTGACCCCCTCTCCTTTCTCCCCCCAAACATTTTTAGATGATGCAGGTGAGTTTGCATACGATGAGCCCGGTGGTGCTGAGGTGCACGAGGAATTACTCAACTGGTCTAGGCATCTTTGTTTCAAGCTTTTGATTATCTAGTTTGTCATAGAAAGTTATTTAACTCTTTTGGTTGTATAGAATAGTGTTTATGTTTATTTCAGTTTAAAGGTTAGTCTAATTGTTTAAATTTGAGAAGTCTTGGTTATGGTTAGCTTCAACTGTAGCTTCCATTCCTTTTTATTTAAAAAAGTTATTCTTTATCTAACATCTTGTGTTTATATGTTTTGGTTGTGGTTAAATGAGAATGCGAGATTTGACTCACTTATGATTGTGGAGTTTTGGGCTTGATGAGTTGCCTTGGAGTTGTGGTGATATGTAGTTGTGGTTGTTTGGATTATAAAAGTGTGTTTTATGCTTAACAGGTGATATAAAAATTTTGGGTTAGGCCTATGTATGCCTTTATGTTGCCGAAATTTTCGGTGCATTCGGTTAGTTTGATTTTAGAGTTAGTAATGTCATTAGGATTAGCTTAAAATTCCTGGGGTGTTACATCATGAGCATGGTGACAACATATTTGAAAAGGAATTAAAACAATTGTCATTGGTAAAACATCCATAAAACAACTCTGCATTGTTCATCTTTAAATTCAAAATGTTGATATGAATTGAAATTGTTTTTGTTAGTTATTCTCGTTAAGAATGTTGTTACTTTATATGTCATATACTTGTCTAGAAAATTTTGTACCTCGGTTCATCAATTTGCTGATTAATTAAAAATTTAAAAATATCACCATTATTTTTGTTTGATCATTTGTAGTAAACGACCTTGTGGCAACATATCAATATTATTTTGGTCTAGTATTTCCTTTTAAAATTCTAGTTTAGCACGTAAACTTACTTTTACCATAACCAAATTGTATCTCATAAAAAAAGTAAAGTATATGATCTTGCCCCTGGTAGATATTGTTAACTGGACTTTAAATTCCTTGGTACGAAACTAAGAGTTGTTTTGTTCATGCATTTTGGATCATGTAAGAGTTCTTGATATGATAATGCTTTTTCTGCTTCTAGTTCACCAAGTCATGATCCGATTACAAAAGTGCCATCTGGGATGTAAGCTCGAAGGATATTTAATAAGATCTGAACTCGAAAGTCAGGTGAAGAGGTCAAGATTCTGTGTCTTCTCTCCCTCCCCCTTATTTAATTTTTAGTTATGAATTGGCAAGGCTTATATTTTTGTGTTGTTTCAACAGACTTTTTTTTTGGCCTAAATATATACATCATTGTTGTATTGTATGTGCTTATATTTTTTTTACAATGTACTTGGATCCAATAATCTATACTTAGCATGAAACCATAAGTTTTTGGAGCAGTAACATTCAAACCTTGTTTGTCCATCGTTACTGTTGAAGTTAAAGTTCTCATTCGTTATTTTGACCACTGCTCACCTATTTTTGGCGTAGCTTTTAGTTGTCAATTCTTTTAATATGAAACTACTTCGGTATGAATAATTTGTGAGAGCATTCTTTTTAACTCTTTCTACTTGGCTAGTGCAATTGTGTTATAGTTCCTCTCATTCTGACCTTTTCCTTTGGATTATTTTTCTCCTCGTTGTTGTCTTGTTTACTACTTCTTGCTTCGGAATTCACTTCTGGCACAACTTTAGTGCTTAAAGATTAGTATTTTTAGTGGGTCCTCACTTTGGTGTATCTTTCCGTATTTTGATCTTGGATTTGTGATTCTCAACTATTAGAAGCTTGAAATCTAGTTGTGATCTATTCAAATAGCTTCCTTGATTTAATGTCAAATGTGCAGCTGCTTTATTTGCTCAAGCATGTTGTGATACGATAAGTAATTGAACATGATTTTAGATAGATGTTTGTTGGACAATGCTATATATTTATTCACTTACATTTTATCCAGATATAATTTTTAGTTTGTTGTCCTTTGCTCATCGTGTGAGTTAATATACACATTTATCGTCCTAGCATTATCTTTTCCATTTCAAATTTTAGATAGTTCTTTGATTAACCTTGTTGTGTAGTTGACCTTTTTTCTTACTTGCAGCTTTCAGTGGGGCACTCGATCATATTTCATTTGTGAGGTACAGACAAAGGGCAGACAAGTTTGTTTTAGCGTCTACATTTTGTTTATATCTGGATTCAAGCATTCTTTACAATCTTTTGATGCAAATTATAATGGGTACCTTCTCTCATTGACATTGATTTTGCATGATTATAATGCAAAGTTTATATTTATGGAGGCTTCCATCTATCGTGATGATTACTTTATTAGTTTATGAGTGTACAATTGGTTGCTTTTAGTCTATGACATTCTCTATGAATTGTTTTTTTAATGGTTGGTTATATTATTGATAAAGTTAGATAATTGGTTTGTAACCTAGTGGATGTAAATTTAAAATGAAAGTTGTGTAACTTTTGAGCTTATGGAGTTTTCGTTTGATTGTGCTATAATTGTTGGTTATTAATGATGTTTTATATATTACAATTACATGATATACCAAAAAAGTGAATATACAAACTTTACTTTCAAGTTTGATTTAGTTTCTTCAAATTAAAATATTGATTTAGTTTATTGATTATGTAAATATATTTTTTTATAGGTGAATGAAACAGACACACCAACATATATATTGGAGGATATGTTCATCTCAATCTCTGGAACGATGTGTGTACATGTTAGTGAAATGGATGTGTTTGGGAGAATTATGTACTTTTCTTATTTTCATTTTTAGTTTAGGATTATGAATTACATATGTATTAGTTAGAACACTTTGAGATTATCAACTTTTAGTATTACTCTTCAATAATGGCGTGTTTTATACTAATGCTAATACAGACCAATAATAGCGTGTTTTATACTAATGCTATGAAAAGTTTCAATAACATTAAAACCATGCAATTGAATATGGACCTTTTTTGTTAGCACTTTTTATAGCATTGAAAAAACGCTATGAAAACTTAAGGACTTTCAATAACATCGGTTATGACAACATGCCTAAAACCGCTATGATATGTTTTTTATTGCGTTTTTCCATTGCTATAAAAAATGCTATTAAAAAGCAATTATAGCGTTTTTTTGTTAACGCTATGAAAAGTTTTCATAGCATAAAAATTACACAATCAAAAATAGATTTTTTATAGCATTCTTTATAGCATTGAAAAGACGCTATGAAAAACCAGACACTTTCAATAACATCGGCTACGACGACGTTTGAAAAACGCTATAGGAAGCCTATGATAGCATTTTTTTAACTCTATCGTATGTGATATTTGTTGTAGTGAAGGAAGGCATATTGAGTCGGCGTATTAGCCACTCTCACCCATGCTAATCAAAGGACAATCCTTCACGAGAAGGAGTTCATGACACACTCAGAATTAAGACTGAGTTACCTAAGTCATCCTATTGAAACAGTAACCTGACTAGTTAATTGTGTTATATCTAGTGGTTTACTATTTCATGGTTCGTTCTTATGCAAACTCATTGCAAAGGATACGCTCACATGTCTACTACATGGGCGCTTTGGATCAAAATGTCTGTATCAAATACAGAGTGAGTCGTATCACATAATGTTACCAGATAAGAACCTACCTTAGGTACCCAACCTTATTATTGTACTATAGACCTTTTAGGTTGTTACTTGAACATCGATCCCCGTATGTCGCCACATACTAGTTCAAGTTACATACAAACAACCTGGGATCTTAGTTTATTGGATTTGGGTCAAATTGTGCAATATTTAACAATAACACTTTATTGTAAAAACTCAATAACACTTTATTGAAACAAGTATATAATTTGTTTATATTCACTATCTACGAGTTTTAGGACATAAAACCCAACAAACTCCAACGTGAACTAATACTATAGTTTAGTGGGATGTACAATAATTTATACAACAGTGGGTGTATAAATACATGTATAAAACATATACAATGTACAAATACAATAAACTAGGGCATCACTATACCCATTACATAATGGTACATTTCTCCCACTTGCCCTATATTACATGTTTGTACATATCTCGTAAACCTAGACCATTTAGATGACTCTCATACACTTTTAGTCGAGAGAACCTTCGTGAATGAATCAGCAATATTTCATTCAATTAAATGTGCTTGCTTGTCTTGGGCTGCAAATTATTGTATGTAGTACAAGCGTGCTAGTGAATAGTGTAAAGAATATTTCACTTTCCGTATGATTTATAATCTTGTAATATTTTACTTTTATTATTGCATCTTTTGTCATATCAATCCAGTCAGGGGTCTTGTCCTGTCAGATTGATTCTTATCTTTTATTTTTCTATTTCCAATTGTATTTTCAAATCCGGAGTCTATAAAAGACTTCCATATTGTAATCAAAGGGCATCGGAAAAATTCGAGATTTCTTCTAAAGTTTGAAATATTTTCCACGCTCTCCTACTTTCTCACTCTATTAAAGACCCTAATTCTCTTCGCGGTTTACCGAGGAGCAATTGGTATTAGAGCCTTTTTAATAAAAATCTTCTTCAATTCATACGCCTTTCTAAAGAAAGAGCAATTTTCCTTTCTATCTTCAAATCTTTAAAGATTCATCAATTACATCTTGCGACTGCTAGTCGTCCGCTGGTTGGTAAAGGTTGTGTTCCCGACAGTAAGTGTAAGTCCGTTGGTAAGCTCCTGTTCCCCAGTAACTAGTACTTGATTAATTGCTGCATCTTTTAAGTTTTTCAGAAAGAAAGAAAAATTATTCTCTTTTATATTGGATTATGAACAAAAGAAGATAATAATGTCTAAGCTCTTGAAGAGAATGTTGAGTACCATAGTCAAAAGAAAAGTTGTTTCAATCTCTAATGATCACGAGGATTACAAAGGAGATTCAGATTCAAAAATATCAAATACCACCAATCAAGAATTATCAATAGCAAGAATTGAAGATAAACTTCATCAATGGAGCATTCCAAAGGTAGATCCAAAAATGATTTATTATCATAGTACTTTCAATTTTTCTCAAAGAAACTGTATTAAAATATCTGAGAAAAACATTCCAATTAACAATGATCGTGAAACAATAAACCTCTTTTCAAAAAAGCTCATCCTTCAACATCGTGAAGAATTTAACTATCTTCACATAGGATTAGTTCAAATAGCAATCAAACCTTTATTCAAACTCGGTTTAGATATTCCAATACTTGTCTCTTTAAGAGACAAGAGACATTTAAATTTCTCAAATTCCCTTCTAGGGATTGTCCAATCCAATCTTGAAGGAGGACCTATTTTCTTTAATTGTTATCCAAATTTTACGCTTTCATTAAAAGATCCAAACATTCTATCTTCTCTAATAGCCGATGTTTATTAAAAAAAACTCAATATTCAAGAACAAACTCATTCTGCTGTAATCATTTTTAGAATATATTACAAACTAATGAATACCAACATCTCTCCTAGAGCCTTGAGATCTTCACCTAAGGGATCTACAGTTCTCTTAGAAGCAAATCTCAATAGATCGTCAATCACAGTTCCCAAAAGTTTATCATGGGAACAAATTACTAGAAATCCAATATGGAGTCTTACTGTAACGCCCTGCGTTTCGAAACTAAGCTATTTTGGATTAATCGTGATTGAATTCTGATGGAAAAAAAAATTATTAGAATTCCATTTAGCCTGTAATTGATATTTTGGAATTTTATTGAGATATATTTTTCTATTGTTGTGCTTAAGTGGCTAGTGGAGATCGGTTAATTTGAGAGGTTACGTGGGAGTGTAAATCGTGGTTTTCCCGTTTTAATTGGAAGTTATGGAGTTAAGGTTTTTTTGTTTTTGTAAAAAAAGAAAGAAAGAAAGAAAGAACCCAATAAGCCCTAACTTTTCCCTCATCTTCCTCTCTCCATCTCCATCGTGCAGCCCCCTCTCTTAATCTCTCTCTCTCCCTTTCACGCGTGCGTGCCCCTCCCCCATCTCCCCTGCGTTTTTCTTCTTCTCCCTCCACACAGTAACCGCGCCGCCGCCCATCTCCTACACGCGCAGCCGCCGCCGTCATCTTCGTGTTTCTCTCTCTCTCTCTCGATTTCGGTTCGCGTGGAAGCAGCCCCCAGCCGCCGGTGTCCTCGTCGTCGTTCCAGCCGCCGCCGCAGATCCTCGCCGCAGCTGTCGTCGTTGCTGTCCCTCGCCGGAAAACAGAGACCCAAGCGTCACCGCTCTTTTTCCCCTCTTTTCCTTGCGTTTCAACAAGGTAAATCTCGTGGGTCTCTCTTTCTCCACGTTTTTCAGCCTTAAAATCGTGGGTAAGCTTTTGTTCCTCTCATTCTTAGATGAGATAAGGTCGATCTAACTCCCTCCGCTTTGTTCAGTCAGATTCGCGCGCGTCCAGCAGTCCGAGCCTCGCTTTTGTGCGATTTTGCTTCTGTCCAGCAAGCGTTTTGGCCTCGAATCTCCTTATCGGGTAAGTTTAAGCCTTACCCATTCTTGGTTGAAGCTTAAATTTAAATACCCATTAGTTTTTGGTGCTGAAAGGTTTAATTGCATTCAATGTTCTGATCTGCAGCGCCGTCTAAGTGTTCGATTGAGTTCGAAACACTTCAACTTGATCACCCACTGCCCAAGGAGCGTTCTAACACGCTGTTCGAGGTTAGAATAACCCGTCTAGTGTGAAAGCGGATCTGTTTGGGTGAGATTTGTCGCTGTCCTTAAGCTTGTTAGTCTTAACTTGAGTTGTCGTTAGGTGTTAAGCTTTAAAATCATGTTTTTATCGATACCCATTAGTTATTTAGTCCTTAAAAGTTTTGCCCAGCTCCTATAGGTTCTTAGAATGCTTAAATATGTGTTATTCACTTGCTGTCCAGCGGCTGAAAAAGCCTTAAATATGGCCATTCAACGATTACCCATTGCCCGTTGTGCCTTAGACGTGGTTGCCCATGGTCTAAAGGTTTTGGGTTGTTGATTTGGGGAATTGTGAGTTGTTGTCCAGCAAGGAAATAACATTTCTCGATTGAACTTGGCCTTTCAAGCATGTGTATAGTAACTGTAAGTTGGTTCTAATTTAGTGGAGGTTGTCCTGGTTATTTAGGAGCTTTCTTGGACCACCTTGGGTTGTTGAGTTGCTTTAGAAGCGCCTTATAGGTAAGTAGTTTCTACTTGGATGGGCTTGTTTGTTTGTTTGAGCATGTTATCGTTTTTCTTGCTTGGTTACTATATGTTGTGTTTATTATTGTTTGTAGCTCTCCTTGTGATCAAACTTGATGCTTTGTTGGATACTTAAGCATGTTGTGTTAATGGTTCATAAGTATGTTGTTTGTTTAATTTATGAGCATGAGATACTGTTGTTGTTGGCTATGCCGCATGAGTCGTGTCTGCATAGTGTGTTCATTGGGGAGAGGCGGAGCATGACGCGTAAATCATGTGTTAGGTGTGTGTGCGGAGCGTGACGCGGAAATCACGTGTGGGTGTGAGTGCGGAGCGTGACGCGGAAATCACGTGTGAGTGGCGCTGCGCATGGCGCGTTATAATACATGTGTTGGGTGGGTTTGCGGAGCGTGACGCGGAAATCACGTGTGGGATGTGAGTGCGGAGCGTGACGCGGAAATCACGTGAGTGTGCGGGCATGGCGCGGAAACCATGTGGGGGTGCATAGCATGATGCGTGGATTCATGTTGTCGTCCCATTTTTGGCATGAGCATGTGTTGGCCTTGTTATTTTCGTGTTTAAGAGCATGTGAGTTGTTAATTGCTTTCCAAGTATGGTGTGTGTGGATAACATGATGTTGTGGCTGTATGTTGTTTGGTGGCTCACCGGGTGTGAGCTACTTACCAGTACTGTGGTTGTACTGATACCCCTCCCCTTTCTTTCCCCCAACAATTTCAGATTATGCAGGTGATGAGTTTTATGTGCCCGGTGATGCGGACGAGGAGATTCACGAGGGATGACCACATGGGTCCAGTTACCTGTTTATTTCATTTTTGGTAGATAAAATGGTCGTCTGTTCATTAATTGTTGATAGGTTGATTTGTTTAGCCTTGTAGCTAGGGTGGTATAGTTTTTGGTTCTAGTTAATGAACATGTTTAGATTTCGTGTTTCTCGTTAGGTTGTGAATATGCTATTGTTTAATAAAGACGACCTGTTTTAGGAAGTTAAGGATATGCTTGATCTGATAGAGTTAGGTTTTGTTGTTGGTTGGAGATGCGAGATCTGACTCGTATCCTTTTTGTTGTTGTTCTGTGGAGTTGTGGAGTTGAATGAACCAATATAGAAGTGTCATTTTGTGCTTAACAGGTGATCTAAAATTTTGGTTTCGTCCTATGTATGCCGTTATGCTGCCGAAATTTTCGGAGCTCTCGGTTAGTCTGAATAGGAGTTTAGTAATGTCACTAGGTTAGTTAATACTAAAACCTGGGGCGTTACAGTTGGTATCAGAGCGATTACGTTCCTGTAGACTAACCTAGAAACTAGGTTGTTAATAATGTAGGATCTGTGGTCTTCCTCGTTCTCCTCTCCATCACCAGGTACGTTGATTCGGTTAAGATATTCTTATGTTGTCGTATGATTGGATTATCTGTTGGCTTGGTTATCTCTTATGTACTTGATTGTTGCGTAATTATTGTGGCTTGTTTGATTTCCTATTATGTGCTTGGTTGCCTTGTGTGAGCATGTTGTTTTCCTAAGTTGCTTTATAACATAGTAGCTAGGTTTAGGATGCTCCTGGTAGGTGGATAGGTAGCTTGCCTGGATTTGTGTGACTCTTGTTTGGTAGTAGGAGTAGGATGCTTCCATAGTTGCTAGATAGCTCTTGGTATCCTTGTGATTGTTTTGTGTGATGTTGTTGGTTCGTAGGCAGAGGTTGTTTCCGTTAAAGCCTAGGTTGTTGCCATAGTCTGAGGTTAGTCCCTTCTATCCCTGTTCCTTAGGTGAGTTCATCGTTTCCTTTCAGCGATGAGTTCCAGTAGCAGTCAAGGTAGTGGACGTTCTGGCCCTCCAGACGTACCCGAGGTTAATTCGCATCCTGAGGCGAATCCTCCCATTCCTCCCCCAGCGCCTCATGTGCTGGCAGCAGAGGCATTGCAGGCGATGCTTGGTAATGCATTCCTAAACAACCTGCAGCACGTCGATGCATATGGAGCCCCTGCTCGTGGCGAGGATATGCAGTTTTTCAAGATCTTCATGAAGGCGAAGCCTCCTTCATTCGATGGGCATTTGGATAGTTCTGAAGCAGTGATAGAATGGACCGCCGCATTGGAAGCAATATTTCAATTTCTTGGAGCTAATGCTCAACAACGGGTCCAAGGAGCTGCCTTTATGCTCAAAGGTCACGCTCGCACTTGGTGGAAGGTTGTGGGTCAAACCGAGAACCGCCCAGAGAATCCCATTTCCTGGTCAGGGTTCAAAGGTCTTGTGCGAGACCATTTTGGCTGTCGTTCTGCTGATGTTGAGCAAGAAGCGGAGTTTGTCTCTCTTGTTCAAGGGACCTTGTCTGTGGAGCAGTACGTCAGAAGGTTCGAAGAGTTGTCCTGCCGAGTTCCGGGGTTGGTTGCCACCGAAGAGATTAGGACCAACCGATTCGTTAATGGGCTCCGCGCAGAAATTCGAGGTTTGGTCAGGCTTGGTCGACCAGCCACCTTTGCAGCAGCCCTAGCGAGCGCTCGGATGTTGGATAGGGACATCCCCAGGACGGATCAATCCCAAGAGGTTGGCACGTCATCTGGTGCCAAGAAAAAGCACGAAGTGGAAGTGTTTGCAACTAGTCAGAAGGTTAGAAGTTCTTCGTCGGGATCTAGTGCGTGCGTTGAGGAGTTCTTGCCCTGTGTCACCGATGAGGAGCTCAAGGCGGAATATCCAGAGCTTTACGATGTCGATGATTCTGATGATGAAGATAGCTCCTAAGGTGGGGAGTCAGCGTACCCCTCGCTCAAGGTTAGTAATCCCTTATCTTCTTAAGTCTATATCTTTTGGTTCTGAAATCTTGTTCTTATGATTTTTTGCTTGTCTTGTGCATAACTGTTCGTTGTTGTGAGTATGCATGGATCATTCCTTCGTTTTTGTGGCATTGTTTGTCAAGCAAATCTTAAAGCTTGAATTGCTAGGGTATCATTTTCCTTGGTGCCTTGTTTTTAAACCTCTTAGTATAGGCCAGCTTCAAGGAAAAGGAAGTTCCTAGGATGATTTTGCATTCTGGCTTCACAGTTTAAGAGTCAAGGAAGTTAGCATTCCAAGGATGGTCTTCAAAACCAAGTAAGAGCGTTGCAAGTTTCTATGTTGTCTTTGGACTCATTAATGTTTTGCAACTATGGTGGATTTCATGAACCAGTCTCAAGGTCCTTTTGGACTTGCTCGTGACAATGTTTTTATGTTGGTTTATTCTTAGACCAAGAGTCAAACATTTATTTATGTAACGAGACGTTGGAAGTTGATAAAGAGTCATGACCGCAACTTTAGTTGGCAACATGACAGGGCTATCGTGGATGTACCTAGTAGGGCAGTAATAAGTCTCGTAGCCATTGCTGAGAAGGATGAATGGTTCAAATTTTGAGTTGGCAGCGAAAGTCATGATATAGTCATTTGGTTCAACTTTGACGATGCCTAGTTGAAAGTGGTGGTTGCAAAAAAAAAAAAAAACCAACAAAGCGGGCTAAAGGTTAGCAAAGATGTCTACTGAGGCTACCTTTAGGTTCGGGACAAGGATATAAGTTGCCATCCAAAGTAGGATGTGAAGGTGTCAAGCCCAAGAGATTAAGCTGTCATTAGCGACCTCTTTTCCTTCAATTAGCATCAGTGGGGAAAAATTCTCGTAAGTCATGATGTTGTCGAACCACTTAAGTTTTTCTTGCACCTTTGTCGAGTTGTCGATGGCGAGCTTGGCTACAAATGGTGTAGGTTCGAGAACATTGTACGAATGTTCATCAATGATCCTTCTTGTTTCGTAATTCAAAACCGTGGCATTCTAGAGGAAAATGGCTTGATGAGCTGAAAGCCACCAGTAATAACTGCCTTGAGAAGAAAAGTTTGAGATCAAGATCAATCGTTCAAAGTGGCTAGGTGGGCAACTTTCGAGGACGAAAGTTTTTAAAGGTGGGGAGTCTGTAACGCCCTGCGTTTCGAAACTAAGCTATTTTGGATTAATCGTGATTGAATTCTGATGGAAAAAAAAATTATTAGAATTCCATTTAGCCTGTAATTGATATTTTGGAATTTTATTGAGATATATTTTTCTATTGTTGTGCTTAAGTGGCTAGTGGAGATCGGTTAATTTGAGAGGTTACGTGGGAGTGTAAATCGTGGTTTTCCCGTTTTAATTGGAAGTTATGGAGTTAAGGTTTTTTTGTTTTTGTAAAAAAAGAAAGAAAGAAAGAAAGAACCCAATAAGCCCTAACTTTTCCCTCATCTTCCTCTCTCCATCTCCATCGTGCAGCCCCCTCTCTTAATCTCTCTCTCTCCCTTTCACGCGTGCGTGCCCCTCCCCCATCTCCCCTGCGTTTTTCTTCTTCTCCCTCCACACAGTAACCGCGCCGCCGCCCATCTCCTACACGCGCAGCCGCCGCCGTCATCTTCGTGTTTCTCTCTCTCTCTCTCGATTTCGGTTCGCGTGGAAGCAGCCCCCAGCCGCCGGTGTCCTCGTCGTCGTTCCAGCCGCCGCCGCAGATCCTCGCCGCAGCTGTCGTCGTTGCTGTCCCTCGCCGGAAAACAGAGACCCAAGCGTCACCGCTCTTTTTCCCCTCTTTTCCTTGCGTTTCAACAAGGTAAATCTCGTGGGTCTCTCTTTCTCCACGTTTTTCAGCCTTAAAATCGTGGGTAAGCTTTTGTTCCTCTCATTCTTAGATGAGATAAGGTCGATCTAACTCCCTCCGCTTTGTTCAGTCAGATTCGCGCGCGTCCAGCAGTCCGAGCCTCGCTTTTGTGCGATTTTGCTTCTGTCCAGCAAGCGATTTGGCCTCGAATCTCCTTATCGGGTAAGTTTAAGCCTTACCCATTCTTGGTTGAAGCTTAAATTTAAATACCCATTAGTTTTTGGTGCTGAAAGGTTTAATTGCATTCAATGTTCTGATCTGCAGCGCCGTCTAAGTGTTCGATTGAGTTCGAAACACTTCAACTTGATCACCCACTGCCCAAGGAGCGTTCTAACACGCTGTTCGAGGTTAGAATAACCCGTCTAGTGTGAAAGCGGATCTGTTTGGGTGAGATTTGTCGCTGTCCTTAAGCTTGTTAGTCTTAACTTGAGTTGTCGTTAGGTGTTAAGCTTTAAAATCATGTTTTTATCGATACCCATTAGTTATTTAGTCCTTAAAAGTTTTGCCCAGCTCCTATAGGTTCTTAGAATGCTTAAATATGTGTTATTCACTTGCTGTCCAGCGGCTGAAAAAGCCTTAAATATGGCCATTCAACGATTACCCATTGCCCGTTGTGCCTTAGACGTGGTTGCCCATGGTCTAAAGGTTTTGGGTTGTTGATTTGGGGAATTGTGAGTTGTTGTCCAGCAAGGAAATAACATTTCTCGATTGAACTTGGCCTTTCAAGCATGTGTATAGCAACTGTAAGTTGGTTCTAATTTAGTGGAGGTTGTCCTGGTTATTTAGGAGCTTTCTTGGACCACCTTGGGTTGTTGAGTTGCTTTAGAAGCGCCTTATAGGTAAGTAGTTTCTACTTGGATGGGCTTGTTTGTTTGTTTGAGCATGTTATCGTTTTTCTTGCTTGGTTACTATATGTTGTGTTTATTATTGTTTGTAGCTCTCCTTGTGATCAAACTTGATGCTTTGTTGGATACTTAAGCATGTTGTGTTAATGGTTCATAAGTATGTTGTTTGTTTAATTTATGAGCATGAGATACTGTTGTTGTTGGCTATGCCGCATGAGTCGTGTCTGCATAGTGTGTTCATTGGGGAGAGGCGGAGCATGACGCGTAAATCATGTGTTAGGTGTGTGTGCGGAGCGTGACGCGGAAATCACGTGTGGGTGTGAGTGCGGAGCGTGACGCGGAAATCACGTGTGAGTGGCGCTGCGCATGGCGCGTTATAATACATGTGTTGGGTGGGTTTGCGGAGCGTGACGCGGAAATCACGTGTGGGATGTGAGTGCGGAGCGTGACGCGGAAATCACGTGAGTGTGCGGGCATGGCGCGGAAACCATGTGGGGGTGCATAGCATGATGCGTGGATTCATGTTGTCGTCCCATTTTTGGCATGAGCATGTGTTGGCCTTGTTATTTTCGTGTTTAAGAGCATGTGAGTTGTTAATTGCTTTCCAAGTATGGTGTGTGTGGATAACATGATGTTGTGGCTGTATGTTGTTTGGTGGCTCACCGGGTGTGAGCTACTTACCAGTACTGTGGTTGTACTGATACCCCTCCCCTTTCTTTCCCCCAACAATTTCAGATTATGCAGGTGATGAGTTTTATGTGCCCGGTGATGCGGACGAGGAGATTCACGAGGGATGACCACATGGGTCCAGTTACCTGTTTATTTCATTTTTGGTAGATAAAATGGTCGTCTGTTCATTAATTGTTGATAGGTTGATTTGTTTAGCCTTGTAGCTAGGGTGGTATAGTTTTTGGTTCTAGTTAATGAACATGTTTAGATTTCGTGTTTCTCGTTAGGTTGTGAATATGCTATTGTTTAATAAAGACGACCTGTTTTAGGAAGTTAAGGATATGCTTGATCTGATAGAGTTAGGTTTTGTTGTTGGTTGGAGATGCGAGATCTGACTCGTATCCTTTTTGTTGTTGTTCTGTGGAGTTGTGGAGTTGAATGAACCAATATAGAAGTGTCATTTTGTGCTTAACAGGTGATCTAAAATTTTGGTTTCGTCCTATGTATGCCGTTATGCTGCCGAAATTTTCGGAGCTCTCGGTTAGTCTGAATAGGAGTTTAGTAATGTCACTAGGTTAGTTAATACTAAAACCTGGGGCGTTACACTTACGGAGGCCTTCACTCCACCAAAGAAAAATTCAAACCTAGCACAAATTGTTGAATATCCAGATGGATCAGTAGAAGTTCAATTTTCTGAAGAACCGGAGACCTCAAAGGTTAAATACTTCATGTCTTCTCGACCTAACACATCTGGAACAACTTCAGAAATCAAATCAAAATACTATATGGATAGATCTAACTCATTAAGAGTAAAATCTGTCAATATAGAACAAAATGTGGCAAATGTTCAATACGAAAATCAACCTCAATCACCCACACAGACAGACATGGATAATCGATCTGTGTTTTCCAGTCAAATAAATGTCCTTATAGAAGGATTCTCAATCGATAACAAAACTTTAAAAAAGGATTTTCTTTCCCTAAAGAATAAGGCAAGAAGGAAAATCTTTTTCCAAAACTACAACAAAGACCAAAGATCTGAGATAAGATCAAGATGGTATTCATTCATGGAAGAGACCGAAAGAAATATCCCATTCTTCACTTGGATGAAAGAATCTGAAAACGAAATCAACATGCTTCAAGAATCCTTGAGAACTACTCAAAGAGGGAGTATTCATTCTACTCATCCTCCTCTAGAGGAGATCGAGTTTGATACAATTTATGGTGAGAAGGTCAAAGCTAGTCCATTCAAAGGTAATATCAGTGAAAAGGATGAAAAGAACATACCTACTCTTAAGGATATAAAGAATATCCAGCTTCAAAACAATTTTTCTAATAAAATCCTTTCTACCATAGCTAACCAAGTAGAAAAGATTGAAGGAAGAATATCAAAACCTTCCATTACTTCATCTTCGAACGGAGGAATATTTATACCTCCCATAGATGAGTCAATTATGTTATTCAAACCTACTGTAATTGATAGCAAAATTAAAATTATGTCTAAAGAAGAAGAAACCTTAGCTTTAATTGAAGAAAAGCTAAGCAGCCTTCATATTTCAAAACCATCAACTTCAAAGACAGTCCCTACAATCAACGTCATCAATGATTCTATTATTGATCAAATTATTCAAAAAACAAGAAATCTTTCCTTAGAAGAAGAAGTTATTGAGCCACCAAACGAAGTCCTAAAAATATGAACAAGATCAAAAGCGTCAAAACAGGTAATGATGCGAAATTGGTATCCACAACCTTCTTTCCCGGATGTCCAATTTGAAGAAAAAACACAAATGACTCAAGCTGTTTATGACGGATTTGTTCGGTTTTATGCCCTAAAACTCGTAGATAGTGAATGTAACCGTTGACCGGATATTAATGAAAAAAATGTTGATATATTTTTCCATTAATTGTTATTAGTTATTTTATATTTGTCTTTGCCTAATAATAACCCTAATCCAATAAACTAGACATCCAAGGCTGTAATATGAGTCTTGAACTATATGTAGCGACATATGGGATCATTGTTCAAGAAACAGCCTAAAAGGTCTATAGTATAGGGATAAGACTGGATGCCTTATCCTGGTGACACTATGGATACGACCCACTTTGTATTTGATACAAACGCTGTGATCCAACGCGTTCGTGTAGGAGACATGCGAGTGGGGGTATCCTGTGCAATGAGTTTGCATAAGACCGGACCGCGAAATAGTAACCATTGGTTATAACACCGTTAACTAGTTGGTTTTCTATTTCACAAAGACGACCTAGACAACTTAGTCTTAATCCTGAGTTGATTATGGACTCCTGCTCATGAGAGACTGTCCTTTGATTTGTATGGGTGAGAGTGGCCAATACGCCGACTCAATAAGCCTACCACTTTGGGGACAAGACCGAATGGGGAGCTGGGAAAATAATAGTACAAGATGGAATTCACTCCTTCCCGACTTTAGGGAAGCAGATGAGTGTTCCCTTAAGTGGTTACTCCGAGTCTTGAACAAAGGGCCCTACCCTCTCAATGGCACGAGAGGGTTTTCTGTTTGATGGTTGGACCACAAACAGATTGTTCATTAGAGGAGAATTGGTACTTAAGGAAATAGAGGTAACCTAGGGGTAAAACGGTAATTTGACCCAGCTGGTGTTGCGGACACTCGTGAAGGACTAACTAGTCGATATTGGTCTAGATCCGTGGACACAGAAAATATGTCTGCAGTGAGAAGAGTGCAACTGTGAGTCTATAGTGGAATATACACACAGTTAACGAATATTGATTAATGTGGTTAATGAGTTTAACCAATTAATCTCACATCGTTGGAGTTTCTGATCTGCAGGTCCATTAGGTCCCACTGGTAGCTCGTAAAGTAATTTGAGGCAACTAAGTAATAAATGTAAATTGAAAATGTTCAATTTACTAAGGGAAACAAATATAATATATATTGATATATTATTATGAGAGAAATTAATATTTGAAGAAGTTCAAATATAAATTTATGGAAGATTGAAAGAGTTCAAATAATGAATTAATTAATTTAAGTCCTAAAATGTGTTTGGGCAAAATTAATTAATTCAAGGCCGGAAATTAAATATGTGATATTTAATTGGTGGTTAATTAATTAAAGAATTCATTAACCATGAATTAATCGATTATGTAAATAATTAATCACTTAAGGAAGTGATTAATCATTTATGGGAATGATCTAATCACTTATGGAAGTAATTAGTCATTTGTGGAAAAGATTAATCAATTAGGGAATTGATTGATCATGATTGATTAATTAAGGAATAAGATTGAATCAATTTTGGAAAAGATTGATTTAATTGAATATTTTATTCATGGCCTCTCTTCTATAAATAGAACACTAGACCTAATTGGTCATGACACTTGACACTCTTGAAAGACAAGACCTAGAATTCTCTCTAGCCTCCCTCTTAGAGAAAGACTCCCACAAGTCTTTTGCCTCCTAGACTTAGAGACATACCGGTGTAACCTCTGTGGTTATTGTGTCATTCAAAGAAAGAATTTCCAGCGAAGAAAACCAAAGGCGGCTGCTGCGTTTTGTTCGTTGGAGCATCGTTGGCGAAGAACGGTCAAGTCTACAACGGAGGTTTGTAATGGTTCTTCCTCTATTCTTTAGAAAAGTATTAAAAATAAATTTAGATTTATTTTTAGCATGTTTAAACCAATTTTCAACGGCTTTAAAGGTTGTTTAAAGTTTTGTTTGAGTTATCGTAACGGTATTTTAATGTTAATTAATATACGGCGTAAGGTCCAATCGATGCGCTTCCGCTGCGTGTGGACTTTTATTCCCTTCAGGATTGGCCATCCATGAATGGAATATAGATGACATATCCGACTATCTTATCCTCAATGTGCTCAATGAGATGTTTATAGCCTCAAACGCTTATCGACAAAGAGGAAAGAGGGATCATGAAATAGCCCAACTGCTTGTTGCAGGAATTACGGGGCAATTGAAACAATGGTGGGATCAATATCTGACCGATAGCGATCGTCAGTATATTTTAACCCACAAAACCATTGAAAAGAAAAAACAGACAATCAAACTCGAAGGCCAATTACCTCAAACTGTAGAAAGGGAAGAAAGCATAGAAGATGCTGTAAACACCCTCGTATACACCCTTACAAATGCCTTTGTAGGTGATCCAGCTCAATACCAAGCCAGATCGGCAAATATCCTTTTAAATCTCAAATGTCCAACCCTAGGAGATTTCAGATGGTACAAAGATATGTTTTTAAGCAAAGTCCTTATTAGAGCTGACTGATCTTCTTCAATCTGGAAGGAACAATTTATTAAGGGCCTTCCTAGCTATTTTGCTGCAAGAGTCAAAATCGATTTAAATACAAAATACGACGGGAAGATTCCTTGGGACACTCTGACCTATGGAAACCTAACTTCCTTTATAATGAGTGAAGGTCTCCGTCTTTGCAACGAATCAAAGGTTCAGTCAAAACTTAATAAATCCTTTGGATCCAAAAGAGCAGAGTTAGGAATTTTTTGCAATCAATATGGATGTGGGAAGATTCGACCACCATCCACAATCAGAAAATCATCCATCAAAAGGTATAGAAAATATCAAGAGCGACAAAACTATAGACCATATAGGCAGTTCCAAAAGAAGAATTATAGAAAGCCGTATAATTCATACAATAAAAGACGACCCTTTTACAAAGTAGGAAGCTCCAAGAAAAACATCCAATGCTATAAATGTAGATCTCATGGACATTATTCAAATAAGTGCCCTATGAAAAAGAAGATCAATGAATTAGAAATAGATGACAATACGAAGCAACAACTTCTAAAAATTATTCAATCTGATTCTGAAGAGTCAATTATATATAGCTCCGATGAAGGTCAAATTCTTGAATTACAAGAAGAAACTGATTCATATTCTAGTAGTGACTACGAGGAAGAAGAAAATGAGGGCAAAAGAGTTTGTTCAGGATGCATATGTGTCCTAACAAAAGATCAAGAAACTCTTCTCAATGTTGTCGACAAAATAGACAATGTAGAGCTCCAAAAATCAATCTTTTATAGCCTTAAAAATTCAATTCTTGAAAAAAGAGAGCAAGAAGAATCAAGTAACTTCCAGCCTTATGAATGGAAGAATGTAGTCAAAAAATTCGAAGAACCTACACCAGTCACTATTCAAGATCTTCAAGCTGAGATCAATACTCTAAAAAGAGAAGTCTCAGAACTCAAAAGAAATACTGATCAAAAAAATTTTCATATCCGTCAAGAAATATCTCAAATCAAATCAGAAGTAGAGACAGTTCCCAATGAAGAGGAAGAATCTTTCGTTGGAGCCATTTCAAGTATACGATTCCAAAAATGGTATTCTTTAGTAACACTAAAGATCCATGACTTTACAATTACGCTCCATGCACTAATTGATTCAGGTGCCGATCAAAATTGTATTCGAGAAGGATTAATACCTTCAATATACTTCGAAAAAACTTCTGAATCTCTTCGTGGTGCTAATAATAATCAACTAATAATCAATTATAAATTATCAAAAGTCCATGTTTGCAATGAAGGAGTTTGCTTTGTAAACTCTTTTCTTTTAGTCAAAGATTTAGGACAAGAATTGATCCTAGGTACACCATTCCTCACTCAATTATATCCAATAACAATTTCAGAAGAAGGAATAATCTCTGACGTTCTAGGACAAGAGATAATATTTAAATTTACGAGTCCAATAACTCGCCATGAAATCCATAATCTACAACAGGAAACAGTTCAAAATTCAATCAATGTCATAGAAAGTAAAGAAAAACAAATACAATTTTTAAAAGAAGAAATTTCTTACAAAAGAATAGAAGAAGAATTAAAAATAAAATCAATACAAGATAAAATAACTTACTTTAAATCAAAAATAGAAAAAGAAGTTTGTTCAAATCTTCCAAATGCTTTTTGGAAACAGAAACAACATATTGTCAATCTTCCTTATATCAAAAACTTTGATGAAGATAATATTCCAACAAAGGCTAGACCAATACAAATGAATTCTGATTTGCTAACTCATTGCAAAAAGGAAATAGATGATTTTTTGCAGAAAGGACTCATCAGATCTTCAAAAAGCCCTTGGTCATGTGCAACATTTTATGTCAATAACCAAGCAGAGAAGGAGCGAGGTGTTCCAAGGTTAGTTATTAATTACAGACCTCTTAATAAAGTTTTGGAATGGATAAGATATCCAATTCTGAACAAACAAGATTTATTAAAAAGAATTTCAAATTCAAAAATTTTCTCAAAATTTGACATGAAGTCAGGATTTTGGCAAATTCAAATTTCTGAAAAAGATCGTTACAAAACCGCTTTCAATGTCCCTTTTGGCCAATATGAATGGAACGTTATGCCATTCGGTTTAAAAAACGCTCCATCAGAATTTCAAAAAATTATGAATAATATTTTCAATCCCTTTCAATAATTTTCAATTGTTTATATTGATGATGTATTAATATTTTCTCAAAATATAGATCAACATTTTAAACATCTCAATATATTTTTAGATGTTGTTAAACGAAATGGCTTAGTGGTGTCACTTCCAAAGATAAAGCTATTTCAAACTCAAATTAGATTTCTAGGATTTGATATTCATTTAGGTTTAATAAAACCTATTCAGAAATCAATCGAATTTGCTTCAAATTTTCCTGATCAAATTCTAGACAAAACTCAATTACAACGATTTTTAGGTTGCCTCAATTATGTATCCGATTTTATCCAAAATCTAAGAACTATATGCAAGCCTCTTTATGAGAGATTAAAAAAGAATCCTGCCCCGTGGTCTGATAAGCACACAGAGGCAGTCAAGTCTATCAAAACTTTAGTCAAATCAATTCCCTGTTTAAGCCTTATCAATCCAAAAGCAAACCTCATAGTGGAATCTGACGCATCCGATATCGGATATGGAAGAATCTTAAAACAGTGTATTGATAAGAACGAATCAATAATCAGATTTCATTCTGGAGTTTGGAATAGTACTCAGAAAAATTATTCAACAGTCAAATAAGAAATTTTAGCCATAGTTTTGTGTGTTCAAAAGTTTCAAGGAGATTTAATCAATAAAAGTTTTACTATTAAAACCGATTCAAGAGCATCTAAATTTGTTTTAGAAAAAGATGTAAAAAATCTTGTTTCAAAACAAATCTTTGCAAGGTGGCAAGCTATCTTGTCATGCTTTGATTTTCAAATTTTGCCTATAAAAGGCGTTCAAAACCCCCTTGTTGATTACCTCTCAAGGGAGTTCCTTACAAGAAAAACTTCTTCTCTCACTTTCTCTAAAAATGAGTGACCAGCGAGGCAAATCCTATTCATCTTCCTCAAAGGGCAAAAGCCCAACTTCATCTTCAAAATCTCCAGCTCCTATGAGTGCAGATCAATATGCCATGGATCTTGGCTTCACTCCAGTGAATCGTCCAAGAACCAAAAGTGCATCCCTTCAAATCCGAGATTCAATGGAGTCTTTAACTCCACCACCGAGGCCATCTGCCTCTCTTGTACGACCTTCTGCCGTTCCTTCAATGAGACCTACTGCCTCTCCGACTTCTGTAACTCAAATGAGACCTACTGTCTCTCCTTCTACCCAACCTTCATCTCAACAGGGATCTTCTATCCCTACAACTTTTGCGGATGCTGTTCAGCCTCCATAAAGATTTATTCCAAAACCCGAGATCAAAAATTATTTTGAAGAATCACTTCAATTATCAGAACCGATCGTTGAACCCGAATTCGACGGGTCTTCAATTATCGAAATTATTCAAAACATTTATCCTCAAGGATTCTATTTCATTCCAGAATTCCTACTCAAAACCAGAAAATATTATGAATTCATTCTGGTAGACTCAAAATCTGTCGAGATAACCCATATTTCCGACAGAAATGATCCATCAATCATAGCTTATTCAAAGCTGAAAATCAAAAAGGTCATCAACCCTACTCATTGGAATCAAAGTATACTCACAGAAAGAACTCTTTCAAAACCTTTCAATCCTCAGACATACTCATACCGAGATTATATCGAAGCCTGGTATATGGTTATGTGGTACACAAATTATGACCATTCTTGGTTCATCCAATTTTGTCAAAATGATTACAAGTGTCAATTTCCTTTTTGGTTTATCAAATGGTGGCAAACCTTCGGATCCTCCGAAGAAATTTTTCCCGTTCCTATCCAAGAATCTTTCCATTATTTTTCTCAAACAATATACAAAAATGCATTTCCTCTCAATATGCGTTTTTTGTTTATATTTCCAAATTTCTTGGATTTTCTGTTGGAATTTCCAGACAAATACTTAACCATATTTCAAACAACTTGTCAAAATTCTTCAGATCAAATGGTGGGATAAATATAATTTTTCCCATGCCAACATTAAGGAAGTCAAACAATGGTTTGCCGATAATGGCTACCTTCAAGACCTATCAAAAAAGAAGAATGCTGAATTCCTAAATTCAAAATCAAGGTTAATAGCTGCTTTGGCGCAAACTACTTCCGAAGCAGACTTTCAAAAGGTTTTGAATCAAGCAACTTCAATAGCATCTTCATCTTCTCATCATAATTCTGACATTGAAGACGAAGAAGATGAATATGACCTCAATGATCCTTTCCTAGATTCACGACCCATGTGAATCTAATTTCAAAAAAAAAAAAAAAAGGTGTGTGTACATTAAGAATCAGTTGTAAATTATAATAAAACTCCATCTCAGCACATAAAGTTAATGTCCGAATCTCCTAGCTGAAGAAAATTATGAAGACTCACTGTAAAGGACTGATGTGAAGGACTGTTGCGGTGTGTGGTCCCGGTTATAAGACACGAGATGTGCATTAAATCCGTTGGTCAACATACCTTGCCTTCACGCCTAAAACGGTGATTTGACGTAATATTCCAACCTCTCGGATAAGGACTACAATTAGACAAGGATATGACAAAAAATGGTGGAGGAGTGTGAGAATAGTGTACAATTATTGTATGTAGTACAAGCGTGCTATATTACATGTTTGTACATATCTCGTAAACCTAGACCATCTAGATGACTCTCATACACTTTTAGCCGAGAGAACCTTCGTGAATGAATCAACAATATTTCATTCAATTAAATGTGCTTGCTTGTCTTGGCCTGCGAGGTTCTTCTGAATTTGTCATAGCACAACTGTATCACAATAAAGTTTGATGGGCAAGTTCACATTTGCAACACCTTCCAAATCAGTCAAGAACTTCCTAAGCCATACAGTCTCCATCGCTGTTTCACAAGCAACTACCTTTTCGACCTATATTGTCGAGACTGCAGCTATGCCATACTATAACTCTTCCGTTAAGAGTGAACATAGATACTGGTATAGATTTCCTTAAATCCTTATCAGTTTGAAAATCTATGTGAGTGTATCCTGTAAGGATCAAATCCTTAGCATTATACATGAGCATATAATCTCTCATTCTCTTAACATACTTGAGGATATACTTGACGGCTCTCCAATGATCAAATCCTAGATTGGATTGATTCTTACTGGCAATCCCTTCTATATAGGGCATTCGTCTCATGTCCACAACTTGTTGAGGTGGTTAAGGAAATAGTTCCTTAGACTAAAGAATTCCATTTCTGAAAGTTAGTGAACCCTTCTTGGAATTCTGCATCTTATATCTAACTAACATCTTGTAGACATAAGGCACTTGAGACAAGACAAGCTTTTTGTGTTTACGGTTCCTAACAATTTTGATCCCAAGAACAAACTCACCTTCCCCAAAATTTTCATTTGGAAATGAGCCGCTAGCTCCTTTTACTAGTTAGTAAGAAAACCTACATCATTTCCAATGACTAGGATATCAATCACATACAACACTAAGAATGCTACTGAACTATTGGCGATCTTGTAGAGATCATGATGCGCGATTTTGCTTACCACAAGTGTACAAGTGAAGTAATAATATAGTGTTTTTGTGATAAACGAGTGTCATCCTCTGGATTGGTTTTCTAGCAAATTAAGTACCGTGAATAATCTTGTCCAATTTTATTTAGGGAGCAAAACTTAATGCAACCGATAAATTTAAAGACAAACATAAAATAAAAGTGGAGACTTAAATAGAAAGACTCTTAGGGAATTGATTTCATTGTTGAGATTGAGGATTAATTAAATGAATGAATTTCACATGCAATTATTCTACCAAGCCTAGGAACCTTTTATCACAACTATCTCTCCCGAGCATAATTGATTCTCATGCATGCAACAAACATGCAAGACCTTGGGTTTAGTTCTTCAAGCAACTTCTAAAGTTATTCCAAATCCCGTCACAAACTTAGAATTTCTACTTTAGTCGTGAAATTAAATAAAGTAAGTCTGAGGCCAAATCCCCTCTCCCGAGCAAGATTCAACACTCAAATCATTCAACTAGTGATCAAGTAATTGAACGCATTTAACCATAATTGCATAGGTAAAATAATAACACATTCATACCAAAAATCAATCCAACAACTAAAACAACTACATCAAACCCTAAGACAAATAAGTAGCAATTCACAATCTTTAAACCACAAACACTAATTGCAAGAAAATCCATAAAAACTACAAGAGTTAAGGGAAAGAGAAAGGAAAACTCGAATCTGCCGACACCGCTCGTCCCTATCATGATCTCCACGTCTTCTCGCTTGATTCCCGCTCCTTGGCCTTGCCTTAAGCTCCCACATAAAGTCTCTCGTCGAAATTAGGGCTAAAATCTAACCAATTGGACTCCCCTTGGTCGTGCAAGAAAGTGTTGAATTTATAGAAAATCTGCCGACAGCGTCGTGACGCTACCCCAAACTCCAGCATTCTGTTTAGGAAAATATCGATACCGTCGAGACGCTCTTGTCACAGCATCGCGACGCTACAGGCAGCGTCACGACGCTGTCGCAGATTCACGCCTAATGCCTTCTCGGGTTGGGCAGCTTCAAATTCTTTCCTTATTTATTTTTTTTGCTTCTTTTTTTGCGCCCGAACACCTCATTATATCCAATTTCTCTATTTTGATTCCAATAATTATTTCCTACAAAAGCAACATGAAAGTGCATTAATTTGGCCCAAAACCACTCAAAGACTAACTAAAATATATCGAGAAATATAGCTCGTTATGCGTGCTATCAAGAGACAAGATTCATCAATGTTCTGATTAAAGCCCAAAAGATTTGATCGCAGTATCAAATCTTCTATTCCAAGATCAAGGTGCTTATTTAATTCCATGAATGGATCGATTAAGCATGCAAAATCTTTTGCTTCCGACCTCGCTAAATGAACCTGACGGAAGCGTGTCGCGGGGCTAGCGTCAAATAAATTTATAATCCACGACACTACAACTATTTTGTAGAAATAGTGGTCGGGGTCGAACACAAGGAAGTGGGATCTAACAAGTGTAGAATTTTGTGCTTATAAAGATGGGGGGATTTTTTGAATGAAGGAGAAGAAAAAGTAATAAAATAATTAAATGTTGAAATTTAAATGAAACAAAATAAGCATGCAGAAGAGAAATTAGACGGAAACAATAACATGAAAAGGGATCGTTGGATTGAGATTTATTTTGCTTGATTCTAATTCGTTGGCTTCCTAGTTTTCTCTAATAATCGTTCTATGTTGATTTCATTAGTCCGGTCGGCTTCTGGGTTACTTGGAGGACCCCCTACACTAACCTGTGCTAATTATCTTGCTAACCGTGAATTCTACAATTAACAAGATTAATTAATATAAACTCTATCGCTCGCCACCCCTTATACATAATTTAGCAACCATCTGAGACCTCTGCAACGGTTACTAATTATATTTAACTAGTTAATTAACAATCAATTATTCAACTACCTATTAAAACTAGCCGCTTTGGGATCGTGGGTCGGAATCGTAAGAACCAAATTCACATGCAATTTAAATCGAATTCCTACAACCTTTAACATGCATCCTAGGCCTATCAAGGGTCGTTGATAAGGGTAAAAAATATACCTATTTTACCCTTATATTTAGTTCATTATCTTGTCAAAACTTTATGTTTTAGATCAATTTTACTGTTCTCGAGCTCAAAATATGTTAAAGTTGATAAGTTAGGGTGTTCAGAATCACTTTTGTCAAATCATGCTCATTTGTGCTTAAAAAGACTCAATTTTAAGGGAATTTGACTAAGTTTGTTGTTGTGCAGGATAATAGAGAAAAAACTGGAATTTGCCAAGAAATGCGACCGCATTTCTGGGAAGACAATTTCGAGTCTACCGCTGGTCATTTTGAACGAGACTTCTTGCACCTAACCGGTTGTTTTGACCCTGAAACCGACTGGGCTACCTACCAACACTTATTTTGCAGCTCCTCAACCACTTCCAACACTATATAAGCTCGAGAATCTAAGTCAAATTCAAGCAGAACTCATTTGGAAGAAGAGGGTGGTGACAGAACCCTAGTTGACGCCTATGAGTAAGGATGCTCGAGGTCCTTGTTAGATGACTAAATTCGAACCTTAGTTAGACATCAAACCTTAGGGTTTGTAGGATTTTTCACCCATTCCCACTTTTAAAAGTGAGAGAGTGGAGTGTTGAAGCGTACTCTAGAAGGATTGGATAAAATAGAAAAACCCTAGTATTTGGCTACTGTCATTATTTCCAACTCTGATACTTTGCATTTATCTGTATTCTTTACATCTTATTTTCAATGAAAATGTATTCATTTACACTTTATCTCACCATGAGTAGCTAAATTCCGCTGAGGGGTTTAATATGGTGAATTCCCTTATGGTTCTATATCTTGAAAGTGTTTTATTTCCTTAAGTATTATTCAATGCATGTCATTCTTTATTGATTATCATTCTGATCTTGCTGAGTTTAACTTGATTACTTAGACTTTGCATGCTATGTGAGTTTGATCTCGAAAGGGACAGACGATATCAGTTCTCATAAAGGTGATATAGGAGAAAAAGCTTGAAAGAGATTGTTCGGTGGTATAGGGCAAGCTGCCTAAAGGCACCCTATATAATCTATAGGGTTATAGATTGCATTCTTGAATTATCTATGTCAGAGTCGAGTCACAGAAATGTGCATAACGGTACTCGCTTAGTCTTCTAACGATTCTTGGGAGCAAGGTCAAATAGAAGTTAAATCTGACCTAATGCATTAAATAGGCTTAACTGTAATAATCCACAAGTATAGTTATTGCCATTGGGATGAATTCATGTTCAATACCTTGTATTATTTATTGTTGTTATTCTTTATTCATTTACTTGTGTTATTTATTTTTCTAAAAATCAATCATCAATCATTTCTTTGGTTACCTATTTTTAAGCAATCAGTTGAGCAGTTTCTTCTTCAAATCTGAATTTCCAATTTAGTCCTCGTGGGATCGATACCCTTGGAATAGTTCTAAGGTTTTCATTACTACGTGCGATAGTGTATACTTGCACTAAGGTTGGTTGAATTCTTTTTATTATTATTTATCATCTTAACTCACATCCATCATTCAGCCTCTACCGCACCAAGTTTTTGCGCCATTGTCGGGGACCAAAAGTGAAACCAGTTTTGTTTTTGAAATTGCGATTGGATTGCGACCGCATTTCTTTCTCAAAGGGAATCTGACTTTGATTTGTCATTGTTTTTCTCTTGCAGGTTGAGGTTAGTGCATGAACAAGGGGTGTCCACTCCTTAACATTGATCCTGAGATACAAAGAAAAGGGAAAAACAAGAGTTGAACACACAAGAACTTCTAGTAGAAGCTTCTTACATACAAGAGTTTTCGATGGAACCTCCTGGAGTCGATCCTGAAGTTGATCCACAGAATCGTGGAACAGAGCAAAATGGTGGGAGAATTCCTCCACTTCCACTAGTGCCATAACAAGAAAATCCAATTTATATTGATGAAGACCGTAATAGAGCAATAAGGGACTACATTTTACCTATTTTTCAGACTTTAAATCCAAGAATTTTGAAGCCACCGATAGATGCTCCACAGTTTGAACTAAAACCATTGATGTTTCAAATGTTGAATACCATGGGCCAATTCTCTGGACTTCCAAATGAAGATCTAAATAAACACATCAAGCTATTTTTTAGAGTTCGCAATTCTTTTAAAGTTACATGAGTGCTTGAAGATACTTTGAAGCTAAAGCTTTTTCCATTTTCTTTGCAGGGAGATTTTGAAGCTTGGTTGGATTCATTCCCTCCAAACTCCATCATTTCTTGGAATGATTTACCTGAGAAGTTTTTAGATAAGTTTTTTCCTTCTAAAAAAAATGCCAAATATAGAGTTGAAATTATTGTTTTCAGACAATCTTACAATGAACCTCTGGATACAGCTTGGGAAAGATTTCAAAGGTTGGTTCGGAAGTGTCCACACCATGGATTGCATGCATGCATCATCTTGGAATATTTTTATAGTGGATTAGATCAAGCTTCGAAGGCACTAGTTAATGCATCAGCAAACAGATCTTTCTTCAAGAAGTTTGTAAATGAGGCGCATGCTATCTTGGACACCATAGCCACAAAACAATAGACATTGGGGAGAGACTGAGCCAACAACAATCTTGAAGATTCCAATTAAAGTCATGGAAACAGAGGCTAATTCTAACATGCAAGCCCAAATCAAAGTGATCCACATCATGATGATGGACATGACTATGAACAATCAAGTGAACATAGCCCCTGCCAATGCTATTTCTTCTCCCTGTTGTGAAATTTGTCGTGAGGAACACATTGTTGATAACTGTCCACAAAATCTCACGTCTATCTTTTATGCTGGTCAACAAAAGAACCATAACCAGAATAGATGGAATCCATACTCGGCTACATGCAACCCAGGTTGGAGACAACATCCAAACTTCTCTGGAGGAGGACAAGCTAGCTCAAGTATTTCCAATCAGTTCGGGAAACCTCCTACACAACAGCAGCCGCAGAAGAACTTCCAACTAGTTGAAGTGTAGAGTCAAGAGTCAAATCTATAGACTCTTTATGAAGGAATATATGGCAAGAAACGATGTTGCAGTTAGGAATTTTGAAGTACAGATTTGACAGATTGCTCAGGAGATTAAAAACAGACCACAAGGGACGTTGCCCAGCAAGACTGAATTTCTTCACAGAGAAGGAAAAGAACAATGCAAGACAGTAACCTTGAGAAGTGGACTTGAATATGATAGCCCAAAGTACCCAGTGAATCAAGAAGTAGAGATCCTAAAACAAGTTCGAGGAAATATTTTAGAAAGGAAGTCAGGAATTACCTCAGATGTTATACAGAATAAAGAAAATGAAGAAAAGACCAAGGAGCATGAAGCCTTGGTAGAAAAAGAGGAAAAATCAAGTTCAGAGAAAAACAAGGGAATGCGACCGCAAAACCAAAAAAGTTTTTTATAGATCAAGAATACAAACCACCTCCTCACTACCCTCAAAGTAGTTCTTAGATGTCTTAAAGTAGCGACATATCAATATTCCATTGGCAGAAGCACTTGAACAGATGCCTACCTATGTGAAGTTCGTGAAGGATATTCTATCAAAGAAAAGAAGATTGGGTGAATACAAAATCGTTGCACTCACTGAATGTTCCAGTGCACTGGTCAAGAATGAGATCCCTCCCAAGCTCAAAGACCCAGGAAGTTTCACCATCCCATGCTCTATGGGAGGACGGGATGTAGGCAGAGCTTTATGCGATCTAGGAGCGAGTATAAACCTGATGCCATACTTAGTTTTTAAACAGTTGGGGATAGGAGAAGCAAGACCAACAACTGTAACCTTACAGTTAGCTGATAGATCACTGACACAACCTATTGGAAAAATTGAAGACGTGTTAGTCAAGGTTGACAAATTCTTAATCCCAGCAGATGTCATCATTTTAGATTGTGAAGCTGATAAGGACGTGCCAATCATCTTAGGACGACCATTCTTCGTCACTGGCAGGACCTTAATTGATGTGCAGAAAGGAGAGTTGACCATGAGGGTCAATGACCAGCAAGTCACGTTTAATGTGATGAATGAAATGAAATATCCAGGAGACTTCGAGGAGTGTTCTATGATTGACAAAATTGATGAACTCTCCCGATCTACTTTTCAGGATATGATGAAAGGAGAAACACTGGAAGATTTACTTGGAAAACAAGAAGAGAAAGGTGGCAAAAGGATTGAAGTAGAAGAAATCAATCGACCCATGAAATGACAAAGAATCAAACCCTATTGGCGGAAGGGCTTCGAGGATGAAGAAGCCCATGTTTCTGTGATTGACTTGGTATGAATTCTATCCTTGAGAAATTATTTTTTCTATATTATGTGGATCTATAAAAGAATAATAAAATAAAATAATATGGGATACGAAGCCAAAATATTTGGACAAGAGTAAAAACTCTGTCTAGGAAAATTCTGTTTAGGAAAAGGTACTTAAGTTGACCGTAGGGAACACCTTTTCCTTGGGATTTACTTGGGAGTTTGAAAAGTCCATATTATTTTGTATCATATCTATCTTAAAAAGAAAACAAAAAGGAAATAATAAATTATGATTGAGCATGTGAACTTTCTAACATGTTTTTGAGTGTCTCAGTAAAGAAAGAAAAGCAAAGGAAAATGAAAAATCAAGAAAAAAAGAGAAGGTAGAAAAACTGGGGAAAATGTGATCGCATTTCTCCCTAGTGTATTTGGAAATTTTCTGACCATCACATGACCTAATGAGAAAACTATAAATAGTTGACTTCCGTTCTTTCCCTCTCACTAAACACTTAGACGTTTCGACATTCAAGTCAAAACTCCAATTCTCCATATTCTCTCATCTTGAAACCGAAACCCAGAAGCAAGATCAATGAAAAACTCGCCCAAATCTTCATCATCACGCACGATCACTCGATCTCAGAGTGCTCAAACCGCCCAAGAAGAGCACCCTAAAACACACATGCACGACATGAGAAGGACGAGACCTTTGGGTTTCTCACCGGCGATCGTGTACCATGAAACCGACGCTCAAACTCCTTCTTCCTCGACAATGTCGGCCACCTTGAGGGAGAATCTGAGTTTGTCTCAACTTAGGAGGTCCACACGCGCAATTGTTGTCCACAAAACCCAAAAACCAGCAACTCAAAATTTTAGAAAACGCTCGCGGGAGTTGTTTTCAATGATCCGGGCGATGGGAGCTCAGAGACGAGCAACTCTTGAAGAAGAAGCGAATAGACGGGAAGAAGAAGAAGCTTTCAAGGCAGCAGGAAGCTCTCGACAAAAGGAGGTTTCAACGGGTAAAACACCTGAACCTTCAACTAACGTCTCTTCGTCTTGCAGGAATGAACCATTCGTTACCTACTCTGCAAGCAAGAGGAGTCCCAAGAAAGTTGTGCCTGAAAAGCCACTTGTGATCGAGCCCCTCAAAATCGCAAGAATGCCCCTAAACGTGTATGAGGACATAATTCGCCAAGTTGTGGCAAAGGCTCTCGTGATTGCCGAAGGCTACAGGGCTGAAAAAGAAGTCTTGAAAGAAATTGAGGCTGAAAGAGAACTTGAAAATCAGCACATGAGGAAAGAAGATGAGGTTGTGAGAGAAAAAGATCTTGAAGAAGAAAGGAAAAAGGAAGAGGAAAGGCAAGAGGCCGAGAGGGCAAAGTTAGCTGAAAAAAAGGAAAGAAAGTTAGGTGAAATATCAAGAGGGCAACAGTTGAATTGCAACTTCTTGAGGAAGAAAAACAAAGAAGGGAAGAGTTAAAAGAAGATGAAAAAAGAATAAAGGAAGCTGAAGACTTCCTTGCAGCTTTTGAACCACTCCACAAGGCTCAAAGTGAGGCTGAGATGTTGCAAGGAAGAGATGAAGAGGCCCAACAGGGGCCAAGTGAAGAAAGTTCAAAAAAAGAAAAAGAAAGAGAAGAAGAGGATGAATCCCAGAATGCGACCTCATATGGGTCGCATTCTGAAGAAGGCCGAGAAAAGGCCACTCAAGCGGCAACTGATAGCACCTCTTCGGGAGAGAAGAGGGATGAAGGAAAGAAAGAAAGCAAGGAGGCCGAGACCTCCAATGACTCTGAAACAGAATCCGACTCATAGATCAAGGAATTGGAATGACGACTAAATTCCTATCTCTGCAGCATTGAGGAGAAAAAGAAGAAGAGAGATCAAAGTTGAAAGGAGGACCAAAAACAAGAATGACCTGATATTTTCCAAGAGGTCGAGGACAAGGTCCATGGACGCCTTTCTAGTAGCTCCTCCTACCGTCTCACCCACCAAGCCGAAAACCAAATCACCCAAGGTTGTATATCCTAAAAATCCATTCCCCGAGGTATATTCAGAGATGTCAATTTTCAGGAAAGGATGAAGATCATGAGAAAAAAAGATTTCCTCAATGAAAAGGGATTGTCTAACAGAGTACGAGCACTGCCAAACTTCGTAAGTAGAGTTATCTCACAGTACAAATGGCAGGAGTTCTGTACTCACCCTTAGGAGGCAGTAGTGCCTTTAGTTCGAGAATTTTACGTCGGCCTGAGGGAGCAAAGATAAGTATGGCGGTGGTGAGAGGCAAAATGGTCGACTTCTCTTCTGTGGACATCAACAGGGTGTAAAGAATCAAAACACCCGTGCATCCAAGAGGGAACGATGTCATTAGGAACCCCTTGGCCAAGCAAATGAAAGAAGCACTGAAATTAGTGGCCAACAAGGGAGTTCAGTGGAAAGAGTCCCAAACGAAGGTGAAGACTCTAGTGCCAAGCGATCTCAAACCAGAATCGGTAGTTTGGCTTCACTTTCTGAAGAATAGATTGATGCCAACCACCCACGATAACACCATTTCAGTAGATAGAGTTATGCTCCTCTACTGTATTAGGAAGGGGTTGGAGATCAACATTGGGAGCATAATCAGGGAGGAGATTCTCGCCTGTGGAAGGAAAAAAACATGTAAACTTTTCTTTGGATCACTCATTACCCAGCTTTGTCAGAGGGTGAAGATAGTTCTGAGCAATGACGAGGAGCGTCACTTCTTCAAGCCGACCATTGACCTGTCCTTGATTGGGAAGCTTCAACAGAATAGCCTCCAAAAGAAAGATAAAGCCTCCACATCTCAGGCCACTCCACCATCAGGGCCGAACATAGCTTCTCCATCCCAGCCCACTCCTTTTACAGGGCCTTCACCGTCATCTGAAGCCCTAGAAATTTCCTACCGTCAGCTTGATCAAATCAGGGACAACCTAAGGACTTACTGGGCATATGCAAAGGAGAGGGATGAAGCCATTAAAGAGTTCTACCTCTCTATAGCCCCGACTATATCTCTGGTCTTTCTCGATTTCCCTCGATCGTTGCTGCCTTAAGAAGATAAGGATTCAGATGAAAACGATGATGAAGAAGATGAAGAGAAAGGGAGTTCCTCGGACGAGGACTAGGGGGGTTTTCTGACCCATTTACATGTTGTTTTTGTACATAACAATGTTTTTCTGTTTAAGTGTTTGCTGTTTTTTTGTTTTAGCATATTTACATTCTGTTTTTTGATTGTTTAGTTGCTTTGATAGTTTAGTTTGTTAATAGTATGTTCATAGAGTAGTTTAGATAGCTTATTGATAGACTTGGGTAAACTTGGGTTTTTCAATCTTTTCTCTAAAAATTTGCTTGCTGTTTTTAGCTTAACGTATGAACTCTTTTGAAAAAAATCAAAATTTTACAAAAATGTTTTGGAAGAAAGCATGTTTTTAAAGGAGTTTTCTTTTAAGCCCTTGATGATGAAAACTAGAGCTTTGTTATATCTCAAAAGTGTCGTCGTCGCAACTGAATTGTTTTCTAGGCATAGGCTTTCCGTTATTGATCTTTATCTTTATAGAATTTTCTTAAGTCTAAACTTCCTCGTGTTTAACCTTTCTAACACACTAGGAGAGTTTAGCCTAAAAGTTTTGAAAGACAAAAAGCCTTATGTTAAGCCCATGCCTAAAAAACAAAGCAAATGAGGACATTGTCTAATTTTAAGTTGGGGGGGGTGCTTTACCTTGTAAATATTTATTCTTTATGTTATGCTTTTCGTAAATTTGTACGGATGGAAAAAATATGTGCTCAGTATATATCATTTTAAAAAAATGAAAAGTCGAGAGTTACTCCTCTTTCCTAGGGTTTACTGAGTAACCAGGGGCATTCATGACACCCATGGTTTGCCACTGCATGAAAGGTTTACTTAGGGAAATGAGTATCATTCCAAGCTTGTGAACTTTGCTCGTAGCTAGATATCTTCACCACAAAGTATCGATAAGCTAGAACGAAGGTGAAGATGACAGCAAGGATACTCTTGGGAGCAAAAGATGTTGAATAAAAAGCACACCAACAGTCAAATAAGTTTGGGGGAGATAGGAAAAAGGTCTAGTAACTCATGTATGCTTATTTTTACCTCAAGATTGCTTTTCATAACTAAAAGGACTACACTAGGCTCAATGAGTTGAAGTTAGGTAGTTTAAATAGATTGGTTAGGATGGACTAGGGAGAGTTTTGCTTTGAAAAAGAACAGTAGAAATCTTGATGCCTAGGAAACTCAGACGTTGAGACTGGCACTAGAGTAGAACCCTCTCCTGAAAGGCAAACTTTTTAGAAAACGATCTTGAAAAACATGTTTACTTGATTCCATGTCACTTGATTTGAAATTGAAAGTTGATACTAGTACTATGATTGACAATTACACATGAACCTTAACATTTTGGTTTGCAATTAGTATTGAGCTCTTACATTCTGCTTTGCAATTAAAAAGTTGATCTCTGACGTTCTGATTTGCTATTGCTTGAGGACAAGCAATGAGTTAAGTTTGGGGGTATGATAAGGGTCAAAATATACCTATTTTACCCTTATATTTAGCTCATTATCTTGTCAAAACTATATGTTTTAGATCAATTTTACTGTTCCCGAGCTCAAAATATGTTAAAGTTGATAAGCTAGGGTGTTCAAAATCACTTTTGTCAAATTATGCTCATTTGTGCTTAAAAAGACTCAATTTTAAGGGAATTTAACTAAGTTTGTTGTTGTGCACGAAAACAGAGGAAAAGCTGGAATTTGCCCAAAAATGCGACCGCATTTATGGAAAAACAGAGCCAGTTCCAAATCTATCGCAAGTCGTTTTGAACGAGACTTCTTCGCACCTAATCGGCTGTTTTGACCCCGAAACCGACTAGGCTACCTACAAGCACCTATTTTGCAGCTCCTCAACCATTTTCAACACTATATAAGCTCGATATTCGAAGTCGAATTCAAACAGAACTCATTTGGAAGAAGAGGGTGGTGACAGAACCCTAGTTGACGCCTATGAGTAGGGATGCCTGAAGTCCTCCTTAGATGACTAAATTCTAACCTTAGTTAGACATCAAACCTTAGGGTTTGTAGGGATTTTCAACCATTCCCACTTGTAAAAGTGAGAGAGTGGAGTGTCTAAGGGAACTCTAGAAGGATTGAATAAAGTGGAAAAACCCTAGTATTTGGCTACTGTCATTATTTCCAGCTTTTGGTACTTTTAATATATCTGTATTCTTTACATCTTATTGATTAATTTGCAATTTATCTCACCATGAGTAGCTAAATTCCGTTGAGGGGTTCAATATGGTGAATTTTTTTATGGTTCAATAGCTTGAAAGTGTTTTATTTGCTTAAGTATTACTCAATGCATGTCATTCTTTATTGATTATCATTATGATCTTGTTGAGTTGAACTTGATCACTTAGACTTTGCATGCTATGTGAGTTTGATCTCAAAAGGGACAGACGATATAGGAGAAAAAGCTCGAAAGAGATTGTTTGGTGGTATAGAGCAAGCTGCCTAAGGCACCCTATATCAACAATAGGGTGATAGATTGCATTCGTGAATTAGTTATGTCAGAGTCGAGTCACAGAAAGGTGCATAACGGTACTCGCTTAATCTTCTAACGGTTCTTGGGAGCAAGGCCAAATAGAAGTTAAATCTAACCCAATGCATTGAATAGACTTAACTTGAATAATCCATGTGTACACTTATTGCCTTTGGGATGAATCCATGTTGAATAGCTTGTTTTATTTATTGTTGTTATTCTTTATTCATTTACTTGTGTTATTTATTTTTCTAAAAATCAATCACCAATCATTTCTTTGGTTACCTAATTTTAAGCAATCAGTTGAGTAGTTTCTTCTTCAAATCTGAATTTCCAATTTAGTCCTCATGGGTTCGATACCCTTGGAATAGTTCTAAGGTTTTTATTACTACGTGCGATAGTGTATACTTGCACTAAGGTTGGCTGAATTATCTTTATTATTATTTATCATCTTAACTCACATCAATCATTCAGCCTCTGCCGCACCAAGTTTTTGGCGCGGTTGTCGGGGACCAAAAGTGAGACCAGTTTTGTTTTTGAAATTTCAATTAGATTGCGACCACATATCTTTCTCAAAGGGAATTTGACTTTGATTTGCAATTGTTTCTCTCTTGCATTTTTAGGTTAGTGCATGAACAAGGGGTGTCCACTCCTTGACATTCATCCTGAAATAGAAAGAACCTTTCGTCGTCATAGGAAGGAACAAAGACGAAAGAAAAGAGAACAACAAGAGTTGAGCTCACAGGAACCTCTAGAAGAAGCTTCTTACATTCAAAAGTTTCCGATGGAACCTCCTGGAGTTAATCATCAAGTTGATCCACAGAATCGTGGAATGGAGCAAAATGGTGGGAGAATTCTCCCAATTCCTCCAGTTCCACCGGTGCCACAACAAGAAAATCCAATTTATATTGTTGAAGACCGCAATAGAGCAATAATGGACTACACTTTACCTGTTTTTCAGACTTTAAATCTAGGAATTTTGGAGCCACTGATAGATGCTCCACAGTTTGAACTAAAACCAGTGATGTTCCAAATGTTGAATACACTGGGCCAATTCTCTGGACTTCCAAATGAAGATCCACATAAACACATCAAGGTATTTTTGAGAGTTTGCAATTCTTTTAAAGTTACAGGAGTGCCTGAAGATACTTTGAAGCTAAAGCTTTTTCCATTTTCTTTCCAGGGAGATGCTGAAGCTTGGTTGGATTCATTCCCTCCAAACTCCATCACTTCTTGGAATGATTTGACTGAGAAATTTTTAGATAAGTTTTTTCCTTCTAATAAAAATGTCAAATATAGAGCTGAAATTATTGCTTTCGAGCAATCTTACAATGAACACCATGGATTGCCTGCTTGCATCATCTTGGAGCATTTTTATAGTGGATTAGATCAACCTTCGAAGGCACTAGTTATTGCATCAACAAACGAATCTTTCTTAAAGAAGAATGCAAATGAGACGCATGCTATCTTGGACACCATAGCCAAAAACAATAGACATTGGGGAGAGACTGAGCCAATGAAAATCTTGAAGAACCCAGTTAAAGTGGTGGAAACAGAGGCTAATTCTACCATGCAAGCCCAAATCAAAGTGATCCACAACATGATGATGGATATGACTATGAACAATCAAGAAAACATAACCCCTGCCAATGCTATATCTTCTCCCTGTTGTGAAATTTGTGGTGAGGAACACATTGCTCATAACTGTCCACTAGATCTCACGTCTGTCTTTTATGTAGGTCAACAAAGGAACCAGAACCAGAATAGATGGAATCCATACTCGGCTACATGCAACCCAGGTTGGAGACAACATCCAAACTTCTCTTGGGGAGGACAAGCCAGCTCAAGTATTTCCAATCAGTTCGGGAAACTTCCTACACAACATAAGCCGCAGAAGAACTTCCAACCAGTTGAAGTGTAGAGTCAAGAGTCAAATCTAGAGACTCTTATGAACGAATATATGGCAAGAAACGATGTTGCAGTTAGGAATTTGGAAGTACAGATTGGACAGATTGCTAGGGAGATTAAAACAGACCACAAGGGACGTTGCCCAACAAGATTGAGATCCCTCACAGAGAAGGAAAAGAGTCATGCAAGGCACCTTGAGAAGTGGACTAGAATATGATGGCCCAAAGTGGGCAGTGAATCAAGAAGTAGAGATCCCAGAAGAAGCTCGAGAAAATATTTTAGAAAAGAAGTCAGAAATTACCTCGGGTATTATACAAAATAAAGAAAATGAAGAAAAGACCAAGGAGCATGATGCGACCGCAAAACCTAAAAAGTTTGTTATAGATCCATAATAGAGATCACCTCCTCCATACCCTCAAAGATTTAAACATGCTTCGCAGGATGCACAGTTTAAAAAGTTCTTAGATGTCTTAAAGTAGCTACATATCAATATTCCATTTGTAGAAGCGCTTGAACAGATGCCTGTTGGGTTTTATGTCCTAAAACTCGTAGATAAATGTACTTTTGACCGAACATTAATAAAATGATGTATTATTCATTTGTCTATGTGTGTATTGTGTAATATTGTCTTATTAACCATAATCCAATAAACTAAACATCCTAGGCTAATAGAACAAAGCTTGAACTAGTATGTAGGGACATACAGGGATCATTGCTCAAGTTTTATCTTAAAGGGTCTGTAGTATAGGGATAAGGTTGGGTGCCTTATCCTGGTGACACTATGGATACAACCCGCTTTGTATTTCGATACAAACGTACTGATCCAACGCGTTCATGTTGCTGACATGCAAGTGGGGGTATCCTGTGCAATGAGTTTACACAAAGACTGGACCGTGAAATAGTTAACCACTAAATGTAACACCGTTAGTTAGCTTGGTTTCTATTTCACTAGGATGACCTAGGCAACTTGCCCTTAATCTTGAGATGATTATGGACTCCTGTCCATGAGGCATTGTCCGAGTGGTCTTCACGTTGGCTCAATAAGCCTACCATTTTGGGGACAAGACCGAGTGGGGAGTTGGGAATATAGTCACACAAGATGGAATTCACTCCTTCCCGACTTTAGGATAAATAGAGGTGTGTTCCCTTAAGTGGTGTCTCCGGGTCTTGAACAATGGGCCCTACCCTCTCTATGGCACGAGAGGGACTTCCATTTGTTGGTTGGACCTCAAACAGGTTGTTCATTAGAGGAGCACTGGTACTTAAGGATAAGGAGGTTGCGTGAGGGTAAAACGGTAATTTGACCTAGCTGGGGTACGAACACATATGAAGGGCTGACTTGCTGTTGATGGTCGATATCCGTGGACATAGAAATATGTCTGTAGTGACAAGAATGCAGTTGTGGTTCTATAGTGGAGTGAACAACAGTTAACAAACATTGATTAACTTGGTTAATGAGTTTAGCCAATTAATCTCATATCGTTGGAGCTTCTGATCTGTAGGTCCATTAGGTCCCACCGGTAGCTCACTAGGGGCATTGAGGTAAAATTCTAAAGGGGAATTGGATGTTCGACAGTATTCGAATGTTAAGTTTAAAATATGAATTGGATTCATATTAAAACTATAGATTATAATTAATGCACATTTGATGTACATTAATACTATAGTTTATATGAGAGAGATATAGTTAAATATATGATATTTAATTATAGCATTAATTAATTGTTGAATTAATTAATATTTTAGTTTTAATTTAATTTAATAAAATTTGATTTAATTATATTACATTAAAACTATAGGTTATGTGGGATGCTTACATAAATATGATTTATGTAAATTATCTTAAGATTAATTAGTAATCTTATTATTATTTAATTAATTATTAATTATTTAATTTATTTAATAATTAATTAATAATCTTATTAGTTAATGGTGGTTGATAAGAAATTTTCTTCCCACTAACTCAGTGAGATGCACGTTGGAGAGGAAAAATAGGAGGGAGTTGGGTATTTCACCATAACTCTCTTGTTCAGTTAGGTTAGTCGCTTGCTCTCTCTCACGCATCTCTCTCTCCCAAGAAGGCTATTCTATGTGTTTTCTCTCAAGCAAAAAATAGAGATCAAACCTCCCAAAATTCCCTAGAATTTCCCTTGCTCCCACAAGCAATCAACGATTATTCCCCGTGAGAATACTGGTGAAGATCTTGTGGTTGGGTTCACAAAATTCAACAAAAAGGATCCTAGGAGGTTGTTGTATTTTTCTGCATTCCATTGGAGAATTAGGCGAAACGATCAAGAACACCCTTAAAAGTAAATAATTCTTGATCTTGGATCATAAGGATCCAATTTAGATTAGATCTAGATGTTTTTATTTAATTTACAACATGTTTTATAAGGTATTTACAACATGTTTAATTAGATTTTTCTGTTGTAAATGATTTTCCGTCGTATTGGTATCTCAATCGGCGTTTAATTCGAAAAAGGTCTCTGACGTCTTCTCTGCTGCCTAGGGCTTTTATCCCTACAATGCTTATCTATGTGAAGTTCTTGAAGGACATCTATCAAAGAAAATAAGATTGGGTGAATACGAAACAGTTGCACTCATTGAATGTTCCAGTGCACAATGGTCAAGAATGAGATCCCTCCCAAGCTCAGAGACCACGGAAGTTTCACCATTCCATGCTATATGGGAGGACGGGATGTAGGTAGAGCTTTATGCGATCTAGGAGCGACTATAAACCTGATGTCATACTCAGTTTTTAAACAGTTGGGGATAGGAGAAGCAAGACCAACAACTGTAACCTTACAGTTAGCTGATAGATCACTGACACAACCTATTGGAAAAAAAATTGAAGACGTGTTAGTCATGGTTGACAAATTCTTACACCCAGCAGATGTCATCATTTTAGATTGTGAAGCTGATAAGGACGTGCCAATCATCTTAGGACGACCATTCTTCGCCACTGGCAGGACCTTAATTGATGTGCAGAAAGGAGAGTTGACCATGAGGGTCAATGACCAGCAAGTCACGTTTAATGTGATGAATGAAATGAAATATCCAGGAGACTTCGAGGAGTGTTCTATGATTGACAAAATTGATAAACTTTCCCGGTCTACTTTTCAGGATATGCTGAAAGGAGAAACACTGGAAGGTTTACTTGGAGAACAAGAAGAGAAAGGTGGCAAAAGGATTGAAGTAGAAGAAATCAATTGACCCATGAAATGACAAAGAATCAAACCCTATTGGCAGAAGGGCTTCGAGGATGAAGAAGCCCATGTTTCCGTGATTGACTTGGTATGAATTCTATCCTTGAGAAATTATCTCTGTATATTATGTGGATCTATAAAAGAATAATAAAATAAAATAATACGGATAGGAACCCAAAATATCTGGACAAGAGTAAAAACTCTGTCTAGGAAAAGGTACTTATGTTGACCGTAGGAAACACCTTTTCATGGGGATTTACCTGGGAGTTTAAAAAGTTCATATTATTTTGTATCATGTTGTTCGTATAAGCAATCACCGCAAGTGCACGGGTCGTCACAAGTAATATAAAACGGTAGGTAATACCGAGTATCGAATCCTCAGGGAGGCGAAGCGAAAATTAAGCAAAAATAAAATCTCTTGAGCACTTAAAATACTTGGGCGAAATAATATTTAGGGAACAATTCATGCACTAAAAAGGAATTCAAAATTCTAAGCAATTAAAGAAAATAAGGTGATCAATCGAAAAATAAAATATGGAGAAAGAGTTTTCTTTTAATGGGAAGAGGGGTCTTGAAAATCAATTAATAGCTAAACAAATGTGATAATTATCCTATCTCATTGCCCAACTAATTATAATCCTAGAATCTCCGTTAATCACATAGGTTCTCCTGTCGATTTCCCCTAATTGTAATTAATTCATTTTAACAACCTAAGTTTCCTTAGCGCCATTAAAAATCATTAATTATTATGCTCTGATTCATTTTAGGAATCTAAGTTTAATCAACTAATCCCGGTATCACGACGGGCAATTAAACCAGTTGCATGGATTGCGATCTATCCTAATTTCTCTCCGTCGAGATTCCATTAAGAATCAGATCATTATACAATTGACCAGATTGAATAAAGCATTACGCACATCCATACAAATAATTAGGACAAAGGCAAGAGACAAGAAATTATAACAACATTTAAACTATAATTTCATTTCAAGACCCCAAATTGGGGTTTAGCTACTCATAGCTAAAATATCCACAACATTTACAATAGAAAACATAATTAAGAGCATAAAAGGAAAGGAATTGATAGTCGAAAAACCCCTTCGCTGACGCCCGGAGCCCCACCGACTACTCCTTGAGCCTCCCAAGATGCTCCCCCAAAATTTCCCAAATATTTCCCACTAAGAAATCTCTCAAAAAGGCTAGAAAGCCTTGAGAGAGGCTCCAAAGGAGCCAAAGGAGGGAGGAAAGGAAGGAAAGAATGGAGTGATTGATGGTAAAATGAGGCACCAAGAGGTGCCTTTTATAGGCCCGGATTGGGGTCAGCGTCGCGACGCTACATTGCACAGCGTCGCGACGCTGCTATGCACGCGTCTTGCTGCCCAAGAAATGGGTAGCGTCGCGACGCTGTCTTCACAGCATCTCGACGCTAACCCAATTTCCAGAATTTTCCAGCTTCGGTTTGGGCTGATTTTTGGGCCTTCTCTTCACTTATTTTTGGGCTTTTTCATCATGATTGGCTTCTTTGGATCCCCTTTTGATCCAAGCTTGGATTTGGGCTTCATTTGCTTCATTTTTTGCACTTTTTCTCCCAAAATCACCGACTTTGCTCCTAAGGACCAAATAACAAAATACATTAAATATTTTCATTAAAAACACGATTAAATCACAGAAAAGCCTAATAAATTGTGACTAAAATAGCAACATTTCTGCTCGCTATCACACCCCCAAACTTAAGCTTTTTCTAGTCTTGAGCAAAATAAATTATAAGGGTGCATGAAATTATGAATAAATCATAATGACCATGGTTCATTACTAGCCTCCAAATTAGGAATAAGAAGGAAAAACATAGAGAGAGATGAAATGCCTACCTCTTCAAGAGAGAGAACAGAGGGCAGAGAGAGATATTTGGGACAATGAAATGGAAACCAAACCCAGAGACAAATTTCTGACGGCAATGGCGATTTTCCGGCAGCATAAGCAGGCGACAATGACGACGGAAGGAGAAGAGTGCGACAACGACGACGGAAGGAGACAAAACAAGAATGAGAAAAGAAACATAGGTGTCAAGGGAAAAGAGAGAAAGGAGACTTACCGAAACGACGGTGGTGACTTCCCAACAGTAGTGTCGGTGATTTCCGGTAGCACAAACAGACGACGAGAATGGGTTGTGTGGAGGCGTCCACACCATCGAGGGAAATGATAGATAATTTGGATTGGGAGATGAGAGGGAAAGAGAAGAGGGAAATAAGTGACGTTTTTCCCTCTCCCAATTTTTATCACGCGGGTTCTTTTTTAATTTTAATTTTTTTTTAAAAAAATTCTTTCATAGCCTATTTAAAAAAAAAACTATATTCAAAAGCTATAAAAAGGCATTTTTCTTGTAGTTTGTATATTGATACATTATAATATAAAGTTTATGAAACTTTATAATATTATTTTAAATTAATTTCAAAATTAATTCTTGAGAGAAAATGTTTGAAAGAGCTCAAATAATAAATATGAATTGGGTTCATATTAATATAAATAATTTAATAAAATCCGTAAGATTAAATATATGATATTTAATTGGATAATTAATTAATTATGGAACTAATTATTTATTTATTAAAATTAGATATGAAGAAGATAATAAATTTGATCTTATTTATGACCGTTTCGTTAAGGTCTTAATCTTTTCCTATAAATAAGACCACTACTACAAAATAACCATTTAATGACGGTCAGAATAAAAACACGCGTAGAAATAATGATGGACGAAATAGAATGCGCAGAAATTAAAAAAAAAACACGGAACAGAACTACAATATCGGACCGACGTTGTATAGGACTTATGACGGCGGTCAAAGCTCGCCATCAAAGCCCAACTTTACTCTTCTTTTCTTTTTCACTTGTTTCACTCGACTATGTGCCCTCACTCGCGTCTCCCTCTCTCACCGAGTCTTCTTCTCTCTCACTCTCATCAATGGCACTCTACTCTCTCAAGGTCGTCGTTCGCTGCCATTCACCTGATCTAGTCGTCACTCCACAGCCGTTTGTTGGTAGCTGTTTTTCGTGGGTGTGGAGTTCATTTTCTTTGTGGCCCTAGGATTTGTGAGTTTTTCAACGCCACCCAGATCTAGCGAAGCTTTACCGCCATGAAATCACCGTCGCTGCCTAGGTCTAGCGAAACACTCCCGCCGTTGTTCGTGGGTTACTCTTTCTTCGTTCAAATCTACTTGCGGCGTGTGGGTGAGTATCATTTTCTAGCTTGAGGTTCCATTTCATAATTTATAGCTCTACAGAAGTCAATGAGTGAACAACATATACGGTGTAGTATTTCCATGACTGAGAATCAAAGAAATCGTCATAAGGTTGGGAATTTTTCTGCAACCTCATGGCTTCATCAATCTCCATCACATTTTGCTCTGTTTCTGTATTTCTCGTTCTTAGGGCTTTGATTTCTCCAGATTTTCACCAAATAATCGGTAATTTCCTTTGATCTTTCTGTTTCCGAATGAAGAACTGATTATCGACTCAATCTTTATAGGGTTTTAATCATATCGTAATGATTGTGAACCATTATGGCAAAGCAGGTTAAGGTCTGTTAAAAACTTATTTTTTCTTTCAACTTTATCTTGTTTAGAAGACTAAATTTGTGTTTAATTCCTAAAATTGTGATAACATTAATGAAGAAATAACATAATTTAGAAGGTGGCTTTTGCATTGGAAAATTGTTTGTTACACGTTTTTGCTTATAATATGTCCATGTATATAAACGTTTGGTTTTTTAAGTATTGTTTCTGTATTTTTAGGAAACCATCCAATTCCAAATGTTGTACATGACAGTCTATTTAAACTTTTGAATGCCCATTTTGTCGAACGTTGTCCAACCCCTGAACCAACTCTTTCACCCCAAGTTGAAGAACAACCTCCTCCTAGGAAAAGAGGTTCTAAGGCTGCCAAGGTAGCTGCTGCATGTCTGTGAAGCTTTTCGTGCATATTGGTTCTAAATATTATCTTTGAGTCATTAAATGGATCCATAACAGATATCTGAGATGCCAGCAACCTTAGAGCAACCTCTTCTAGAAACAACCCATCCAATGGAAGTTCTAAGATTTTCAATAGGTGAAACCAACACATAAGCTAAAAAGAATGAACATTATTCACCAATTTTTGGACAGAAGAAGGTATTTGAGAACTTTATATTAACTTACTAAGTTGAATCATGTTTAGTACTTAATTTTTTTCCCTAATTTTGTAGCACAAGCGTGGAGATCGGGAGGTGGTACAAGAGTCTGGAGATGCAAATAGTATTATTTTTTGGCGTGCCAACTTTGATGAGTTCATAAGATGTCTTAGACATAAGCTTAGTATTACAGTGAATGCCATGCCTCATTTCTTGCATTCAAATTAATAATGAGAAAGAAAACCAAGCATGAAAAATGAGTAATTGAACTCACTTGAAACCTACTGATAGAGTATTTCATGCAATTTTGCAGGTATATTGATATTATTTTGTTCAATATTTGACAAATTATTAACTTGACTTTAAAAGAATTATTCATCCCATGCTAACTCCTCCCACTCCTGGGCTTCATTTACTTTCTTTGTGTGTTATAATTTGCTGCTTTTGTTGTCCATCGTTTTATGTTTTTTTCCTTTTGTCAAACTTTTTTTTTTTGTTAAACTGATTGAATAACTTGATAATGATCTTAATGCTGGTGTTTCTGCTTATGGGTTTTGAGTTCTCAAGGTGAAGGAGACCAAGAAGAGGTTCCAGGAGAGTTTCAAGATCGGGAAGAACATGTGGTTTTTCACCAAGCTCAGGTTCTGAAGAGTCTTATCTAGTCTTGTTATGTTGTTTGTTTACTCTGGATTCACCAAGCTTAGGCTCATTAGTTGATTTATGGATTGGCTCCCTATCAATTCATTCTATTTGGTGAAGAAGAATAATACTAGTAAGAACTCAAGTTGCCCGCACTACTACAAAATAGACCTATAATGACGGTCAAAAAAAAAAAAAAGCGGACGTCTTTAATGACAGACGGACAAAACGCGCGGAGATTTTATTTAACTAGATTTCATTTAATTTCCTTCATTCGAATGAATTTATATCTAATACATGTTTCTATTGGTTGCTCATATAAATTGGTGTACTTTGCAAATAAGATTATTTACATTGCTTCATTGAAGAAGTTTCTTCTAGAGAGGATTAAAGTCAAGGGAAGGCTGGAGATCTTGGCAATGTCGTCTCTGGAGCTCTTCATTTACTAAATCCTAAATCAACTGAGTTTATTTATTTGGGTATTGAAATGTGAGAGGTAGTTTAAATAATAGTATATACTTGCCTTGATTTTCTGAATCCTAAAGTTTATCTAATTGGTTATTGAAATCTGGGGACGAGGGGTTAGTTTGAATAATATAATTAAGATGTTGAAAGTTGAAGGTGGCAGGGTACACAAAAGAAAAAGGCCAAAATCTTCTTTGAATTAAGCTGATTTCATTGTTATCTTGTTTTTTGTTTAGTTTAAATATACTATAACAAGATTTCATTGGATTGAGATGATTTAGAGTGGTAAACACTAAATGTTGAGTATGTGAGCTGGGATTTTGAGGCTTTTTTGTTTTTGTTTTCAAATGGCCAGACATACTGGTTAAAAGAGTCAATTCAAGAGCTACATCATCTTACTAGACTTTGACTTGACAAATTCATTGGTAAAATGTAACGGGGGAGTTAATTGGTTTACGAAGAAATGTTATTGTCTTTTATTATCAAACTTGCTTTATTTTATGTTATTATATATGGACTTTCAGAGAATGAGATTATTTAATGGCTAGACAACACTTTCCTTTTCTTTTCTGAAAGGAGTTATAAGAATTGTGATGTCAGCCATTTCTTTTGAATATGTAAACCTATGAATACAATCCCTATTGTTAGTTTAACAATGTTGTAATTTGGTATTTGATATTATTTTTGCTAACTTTCTTGCACACAGGGAAGGAAGCTGGAATGTTTAATTACTTTCTTCTCATTTGAGTTTGAAACAAAAGAAATGTCGTATCTCAGAAATGGATGACAGGTAAGACAATCAAGTTTATATGCTAAAGAGTAATATATTCCTAAGCTTCGCTCATAATTTTTGCATTTTGAATGATCTCTTATTTATCCCTTTTTAGACCCTTTCTATTTAGTTTTGTGTGTGAAGCACCAAACTGTGGTATCATTTTTCCTTGAGAAAAGGCTAACAAACTGTGGTATCATTTTTCCTTGAGAAAAGGCTAACATACTTTTGTTTTAATATCAAGTGGTATATGCTATCCTATTTCATTTTGTACTATATATTGTTATCTGCTTGGGTGAATTATATCAAACTTGGTGATGAAGAAATGAATTTTAAATTTTTGCATAATCTTCTTTTCAAATTTCTCTTCAATCAATAATTGAAATATGTTGTATTTCTGTAAGTTGGGCCTTAAGGATTGTGTATTTATCACTTGGACTATAAACATAATAGTCGTCTGGCTTTTGTATTCTGAATCTATTCTCCTCTATTTTGTGTGTTGTTTGCTTGTTGTTCTCATTTTTCACAGGTTATTTGGATGGGATACCTAACACAAAGCTTAAACATCATTGGAGGTGTTTGTTGTTGCAGAAAGTTGCCCTACTGCACACATCTGTGTCCAGAAACTTGTCATATATCCTGGGGAATGCCCATCGCCTGAAAACGGTTCGAAAAAGGTACCTGCTTGTTTATCTTCCATCTTTTTTTTTGAAAGAGTTTATCTTCCATCTTTTGTTGAAAACTAATAACAAGGATTTGTTTATGTAAATCTTTTATGATTATGCATGCGAAATGTCGCCTAAATACATTCGTCCAAACTGTATTTGAAATCTTTTGAAGGTTACTGTTCGTTGTGGATGCCAAACCTTGAAAAAGGAGTGGCTATGCAAGGATGTACAAGCAGCATATAGCATGATTTGTTATGTGGCTATGCAAGGAGTACTCATTGAGATTGATTTTTTTTTTTGTGTATTTTATTGTTAACTAAATTTGTTTTTTTTAGGTTCTTCGAGTTGTTGGACATATGTTTGTTATGTGAGCTCTTGTTTTGGCGTTGTATCGAACCTAATTACAATTTGTTTTTCTTAGGTTCTTCAAGTTTGATGTACGAGCAAGACAAGAATGAAAGTGGCATGTACGAGAACTTTTCTTTTTTGGTATAGGTGTAGACTTTTAATCATAGGTGTTTAGTAATTTTGAGGCTTTTAAGTGTAAGTGTTTGTAGTTTTATTCATATATTAAACTTATATGAATAAAAATTGTATGAACAAATTTGGTTCATTGGCTTATTGGAATGAAATTTGACAAATATTTGATTTCTATGCAATTTTGCACGTTTAAGATTAAGGTTACTTTCTTTACAGGTTGACAAATAAAGAAAATATTGTTGGTTTGCCACCGGACAACCAACAATTTTTTTATTTAAATTATGAACAAAATAATGACGGGCAATGCTTGTCATAAAAAATGACATTTAATGACGGACATTAAAAAAGACATTTAATGACGGACACCTTTAATGACGGACATGTGGTTGGAAAACACACTTTCAATGACGGACTTTTCATGACGGACGCCTTTTAATGACGGGCATTGCCCGTCATTAAAAATCTGGCTGGTTGGAAAATACTCTTTAATGACGGACTTTTGATGACGGACGACTTTTAATGACGGACATTGCCCGTCATGAAAAACGTCCGTCATTGTACCTTGTTATGACGGACAGCTTTTAATGACGGGCAATGCCCGTCATTAAAAGTCGCCCGTCATAAAAAGTTACGACGACACTCGTATAGACGACGGACGCTGGCCCGTCATGAAAAGTCTTTAATGACGGGCAATGTCCGTCATTAAAAGTGATTTTTGTAGTAGTGGACCCTTGGGGTGGGATGAAAGGCATCCCATTCATTCTCCTACTCTTAGAGAATTCTCCGGAAGGCTCCCACCAGTCACCTGCCTCTAGTAGTCTCAGAGTCATATCGGTGTAGCCATAGTGGTTGTGTTCACGATAGTTCGTGATTATTTCACAAGCAGTTGGTGTATTTAATCTAAGTCGTCAACGAGAGTAAGTAACTTGATACTATATAAATTAGATTTAGATCAAATATTTTTGTATGCTTAGTCTTAATATAAATCTAGAATAGTTCTAAGTTTATTGCTAATATATTGATATTTTAGATTAAACAAAATTAACTATGAATCAGTCCCAATTACGCTTCGACTTTAAGGAATTACGGAATTCCAATCCTTCAATTGGTATCAAAGCCGATCGTAGATCTAATCTTGTTTTTCTAAAATTTGCATTGGTTCAGTGGGATTAATTGCATGGTGGATGTAATTTTTCAAATGAATGTTTTCGATAAATTTGACCTTAGAATTTACTGTTTTGATATGATCAAAATTGTAAGGGCCTTTGTGTTATTAAGCAATTATATGTAAATTCGAGTCAATTGTAACTCCGGGTCTAGATAAGGCTAAAAAATCGATGAAGATCGAGACCAATTTTAGCCAAAAACGGAAGAACAACCGCGAGTTCTCTAGATTTCTCCTCCAGATGCAACAGCACAGCGTCTCGATGCTGTCTCAAAATCCCAGCAACACGCGAAACATGACAGCATCTCGACGCTGGCTTCGCAGCGTCTCGACACTGTGTCGAGTTCCGGCGGTGGCGCTAGGGTTTTCAAGTGGTGTAGACGGTTCGGTTTGGTCTAGTTCAAGGGGTTGGCTCCAGTTCGTGTTGAGATAGATTGGTTCAAGTTTTTTTGGAGGCCGGTTCGAGATGGTTCGGGTCGGTTCGAGCCGTTTTGGTTCAGTTCTGGAGCGGCAGAAGACTTATTAGGATAAAATTATGCTAAATTAATGTAATTTATTGCTTTATTTTATCCTAGGGGCCAAATTATCGGTTCATTTGCTATTTAAATGCCTTGTGGATGTAATTTAGATTAAATCCCACCTTAGGTTAAGCATGATAAGGCATTTTAATATATTATAAATGTTATGATGTATGATATTAATGCATGATAGATGAATTTCATGAGTAATTTAATATAACGGTTATGTTAAATATATAAAATACAATAAGCATGTGGTATGACATTACATAGCTTAAGTATAAAGAGTTATTTTTAATTTAATGTCCTATGGATGCTAGGGTGATTTTCATGATTTGCATGATATAAGGAGTTATATTAATAAAATATGAAAACCAATTTGCATTAAGCATGAGACATCCATAGTTTAATATATTTGTTATATTAAGTCGTGAAATGGAAATGTTATGGTTTATTGATTAATTTGAATTTGATTGTTAATTAATTAAACCATATAAAGTTTATTATAGGGATAATCATTAAAATTTATAAGAGTTATAAAATTAATGATTAGAAACCGTCAACCTATAATAAAGATTGCATGCAAACATAGGATCATAGGTAAATGAATTAATTTCAAAATATTTAAAATTAATTCGACATAAGATCACGTTAATTCTAATAGGATTAGAATTAAGTCTTGCTTAGTTTTAAAATAGTTTTAATATGACTAAGTAGGAAAAACATAACTATTGGTTATAAGTGAACTCTATCGGTGAAGTTCTGTCTAAGGTTGGAGGTACTTAAAATGATGGTTTACGGAACACCTCCTACCTGGGAACTGACCCGGAACTTGATTTGAATTAACCACAGTTATGTTAGCATGCAATGTCACTAGGTTGACTAAAAGATTTTAATACACCTAGATCTTTAGAGTAAAGACTTTACATTGTTATGGTTAAATGGGGACTCTCCCAGAAAAGTTTTGTCTAAGGCTGGAGGTATTTAAGTTGACGTTTTACAGAACATCCCTAGGAACAGACCCGAAACCTGAGTTGAAATAACCATAGTCATGTTAGCATGCAATGTTCCTAGGTCTGTTAAAAGAGTTTAATTCACTTAGAACATTACAGTAAAATTCTCATCATAAGAGTTATAATGGGATTAGATTTAGATAGATTGACTTAGCCGAATTTATCTAAATTAAATAACCCTTAAAACATACTGTAGGACATTTAAGTGGGAGAAAAATTACAAAACGAGATCAAGTTTTTCTCCTAAGTCCCTATATTTACAACGTGAGATTTATACTCGGCTTCATGTCGCTCTGGGTGCGGCCTCCCTTCGGAAAGTGTTTACATGGGTCAATATCAGGGTGAATGGGGAAAGTGTCTATAGTAAGTGGGAGCAGGACATGTGTCAATGTATCCCTCGGTCTCCAACCCTAGGTCACACCGTGAGATTCTTATGATTCGCCTGCGTGTCGTCCTGGAGCGACCATCCCTTCGGAGGGCCTGATCATAGGATTTGGAACATCGTGAACTCATGAAAGGGATAGGGTCTCTTTGGTTAATCACCAACAGTTGTCTCACCCTTCGGTAGCCTGTTGGTGCACACCTCTGGGATCTAAAAGTGGGATGGTTACACTTACGAGGATGAGTTAAGTGTGTTAACAAAACCTTGACCGAATAACCGTGGCTAATGTCTATAGGAATATGAGTTATTCCGAAATTAGAATTAGCTAAGAAGTATCTCATTTCAACGGAGGCGTAGATGATCACCCTACGGTGGTTGTTGCTCTAAACCTCTGAAACATCATTGCAAAACTAAATCAATAGTCTTAGGGTTCTATGACTGCTCGTTTTGCTAAATTGATTGGATTGCATGCAATTGTTTGCTTGTGTGATGGGTTAAGGCAAAGATAACTAATACGGTCGTTGTTAATTTAATTTCAGAAATGTCTTCCTCTATTATCTCACTGCTTAATAATGAAAAATTAATCGCACCGACTTACTAAACGTGGAAATCTAACTTGAATACGATTCTAGTTATAGATGATCTAAGATTAGTCTTAACTTGATTGGATTGCATGCAATTGTTTGCTCGTGTGATGGGTTAAGGCAAAGATAACTAATACGGTCGTTGTTAATTTAATTTCAGAAATGTCTTCCTCTATTATCTCACTACTTAATAATGAAAAATTAATCGCACCGAATTACTAAACGTGGAAATTTAACCTGAATACGATTCTGGTTATAGATGATCTAAGATTAGTCTTAACTGAGGAATGTCCTCATTCCCCAATTTCTAATTCATTAAGAAATGTTCAGAATGAATATGACACAAAACACTGCCTAGCAAAAAAGAATATTTTCAAAGACTATAAATATGATTTACTTGTCTTAGAAACATGCTTAGTAGAGAATGATGATTCTGTCTGGATACTAGATTAAGAGGCCACTAACCATGTTTGCTCTTCCATTAAAAGAATGAGTTCTTGGCAACAACTTGAAGCTGGTGAAATGACTCTCAAAGCAGGAACATGAAAGGTCGTTTCGGCTATTGTAGTGGGGAACATCAAATTATTTTTCAATGAGAATAAATACATATTATTAGATAATATGTATGTTGTTCCAAAGATCAAAAGGAATTTGATTTCTATATCTTGTATGCTTTAACAAGATTACTCCATATCTTTCTTAGTAAATGAATCATTCATTTCAAGAATGTGAGTTCATATTTGTTCAGCAAAACGAGAAAATAATTTATATGTTTTAAGACCAATCGAGAGTAAAGTAATCATGAACACCGAGTTGTTTAAGACTGCTACTACTCAAAGAAAAATGCAACGTATTTCTTCTAGTAGTAACAATACCTATCTTTGGCACTTAAGACTTGGTCATATAAACATCGAGAGGATCGATCGTCTGGTAAATAATGGACTTTTAAATGAGTTAGAAGATATTTTTCACATCTTCCATGTGAATCATGTCTTGAGGGAAAAATGACCAACAAACCTTTTACTGGAAAAGATTATAGGGCCAAAGAACCCATAGAGTTAATTCATTTGGATCTTTGTGGTCGGATGAATGTAAAGACTCGAGGAGGGTACGAATACTTCATCTCATTTATAGATGATTGTCACAATGTTATCGCAACGCGGAGCGACCAATGTCCTTCTCTAAGGGTCTCTTTCGAGGTTAAAGGTTTCGAGTCGCCACCAATCAACTTGGGGTGTGATTGGTCACCCATTTTAAAGAAAAAAATGGTCTTTGAAAATCAAAGATTAGACTCGATAGTCGATTGAGTGTAGGGAAGGTGTTAGCACCCCTACAACACCCGTTTAAAAACGGTTAACAAATTTTATTTTAAAATTATCCTTTTATAACATGAAACGATTCTGACTTTGAAGAAAGAAAAGAAATAAATAACAAATGTCTCACTTGATCTTACCTTAGCTTTAAAAAATAAAGTAAGGATCTGATTTAGTGAGTGAGGTTATACCCAGTAATTACTTGTCATGTTGAAATCTTCTTTTAATTAAAAGAAAATTTGTCACCTCAAGAATTTGAGAAGTTATCTCAACTCTGTCATAGGTTTTACACGAGTTATTTTGTCTCACATCTATTATTTCACATTTCAAAAATAAAATGTGAACTAATAATCATGAATTGTATGACACCATTCAATGGGAAAAATATTTTTTCATTTTCAAATCAAATTCAATTAGAAATTCATTTGGAATTACTAAAGTAAAACTATTTAGAAATTCATTTGGAAAATCCAATTTAGAATAAAATTGAAGTTGATTTGAAAAATTCTAATTTAAGATCAAATTGAAATTTTGATTGCCAAAATAATTGACTAGTCAAACTTTAGGCTAATTTCCAGGTAGGGTGTTCCCTTTCGGTCAGCTTAAGTACACGTTCTTAGAAAAAACTAGCAATAAAGTTTTCATAACCAATCTATTTTAACCATTCAAAATATTAAATCATGTTTTTGAAATTTGATTTAACCTTTCAACAATTGAAATTGATTTCCAATTTAATTTAAAAAACCATAGTCATTTACTGATTTCAAATCTAATTAAAATTGAAATTTATTTTCAATATAAAATCAAATAGACATTGATTTTGAAATTCCAATGAGAACATATTGAAATTTATTGAAAAACTCCAAATTAAAACCAATTTTAATTAAAACCAATTCTAATTTTAGCTTGAAATTAGAAATTCTAAATTAAAACCTAATTGAAATTGAATTTGGAGATTTTAATGTAAAATCCAATTTGAAATGAAATTTATTCGAGAAAAGACACAATAAAGGTAATTTGAGATTGATCTAGGAAATCAAATTTAAAATCAAATTGAAATGGAATCGATTAAAAAAATGAATTGAATTAGAAATCCAGATTAAATCAAATTGAAATTGAAACCAAAATTTCAAATTAAAATTAAATTGGAATTGACTTGAGATTTTAAAATTAAAGTCTAACTTAAAACTGATTGGAAAATTCATATGAGAAAATTTAAGTTAAAATCATATTGGAAGATAAAGAGGAAAAAAAAAACTTGAAAACTCATTTTAAAGAAAATTGTTAAACATTAAGAGGAAAAAATGATAAAGGATAGAGATGGGCCCACCAAACTTTTTCTTCATCCTCACATTATTTCTCTATTCCTCCCTCAGAGTGACGGCGGCATGGGCGGCAGAACTAAAGGCGTCGAACGGAACTAGCAGAGGCGATGGTCTTCGAGTGGCGGCGATGGAGTTGGGAGTTCGATGGAATCTCCTTAAACTTCTTCTAAATTTTTCTCTCTTTCTCAAATTTCTTCCCTACTTTTACATCTCACCTCTCATGAGTTCCTCCTCTCCAATCCCTTATTTTCTTCTTTTTTTGTGTCCTCCTGTCATTTTTTGTCTTCACTTTGCTCTTGTTTTGCTGCCCCTTTCTTCTTTCTTATGTTCTCCTTTTATAGGGAAACTTGGATAGTGGTTGGAGAGAATAATGGTGCGGAGTTGAGGAAGAGGGGGAGAGGGAGAGGGAAGTGGAGAAAGAGGGGGAGAGGAAGAAGGAAGAGGAGAATACCAAAACAAAAAATAATAATAATTAAAATTAAATAAAAAATAAGTAAATTAAATAAAAATAAAAAAATAAGATAAAATGAAAATAAAATAAACAACGAAAACCAAAAGGAAAAATAAAATGAAATTAAATAAAATTTAACTTCAAACTTTGGAGAAAATCAAACTTTATTACTAAAAATTAAGCCGTACCAAATACGGTGTCTACAGTTTGCCCCCCTTTGTGTATTCTTGAAGGATTGAAAGGGTAGACAAAGGAAAAAGACAAAGTATTTGGATGGCGAAGATTTTTAGTTAAAAATAAAAGAAAGGGCTTCATGCTTAACCCAAGCATAGCCAAAAATGAGAAAAAAAACGGACCTAATTCTGAATAGAGTTCGATTGGACAAAAAAAAAAAAAAAGGACCCAACTCTAATCAGGCTTCGACCTCTATTCGAGGATAGGGTTCGATTTAACCGAAAGCAAAACTGGAAACAGTTCTGGATCGACACAGGCTTCGACCTCAACTAAATAGTCGGGTTCGATTTAACCGAAAGAAAAACTGGAAACGGACTTCGATTGACACAGGCTTCGACCTCAACTGTGTTGGGTTTAATGTCCTATAAACTCGTAGTTTGTAAATCATTAAACATATTCTCTTTCCAATAAAGAAGTTATTGAGGTTATTCAATAAAAGATGTTATTGAATATGTAAACTGTGAATGTTTAACCAAAATCCAATAAACTAAGATACTTGGCTATAACATGAATACTCGAACTATATGTAGAGACATATCATAGGATCAAGTTCAAGTTTATAGCCAAAATAGTCTATAGTATAAGGATAGGGTTGGGTGTCTTATCCTGGGGACACTATGGTGATAGCGCGCATAGCGAGCTATCTTTCCCGTTACAATTTGGTTAGTCTTTGAGTAATTCGTAACAATTTTATTGCTCTTTAATGTTTATTTTGTAGGAAATTGTTATGTTGAGCTTAATTGAGAAATTGGAGTCAAATGGAGTTCAATCCTAAAAAAAAAAGAAAAAAAAAACGTCGAGATGCTATGTGACTAGCGTCGCGATGCTAGGCGAACTTCCAGAATCCATAATTTCGCGGTAGCGTCACGACGCTACCTCGACAGCGTCGCGATGCTACGACCAATTTTTTCCTTATTTAAAGATTGCGATTAGGGCTTTTTGGGGGACTTCTTTTGGGAGATTTTTAGTTGTAAAACAGAGAGAAAAATCAGATTTTGAAGCTGAAGCAAGCAAGGGAGCGTGGAATTGAAGACTTTGTTTATGGAGATCGTAACGGGGACGTGTGGTCTCGGCCTCCATAGTGTTTAATCTTCTTTCCCCCTTACTTTAGTTAGTTTTTAATGGCTTTTTCCTACTTAGCTTATCTTGTAACGTCATGTATGAGTAACTAAGTTTGTTACTTAGGGATTGATGTAGTCTTTTTAGTTTATGGATTGATTTATGGGTTGAATTGTGCAATTGTTTTATGTTTGCATTCTTAATTTAATGTTTTCAATTAATTGGCCACTAGTTGAATGATCTAAGTGTTGAGTCTTGCTCGGGAGAGGGGATTTAGCGTAGACTTTATTAAGACTGCATGACTAAAGTAGAATCTCTAAAATCGTGACGGAACTTAGAGTAACTTTAGAATCGGTTAAAAAGAACTAATTGCCTTGCTTATTAAAGAACTTAGATAGGGATATCAAGTTAGTTAATTTGCATGAGAATCAATTATACTCGGGAGAGGTAGTTGTGATTAAAGGTTCTTAGACTCATAAAACCATTGTGCGTTATAATTCATTCCCTAAAATCAATCCTAGATTAAATTGACGAAATCAATTCCCTAAGTATTCTTTCAATTGAATTTCACATCTTTGATTTGTATTACCTTGGTTTCTAAATTTCACTACTTTTTGGTCCCTAAATAAAATTGAGCAAGATTATTCATGGTAATTGATTTAACTTCAAAATCCAATCCAGAGGACGACACTCGATTTTTCGATCACTTTATTATTACTTGACCCGTGTGCTTGCGGTAAGGAAAATTCCACATCAAGTTTGACGCGACCCACTTTGTATTAAGTACAAACGATTAGATCCTAAATCGTTCATGTAGAGACTTGCGAGTGAGGGCGTCCTATGCAATGAGTTTGCATAAGACTGGACCGCGAAATTAGTCACTTTCTCTTTATAACACTGTTTACTGTAGAAACTAGCTATTTCACAAGATGACCTAGGTAACTCGATCTTAATCCTGAGCTAACTATGAACTTCTATTTATATGAGATCATCCTTTGATTTTCATGGGTGAGAGTGGCCATACATCGCCGACTCAACAAGCCTACCATTTTGGGGATAAGATCGATAGATAGTGTTGGGCTCCTAGAGTGAGTAAAATTAATATGCAAATGAACTCTAGAACTCTGTGCAAGTATACACAATCTGCAACAAGTAATAAGTATTTATCGAATCCAAGGTCTGAATTAGCTTTCACTTTATCTATTTTGTTTAGCTTTTTAATGGTTTCAAAGGTGGTTAAAATGATTGTTTTTATAGAATGTTGAAGCAAAAGAAATGACAAAACATAAAGTAAACAAATAAAGCAGACAGATTAGAAATAGACGTTGGTCAGGATTTAGTAATTGTTTTAAAAGATGCTCTAGCAATATTATTGATCATGCAAAACTCTCGCAGTCTTATTAGCAGATTCCTCCCGGAACTCTGAATTTTTTAGAATATGTTTCAACTCCAATGAAGCACTACCGATCAAGCACTAGGCAACTGGCTATCCCTAGCTCAGTCACTGGCGTTCACCAATACACAATGATCTAGTGTGATTAGATGCCACACACTTCCCAAATCATCCCTGAAACTAGAAAGTGGTATTCATACCGGCTGGCCAAACGAGCATAAAATAGAAATGGGCACAACAAATAATTAAGCTGCATCAAATCAATATTTATTTCATAGAAGTTAAGCACGAAAATTACATGTTCCCTAACCAATGCCTAAAGTTACTTAGTTCATAAAATGCATAGCAACACACGTTACAATCTGAGTAAACATATCCATAATTACAAAACAATGCAAGAAAATATTAATTCCCTTGATCAGCTTGCAATTGATGGTCTTCTTGTAGGTCTCCAATCTCTCTCCTCTATTCGGCTCCCAAAGGTGGAAGTAAACTTTCCAAGAGTTGAATGTTCCTCCCAAGGTTGGAATGCATTTGACTTGAGATGACTTCTCCTTTTATAGAGTGATAGGAAGCTTGAATTAGGTTGACCTAGACACGTGGATGGCTCTCCTTGCTCCTTTATCCCGAGAATAGCTTAACAAAATTCAGTTCATTAAATTGGCTAACAAGCTGTGACGTGGCAGTTTTGCTCCTTGCTGTGCTCTAGCACAGATTTTGCTCCCTCAAGTCGCTCAACAATATATTATGCACAAAATAACTTCCAAGACATCCATTCTTCCAAATGGGTTAAAACATATAATATATATCTAAGAGCAACCCTATTCAACAAAAAAGACACACAAATCCCTATATAAATAAGGCCTAAATAACTCCATTTTGGAGAGTTATCAGATAGCTGGGGACATAGTCTCGCACGATGGAATTCGCTCCTACCAATTTCAGGGATAGTAGAGAGGTTGTTCCCTTAAGTACTAACTCCAGGACTTGAACAAGTGGCCCCACTCTCTCCTTGGCCCGAGAGGGATTCAGGTTTGATGGTTGGACCACAAACCGATTGTTCATTAAAGGATTAGTGGAACTTAAGGAACAAGAAGTACTATGGGGGTAAAACAAACATTTGACCCAGCTATAACTACGAACAACCTGTGAAGGATCGACTTACTAAACATGGTTATATCAAGTGGACGGAAATATATCTACGTGAGGGGACTGCAGCTACTGGGCTATAGTGGAGTGTCCCAGTAGTTAACGAATGTTGGTTAGCTTGGTTAATGAGATTAATCGATTAACCTCGAATCGTTGGAGGCCCATGACCTGTAGGTCCATTAGGTCCTCCTGCTAGCTCATATCGGAATAAAGCCTAGAACAATTAGATAGGAAAGTTTGAATCGTTCAAAATCGGGAAAGGGTATTATCGTCAATTGTGTTTGACACAATAATTTATTTATGAATTAAATTATTAAATGAGAGATAAAGTATTTAAAACGTTTTAAATACTATATACATGAATAAGGATTCATGTATAATGGATTGCACAAGGTTAGAATGATTAATTGGACTAATCATATGTAATTGATTGGAAAAGTTTCAAATTGATTACCAATATTAATTTCAATTTAGAATTGAAATTAAAATTAAAAATGCAAGGTTAAAATCTGATTTTAAAACATATGATAGTGGAAAATGTTGTAATTCCACTCTTGCATGAATATTGAAAGTGGAATTACACCACATACATGTAATCTTGCATGTTATGTTGATTCAACACCTAGTTTCCCCTTTCACCCAATTTACCACCATGTGTCTTGCATCTCGAGGCTTCTTCTTGCATGGATTCACTCTATAAGTAGAGTATGAATCAGATTGAGAGCAAAGAGAGCCATTTCCATACTGTTATGCTGTTGGATTTTTGTCTCAAACTCACTTATCTCCATATATCTCTCTAGAGCTTGATCCTTCAAGCATTCCCTTCCCATTCTCTGTCTCTATAGACTCCCACAAGTTGTTATTGGCCCGGAGAATAGTAGGGAAGACACTAAGGGTTGTCCTAAGAAGTTTAGAGAAGAAAATAATCCACGAAGGTCCACCTATTGAGCTGAAAAAGGTTGGTGCTTCTGATCTCTCTATTTATGTTTTTTTTAGAACAAGCATGCTTTAGGAGTAAAATTGATGTAGTTAAGTGCTTTCGATCTTCAATTGCTTCCGCATGTGTTATATGAACACCTTCAAACTGAATAGTCGAGTTCGATTTAACCAAAAGCAAAACTGAAACAGGACCTGGATTGACACAGGCTTCGACTTCAACTGAACAGTTGGGTTCGATTTAAGAGAAAGCAAAACTGAAAACGGACCTGGATTGACACAAGCTTCGACCTCAACTGAATAGTCAGGTTCGATTTAATCGAAAGAAAAACTGAAACCGTACCTGGATTGACACAGGCTTCGACCTCAACTGAATAGTCGGGTTCGATTTAATCGAAAGAAAATTTGAAAACGGGCCTGGATTGACACAAGCTTTGACCTCAACTGAATAGTCGGGTTTGATTTAACCGAAAACAAAACTAAAATCGGACCTGGATTGACACAGGTTTCTACCTCAACTGAATAGTCAGGTTCGATTTAACTGAAAGCAAAACTGAAACCAGACCTGGATTGACATAAGCTTCGACCTCAACTAAATAGTGGGGTTCGATTTAACCAAAAGCAGAATGAAAATGGACCTGGATTGACACAAGCTTCGACCTCAACTTAATAGTCAGGTTCGATTTAACTGAAAGTAAAACTGAAACCGGTATTGGATTGACACAGGCTTTGACCTCAACTAAATAGTTGATAATGGTAAAAAATATACCTATTTTACCCTTATATTTAGCTCATTATCTTGTCAAAACTATATGTTTTAGATCAATTTTACTGTTCTCGAGCTCAAAATATGTTAACATTGATAAGTTAGGGTGTTGAAAGTCACTTTTGTCAAATTATGCTCATTTGTGCTTAAAAAGACCCAACTTTAAGGGAATTTGACTAAGTTTGTTGCTGTGCAGAAAAACAAAGGAAAAGTTTGAATTTACCCAGCATTTCTGGAAAGGCGAAAATGAAATGCGACCGCATTTCTGGAAAAGCAGCGGCAGTTTCGAGTCTACCGCGGATGGTTTTGAACGAGACTTCTTCGCACCTAACCGACTGTTTTGACCCTGAAACCGACTAGGCTACCTACTAGCAACTATTTCACAGCTCCTCAACCACTTCCAACACTATATCAGCTCGAGATTCAAAGTCAAATCCAAGCAGATCTCATTTGGAAGAAGAGGGTGGTGACAGAACCCTAGTTGACGCCTATGAGTAGGGATGCCCGAGGTCCTTCTTAGATGACCAAATTCTAACCTTAGTTAGACATCAAGCCTTAGGGTTTGTAGGAATTTTGACCCATTCCCACTTGTAAAAGCGAGAGAGTGGAGTGTCGAGCAAACTCTAGAAGGATTGGATAAAAGAAAAAACCTTAGTATTTAGCTACTGTCATTACTTCAAGCTTTTGTTACTTTTCATTGATTTGTATTCTTTATTTTTTATTTCAATGAAAAGATATTCATTTGCACTTTATCCCACCATGAGTAGCTAAATTCCGTTGAGGGGTTCAATATGGTGAATTCCCTTATGGTTCAATAGCTTGAAAGTGTTTTATTTGCTTAAGTGTTGTTCAATGCATGTCATTCTTTATTGATTATCATTCTGATCTTGCTGAGTTTAAATTGGTCACTTAGACTTTGCATGCTATGTGAGTTTGATCTCGAAAGGGACAGACGATATCGGTTCTCATAAAGGTGATATAGGAGATAAAGCTCGAAAGAGATTGTTCGGTGGTATAGGGCAAGCTGCCTTAGGCACCCTATATCAACTATAGGGTTATAGATTGCATTCGTGAATTATCTATGTCGAAATCGAGTCACAGAAATGTGCATAACGGTACTCGCTTAGACTTCTAACGGTTCTTGGGAGCAAGGCCAAATAGAAGTTAAATCTGACCCAATGCATTGAATATGCTTAAGTTGAATAATCCATGACTAAAGTTATTGCCTTTGGGATGAACCCATAATGAATACCTCGTTTTGTTGTTGTTATTCCTTTATTTATTTGTTTGTTTTATTTATCTTCCAAAAATTAATCATCAAATATTTCTTTGGTTACCTTTTTTAGCAATCAGTTGAGCAATTTCTTCTTCAAATCTGAATTTCCAATTTAGCCCTCGTGGGATCGATACCTTTGGAATACTTCTAAGGTTTTTATTACTACGTGCAATAGTGTATACTTGCACTAAGGTTGGCTGAATTTATCATTATTATTATCTATCATCTTATCTCACATCCACATTTCAGTCTCTACCGCACCAAGTTTTTGGCGTCGTTGCTAAGGACCAAAAGTGAAACCAGATTTGTTATTTGAAATTGTGATTGGATTGCGACCGCATTTTCTATCTCGATGGGAATTTGACTTTAATTTGCATTTGCAGGTTGAAGTTAGTGCATGAACAAGGGGTGTCCACTCCTTGACATTGATCCTGAGACAGAAAGAACCTTTCTTCGTCGTAGGAAGGAGCAAAGATGAAAGAGAAGGGAACAACAAGAGTTGAACGCACAGGAACCCCTAAAAGAAGCTTCTTACATACAAGAGTTTCCAAAGGAACCTCTTGGAATCGATCCTTAAGTTGATCCACAGAATCGTGGAAGGGAGCAAAATGGTGGGAGAATCCCTCCAGTTCCTCCAGTGCCACAATAAGAAAATTTAATTTATATTGTTGAAGATCGCAATAGAGCAATAAGGGACTATGATTTACCTGTTTTTCAATCTTTAAATCCAGGAATTTTGGAGCCACCAATAGATGCTCCACAGTTTGAACTTAAACTAGTGATGTTCCAAATGTTGAATACCATAGGCCAATTCTCTAGACTTCCAAATGAAGATCCACATAAACACATCAAGCTATTTTTGAGAGTTTGCAATTCTTTTAAAGTTACAAGAGTGCCTGGAGATACTTTGAAGCTAAAGCTTTTTCAATTTTCTTTGCATGGATATGTTGAAGCTTGGTTGGATTCATTCCCTCCAAACTCCATCACTTCTTGGAAGGATTTGGCAGAGAAATTTTTAGAGAAGTTTTTTCCTTCTAATAAAAATGCAAAATATAGAGCTGAAATTATTGCTTTCAGACAATCTTACAATGAACCTCTAGATGCAGCTTGGGAAAGATTTCAAAGGCTAGTTTGGAAGTGTCCACAACACAGATTGCCTCCTTGCATCATCTTGGAGCATTTGTATAGTGGATTAGATCAAGCTTCGAAGGCACTAGTCAATGCATCTGCAAACAGATCTTTTCTGAACAAGTCTGCAAATGAGGCGCATGCTATCTTGGACACCATAGCCACAAACAATGGACATTGGGGAGAGACTGAGCCAATAACAATCATGAAGAATCCAGCTAAAGCAGTAGAGACAGAGGCTAATTCTACCATGCAAGCCCAAATCAAAGCTATCCACAACATGATGATGGGCATGACTATGAACAATCAAGCCAACATAGCCCCTGTCGATGCTATTTCTTCTCCTTGCTGTGAAATTTGTGGTGAGGAACATATTGCTGATAACTGTCCATTAAATCCCGCGTCTGTATTTTATGTAGGTCAACAAGGGAACCATAAACAGAACAGATGGAATCCATACTCGGCCACGTACAACCCAGGTTGGAGACAACATCCAAACTTCTCTTGGGGAGGACAAGCCGACTCAAGCAATTCCAACACAAATCAGTTTGGGAAACCTCCTACACAACAGCAGCCGCAAAAGAACTTCCAACCAGTCCAAGTTCATAGTCAATAGTCAAATCTAGAGACTCGTATGAAGGAATACATGGCAAGCAACGATGCTGCAGTTAGGAATTTGGAAGTACAGATTGGACAGATTGCTCAGGAAATTAAAAACAGACCACAAGGGACGTTGCCCAGCAAGACTGAGATCCCTCATAGAGAAGGAAAATAGAAATGCAAGGCAATAACCTTAAGAAGTGGACTAGAGTACGATGGCCCAAAGTACCCAGTGAGTCAAGAAGTAGAAATCCCAGAAGAAGCTCGAGAAAAGGCTTTAGAAAAGAAATTAGAAGTTACCTCAGATGTTATACAAAATAAAAGCAGTGAAGAAAAGACCAAGGAGCATGAAGCCTTGGTAGAAAATGAAGAAAAATCAAATATAGAGAAAAAGCAGGGGAATGCGACCCCAAAACATAAGAAGTGTGTGATATATCCAGAATACAGACCACCTCCTCCATACCCTCAAAGATTTAAACATGTTTAGTATTCGGTTTAATGTCCTATAAACTCGTAGTTTGTAAATCATTTTAAACATATTTCTATTTCCAATAAAGTCGTTGTTGAGGTTATTAAGTAAAAGATATTATTGAATATATAAATTGCGAATGATTAACCTAAATCCAATAAACTAAGATCCTTGGCTATATAATGAATACTCGAACTATATGTAGGGACATATCGTAGGATCAAGTTCAAGTTTATAGTCAAAATAGTCTATAGTATAAGGATACGGTTGGGTGCCTTATCCTGGGGACACTATGGACGCGACCCACTTTGTATTAAGTACAAACGATGAGATCCTAAATCGTTCATGTGGGGACATGCGAGTGGGGGCGTCCTATGCAATGAGTTTGCATAAGACTGGACAACGAAATAAGTCATTTTCTCTTTATAACGCCATTTACTGAAGAAACTGACTATTTCTCATAGATGACCTAGGTAACTCGTTCTTAATCCTGAGCTAACTATGAACTCCTGTTTATACGAGATTATCCTTTCATCTGCATGGGTGAGAGTGGCTAGCATCGCCGACTCAATAAGCCTACCATTTTGGGGATAAGATCGAATAGATAGTTGGGGACGTAGTCTCGCAAGACGGAATTCACTCCTACCCATATTAGGGATAGTAGATAGGTTGTTCCCTTAAGTACTAACTCCAGGACTTGAACAAGGGGCCCCACCCTCTCGTTGGATCGAAAGGGACTTAGGTTTGATGGTTGGACCACAAACCGATTGCTCATTAGAGGATTAATGGAACTTAAGGAACAAGAAGTACTATAGGGGTAAAACAATCATTTGACCTAGCTATAGTTACGAAAAAACTGTGGAGGAACGACTTACTCAACATGGTTAAATCAAGTGGACAGAAATATATCTATAGTGAGGGGAGTGCAACTATCGGGCTATAGTGGAGTGTCCCGATAGTTAACGAATGTTGTCTAGCTTGGATAATGAGATTAGTCGTTTAGCCTCGAATCGTTCGAGCCCATGATCTATAGGTCCATTAGGTCCCCCTACTAGCTCATATCGGATTAAAGCCTAGAACATATTGATAGGATTCTTTGAATCGTTCAAAATCGGGAAAATGGGTATTATCGTAAAATTGTGTTTGACACAATTATTTAATTATGAATTAAATTAGAAAATGAGAGATAAAGTATTTAAAAGGGTTTTAAATACTATAAACATGAATTAAGATTCATATATAAAGAATGCACAACATTAAGATGATTAATTTGATTAATCATACATAATTAGTGGGGCAAGCTTCAAGATTGATTGTTATAATTAATTTCAATTAAGAATTGAAATTAAAATCAATAATGCTGAATTTAGAATCTGATTTTGATTCATAATTTAGTGGAAAAAGTTGGAAATCCACTCTTGTATGAAGACTAAAAGTGGAATTACACCACATTCATACAATGGTGCATGTTGTGTTGCTTGAACACCTAGCTTCCACTTTCTCCATAAAGACCACCATGTGTCTTGTATCTTGAAGCCCCTTCTTGCATGGATTCTCTCTATAAGTAGAGGAAGAATCAGATTGTGCATAGATACAACAATTACCTTAGTGTTATGCTACTGAATTTCTTCCTCAATCCCTCTCTCATCTCATATCTTCATAAAGCATGAACCTACAGGCATTCCCTTCCCATTCCCTATCACTATAGAATCCCACAAGTCATTTTTGGCCTGGAGAATAGTAGGGAAGACTCTAGAGGTTGTCCAAGAGAGATTGGAGAAGAAATCATCACAAGGAGGATCACCCAAGTGAGCTACAAAGAGGTTAGTGTTTTCTTTCTTTCTGTTATGTTTTTGTAGAACAAGCATGCTTTAGGAGTAAAATTGATAGAGTTAAGTGCTTTCGATCTTCAATTGCTTCCGCATGTGTTATATGAACACCTTCAAATGGTATCAGAGCATGATTAGAGCACTTAACTTGTATTAATTTTGTTGTGGTGGGTACCATTTTGAAATTGAATTTTCTGTGTGCTAAAATGGATGTGTTGTGGTTTGGCAATTTTTTGAGCTTTCAATTCTTTATGAAAATGTAATTGCTCAGTAATGTAAGAGTGTTAATGTGTGTACTAGAGTCTGTAATTTTTATAGAGTCAATAGAGTCCATATAGGCTGTAAAATCGAAGAAAAATTGGAGAAGATGCATGCAGAAAACAGCAGCAGAGGCTACTGGTCGCGAGAGCGTCGGGACGCTCTTTAAGTAGCGTCCCGACGTTGTAGAACATTTTTTCCAGAAGCTGCAGTTTTCCAGTTCGGTTCAGTTCAGCATCCTGATTTGGGGTCCGGTTCGGTCTGCTGCAGCTCGGTTCAGTTACTTTACTCACATTACAAGGTCGATTCAGTCCATGGAGAGGCGGTTCGAGACAGTTCGTGAAGCTCGAGATCGCTACAAGCAATTTTTAATTAATTATTATTGTAATAATTAGTTAATTGTTTGTTTTAAATTGCAAAACCATTCCATTTTAGCTTGTTTTAATTTATTTATGCATTGTTGAATGTTTATTAAATTAAATGATTGTATGTGCATTATGAGCATGCCATATAGTTTAAAAATCCCACCATATGAAAGCATGATCATGCATTTAATCTTAATATTAATAAGTGTTATTAATTTTTCCTAAATGCATGATGGATATTTCATGTTTGATTAATACAAGAATGTTGTGTTAATTTAGGGAGATTCATGCTTGAATGGTTAATTTAAAATTGATTAATTGATATATAAAAGTTATATATTAAAAGATGAAATTAACCTAGCATGAAGCATGAAATTTCCTTAGGTTTTGTTTATAAGAGTTATATTCAAAAGGGAAAAATGTCTTAGATTAGATTTATAATTGTTATAAATCACTTAGAAATTTAAAATCTATAATAAAGAAAATGTGCATGCTCACTTAGGGTTAAATTGAATCTAAATTCTCGATCGATTTTAATTAGATTCAAATAGGTCGATAAGCTGTAAAACATAGGTTACAAGAGAACTCACCCGACAAGATGTTGTCTAAGGCTGGAGGTATTTAAGTTGACGGTTTACGGAACACCTCCTACCTGGGCATTGAGTTGGTTCTTGAGTTAAAGTTAACCCAGTTTTATGAGCATGCACGTGTGTGATGTGAGGTTTTAATCGTTATCACCTAGACATCGTAAGTTTAAATTAACTTAGACTTAGGGTTATTCAATTAGCCGGAATTCGCCTAAGTATAAGTATACCCAAAACTGTTTAAAATACTTAGTGGGAGGGGAGAGATATATCAAATCCATTTCCTTCTCATGTTCTCCCTTTAGTTCACAACGTGAGATTTATGCTTGACCACGTGTTGATTATACCTCAACTGCTCCATTCAGAAGGTGTTTGCATAAATCAATAACAAGGTGAATGGAGAAAGTATTTATAGTAAGTGAGTGAAGGAAGTGTGTCAACACATCTTGCGGTCTCCTCTGTTAGGTTGCACCGTGAGATTTCCATATTGCGCCTGCTTGTATGCCCTGGAGCTACTAACCATTCGGAGAGTTGTAACATGGAGATTGGAACAACGCAAACTCCATAAATGGATAGGATTACTTAGGACCATTTCCAACATTAGCTTTTCCATTCGGTAGCATTGTTGGGGTCGTTCTCTGTAATCTTAAAACGACGACTCACACTTACAAGGGTTACTAAGTGTTAGTATATTCCTGACCAAATGTAACGATAACTAAACCACTATAAGAATAAGAGTTATTCTGGAATTAGTATTTAGTCAAGAAACGTCTTGGTTTAGTGAAGGAGTAATTGACTGCCCCTCGGTAGCGGTTGCTCTAACTCACTAAAGTGTCGTTGCAAAATAATAATCCTGGGTACATTATTACTTTTGCTAAAACCTGATTGGATTTTTTTGACTAAAATGGTTAATAAGCAATTTCTAATAGTTTTGTTTAAATTTTTCAGCATGAATAGCTCACTAGTTCAATTACACGCTTCGGATAAGCTTAATGGGAACAATTATGGAACTTGGAAGTCTAATCTGAATACCATACTAGTAATCGAGGATCGTAGATTTGTCCTTACCGAAGAGTGTCCACCTAACCCTGGCTCGTCAACAAACCGAATTGTTCGGGAAACATATGAGAAATGGACTGGAGCAAATGAAAAAGCAAGAGTCTGTATCTTAGCAAGCATTTCGGATGTCTTGTCAAAAAAGCACGAGAGGATGGTCACCGCAAGGGAGATCATGACTTCGTTGCAAGGTATGTTTGGACAACCATCCTCACAAACTAGACACGAAGCTCTCAAGAATGTTTACAATTCTCGAATGAAAGAAGGTGCTTCTGTTAGGGAACATGTTTTGAACATGATGGTTCAGTTTAATATCACTGAAGTAAACGGTGCTACCATTGACGGGGGTAGTCAAGCCAGTTTCATAATGGAGTCTCTTCCGAAGAGCTTCATTCAGTTTAGGACAAACGTTGTCATGAACAAAATAGACTTTAACTTGACTACTTTGCTAAACGAGCTCCAGGCCTACCAAAGTCTCACCAAAAGGGGACATGAAGGGGAAGCAAATGTTGCCACCACCAAGAGGTTCCAAAAAGGATCGTCCTCAGGAACCAAGTATGGACCTTCCACTTCAAAGAATAAGAGTATTCAGATGAAAAAAAAAAGAAGGAAAAAGGGAAAGGAAAAACTCCAATGGGAAGCAAGGCAAAATCAAAAGCTGCAGATAAAGGGAAATGTTTCCATTGTAATGTAGACGGACATTGGAAACGCAATTGTCATAAGTACCTTACGGAAAAGAATGTTGAAAAGGAAAAACAAGGTAAATTTGATTTGCTCGTTATCGAAACATGTTTAGTTGAGCAAGATAGCTCTTCCTGGATATTAGATTCAAGAGCGACTAACCATGTATGCTCTTCTTTACAGGAAATTAGTTCCTAGCATATGCTGGCAAATGGCGAAGTAACTCTCAGAGTTGGAACTGGAGAGGTCGTCTCAGCCAGAGCTTCTGGAACTCTCAAGTTGTCTTTTGGAGATAGATTTTTATTACTTGAAAATGTCTTGCACGTTCCCGATATAAAAAAGGAACTTAATTTCTATCTCCTGTTTGATTGAACATGAATACCAAGTATCTTTTGATATTAATGAACTGTTTGTTAACAAAAGAGGTATGCATATATGTTCTGCAAAACTTGAAAGCAACTTATACGTGTTAAGGCCAATTCAAGTTAAAGCTATTTTTAATACGAAAATGTTTAAAGTAGCAGAAACTCAAAACAAAAGGCGAAAAGTTTCTCCTAATACCTATCTTTGGCACTTGAGATTATACCACATAAATCGCAATAGGATTGGTAGATTGGTAAAGAGTGGACTACTAAACCAGTTAGAAGATGACTCGTTACCACCATGTGAGTCCTACCTCGAGGGAAAAATGACCAAACGACCTTGAAAAAGGTCGTTCCATCGGTAGTTCATGTTTAGATGTTTTACATGCTTTTCTCTAAATGATACATGGTTTTTATGAATTGTTTCAAGCTTAAGTTATGAGCTTAGATTTTCTAATGAAGTTTATAAATGAGCACGTGATTATTGAGTTTCTGAAAAATAGTTGGAACAACGTCCTTTTAAGCACAGCATGTATTAGCAAGAATTATTTAAAGATTTTCGGTTTTTCCACGAGCAAGCTGAGTAAGCTTAAGTTTTACAAAAGATAACGATAAGCAGGCATGTTCTAATGTTTTCATGTGATTTTCTGAGATTTCTATTGACTACACGACTGAGATATTGAGCCCGAGGCTATATGGTACCGTGTGCACACAGGTTATATTTTGTTGTTGACGTTGAGTGTACTACGTGACAACGATGCTGTCGTGAGTGCTGGGCGGACCCCACTACGACAAAGACGATGGGAGTGCTGAGCGGGCCCCACTACATCGTAGGACTAGTAAATGTTGGTTGTACTGGGCGTGCCCTACACAACATAGATTGGTCATGTTAGTTAAAATGTTTGATGTACTTGATATGCCTTGCTAGATTTTTAATGACGAACCTTCGATGTTTTAAGAAAGCTTTTATCGTTGCACGTTTATGTTTAACGCCTTGGTTGAGTAGCTTCATATGTTTAAAGTTTTATCACGTGTTCTGATTTCTGAATCTACAGTTTTAAAGTTAGTCACTCACTGGGCTTCGTAGCTCATTCTTTCAAAATGTTTTTCCACTTTTTAGGTAGAGATCGAGCTCCCGGTGCCTGATACACTGCCAACGTCTGCTGAAAGTTCCAGATCAAGCTTCAGTACGTGGGTGGAGTTGTATATTGAGTCTATCCATATTGTAATGTTTTGTAAGGATTGGATACTTTAGTCCTAGAGGTCGTGGTTGTATAAACCCCAGTTGTATATGTTTTTGGTTGTGATATCTATATCAGGTTATTTTTCAAACCGAGTTATGTCAGGACGGCACCTCATGTATGTGGAATGGTTTTCAGGGATTCTGCTGTGTTGTGTTTCATGTAAATATTTTATATCTAAGATTAGTACGTTTATCAGGTTCAATGTTACAGGAGGGTCAACGGGTATCGTTAGAGGAGGACAATGTCCGTTGGCTTCACACCATCTTCCAGACTGAGTTAGCAGGTGGTCTGGGAGGGGGTGTGACAACTTGGTATCAGAGCATATTCGAGGCATATTCGAGGAAAAGTACTATCCCACCACATATTGTGAGGCAAAGAGAGATGAGTTTCTAGAGCTGAAACGAGGGTCACTTTCAGTGGCCGAGTACGAGAGAAAGTATACTGGGCTTTCACGGTATGTCGATGTGATTGTGGCACCTGAGAGTGACAGGTGTCGCAGGTTTGAGAGAGGGCTGCGTTTTGAGATATATACCCCAGTTACCGTTACTGCCAAGTGGAGGATTTTTCCCAACTAGTAGAGACTGCTTTACGTGTGGAGCAGAGTATAATAGAGGAAAAGTCTGTAGTGGAGCCTAGTCGTGGAGCTCCAACAGCTAGTGGTTTTCGAGGTCGTGAGCAACGGAGGTTCACACCTAGAGTGAATCTTTCAGGCCGTCAAGACTTCAAGCGTCGATCTGGTGGCCAGTTATCGAGGAAGATGAGTTCGGGTAGTGCCTATCAGAGGCAGAGTCAGAGAGCCCCCAGTCAGTCTGCAAGTTCAGTAGCAAGACCGCGGACGGGCCAGGAGTCCGTTGCTAGTGAATTCAGGAGAACCCCATGTGTAAGTTGTGGCAAGAATCATTGGGGTAAGTGTCTTGTTGGCGCCGGTGTGTGTTACCAGTGTGGAAAACCAGGGCATTTCAAGAGGGATTGCCCACAGCTGAGGGCAGCAGTTCAGAGGGACCAGGGAGTTGAGTCCCACACAGTTGAGCAGCCGAGAGCCTTAGCAAGCGCAGGAGAAGGCACTAGTGGTGCAAGGCAAAAGGGAGTTGTGGGGAGACCTAGGCAGAAAGGAAAAGTCTACGCCACGACTCAACAGGAAGCAGAGGATGCACCAGATGTGATTACTGATACGATTTTGATTTGTAATGTACCTGCACATGTTTTATTAAATCAAGGAGCTACGCATTCCTTTGTTTCTAGTATGTTCTTAACTAAGCTGAATAGGATGCTAGAGCCTTTATCTGAAGAGTTAGTCATATGCACTCCAGTTGGTGAAGTTTTATTAGTCAATGAAGTGTTGCGTGATTGTGAGGTTGTAGTAGAAGGTCTTTGTATGTTAGTGGATCTTCTTCACCTAGAGTTGCAGGCGTTGGATGTGATTTTGGGAATGGATTTCTTATTCACTCACTATGCTTCTATGGATTGCCATAGGAAGGAAGTGACTTTTAAGAAACCAGATTTTACTGAAGTGGTTTTCAGGGGTGAGAGGAAGGTTATTCCTACGAGTTTGATTTCAGCTCTGAAAGCTGAGAAGTTGTAGAGGAAGGGTTGCACAACGTTCCTTGCACACGTAGTAGAGGTGCAAGAAGAGAAGCTTGAAGGGATAAAAGCCCCACGCAGCGGAAAGTATTACCGAACCCACTCAGAGTTTTAGATTCTAATTGAAATACCAATACAATTTGCAAAATATTACAGCAATAAATCTATATTTAATGGGTTGTACATAGGCTATAAACATGCTAAAAAATCAACTAGATTGATCCTAGTGATCAAGAATTTCATAGAAAACTTACTTTTGTAGAAAGCCTTGATCAATTCGCCTTTTCTTGCCAATAAGAATGAAAACGCAGCAACTCTCTTGTGCGAACACCACCAATTGGCTACACCGGTATATCTCTAAGACTTCTTGAAGCAAGAGACTTGTGAGAGTCTTTTGGGAGAAATCTCTGAGAGAAGGAGAGACAATGGGATGCCTTTCACCCCACCCCAGGGGTCCTATATATAGGTAAAGACCAAGACCTTTTCCTAATAGGAAAAGGTCTAGGAATAAGTTCAAATCTATTATCTGAACAATATCTAATTTTAATAAATAATTAATTAATTTCATAAGTAATTAATTACCCAATTAAATATCACATATTTAATCTTAGGGATTTTATTAAAATTAATATGAATCCAATTCATATTAAATTTATTTGAACTCTTTCAAATATTTTCTTTCCTAATAGGAAAAGGTCTCTAATTAATAAATAATTAATTAATTCCATAATTAATTAATTACCCAATTAAATATCATATATTTAATCTTAGGGATTTTATTAAAATTAATATGAATCCAGTTCACATTAAATTTATTTGAACTCTTTCAAATATTTTCTCTCAAGAATTAATTTTTGAAATTAATTCAAAAATTATATTATAAAGTTTCATAAACTTTATATTATAAAGCATCATTATACGATTCCCAGGATTAATTGAACACTTTCAATTTACAATTTATATTTGTTTGCTTCAAGTCTTTTTACGAGCTACCAATGGGACCTAATGGACCTACAGATCAAAAGCTCCAACGATACTAGACTAATCCGCTTAAACTCATTAACCAAGTTAGTCTCCATTCGTTAACTGTGGGTCATTCCACTAAAGACCCTCAGCTGTACTCTTCTCACTGCAGAATATTTCTGTGTCCATGGATATCGACCAATACTACAAGTCAGTCCTTCACGTGTGTTCGTATCCCAGCTGGGTCAAATTACCGTTTTACCCCTGGTTTACATCTTTGTCCTTAAGTTCCCAGTACTCCTCTAATGAACAACCTGTTTGAAGTCTAACCAACAAACAGAAGTCCCTCTCGTGCTATAGAGAGGGTTGGGCCCATTGTTCAAGTCCCGGAGACACCACTTAAGGGAACACACCTCTACTTACCCTAAAGTCGGGAAGAAGTGAATTTCATCTTGTGTGATTATGTTCCCAGCTCCCCACTCGGTATTGTCCCCAAAATGGTAGGCTTATTGAGTCGGCGTGCTGGCCACTCTCACCCATACAAATCAAAGGACAACTCCTCGTGAACAGGAGTCCATAATCCACTCAGGATTGAGACTAAGTTGTATAGGTCATCCAAGTGAAATAGAAACCAAGCCAACTAACGGTGTTACAGTTAGTGGTTAACTATTTCGCGGTCCGGTCTTATGCAAACTCATTGCATAGTATTCCCCCACTCACATGTCAACTACATGAACGCGTTGGATCATAGCGTTTGTATCATAATACAAAGTGGGTCGTATCCATAGTGTCACCAGGATAAGGTACCCAGCCTTATCCCTATACTATAGACCCTTTAGGCTGAATCTTGAACATTGATCCTCGTATGTCCCTACATACTAGTTCAAGCTTCATACTATCAGCCTAGGATGTTTAGTTTATTGGATTAGGGTTAATAAGACAAGATCTTCTAAATACAAACAAAATAAACTATTTTATTAATGTTCGGTAAAATGTTACATTTACTATCTACGAGTTTTAAGGCATAAAACCCAACAAAGCGGAAACCAGAAGATGTTCCTATAGTGAACGAATTTCTTGATGTTTTTCCAGCTGATCTATCGGGTTTTCCACCTGATTGAGAGGTGGAGTTCACCATTGAATTGTTACCAGGAACAACACCTATTTCACAGGCACCATACAAAATGGCTCCGAGCGAGGTTAAGGAGCTGAAGGTGCAGTTGCAAGAACTAGTTGACAAGGGATACATCAGGCCTAGTGTATCACCTTGTGGAGCTCTAATGTTATTCGTGAAGAAGAAAGATGGTACCCTGAGATTATGTATTGATTACAGGCAGTTAAACAAGGTCATGATACGTAACAAGTATCCTCTACCACGCATCGATGACTTGTTTGACGAGTTAAGGGGAGAAACAGTGTTCTCTAAGATTGATCTGAGGTCAGGATACCACCAGTTAAAGCTTAGGGAATCAGATATTCCTAAGACAGCATTCAGGACGAGGTATGGGCATTATGAGTTTTTCAGTTTAACGAATGCGCCAACAGTTTTCATGGACCACATGAACAGGATCTTCCATCAGTATTTAGATCAGTTTGTGATAGTGTTCATCGATGACATACTAGATTACTCAGTTGACAGGAAAGCCCATGAGGAACATCTGAGGATTGTTCTACAGACACTACGTGATAAACAACTATATGCTAAGTTCAGCAAATGTGAGTTCTGGTTGAATCAAGTGGTGTTCTTAGGGCATGTGGTTTAAGCGGACGAAGTTAGTGTTGATCCGCCAAAAGTGGAAGCTGATGTCAACTGGGATCTGGAGACATTATTTATTTGGTGAGAAGTGCCACATTTTCACAGATCATAAGAGTTTGAAGTACATCTTTGATCAGAAAGACTTGAATCTGAGGCAGAGGCGATGGCTAGAACTGATTAAAGACTGTGACTATACCATAGAATATCATCCAGGTAAGGCTAACGTGGTAGCAGATGTGTTGAGTAGGAAGTCGAGACTTCCGAAGAGTGTCCTGTGTGGTATTCGAGCAAGCTTGCTAAGTGAGTTAAGAGGTTTAAAGGCGGTTGTGACTGCAGAAAGCTCAGGGAGTCTTTTAGCTCGATTTCAGGTTAGGTCTTCTCTAGTAGCAGAGATTGTGTGAAGACAGTCAGAGGATAGTACCTTACAGAAAATGCTTGCAAGGTCCAAGCAAGGCCCATAGGCAGAATTTGAGTTGAGAGCAGACAGAGCCATAGTTAAGCAGGGAAGACTATGCGTTCCGAGTATTAGTGACCTTAAGGGTGCTATAGTAGAGGAAGCTCACAGTTCAGCTTACGCTATGCATCCAGGAAGCACCAAGATGTACAGAACTCTAAAGAAAACTTATTGGTGGTCTGGAATGAAGCGGGAGATAGCTGAATATGTCGATAGATGTTTGATCTGCCAACAGGTTAAACCGGTGAGACAGAGGCCAGGAGGACTCCTTAATCCACTGCGAGTGCCAGAGTGGAAGTGGGAGCATATTACCATGGATTTTCTGTTTGGATTACCTCGTACTTCTAGTGGACATGATGGTAGATGGGTAATAGTGGACAGACTCACCAAGACAGCACGGTTTATACCGATTAAAGCAACGTCTACACTAGATCAGCTAGCTAAGCTATACGTCGACAGGATTGTGAGTCAGCATGGAGTGCCAGTGTCCATAGTTTCAGATAGGGATCCAAGGTTTACTTTTAAGTTTTGGCCTAGTGTGCAGAAAGCAATGGGAACAAAGTTGAAGTTCAGTACCGCGTTCCATCCCCAGACAGATGGTCAGTCAGAGAGGACCATCTAGACTTTAGAGGACATGTTGAGAGCATGTGTCCTTCAATTTAAGGGAAGTTGGGATACCCACTTATCACTTATGCAGTTCGTTTGTAATAACAGCTACCAGTCTAGTATCGGCATGGCACCATTCGAGGCTTTGTTTGGCAGACCATGCAGAACTAATGTGTGCTGGAACGAAGTGGGAGAGCGAAAGATAGTTGGTCCTGTGTTGGTACAAGTTACGTCAGACAATATTAAGCTGATTAGGGAGAATCTGAAAATAGCTCAGGATCGACAGAAGAGCTATGCAGATAAGCGACGAAGAGACTTAGAGTTCCAGGCTGGAGATCAAGTTTTCTTGAAGTTACCTCCGTGGAGAGGTGTTCGTCGCTTTGGGAGGAAAGGTAAGCTGAGTCTTAGATATATTGGTCCTTACCAGATAATAGAACGAGTTGGACCAGCAGCGTATAGACTTGAGTTGCCAGCGGAACTTGCTCGAATACATGATGCTTTTCATGTGTCCATGTTGAAGAAATATATTACAGATCCATCCCATGTGTTGCAAGTGCAACCGATTGAGCTGAAAAAGACTTGAGTAATAAAAAGGAAGCAGTTCAGATCCTCGATCGAAAGGAGCAAGTTTTGAGGAACAAAACGATCCCACTCGTGAAAATTCTTTGGAGACATCATGGAGTAGAGGAGGCAACCTGAGAGTCAGAAGATCAGATGAGGAGGAGTTGGCCAACAGTCTTCACCTAAGAACTTCTAAATTTCGAGGACGAATTTACATAAGGGGGAGGTAAGTTGTAAACCCGAGACTTTCCTTGGATCATTTCCTCTTGTCATCTATTGGTGGTTTCATTGTTGGACTATGCTGTTGGGATTTACTAATCTAAAAGAAGGAAGAAGAGAAGGAATTAAAGAAGTAAAGAAAAGAAAAGAAAAAGAAAAGGAAAAGGAAAAGGAAAAAGAACAAAAGTGAAAAAAAGGGAAAAGCACTTTCGGTGCTTAATGGACAAAATAAAAACCCACCACCGCTTCACCCTTTTTCAGCCCAATTTCTCATCATTTTTCATCCAAAACACCAGAACTTTCGAGGGAGAGAGTGAGGGAAGAAGAAGAAGATTTCTGAGGGTTTGAGGTTGAAGAAGAGAGGAAAAGCTCATGCAAAGTCAGCCATAGCAGAATCTGAGATCAACCCTTCAATCTCTTGTTTTTTAATCGGTTTGAGCTACATAGGGAGAATTAAGAGGTGAGGTTTGGTTTTCTTTAAAGTTCTAACAAATTTCATGAAGGAAGCTTGAGCTAAATCTGATGAGAAGTTAATGGTTTTTTTAAATGGAAAACAGAGCACAAGATTTTCGAGTAAACTAGGAGGATCTCTAGTTGTCTCTGGTGTTTCGAGCATTCTGGGGTGTACAAGTTGAATTAGAAGCTCTATTTGGTATGGTTGAAATGCTTATTCAATTGCCTACAACTTTAATGAAGAATTCGTGAGCCAAAAATGATGTGATGTAGGTTTAATTTCAAGAGAAAGATAAAGGGTAGCAGAGAACCTCGAATCTATGTTGGGAATCTCGTTTTTGTTTCTTCAGCTACGTTGTAGAGTGTTCGAAAATGAAGAGTTTGATGTATAGCACATTAAGTTTGGTTAATTATTAAGGAAGTTATGGGTGTTGGAAGTTAGGGTATATAATCTGGAAAATCTGGAAAAGTAGAATGTGAAGTGTGATTTTTGATTCAAGTGTCTAGAATTCATGAGCAGGGAAAGACAAAACTAATTATGGTTCTAATGCTCGGTTTTGGTTGTTTGACAGGCCAAGAGGAAATAGGTCGGGTCTATAGACCAGGGAACTACCTAAGACTGTGAGTGAAAAAATAAATTTTGAAAATTATTTCCAACGGTTGTTCATGTTTAGATGTTTAACATGCATTTCTATGAATGATACATGGTTTTTATGAATGGTTTCAAGCTTAAGTTATGAGCTTAGATTCTCTAATGAGGTTTATAAATGAGCACGTGATTATTGAGTTTCTGAAAAATAGTTGAAATGACATCCTTTTGAGCCAAGCATGTATAAGCAAGAATTATTTAAAGATTTTCGGTTTTTCCACAAGCAAGCTGAGTAAGCTTAAGTTTTACAAAAGATGACGATAAGCAGGCATGTTCTAATGTTTTCATGTGATTTTCTGAGATTTCTATTGACTACATGACTGAGATATTGAGCCCGAGGCAATATGGTCTCGCGTGCACACAGGTTATATACCGTTGTTAACGTTGAGTGTACTCCGTGACAACGATGCTGTCGTGAGTGTTGGGCAGGCCCCACTACGACAAAGACAATGGGAGTGCTGGGCGGGCCCCACTACATCGTAGGACTAGTAAACGTTGGTTGTACTGGGTGTGCCCTACACAACGTAGATCGGTCATGTTAGTTAAAACGTTTGATGTACTTGATATGCCTTGCTAGATTTTTAATGACGAACCTGCGATGTTTTAAGAAAGCTGTTATCGTTGCACGTTTATGTTAAACGCCTTGGTTAAGCAGCTTCATACATTTAAAGTTTTATCACGTGTTCTGATTTATGAATCTACAGTTTTAAAGTTAGTCACTCACTGGGCTTCGTAGCTCATTCTTTCAAAATGTTTTTCCACTTTTCAGGTAGAGATCAAGCTCCCGGTGGCTGATACATTGCCAACGTATGTTGAAACTTCAAGATCAAGCTTCAGTACGTGGGTGGAGTTGTATATTGACTCTGTCCATATTGTAATGTTTTGTAAGGATTGGATACTTTAGTCCTAGAGGTCGTGGTTGTATAAACCCCAGTTGTATATTTTTTTGGTTGTGATATCTATATCAGGTTATTTTTCAAACCGAGTTATGTCAGGGCGGCACCTCGTGTATGTGGAATGGTTTTCAGGGATTCCGTTGTGTTGTGTTGCATGTAGAATATTTTATATCTAAGATTAGTACGTTTATCAGGTTCAATGTTATAGGAGGGTCAACGGGTATCGTTAGAGGAGGACGATGTTCGTTGGCTTCACGCCAACTTCCGGACTGAGTTAGCAGGTGGTCTGGGAGGGGGTGTGACAACATGGTATCAGAGCATATTCGAGGCATATTCAGAGGCATATTCGAGGAAAAGTACTATCCCACCACATATTGTGAGGCAAAGAGAGATGAGTTTCTAGAGCTGAAACAAGGGTCACTTTCAGTGGCCGAGTACGAGAGAAAGTATACTGGGCTTTCACGGTATGTCGATGTGATTGTGGCATCTGAGAGTGACAGGTGCCGCAGGTTTGAGAGAGGGTTGCGTTTTGAGATATGTACCCGAGTTGCCGTTTTTGCCAAGTGGAGGATTTTTCCCAACTAGTAGAGACTGCTTTACGTGTGGAGCAGAGTGTAATAGAGGAAAAGTCGGCAGTGGAGCCTAGTCGTGGAGCTCCAACAACTAGTGGTTTCTGAGGTCGTGAGCAACGGAGGTTCACACCTAGAGTGAATGTTTCAGGGCGTCAAGAGTTCAAGCGTCGATCTGGTGGCCCGTTATCGAGGAAGATGAGTTCGGGTAGTGCCTATCAGAGGCAGAGTCAGAGAGCGCCCAGTTAGTTTGCTAGTTCAGTAGTAAGACCGCGGACGGGTCAGGAGTCTGTTGCTAGTGAATTCAGGAGAACCCCATGTGTAAGTTGTGGCAAGAATCATCGGGGTCAGTGTATTGTTGACGCCGGTGTGTGTTACCAGTGTGGACAACCACGACATTTCAAGAGGGATTGCCCACAGCTGAAGGCAGCAGTTCGGAGGGAACAGGGAGATGAGTCCCACACAGTTGAGCAGCCGAGAGGTTTAGCAGGTGCAGGAGAAGGAGTTGTGGGGAGACCTAGGCCGCAAGGAAAAGTCTACGCCATGACTCAACAGGAAGCAGAGGATGCACCAGATGTGATTACTGGTACGATTTTTATTTGTAATGTACCTGCACGTGTTTTAATATGCACTCCAGTTGGTGAAGTTTTATTAGTCAATGAAGTGTTGCGTGATTGTGAGGTTGTAGTAGAAGGTCTTTGTATGTTAGTGGATCTTCTTCCCCTAGAGTTGCAGGCGTTGGATGTGATTTTGGGAATGGATTTCTTATTCACTCACTAAGCTTCTATGGATTGCCATAGGAAGAAAGTGACTTTTAAAAAACCAGGTTTGACTGAAGTGGTTTTCAGGGGTGAGAGGAAGGTTAATCCTACGAGTTTGATTTCAGCTCTGAAAGCTGAGAAGTTGTTGAGGAAGGGTTGCACAGCGTTCCTTGCACACGTAGTAGAGGTGCAAGAAGAGAAGCTGAAACCAGAAGATGTTCCTATAGTGAACGAATATCTTGATGTTTTTCCAGCTGATCTATCGGGTTTGCCACCTGATTGAGAGGTGGAGTTCACCATTGAATTGTTACATGGAACAACACCTATTTCACAGGCACCATACAGAATGGCTCTGAGCGAGCTTAAGGAGCAGAAGGTGCAGTTGCAAGAACTAGTTGACAAGGGATACATCAGGCCTAGTGTATCACCTTGGCGAGCTCCAGTGTTATTTGTGAAGAAGAAAGATGGTACCCTGAGATTATGCATTGATTACAGACAGTTAAACAAGGTCACGATACGTAACAAGTATCCTCTACCACACATCGATGACTTGTTTGACGAGTTAAGGGGAGCAGTAGTGTTCTCTAAGATTGATCTGAGGTCAGGATACCACCAGTTAAAGGTTAGGGAATCAGATATTCCTAAGACAACATTCAGAACGAGGTATGGGCATTATGAGTTTTTACTGATGCCATTCGATTTAACGAATGCGCCAACACTTTTCATGGACCTCATGAACAGGATCTTCCATCAGTATTTAGATCGGTTTGTGATAGTGTTCATCGATGACATACTAGTTTACTCAGTTGATAGGAAAGCCCATGAGGAACATCTGAGGATTGTTCTACAGACACTACGTGATAAACAACTATATGCTACGTTCAGCAAATGTGAGTTCTGGTTGAATCAAGTGGTGTTCTTAGGGCATGTGGTTTCAACGGACGAAATTAGTGTTGATGCGCCGAAATTTGAAGATGATGTCAACTGGGATTGCATTACCCTTGACAGCTTTGACAAGGAAGAATCCTAAGTTTGAGTGGTCGGATAAATGCGAACAAAGTTTCCAGGAGCTGAAAAAGAGATTGGTGACAGCACCTATTCTGACACTTCCTGTAACAGGGAAGAAGTATGTGATCTATTGTGACGCTTCGAGGCAAGGATTAGGTTGCGTGCTGATGCAGGAAGGAAAGGTAATAGCTTATGCTTCAAGGCAGTTGAAGAAGCATGAGTGTAATTACCCTACCCATGATCTTGAGCTAGCATTAGTTGTTTTAGCACTGAAGATCTTGAGACATTATTTATTCGGTGAGAAGTGCCACATTTTCACAGATCATACGAGTTTGAAGTACATCTTTGATCAGAAAGAGTTGAATCTGAGGCAGAAGCGATGGCTAGAACTGATTAAAGATTATGACTGTACCATAGAATATCATCCAGGTAAGGCTAACGTGGTAGCAGATGCGTTGAGTAGGAAGTCGAGACTTCCGAAGAGTGTTCTGTGTGGTATTCGAGCAAGCTTGCTAAGTGAGTTAAGAGGTTTCAAGGCGGTTGTGACTGAAGAAAGCTAAGGGAGTCTTTTAGCTCAATTTCAAGTTAGGTCTTCTCTAGTAGCAAAGATTGTGAGAAGACAGCCAGAGGATAGTAACTTACAAAAAATGCTTGCAAGGTCCAAGCAAGGCCCAGAGGCAGAATTTGAGTTAAGAGCAGACGGAGCCATAGTTAAGTAGGGAAGACTATGCGTTCCGAGTATTTGTGACCTTAAGGGTGTTATACCAGAGGAAGCTCACAGTTCAGCTTACGCTATGCATCCAGGAAGCACCAAGATGTATAGAACTCTGAAGAAAACTTATTGGTGGCCTGGAATGAAGCGGAAGATAGTTGAATATGTCGATAGATGTTTGATCTGCCAACAGGTTAAACCGGTGAGACAGAGGCCAGGAGGACTACTTAATCCACTGCCAGTGCCAAAGTGGAAGTGGGAGCATATTACCATGGATTTCCTGTTTGGATTACCTCATACTTCTAGTGGACATGATGGTATTTGGGTAATAGTGGACAGACTCACCAAGACAGCACGGTTTATACCGATTAAAGCGACGTCTACACTAGATCAGCTAGCTAAGCTATACGTCGACAGGATTGTGAGTCAGCATGGAGTGTCAGTGTCCATAGTTTCATATAGGGATCCAAGGTTTACTTCTAAGTTTTGGCCTAGTGTGCAGAAAGCAATGGGAACAAAGTTGAAGTTCAGTACTGCGTTCCATCCCAGACAGATGGTCAGTCAGAGAGGACCATCTAGACTTTAGAGGACATGTTGAGAGCATGTGTCCTTCAGTTTAAGGGAAGTTGGGATACCCACTTATCACTTATGGAGTTCGCTTATAATAACAGCTACCAGTCTAGTATCGGCATGGCACCATTCGAGGCTTTGTATGGCAGACCATGCAGAACTCCTGTGTGCTGGAACGAAGTGGGATAGCGAAAGCTAGTTGGGCCTGAGTTTGTACAAGTTACGTCAGACAATATTAAGCTGATTAGGGAGAATCTGAAAATAGCTCAGGATTGACAGAAGACCTATCCAGATAAGCGACGAAGAGACTTAGAGTTTCAGGCGAGAGATCAAGTTTTCTTGAAGTTACCTCCGTGGAGAGGTGTTCTTCGCTTTGGGAGGAAAGGTAAGCGGAGTCTTAGATATATTGGTCCTTACCAGATAATAGAACGAGTTGGACTAGCAGCGTATAGACTTGAGTTGCCAGCAGAACTTGCTCGAATACATGATGCTTTTCATGTGTCCATGTTGAAGAAATATATTACAGATCCATCCCATGTGTTGCAAGTGCAACCGATTGGGCTAAAAAAATACTTGAGTAATAAAGAGGAAGCAGTTCAGATCCTCGATCGAAAGGAACAAGTTTTGAGGAACAAAATGATCCCACTCGTAAAAGTTCTTTGGAGCCATCATGGAGTAGAGGAGGCAACCTGGGAGTCAGAAGATCAGATGACGAGGAGTTGGCCGACACTCTTCACCTAAGAACTTCTAAATTTCGAGGACGAAATTTCATAAGGGGGAGGTAAGTTGTAAACCCGAGACTTTCCTTGGGTCATTTCCTCTTGTCATTTATTGGTGGTTTCATTGTTGGACTAAGTTGTTGGGATTTACTAATCTAAAAGAAGGAAGAAGATAAAGGAATTAAAGAAGTAAAGAAAAGAAAAGAAAAGGAAAAGGAAAAGGAAAAGGAAAAAGAACAAAAGTGAAAAAAAGGGAAATTTCTCATCATTTTTCATCCAAAACTCCAGAACTTCCGAGGGAGAGAGTGAGGGAAGAAGAAGAAGAATAAGATTTCTGAGGGTTTAAGGTTGAAGAAGAGAGGAAAAGCTCACGCAAAGTCAGCCATAGCAGAATCTGAGATCAACCTTTCAATCTCAGGTTTTTTAATCGGTTTGAGCTACATAGGAAGAATTAAGAGGTGAGGTTTGGTTTTCTTTAAAGTTCTAACAAATTTCATGAAGGAAGCTTGAGCTAAATCTGATGAGAAGTTAATGGTTTTTGAAATGGAAAACAGAGCAGAGGATTTTCGAGCAAACTAGGAGGATCTCTTGTTGTCTCTAGTGTTTCGAGCATTCTGGGTGTACAAGTTGAATCAGAAGCTCTATTTGGTATGGTTTAAAAGCTTATTCAATTGCCTACAACTTTAATGAAGAATTCGTGAGCCAAAAATGATGTGATGTAGGTTTAACTTCAGGAGAAAGATAAAGGGTAGTAGAGAACCTCAAATCTGTGTTGTCAGGGTTCGGGGCGTTTCTGGACAAATCAGTTAAGAATCTAGTTTTTGTTTCTTCAGGTACGTTGTAGAGTGTTCGAAAATGAAGAGTTTGATGTATAACACATTAAGTTTGGTTAATTATTGAGGAAGTTATGGGTGTTGGAAGTTAGGGTATAGAATCTGGAAAATCTGGAAAAGTAGAATGTCAAGTGTGATTTTTGATTCAAGTGTCTAGAATTCATGAGCAGGGAAAGACAAAACTAATTATGGTTCTAATGCTCGGTTTTGGTTGTTTGGCAGGCCAAGAGGAAATAGGTCGGGTCTACAGACCAGGGAACTAGCTAAGACTGTGAGTGACAAAATGAATTTCGAAAATTGTTTCCAACGGTTGTTCATGTTTAGATGTTTAACATGCATTTCTATGAATGATACATGGTTTTTATGAATGGTTTCAAGCTTAAGTTATGAGCTTAGATTTTCTAATGAGGTTTATAAATGAGCACGTGATTATTGAGTTTCTGAAAAATAGTTGAAACGACATCCTTTTAAGCCAAGCATGTATTAGCAAGAATTATTTAAAGATTTTCGGTTTTTCCTCGAGCAAGCTGAGTAAGCTTAAGTTTTACGAAAGATAACGATAAGCAGGCCTGTTCTAATGTTTTCATGTGATTTTCTGAGATTTCTATTGACTACATGACTGAGATATTGAGCCCGAGGCTATATGGTACCGTGTGCACACAGGTTATATTTTATTGTTGACGTTGAGTGTATTCCGTGACAACGATGCTGTCGTGAGTGCTGGGCGGGCCCCACTACATTGTAGGACTAGTAAACGTTGGTTGTACTGGGCATGCCTTACACAACGTAGATCGGTCATGTTAGTTAAGACGTTTGAAGTACTTGATATGCCTTGCTAGATTTTTAATGACGAACCTGCGATGTTTTAAGAAAGCTTTAATCGTTGCACGTTTATGTTTAACGCTTTGGTTGAGCAGCTTTGTACGTTTAAAGTTTTATCACGTGTTCTGATTTCTGAATCTACAGTTTTAATGTTAGTCACTCACTGGGCTTCGTAGCTCATTCTTTCAAAATGTTTTTCCACTTTTCAGGTAGAGATCGATCTCCGAGTGCCTGATACACTGTCAACGTCTGCTGAAAGTTCCAAATCAAGCTCCAGTATGTGGGTGGAGTTGTATATTTTCGGTTTTTCCACGCGCAAGCTAAGTAAGCTTAAGTTTTAGGAAAGATAACGATAAGCAGGCCTATTCTAATGTTTTCATATGATTTTCTTAGATTTCTATTGACTACATGACTGAGATATTGAGCCCGAGGCTATATGGTACCGTGTGCATACAGGTTATATTTTATTGTTGACGTTGAGTGTACTTCGTGACAACGATGCTGTCGTGAGTGCTGGGCGGGCCCCACTACGACAAAGACGATGGGAGTGTTGGGCGGGCCCCACTACATCGTAGGACTAGTAAACGTTGGTTGTACTGGGCGTGCCTTACACAATGTAGATCGGTCATGTTAGTTGAAACGTTTGAAGTACTTGATATGCCTTGCTAGATTTTTAATGACGAACCTGCGATGTTTTAAGAAAGCTTTTATTGTTGCACGTTTATGTTTAACGCTTTGGTTGAGCAACTTTATACGTTTAAAGTTTTATCACGTGTTCTGATTTCTGAATCTAAAGTTTTAAAGTTAGTCACTCACTGGGCTTCGTAGCTCATTCTTTCAAAATGTTTTTCCACTTTTCAGGTAGAGATCGAGCTCCCAGTGCCTGATACACTGCCAACGTCTACTGAAAGTTCCAAATCAAGCTCCAGTACGTGGGTGGAGTTTTATATTGAGTCTGTCCATATTGTAATGTTTGGTAAGGATTGGATAATTTAGTCCTAGAGGTCGTGGTTGTATAAACCCCAGTTGTATATGTTTTTGGTTGGGATATCTATATCAGGTTATTTTTCAAACTGAGCTATGTCAGGGTGGTACCTCGTGTATGTGGAATGGTTTTCAGGGATTTCGCTGTGTTGTGTTTCATGTAGAATATTTTATATCTAATATTAGTACGTTTATCAGGTTCAATGTTACAGGAGGGTCAACTGGTATCATTAGAGTGGGACGATGTTCGTTGGCTTCACGTCATCTTCCGGACTGAGTTAGCAGGTGGTCCGGGAGGGGGTGTGACATAATGGACCTACACCTCATGGGCTCCAACGATCCGAGATTAACTGACAAAACTCTTTTAACCTAGTTAACCAACATTCATTAACTATCGGGACACTCCACTATAGCCCGATAGTTGAACTCCCCTCACTGTAGATATATTTTTGTCCACCTGATATCACCATGATTAGTAAGTCGACCCTTCACAGGTTGTTCGTAACTACAGCTAGGTCAATTGTATGTTTTACCCCTGAAGTTACATCTGTTTCCTTACGTCTCCACTGAGTCCCTAATGAACAATTGGTTTGTGGTATGACCACTAAACCTAAAACCTCTCTGGCCAATGAGAGGGTGGGATCCCTTTAGTCGTGAGAGCCTTCTTGAATGGATCAGCAATGTTGTGCTCTGATGCTATCTTCATGAAGATCACGTCTCCTCGATGCACTATCTCCTTGATGAGATGATATTTTCTTTCAATGTGTTTGCCTCTCTTGTGGCTTCTAGGTTCTTTCGAGTTTGCAACTGCACCACTATTATCAGAGTAAAGAGTGATGGGAAGATGCATATTTGGAAAGACTTCCAAATCGGTCAAGAACTTTCTGAGCCATACCGATTCTTTTGTTGTTTCACAGGCAGCTACATATTCGGCCTCCATGGTCGAATCTGCTATGCATCCCTGTTTCATGCTACGCCACACTATTGCTTCTCCGTTTAAAGTAAATACTGAACCGGATGTTCAAACATTGTTTCAAAAGACAATCTTTGAGAGAACCATATTTGTGTTGTAAACTGCAGTCATCACTGCATATCCCCGAAAAACGAGTAAGGCAACTAAGCATAGTTTAATATCTAATGAACCATGTCTAACAATGTTATGTTTCTCCTTACCGATTCATCATTTAACTATGGTATTCCAGGCGCCGAGAGTTGGGACGTAATTCCATGTTTTATCAAATAGTCTGGGAATTTAAATCCTTATACTCTCTTCCTCAATCGGATCGAAGTAACTTTATTGTCCTACCTAATAGGTTCTCAACCCCAGCCTTACACTCCTTAAACGTTTCAAGGGCTTTGGACTTATGATGTATTGGGTAGAGATAATATACCTTGAATAATCATTAATGGAACTAATGAATTATTCATACCCTGTTTGATCTTTGGTTTTCATTTGACCTCAAAGATCAAAATGCATTAGCTTCAAGGGTTCTTTGGCACGATAACCTTTTCCAGAAAAAGGTTATTTTTGTCACATTGCTACCTAGGTATGACACACATCGAGATAATGAGATGCCTTCTAACTTGTTTAGAAGTTCATTCTTGATCAACCTCTCAATCCTATTGAGTTTTAATATGGCCTTAGCTCAAGTTCCAAAGACAGGTATCTTGAGAAACACGTTTCCTTTTAGTAATTTTAAACATCTCATGAATTATATCACTTTAGACTCTAACGGTCTTAACACATATAAGTTTTTCTCCTTTTTGCAGAACAAATATTGGCATCCCTTTTGTAATGAACAATTCATTAATTAAAAGGATAATAAAATAGCATTGTTCTAGCAAACAAGATATAGAAATTAAACTTCTTATAATCTTAGGAATTCGAACATATTAAATAACATGTAATATTCCATGGAGAAGAATATGAGTCATTCAAGTTTGTTTTCTTAGTCATATGTTTTTATACGAATAACGAATTTGGCATATAGTTGAGGCACTAAAAGAACTATACATGCTGAAATAAAAAATAAACTTACATCGGTTGTCTAGCACTTAACCCATTATATAAAAAATCAAATCAAATTTAGCAAAAGTAATTAAGCACCCTATAAATCATAATTCTTTTGCAACGATACTTCAGAGGTTTAGAGCAACAGCCACCAAACGGGTGATTAGCTACTCCTCCTCTGAAATGAGACGTTCTCAACCAAATCCTAACACCAGAACGACTCATATTCTGTTAGTTTTAGTTACCGTTTTTTGGTCAAGGATGTTGTTAACAATTTAACTCGTCCCCGTAAGTGTAACCCTCCCACCTTCAGATCCCAGAGAGACGCACCAACAGGCTACCGATAGGAAAGACAACTGTTGGTGTTTACCCTAAATGGCCCTATCCATTCCAAGAGTTCGCAGTGTTCTGAAACCTATGATCAGGCCTTCCAAATGGGATGGTCGCTCTAGGACGACACGCAGGCGAATCATAAGAATCTCACGGTGCAACCTAGGTGCGGAGACCGTAAGATGCGTTGACATGCGTTCTTCTCCCACTTACTATGAACACTTTCCCCATTCACCTTCATATTGACCCATACATAAACACTCTCCAAAGGGAGGTCGCACGCAGGGCTACACAAAGTCGAGCATGGATCTCACGGTGTGAACACAGGGGGACTTGAGAGTAAAAACTTGATTTGAGCATCTCGTTTTTATACTTTTCCTCCAACGAAAATGTCCTATTGGTATATAAGACATATACTTAGATAGATTCATTTAGCCGAAATTTACCTAAGTAAAACACCCTCAAATACCAATAGCTCAGGTTTTCCAACCTTTAATCGTTAGCTTTTGGGCTCATGGCATTTTTAAACCCTTAGCACTAGACTCCACATGATTTTCGCGTCATGCTCCGCAACTACATGATTTCCGCGTCATGCTCCGCTAACTACATGATTTCCGCGTCATGCTCCGCTAACTACATGATTTCCGCGTCATGCTCCGCTAACTACATGTTTTCCGCGTCATGCTCCGCCACACATGAATTCCGCACCATGTGTTGTGCTACTTGCATGATTTCCGCGTCATGCTCCGCTACACATGAATTCCGTGCCATGTGCTGCGCAATTTACGTGATTTCCGCGCCACGCTCCGCACCTACCCCACATGAATTTCGCGCCATGTGTTGCGCCACTCTTACGTGATTTCCGCGTCATGATCCGCACTCACAACCCACGTGATTTCCCGTCACGCTCCGCTACACATGAATTACGCACCATGTGTTGTGCCTCACACGCGACTCATGCTACACATTTCCCCCATGCAACATGCAGCCAGACTCATCATGTTTGACTCAACAGTCACTAAGCCTAAGACAAGTACCTATCATGCTTATGATTCTTAAGCGTACACGTCTCAAGGAATGCAATAACCACAATTCAAGATTAATACAACCATTTCAATGTTCACAAGTGCATACATAACAATTCATACTCAGCATATATATAAGAAAAGCGGATAACAAACAAACATGCTTCAGGCAGTCAAACAAGCTTAGTAAGTAGAAACTATTTACCTATAATGCTTCCAAAGCAACCTTAGTAATCCAAGGTAGTCCAAGAAAGCTCCTAAACATAAGGATAATTTCTATCAAATTAGAACCAACTCAAAGATACTCTAAAAAAACTTAAAAGGTCTAATTAAACTAAGAGAAGATCTATTTCCTTGCTGGATGATTGGTTGTCAATGTAATTTGTAAAATGGTCGTAGATTTAAATCAATCCAAGTATAAACTGACTAAATCAAGTAGTACCTGATGAGTTCAGGGTCGAATCCACAGGGAAATGGGACAAAAATATATATGCATTCACTGATTTAATTTCTCAATGTACAACATAAGTAAGAAAGAATGATTGGTATGGTTTGAATAAATAGATGTATTGCGGGAAGAAAATAATTTAAATTGAGGGAAGGAGTTCAATGCGAGAAGTATCAAGGCTGTTGCGGTAGCAACCTCATGCGTTTATAAGAGACTTGTAATGCTAATTTTGATTAATTGATCCATTAATGCCTAAGCGAGAAAAAATCATTAAGTTTCCCTTCCGGTACTCCTTATGCGTTTTTAACAATAAACTAACAAGTGATTCTTTGACTAGCTTATGCGTGAAGTTTAGTTCTCTGACTACTTACAAGGGATTGCGTTAGTCACAACGCAATCGAAGCTCAAGCATGCAATATCTTTTAGTGGTAATAATTAAATGCTACCAAGACTACATGACATGCGCTAACTTGTTCCACTTAGAGAGATCCATATGCATTACCTGTCAAGGATTTATCATACTGATACTTGCGCTAAGCCCAAAAGCTATCATACTGATACTTACAAGGGATTTATCATACTGATACTTGTTCCACTTACAAGGGATTGCGTTAGTCACAACGATACCTGTCAAGGATTTATCATACTGCCAAGCGGGATTTAGCAATGAAAAGATTAAAACAACTAAGTAGAAAGCAATCAATATTTCAATTAAACCAAAATATGCGCTTACAAGTTGGACTTATCGCCGCATGAGGCGCTTGCGCTAAGCCTTGAAGAGAAGGTTTAGCTCATGAGAGCAAAACAGAAATTCATTAAATGATACATTACACACAAGTATGCTTTCATTCGCAGGTTTCTGCAGTTCCTTTTGTGAGTTCCTTCTCCTTCCTTCTCCTCCTTTCTCTCCAGTGGTCTGCTAATGATCTAAAATGATGATCTGATTTAGAAAATCTGATGTCTTCCTTTGAGCATGTGACTTCTATTTATAGGCTAGGGGAGCTAACTTCTTCAAGTTATCAACGACCAACTTGCAATTCCACTTGCGTTAGTTGTGCCAGTGTTTAATCATCATTAGGCCACTTGTGCCTTTCTAACCTCCTTTTTCGCCTACTTGCTCTGGCTGCGTCGGCGCTTGTCTTTTCCCCCATCTTTTCCTGTCTCTTGATCCTCTTGGAAAGTGTGCCTGTGCTGAAAGAGATACTAAAAATGTCCAGATTAGTTGCGATAGCACTTTGTATTTATAATTTCTTATCGCATGCATAAATGTAGCTTCCCGCTTATATCAAAGCACTTTTCCTTTTCTTTATGCGCTAAGATAACGCATTGGGGGTTTTTTTCGCCTTCTTTTAGCCTAAATTTAGAGGGTAAATAGCTTGCATTTCGCAAGCAATCACTGGACAACCACTCTAGATCTCCCAAATTAAAAACCCAACACCTTTGGATCATGGGCAACCATGTCTAAGGCACGACGGGCCATGGGTATACGCTGAACGACCATATTTAAGGCTTTTTAGCCGCTGGACAGCAAGAAAAAAGATACACAAATGACATTCTAAAAACTCCTAAAGCTTGAGCAATGCACATAAGGCCTCGATAACCAATGAGACTTGGCTTAGCATGATTTTTAAGCTACGGACAGCAACATGAACTCAATAAACCATGCTTCTAAACCACGGACAGCAAGTAAAAGCTCACTTAAACCATGCTTTAAGAACCTATAAGGGTCGGGCAAAGCTATATAGAAGAAGAGATTAAATGGGCCTTGATGAACTATAAGAATTTAACCAAAATAGCCATGATACCTCATTTAAAAACATAAACTATGACCTATAACGATTGGGGCGACACTTAAGAGCCTAGATATGCAATGAGCATCAACTAACACATGCTTCTAAGGCTAGAATAACTATTGGGCAATGATCTAAAACATGCTTTAAAGCTATAACAACTAAAGGAGCAGCAAACTAAACGCTATAGATAAAGGGACAACAAGGAACTTACCCAAACGGACCCGTTTTCACTCTAGGCAGGTTGTTCTAACCTCTAACAACGCGCTAGAATGGTCCTTGGGCAGTGGATATTCGAGTTGAAGTGTATCGAACTCAATCGAACACTTAGGCGGCGCTGCAGATCAGAAAATCAACGCTAATATTAAAGTTTCAGCACCTAAACCATAGGGCATTTGATTCTAACACAAACTGAGCATGGGTAAGAGCCTAGACTTACAGGAAACGACAATTGACGCCGAACCACTCACAAATTGAGCAAATACGGCGTTTCAGATCAGAATTTTCAAGGCCACTTAGATTTTTCAGCACCTAAACATTATGGGTAATTAATCTTAACACCATACAAGCATGGGTAAGGGATTAGACTTACCGGAAACGGAAAACGACACCAACAACCGTCGGAAATGTTGCTGGACAGAGGCGGAATCGACTGAAACGGAAACGACAGGGCTCTGAATCGCTATATACGCGAGATCTAACAACATTGAATCAAGATAAGCTTAGATCGGGCCTCAAAACAACTAAGAACAAGAGATAGGAAGATTACCCACAGGTTTTAAGGCTGAAAACGTGAAGGAAGAAGAGACCCACGAGCTTCCTTTGGCCGATCAACTCAACAGAGATTGAGACGGACTCAATCATGAAACCCACAGACTGATCAAGAGAGAGGGAGAGCTTTGCGAGTTGACCATCCTCCACATGCGGCTGAACGGTAGCGGCGCTGCAACCCGACGACAGTTCAATGGATCGACGGCAGGCTGGGTTCCACGTGAAACGCACGAAGGGAGGGAGAGAAAGCCACAGACGAAAAAACCCAGGGAAAAGAGAACCCGCGAGAGGAAGAGATTGCCGAGAGAGAGAGAAACACGCGCTGAAGTGGGGCGGCGCGACCTGAACGAAAATGGCGGCGACAGCTGCAGAGGGAGGTGGCGGCGCAAGCTCGAGCGGCGGCTGAAGCTCACGGCTGGGGCTGCCTCACATGAGATTAAGAGAAAGAGATGGAGAGAGAGCTTCTATGGCTTTTTTTTTTTTCTTTTTGAGAAATTTCTCTTTTTTTTTTTTAATCCTTTTCCTTAATTCCTTTTCTTTTCTTTTTTGAAATATCCAAAAGCCCAAAATAGGAACTCAAGAATAGGAACTCCATTAATTCAGCGTGAATATTTCAACGCTTATACCGACCTTGTAACAACGGCCAACCAAATAAATCGAGCTTTAGGGAAGGGAATTAATTTAATATTCTCCCAAACACCTTGGTTTAAAAATAATTTCAATAATACAAGCCAAATAACAATTTTTATTTTCCTTTCGACTATATTCATCAAATTTAAATACACCGAAAGACACGGGCCTTCACAAGCCATAAATTGATTGATGTTTGTGCTTGAATCTAACTCGGGAGAGAGGATTTAGCTTAGAAATCATTGTGCATAACTAGGATTTAGCTAGAAATCGGGAGATTATGGTTAATTCTAGAAATCGTTAAAAAGGTTATCCTTATTGCCTTGTATGTCTATTGAATTTAGATAGGGATATCGGGTTCAATTGCATGTGGGAGAATCATGTATGCTCGGGAGAGGTATGTGTAATTTTAGTTCACCAAGATTTATGAATCATAGCATGTGTTAATCCATTAATTAATCCATAATCCCAATTGGTGAACTCATATCCCTAATACCATTATTTCCATTTGATTGTCATTATTTTCATTGTTTTGTGTTTGATTTAATTTCATTCTCACTCAATTCGGTTCCCTAAATAAAATTGGTCAAGAGTATATCCGGTAATTAAAATTGATTAGACACCAATCCAGAGGACGACATTCGAATTTCACATTCACTATATTATAACTTGACCCATACACTTGCGGTAAGCAATTTGCACATTAGAGACTTGGCTCCACTGACTGGGTGCCTTCTACCATCAGTAGGAGTAGAGATCTCCCACGATTCCCACTTGGGCACCTCCAGGGAGTTGGTAAGCATGCGACAGGTCGGTTAATTGTCCACGTGACCCATACGACATAATAAATGAAATGAAAAGAAATGAGATGACCATTAGGCCCTTAGCAGCAACTAACCAAAAGTTATCCATGTAATGCATGTAAATCCCCTCCCAATAGTAGCGTTACTTACTGAGTATTTTTAATATTCATTCTTTTCAAAATGTTTCCTTTCAGGTACGAGCAAGGACATACAGAGCGGGTGGCGGATTGCTGCTGACAAGCCATGGAAAATATGTGATCATGACTTCCGCATAGTCCAGCTTCTCACTTTGCTTTTAGTTAGTTTTGTAAATGGTGGTTCTTAAGGTTTAAAATGTCTCCATGTTTTCCTTAGGAAACATTTGTTTTAATGAAGTTTTTGCAAGGTTTCTTGTTTTATTTGGGATCCCAGGCTGAAAGGCTTCTTCTCTCTAAAATGTCGTATATTTTGTGTTAATGTTTCTTGGGGCAACCAGAAATATGACTAAAAATAAATAGGTGGCTTGAAATATAGCTACAAACGTTTAAAAATTAAATAGATGGCTAAACGATTTAATGATTAATAAATCCATATTTGTAAAAGACAAATATGCCCCCAACAAACTGCCTAACATATTTTTAACGTTTAAAATCAAAATCAGAGTTTAGGAGAGATAAAATATACCCCTAAAAAAAGTTGGAGACATTTTAGGAAGTTTGAAAAATAAAAAATCCAAGAAACAAAACTAGTTTGGAAAAAAAACCAGTAGTAGGTGTTACTATTGAAAAACTTTGCACCCCAGAAAAAGTTGCTACCCGGAAAAAAGGAGTCAATACCTTTATTGGGGAAGGATAACAAAGTTCAACCTCCCTCAGTAGAGAGAAATACCTTCAGAATGCATTAATTGGAAAAAATGTCCTCTCAATCCGAAGACATACTACCTGCACCCAAGAACATCAGCAATTAAAAACCCAAAAAAATAAGAACACCAGCAACCCGAAGACATACTAATTTTCCCCCAAAAATGAATTAGCTAAAAAGAAGATACCGCCCACCCTCACCACCAGAATGAACAATTGCAATTAAATACTGCAAACACATCTCTGTCCTCGGAAATGACGTAAACGGCGTCTGTAAATAACCGTAAATACAAGGGGTAAAAACGTCATGTCACCGCCCACCCTCACCACCAGAATAGCCTTCATGCAGCAGCCCACCCGCCCATCTTCTTCCTCCAAAAGTAGAAACCCTTGAGAGCATTCCACACCCCCGAAATATCCATTCCACACCATTTCCCACCGCCAAACAAAGTGAATATCACTACCTACCTCTCACACCACACCGACGAACCATCTCCGCCGTGTCAACGACCTTCATTCGTCGCGTCGACAACCATCTCTTGCATGCCCCGTCGTTTCTCCCCCTACACGACGACTGTACCAAAAAAATTGAAATAGGTAACGATTTCGTTTCCCTCCCCTTATATTTGCAACAAACAGATACTAAAATCCCAAGTTTTTAGGGATTTAGTTTACTCCCTTTGAAACTGTCCCCACGGGGTGTATACCAGTATTGACACTCGGGATGTCAACGACTACACAACACCCCTTGTATGTACCGTTTTGAAATTCGTTCACCATCCAAAACACATCTCTGTCCTCGGAAATGACGTAAACGGCGTCTGTAAATAACCGTAAATACAAGGGGTAAAAACGTCATGTCACCACCCACCCTCACCACCAGAATATCCTTCATGCAGCAGCCCACCCGTCCATCTTCTTCCTCCAAAAGTAGAAACCCTTGAGAGCATTCCACACCATTTGAGAGCATTCCACACCCCCGAACCCTCCATTCCACACCATTTCCCACCGCCAAACAGAGTGAATATCACTACCTACCTCTCATACCACGCCGACGAACCATCTCCGCCGTGCCAACGACCTTCATCCGCCGCGTCGACAACCATCTCTTGCATGCTTGGTCGTTTCTCCCCCTACGCGACGACTGTACCAAAAAAATTGAAATAGGTAACGGTTTCGTTTCCCTCCCCTTATATTTGCAACAAACAGATACTAAAATCCCGAAATTTTAGGGATTTAGTTTACTCCCTTTGAAACTGTCCCCACGGGGTGTATACCAGTATTGACACTCGGGATGTCAACGACTACACAACACCCCCTGTATGTACTGTTTTGAAATTGGTTGACCATCCAAAACACATCTCTGTCATCGGAAATGACGTAAACGACATCTGTAAATAACTGTAAATACAAGGGATAAAAACGTCCAAAATAATCCAGTAAACAGTTCCCTAAAATGTCGGTAACCATGCCTGCAAAATCCAAACTTCCGTAGCCAAAAATCAAGAATGCTTTTTTTTTTTAGTCATTTATCACAATTTCCCATGTTTCTTTCAAAATAATTTTTTTCCTTAAAAGTAAGTAGGCATGCATGTGGTAACGACCCTAGAAAGTAGTAATGAGAAGTGGGGTCGTTACAAAATATGATAAACAATTTCTTTATTAAACAAAACAAAAACTTACCATACATGGTTTAAAAAAAATGATGAAATTATCTATTGCTTTTATTTTTTAAAGAGCAAATAACCAAAAAATAGAAAGTAAAGAAATCACATAACCTTTCAAAATTGTGTTGGAGGAAAGATTTGATCCTCTCACCTTTTGGTCAAGTTTTATGTCATTGGGATTGATTTTCTAATTTTAGTTTACAACACTCATGATTATAGAACTTTAAATGATTATTAGTGTTATTAACCAAAGTAATATGGATTTTATTATTATTATTCACTCATAAATTGCATTTACAATAAAAAATAATAATAATGCAAACAAATTTTAAATATTTTCGTTAAAAAGATTACAAGTGGAATTGAATGAAAAATAATTTTGGAGAATATTGATTTGAAATATGTAATAGCAACAAAATTGGCATAAAGAGAGGAAAGTGAAGGATTAATGTCGAACCATATGGATTCTAATCTTCAATTTAGTAACTAAAACTTAAGTATTAATGTCCTTTTGTTTCCTTAGGAGTTAGGAGTAGGAGGATATATATATATATATATATATATATATATATATATATATTTCTTTAATTAATATCTCTAAATTTTCGAAATTGAAACAATATTGATATATATTACAATTTTGGTAACTATCCTCAAAAGATTTTTAGAGACATTGACATTTATTACTAAACAACTTTCATTGAAACTTTGACATTTTACAACTTCAAAATTTTAATTTGTAAATTTTAAGTCAAATTTATCAATAAAATTGTTTTTGTTTTTATTTTGGTTTTTTTTTAACTAAAACATAAAACGTTAACCTGGAAAATTAACATTTATATAAATTGCATCTATAAACGTCAACAATTTGTTTTTTCAATAAGCACCAAATTTATACCAGTTCAATATATTGAAAAAGAAAAATTATATTTTGAGTTTTTCTTAGAAAAAAAAATCATAATAAATCTTTAAACTATCAACTTTTAATAGATCCCTTAACACTAAAAAATATCAAATAAGTCCTTAGACTTTCACTTTTGGGTCCAATAGATCCCCAAACTTTTAATTTTGGCTAAGTCTTTAAGTTCTCCAACATTTTTTAAAGTTCACAAACCTAACAAATACAAAATCGAAAATTCATAATCACATAAAATTGTATTTTATGTATAGTAGATTGGTTAATTTTTAAAAATATCAAATATATCATGAATTTATTAGACACAAAATTAAAAATTCAATGATCTATTAAACATTTTTAAAAATCTAACATCTATTAGAAACAAAATTAAAAATTGAAAATCCTATTAATTTTTTTTTATAATTCCACGGACTAAACATGGGTTTTTTAGAATAGTAAATAACATTTATAAAAAAAATTATATAAAAGAGACATGTTTAAAACTATTTAGGAAAAAGTGGTGTTGCGTTTCTCCAACAGACTTCTTTCAGAGTTTTTTTTTTTTAAAAAAAATAATTAAATTAAAATTACTTATGCATATTTTTAGGTTAAATTAAAATTAAAATTAACTTATTTTAATTTTAATAATTAAATTAAAATTACTTATTTGTTTTTATATTTGTTCTATTTTTTAAACATATTTTTAGGTTATTGTTTTTAGATTTTTTTTTTATCCTTTTAATTATACCTATATATGAAAGCTTATCAATTATTTAAATATTTGATTATCATATTTTCTATGTTAATTTTTTTAATAACTCACTTATTTTTATTAAATTCTTTAAGATTTTATAAACAATTTAAAGATCATTGGTTAAGAAGATTTCAACTATATTTATTATTTTAGCAAATCAAATCAAATCTATCTATCTATATTAAATATAATAGTAAATAATTATTTGATCCAATTTACATATTAATTAATTGATTCTAAGATAATATTTTTTCCTCATCCAATTTGTTCCTGTCAAGGATTAAGAATTTATTTGTCTTTGTCTTGTTTCTCTCATAGGAGTTTAGTTTTTACTTATGATAATATTTTTATTTGTACGTTGTTATGGGTAATTTTGGCTTAACAGGTACTCCGGAAGAGAAGGACTTCAGGCCCAACCCAGACCGGCCCGAATAGAAAGGATCCGCTAGAGGAGGGATATTCTCCTCGGCCTCGGCCCAAAGCTGAGGTCGAGGATCTGGTCGGCCTCGGCCCAATACCGAGGCCGACCAGGTCGATAGGCCCGCTGGCCACCGGGGCCGCTCGGGTCAGCCCTCTTGGGGCCCAGTGAGGGTAGGTTTCGTGCGACGGGCGGCGTGGGGAAGAAAGAAACTCTAGCGAGAGAAGGAATATAAAAAGCTGGGAGATGACCCAGAGAGGTAACAAACATCTGAACTCACAACTCCATTCTTTTACAGCTTTTCTACTATCCTTGCCGGAGGTTCTCCGATCACTGACTTAGGCATCAGAGTGTGTGTGGCAAGCACCACACCGGTGTGCAGCGCTCACTTTCTCTTTTGCAGGTCACATCTTCCCTGTATCTAAACAAATTCACGGTTGGTGCCACGTGAAGGTCAAGTGAGTCCCTTGACCAAATTTTGGCATCAACAGTTGGCGTCGTCTGTGGGGAAGAGTGTTGGCTTGAGAGCATTGTAGGTCGGTGCGAAAGTTGAGAGGTAGGAGAATAGAGTAGGAAAACCCCTTGGGTGAGGGAGGTCGTCAGCCTAAGGCAAATACCCCGGACGTAGAGATGGAAGTCCTCAGAGGAAGGATGAACGAGATGGGGCAGAGTTTAGCTGAGATTTTGGGCATCCTAAAGCAGCCGAATCCCAGCACAAAGTACCAAAAGAGCTTCGTGCGAGATCGTGAGAAGGGAAAAAAGTTTTCGACGAGGAAGAAGGGGAAACAGACAATGCAACCAGCAAGTTGCGCAAACCGAAGTGTGGCAAAGAGCTTGACCTAAAGGAGCCAGGGCCGAGCAGAAGGGTAGAGTGCAAGACGCCCCAAACGAGACCAGTACAGTGGGTTCACACAAGAGAATCATAGCCGAGGCCGAGGCCGAGGCTGTGGCCGAGGTCAAGGCGCGGGAGAAGATCGAGCTCAAAACAAAGATTCGGGTCGAACTCGAGGTTAAGTTGAGGGCCGAAGCCGAGGCCGCGGCCAAAGCTAAGGTAGAGGCTGAGGCCGAGGCTAAGGCTAGGGCCAATATTCAAGTAAACGTGCAACCTAGGGATGCAGACAAAGAAAACTTAGAAAGCTTAATAGGACAGGCCGAACCACCCTTTGTCGATGAGATTATGCAAGCAGAAGTTCCGCATAAGTTTAAATTACCAACTTTTTCACAGTAGGATGGGAGGAAAGACCCGGTTCAGCATCTGGATACCTACCGATCCTGGATGGGGTTTCACGGGGCTTCCGAGGCAACGAAGTGTCGTGCATTCTCTCTGACCTTAACCGGGATAGCACAACAGTGGTACGACAAGTTGCCACCTAGGTCCATTGGTTCGTTCAAAGAGTTGTCACGCCTTTTTGCCACGCAATTTTTGGGTGCGAGGGACCGAAGAAAGCCGCAGTTCAACTTGTTGACCATCAAGCAGAAGCCAGGGGAGAGCTTGAATGGGTACATCACACGTTTCAGCAACGAAGTTGTGCAGGTAGAAGGATATGATGATGGAGTAGCACTAACAGCAGTTATCTAAGGGTTACAGGATGAAAAACTGTTGAATTCCATAGGGGAGGATCAACCACGAACGTATGCTGAGTTCGTTTCTAGGGCGCAAAAGTATATAAACGCGGAGGAGCTGATGAAATCCAAGCGGGCGGAAAGAGAAGCGCAGAGGGTAACCACTATTGACAAGAGCAGGAGAAAAGAGGAAATGGGTAAGATGCCGCGAGAAGAGGACGAAGACCGGAGCCACCTTAGATACTCCTATGGTCGGGGTCGTCTAGACCAGAGGGAGGGTCGAGGCCGACCAGAACTCAGAGGTAAGTTTGAGAAGTACACCGCACTCTTTGTCCCACCCGATCAGGTTTTAGCCGCGATTCATCATACAGATCTGTTGAAGCGTCCGGATAGGCTGAGAACGGATCCCAATAGAAGGGATAAGAACAAGTATTGTCACTTCCATCGGGATCATGGACACACAACGCGCAATTCCATACAGCTTCGGGACGAGATAGAGAGCATGATCAAGGAGGGGTATCTGAAAGAGTTTGTCAAAGGAAGGTAAATTTGATTTACTGGTTTGATTTACTGGTTTTAGAAACATGCCTGGTAGAACATGATGAGTTTACCTGGATACTTGATTCAGGAGCAACTAATCATGTTTGCTCTTCTTTTCAGGAAAATAGTTCCTTTCGGCAGTTGAACGATGGGGAAATGACACTCAGGGTCGGAACTGGAGAAGTCATTTCAGCTAAAGCAGTGGGAGCTGCGAAGTTATTTTTTAGAAATAGATTCTTACTTTTAGAAAGTTTGTTAATCGTTCCCAAGATTAAGAGGAACTTAATTTCTATTTCATGTTTGATTGAACAATCGTATACAGTTTGTTGATGCCAAAATTTGGCCAAGCAATCCACCTGCCCTTCACGTGACACCAACAATGAATTTGTAGAAGCTGGGGAAGACGTGACCTGCAAGACCAGCAAGAATCGCTGGACACCGGTGTGGTGTAGGCCACACCGCCTCCGATGCCTAAGTTAGGAAACTGAGCAGCTAGAAAATAGAGAAAGAAGTCAAGAATCGAGTTTTCAGCCCCCTTCTTCGATGGCGAAGAGAGGTATAAATACCTGCTCGGACTCCTAGGGTTTGGAGGCGTTCTGGGACGAAGCAGGCTGGACCGAGGCAGCTGGAAGCGGTAGGGGCCGAGCGGAGGCAAACGGACTCGGCCCGTGCAAACGGGCCGAGTGGTCGGCCTCGGCCTTGGGCCGAGGCCGACCGTACGGGTCGGGCCACGTTGGCCCGGCCCGTCGGTATGGTCTCCCTCTGGGTCCCTTTCCTGGTCCTATCTCCTCCCGGTTGTCCTGTCAGCTCCTCGTACGCTGTGGTGGTCCAAAATTACCTATAACATTAAGCCCCCACTCTTGAATTGGGATTCAGGTGCGGCTTAGCGTTATCGGGTGAGCTCCTTAAGCCCGATTTAAGAGTAATGACCCTTGTCTTGGATTGACTTATGTGTAGCTTTTGTTGTCGTCCTGGTCGGCCTCGGCCTCGGAGTGCTTCACTTCAGCGAGACCCCCGTATTAGGTCATTCGGAGTGCTTCACTTCAGGTTCATGTCTGCAAGAGAAGAGTTAGGGAAAAGGCTAGGGTCGGCCTCGGCCTCAAGCCCCCGTTAGCCTAAAATTTGACTCCCTACATCCATATGTTAGTCCTTGTAGGAAAATAATAAGAGAATAGGTTCGAACATGTAAATTTTAGTAGAACATGCTAAACATAGGTGCTTTTTGTTTAATAGGGAGTGCATATCCCTGGTTACTTGCTTTTTGTTTAATTGGGAGTGCATATCCCCTCTGTAGCCCCCAATCTTAAGTAGAACTTCACTGAAACATAAAGTATGGTTGAGGAAATAGGAGAATACCATTAAAGTTTGTGCCTGGCCTCGGCAAGAGGTGCTCGGGCCAGAGGAGGTGGTGAGGTAGACTCGTTGGTCCGGGCTCACATGGTCTCACTCTGGATGAGGCGAGGTAGACTCGGCAGTCCAGGCTCGCCTGATGTAAAGATGCTCAGGCTAGAAGAGGTGAGGTAGACTCGTTGGTGCGGTCTAGTAACACTTGACCTTCTGCAGGGTTGAGCTCCTTAAGCCTGATTTAAGAGTATAACTCTCGTTCCATGCCGACTTATGTATGATTCCTGGTTATCCTGCAAGATAGGATAAACTGGACAAAGTAGAGTTGAGAGATTACAACAATGGCTCTGGTCGGCCTCGGGAAGAGGCCGAGCACATCAATCTCTCTCTTTAGCTTATCTGGTCGGCCTCGGCCTCGGGAAGAGGTCGAGCACAACAGCTTCCCGTTTTGGGTTATCTGGTCGACCTTGGGAAAAGGCCGAGCACAGCAGCTAAACCCCTGTACTTGGTCATTCGGAATGCTTCATTCCAGATCTGGGGCTTTTGCAGGTGACTGGTCGGCCTCGGCCTTGGCATGAGGCTGACCAACTCCTCCGTGCTGTTTTCTTGCCCGCTCCACGGTTAGGCTTATGTGTGTATTTGTCCGGTCCTACCTTAAGCATCTCCCTGCGGCTTTGAGCACTTCGGCCATGTTAAAAAGTGAATGCGTGACTGAGGGTTGGCTTTGGAGCTAGGATGCTCGGCCTCGGCCTTGGCATGAGGCTGAGCATTTCTTCTGCTTTGCTTGCTACTTTTCTTTGTTGTATCCATCCCGAGGGTGCGTACACTCTTTTTGGCAAAACTTGGGGAGGTTGAGGGCATGCGTCAACCTCTCTGCAAGAGTTTAGTCTCTTTCCACGGGAAAGTGTGGAAGTTTGGCCTCTACAAGAATCATTCCTGTCTAGCCACATGCACCACATCCTATAGAAAAATGCTTTTGCACAAACACAGTATAAAGAACTTTATCTAATTTGCAAGTGTCAACATTGTACCATGGAGAAAAGTTGTGGACATGTGTTATACAAAATGAAAATAAGTAATTGTCTCAATAGCTCCACTGATATTCATAACGTTATCCTAACTTGAATAAGTAAGAAAGGAAAATCAGAATTATCGCAACATGACCATGATTATGATGGACTCGGTTTGTCCTTACTCCCAACCCCCCACTCAAAATATGCGTTCAATACATTGGGCGTGCATTTTTTGAGTAAGGAGAAACTAACTTCGTACCTGGGCCTCTAGGGGCGGAACTCGACCTTGGCCTCTGGATGGTCGGCCTCGGCCTTGGCATAAGGACGACCAGCTCCTCTGTGTTGTTCGCTTGCTTGTTTTCCATTCCAAGGGTGCGTGCACCCAGTTAGGGAAAACTTGGGGAGGTCGAGGAATTTCCCGAGCCCCCACTCAAAATACGCATTCCAGATTTAATGAGTTGCATTTTTTTTTTAGTAAGAAAATATAATGTCATACCTGGTTTTTTGAAGACAAAGTTCATTCTTGAAGCTGAGGCAGCCGGCCCTGACCTTGGCATGAGGTTGAGCCTCGCTTCTCCATCACTTGTTTGGTTTGCCTCATAGTTGGACTCATGTGCAGATACCTGGTCTGCGAAGTGACTACCGGACTCAGTCGAGCCCTATTCCTTGTCTAATGGTCGGCCTTAGCCTTGACATGAGGACGAGCGCTTTTCCTGCAAGGTTTGAGAAGTTTGAGGGAAACTTGGGGAGGCTTTGGGATTTCCCAAGGCCTCTCTTCAAGCATCGTGGTCATCCCAGGGGTGCGTACACTCTTCTGGGGAAAAGCTTGGGGAGGCCTAGGAATTTCCCAGGGCCTCTCTTCAAGCGTTGTGGTCATCCCAGGGGTGCGTACACTCTTCTGGGGAAAAAGCTTGGGGAGGCCTAGGAAGTTCCCGAGCCTCTCTTCAAGCATCGTCGTCATCCCAGGGGTGCTTACACTCTTCTGGGGAAAAAGCTTGGGGAGGTCTGGGAAGTTCCCGAGCCTCTCTTCAAGCATCGTCGTCATCCCAGGGGTGCGTACACTCTTCTGGGGAAAAAGCTTGGGGAGGCCTAGGAATTTCCCAGGGCCTCTCTTCAAGCGTCGTGGTCATCCCAGGGGTGCGTACACTCTTCTGGGGGAAAAGCTTGGGGAGGCCTGGGAATTTCCCAAGCCTCTCTTCAAGCATCGTCGTCATCCCAGGGGTGCGTACACTCTTCTGGGGAAAAATGTATGCTCAAACTGCCTTCTATCATATTTCCACATAATTTTGATGACATATCAAGCAACAAAGTGTTTTAAGGGAAGAAACTGTTGTCAAAAGCTTGAAGCTTGAAAATATAACCAGGAAAAAATCATTGCAATATAATTAACGACCATGATTATTCCCAGTCCCCCACTCAAAAACATGTATTCAATACGCACAATATGCATTTTTGAGTAAGGAAAGACTTACTTCGTGACCGAGCTCTTGAAGGTGGTGTTTGGCCTTAGCCTCTAGGTGGTCGGCCTCGGCCTTGGCATGAGGCCGACCAACTCCTCTGTGTCATCTGCGCACTCAGTCCGTGACTCGACTTATGCGCAGAGCATCTCCCTTTCGGCTTGAACCGCTTCGGCTACGATAACAGGTCAAGTGTTGTGGTCTTCCCAGGGGTGCGTACACTCCTCTGGGGAAAAGCTTTGGGAGGCCTGGGAATCTCCCGAGTCTCTCTGCAAGTGCTGTCAAAACTTTTGAAACGAAATTCAGAGCAATTTATTTCAAATGAATCAATTACATTCCTGAGTAATATGCTATTGAAATGAAAGAAAATCGATCAACGTTTCATTGGAAGATGATAGCTTGACCCCTCAAAGGCTCGGCCTCGGCCATCTCCACAGGCCGACGTTGCTTGAGCCTTCCTGTCGATGTTCCCGAGCGCCATAAAGTAACATTCCCTCGACATTTTTTGCTCGCCATGCGCTGCTCCACCTTCTTCGGATGATCCTCCTAAAATTGTTTGTATCTCGAATAGCGGGTTGGCACCGCCCTTACCTTGATCTGCCGGCAGTGGCCTCTTGCTTTTGTCGTTCCCAACGAACCCCTTGGGGTAACCTTTTCGGATTAGGGCTTCTATCTCGTCCCTCAACTGTATGCATTCCCGAGTTGCATGACCGTGGTCTCCGTGGAACATGCAGTATTTGTTTTTGTTCCTCCTATCGGGGTCTGATCTCAACTTTTCTGGGCGTTTAAATAGATTTGTGTCCTGTATTGCGGCCAAGACCTGTTCAAAGGAAGCTGTTAGTGGTGTATACCTGTCGAATCTGGCTTCTTGGTTCCGCACAGCCCTGTGGCTCCTTGGCCTCTGGTTGGCCTCGGCCTTTGGCCAAGGACTGCTCTTGCTGATCGAGTTGAGCAGTCTTTCATCCTGCAAACCTGAAATCATAGCAGTCAAGGCAACTCCATCGTCATGGCCTTCTACCTGCAAAACTTCATCACAAAATCTGTTAATACAATCCTTCAAGCTTTCTCGAAGCCCCTGCTTTACTGTCAACGAGTTGATCTGAGGCTTCTGTCGGTTCCGGGCTCCTAGGAATTGCGTAACAAATGCTCGGCCTCGGACTTTGCCCGAGCCTCTAACTTTTTCCTATCATTATTTCCTGTGTACGTAACTGGCGCTGTCTTTAGCGGTGAACTTTCGTGGGCCTTTTTGCGATTGAGCTTCTGCTCGGCCTTGGCCATCGGCCGAGGAGTGCTCATGTCGGATCTGACCTCCAGTTCTTCCGCTGGTCATCCTCTTGGGTCATGTCCACAGCATCGTGGACGCACGGAACCTTACAACAGTCTCCGAAGTTAGGGTCGGCCTTTTCCATACCGAGGTCGAACCCAGTCTGGCTCGGCGCTTTCTACTCATACCCGAGGCTTCCCTTTGGTCTCTGAACCCGATCCATCCTGCAGACCACACCGATGTGCGATTCGAACTGGCAAGCATTCGTTCCCACAGACGGCGCCAACTGTTGATGCCAAAATTTGGCCAAGCAATCCACCTGCCCTTCACGTGACACCAACAATGAATTTGTAGAAGCTGGGGAAGACGTGACCTGCAAGACCAGCAAGAATCGCTGGACACCGGTGTGGTGTAGGCCACACCGCCTCCGATGCCTAAGTTAGGAAACTCAGCAGCTAGAAAATAGAGAAAGAAGTCAAGAATCGAGTTTTCGGCCCCCTTCTTCGATGGCGAAGAGAGGTATAAATACCTGCTCGGACTCCTAGGGTTTGGAGGCGTTCTGGGACGAAGCAGGCTGGACCGAGGCAGCTGGAAGCGGTAGGGGCCGAGCGGAGGCAAACGGACTCGGCCCGTGCAAACGGGCCGAGTGGTCGGCCTCGGCCTTGGGCCGAGTGGTCAGCCTCGGCCTTGGGCCGAGGCCGACCATAATGCTCGGCCTCGGCCCAAGGCCGAGGCCGACCGTACGGGTCGGGCCACGTTGGCCCGGCCCGTCGGTATGGTCTCCCTCTGGGTCCCTTTCCTGGTCCTATCTCCTCCTGGTTGTCCTGTCAGCTCCTCGTACGCTGTGGTGGTCCAAAATTACCTATAACACAGTTACTTTTGATATGAATGAAGCGTTCATTTACAAAAATGGTGTACTTATTTTTTCAGCCAAATTGGAAAATAACTTTTATGTTTTAAGACCAACCGAAAACAAAGCACTTTTAAATCACGAATTATTTAAAACTGCTGAAACTCAAAGAAAAAGGCAAAAGATTTCTCCAACAAGTAACAATACTCATCTTTGGCATCTTAGACTTGGTCATATAAACATCGATAGGATTGGTCGTTTGGTAAAGAATGGACTTCTAAGCAAGTTAGAAGATGATTCACTACCACCTTGTGAATCTTGTCTCGAGGGAAAAATGACCAAAAGACCTTTTACTGGAAAAGGTTACAGAGATTGTGCAAAGAGGAGATGTGATCGTCACTAAGATCGCCTCAGAGCACAACATCGCTGATCCATTTACGAAGGCTCTCACGGCTAAAGTGTTTGAGTGTCATCTAGAAGGTCTAGGTCTACGAGATATGTATGCCATCTAATCTAGGGCAAGTGGGAGAAATGTATAATGGGTATAAGGATGCCCTAGTTCATTGTATTAATATACATGACATTTCCAGCTTTAGATTATTGCATTTACATCCCACTAACTAGTGTTTTAGTTCAAGTGGGAGTTTGTTGGGTTTTTGAAGGTGTTAATATAATAAAAGCGGAAGCAATTTTGGATCTAGAACTCTTAATAAGCTCAATTTGATCAACTAAAGCAAGTTGTTCATGAGGAGAAAAACAGAGACAGCAACCTACCTTGCTTTTAATGGAGAAATTGGTTGGATTGGTTGCTTGTTTTCCTTCACCAGCGAGTCAAGAGCTACCACAGGGTCTTCCTTGCTATCCTCAAGCTTTTGGAATGGATTGTGGGATCCTCAAGTGATGGAATTTTAGAGAGAAAAGATGAAAAACGAGCTTAGGAACATCATAGGTTTGAACATGGATTTTGGCAGCAATTCAACTGCTCTCTTACCCTTTTCTTTCAGCCTTCTTCTTCATATTTATAGAGGGATTCAAGCTGAAGAAAATACCCAAGATTTGCCACCAAATCATCTCCATTTTAATGGAGGATTAAGTGGCTTAAGGGAGGTGAGTGCATGGGTTTAGTCACCATGCACTCCACCTCCAAAAAATCAAAATTGATTTTGATTTTTATAAATCCATATTTATCTTGGATTTTCCCACTAATTATTATTTAATTAATATTTGAAAATTGAAAAACATTTTTCAATTTTCTAATTTCTAAATTAATTAAAAATTAATTTTATAATTAATTAATTAAATAATTAATTATTAATTTAATATCTTAGTATTAAATTAATATTTTGCCACTTTTCCCGAACATTTCTGAAATGTTATTTTTCTTAGCATGAATCATTATTCATATTTTCGGTTTATTTATATCAAAATCCATATACGCCTGGTTTTCGCAAAACCCGACGTATTATCAATACCTATTATTTTAATTCATTTTTCCCTCAACATGAACTTTTAAAAACAATTCATTTTTATTCCATCATATTATTCCAAAATTTAATCTCGAGCTAGCAAGGGGACCTAATGGACCTACAGATCATGGGCTCCAACGGTGCGAGGTCAAAATAGTCAAAACCCTTTTTAAACTAGTTAACCAACTTCCATTAACCACTGGGACACTCCACTATAGCCCTGTAGTTGAACTCCCCTCTCTGTAGATATATTTCCGTCCACTCGATATAACCATGATTAGTAAGTCAATCCTTCACAGGTTGTTCGTTACTATAGACAGGTCAAATGTCCGTTTTACCCCTATAGTACATCTAGGTTCCTTAAGTCCACTGGTCCTCTAATGAACAATTCGTTTATGGTCCAACCAACAAACGAGGTTCCTCTCGGGCCAATTAGAGGGTGGGGCCCCTTGTTCAAGCCTTGGATTCAGCACTTAAGGGAACAACCTATCTACTAACCCTAAAATCAGGTAGGAGTGAATTCCATCTTGCATTACTATGTCCCCAGCTATTCATCTATTGTTGTCCCCAAAATGGTAGGAATATTGAATGGTGTTTTTGAACCACACTCACCCATGCAGATCAAAGGACAGCTTTAAACGAACGGGAGTTCATAGTAAGCTCAGGATTAAGATCGAGTTACCTAGGTCATCGTATGAAAAAATCAGTCTTTACAGTAAACGGCGTTATAAAGTAAGAGTGACTTATTTCTCGGTCCCGTCTTGTGTAAACATCTTTTGCACAGGATGCCCCTACTTTCATGTCTTTACATGAACGAACCAGGATCACGTCGTTTGCCTCATTGGCAAAGTAGGCCGCATCCATAGTGTTACCAAAATAAGGTACCCAACCTTATTTATTTTACTATAGACGTTTTAGGTTATATACTTGAACTTGACCCCTGTCTATATCCAAGATATAGTTCAAGTATCTCATTTTATAACCATGGATGTTTCTATTGAATCTTTGAAATAGAATGAATAATTTCACTGAATAACATCTTTATTTATAAAGGATAACAAAACTTGAGTTCTAGGACATATACCCCAACAGTTTTATGCCCTAAAACTCGTAGATAGTGAATGTAACTGTTGACCGGATATTAATGAAATAATATTGATATATTTTTCCATTAATTGTTATTAGTTATTTTATATTTTATATTTGTCTTTGCCTAAAAATAACCCTAATCCAATAAACTAGACATCCAAGGCTGTAATATGAGTCTTGAACGATATGTAGCGACATATGGGATCATTGTTCAAGAAACAGCCTAAAGGGTCTATAGTATAGGGATAAGACTGGGTGCCTTATCCTGGTGACACTATGGATACGACCCACTTTTTATTTGATACAAACGTTGCGATCCAACGCGTTCATGTAGGAGACATGTGAGTGGGGGTATCCTATGCAATGAGTTTGCATAAGACCGGACCGCGAAATAGTAACCACTAGTTATAACACCGTTAACTAGTTGGTTTTCAATTTCACTAGGACGACCTAGACAACTTAGTCTTAATCCTGAGTTGATTATGGACTCCTGCTCATGAGAGATTGTCCTTTTATTTGTATGGGTGAGAGTGGCCAATACGCCGACTCAATAAGCCTACCATTTTGGGGACAAGACCGAATGGGGAGTTGGGAACATAATCGTACAAGATGGAATTCACTCCTTCCCGACTTTAGGGAAGCAGATGAGTGTTCCCTTAAGTGGTTACTCCGAGTCTTGAACAAAGGGCCCTACCCTCTCAATGGCACGAGAGGGTTTTCTGTTTGATGGTTGGACCGCAAACAGGTTGTTCATTAGAGGAGAACTGGTACTTAAGGAAATAGAGGTAACCCAGGGGTAAAACGGTAATTTGACCCAACTGGTGTTACGGACACTCGTGAAGGACTAACTGGTCGATATTGGTCTATATCCGTGGACACAGAAAATATGTCTGCAGTGAGAAGAGTGCAACTGTGAGTCTATAGTGGAATGAACACACAATTAACGAATATTGATTAATGTGGTTAATGAGTTTGACCAATTAATCTCACATCGTTGGAGCTTCTAATCTGCAGGTCCATTAGGTCCCACTGGTAGCTCATAAAGTAATTTGAGGCAACTAAGTAATAAATGTAAATTGAAAATGTTCAATTTACTAAGGGAAACAAACATAATATATATTGATATATTAATGTGAGAGAAATTAATATTTGAAGAAATTCAAATATAAATTTATGGAAGTTTGAAAGAGTTAAAATAATGAATTAAGTAATTTAAGGCCTAAAATCTATTTGGGCGAATTAATTAATTCAATGCCGGCAATTAAATATGTGATATTTAATTAGTGGTTAATTGATAACTGCCCAAAAGGTAGTTATTTAGGCCTCAATTATATAGGGATTTGTGTGTCCTTTATGCTTATTAGGGTTGATTTTGGATAAGTATTACATGTTTTAACCCATTTGGAAGAATGGAAGCATTGGGAATTATTTTGTGCAGATTATGCTGTTGAGCGACTGGAGGGAGCAAATTCTGTGCTACAGCAAAACTGGGAACAGAACTGCCACATCACAGCTCGTTAGCCAACTTCATGAACCGACTTCTGTTGAGTTATTTTCGTGATAAAGGATCAAGGAGAGCCTTACATGTGTCCTAGTTGACCTAATTCAAGTCTCTCATCCTTCTATAAAAGGAAGTAGCCGTCAAAGTCAAAGGCATTCCATGTTTCTCCTTGGAAGCCAAATAGTATAGAAAGATTAGAGGCCATCAGTGCAAGCTGATTGAGAAGTTTAATATTTCCTTTATTAGCTTGTAATTATGAACATGACTACTCAGATTATGATTTGTGTTTCTATGCTTATTATGAACTAAGTAGCTTTAGGCGTTGGTTAAGGAATATGTAGTTGTTGTGCTTCATCTCTAATAATATTTGTTGATTATTGCATCTTGGTTAATTGTTGTGCCTATTTCCATTTTATGCTCGCCTGGCCAGCCAGTGTGAATAACTCTCTCTAGTTTCAGGGATGATTTAGAGAATGTGTGGCAATTATCCACACTACGATCATTGTGTATTAGTGAACGCCAGTGACTGAGATAGGGATAGCTAGTTGCCTAGTGCTTGATCGGTTGTACTTCATTGGGGTTGAAACACATTCCAAAAGATCCGGAGTTCCGGGAGGAATCCGCTAATAATACTGCGAGAGTTTGCATGATCAATAATATTGCTAGAGCATCTTTTAAAACAATTACTAAAACCTGACCAACGTCTGTCTTTAATCTGTCTGCCTATTTGATTATTTTATGTTCTGTCATTTACTTTGCTTCAGCATTATTCTTACAAAACCCAATCATATTTACTACTTTGAAACCATTAGGAAGTTACACAAAATAGATAAAGTGAAAACTAATTCAGGGCTCTGATTGATAATATTACTTGCTACAGACTGTGTATACTTGCACAGGAATTCTAGAGTCTTTTATACCATATTTTTACTCACTCTAGGTACCCAACAAGTTTTTGGCGCCGTTGCCGGGGAACTGAATAAGTTTTTATCTGATTTGTTTTGTGTATGTGTTTTAGTGGTTTGGTGCTAGAATTTTTTTATTGTTTCTTTTGTTTTTGCATGTGTGAGTTTGGTGCATGAGCGATCCGCCTGGGGTAAGGTTTGAGCTTGATCCAGAAATTGAAAGGACATTCAGGTTAAGAAGGAGAGAGCAGCGCAGAAACCAGATGGAGAATGTGACGCTTCTTCCGGAGGCTCCTGAAGGTCCAGCAAACCCCCAGCAGAATCCGTTGCTGCAGCAAAACCCGTTGTTTGAGCAAAATGAGCAGCAAAATAATCAGGCTGAGAATCCTATCTTAATAGCGAACGATAGGACCAGAGTCATTCGAGCGTATGTTGTCCCAATGTTTAATGAGTTGAATCCAGGGATTGCACGTCCCCAAATCCAAGCGGCGAATTTTGAAATAAAACCGGTAATGTTTCAGATGTTGCTAACCGTGGGGCAATTCCATGGTTTGTCATCTGAAGACCCTCATTTACATCTTAAGTCTTTTTTAGGAGTTAGTGATTCTTTTGTAATTCAAGGAGTGCCTAGAGATGCTCTTAGATTAACTTTGTTCCCGTATTCTCTTAGAGATGGAGCAAAGGCATGGTTAAACTCTTTTGCTCCAGGATCAATTAGGACATGGGATGAGTTAGCTGGAAAATTTTTGAGTAAATATTTCCCACCTAATAGAAATGCTAAATTAAGGAGTGAAATAGTAGGGTTTAGGCAACTTGAAGATGAGACTTTTAGTGAGGCTTGGGAGAGATTTAAGGAGCTTTTGCGAAAGTGCCCTCACCATGGTTTACCTCATTGTATTCAAATGGAAACATTTTACAACGGTTTAAATGGAGTAACCCAAGGTATGGTCGATGTTTCGGCTGGAGGGGCCCTTTTGGCAAAAACTTTTGATGAAGCTTATTAAATTTTAGAAAGAATATCTATTAATAGTTGTCAGTGGTCGGACGTTAGAGGCACAAATAAAAAGGTTAAAAGTGTGTTAGAGGTTGATGGTGTGTCTACCATTAGGGTTGATCTTGCTATGATTGCTAACGCTCTTAAGAATGTGACAGTGATTAGTCATCAACAGCCACCAGCTATGGAGCCTACCGCAGTGGTGAACCAAGTGGCAGAAGAAGCGTGTGTCTATTGTGGTGAAAATCACAACTACGAGTTTTGCCCCAGCAACCCAGCTTCTGTGTTTTTTGTAGGTAATCAGAGGAATAACCCTTATTCTAATTTTTATAATCCAGGTTGGCGCAACCACCCCAATTTCTCATGGGGAGGTCAAGGAAATAATGTGCAAGCACAACAAAAAGTGAACCAGCCAGGATTTCCTAAAGCGCAGGTAATGACCCAGCAAAACAAGCAGGCTTTGCCCTAGCAAAATTCGAGAAGTTCTCTCGAGGCAATGATGAAAGAATTTATGGCTCGTACAGATGCTGCAATTCAAAGTAATCAAGCTTCGATGAGAGCCCTGAAATTGCAAGTGGGTCAGCTGGCCAGTGAGCTGAAGGCACGGCCTCAAGGGAAACTTCCCTCGAAGGGAAGGTAAGGAGCAGGTAAAGGCAGTACCTCTTAGGAGTGGTAAGCCATTAGATGAGCCTAGTAAGACCCAGGATGTAAATAGAAATAGTGATAAAAATGTTGTTGAGAGCGAGTTGGAGTCTGGTCAGGGTGCTGGAGGCAGCAATAAAAATGCCGGAGCATCTGGTTCTGTGCCAGATGTAGAACCACCTTATGTGCCACCCCCACCTTATGTACCACCTCTACCTTTTCCACAAAGGCAAAAGCCTAAGAATCAGGATGGTCAATTTAAAAAGGTTTTAGAGATTCTTAAGCAATTGCATATAAATATCCCTTTAGTAGAAGCTATTGAGCAAATGCCTAATTATGCTAAATTTCTTAAGGATATTTTAACTAAAAAGAAGAGGTTAGGTGAGTTTGAAACTGTATCTCTTACTGAGGAGTGTAGTGTTATTCTTAAGAATGGGCTACCACCCAAGGCTAAGGATCCAGGGTCATTTACCATACCGGTATCTATAGGTGGAAAAGAATTAGGTAGAACACTCTGTGATTTAGGTGCAAACATTAATAGATACACTCTTTCGGTCTATCGAAAGCTTGGTATAGGTGAAGCTCGACCCACCACAGTCACACTCCAATTAGCTGATAGGTCTATCACATATCCAAAGGGTAAAATTGAGGATGTCTTAGTAAAAGTGGATAAATTCATATTTCCTGCTGATTTTATTATTTTAGATTATGAGGCTGATAAAGATGTCCAAATTATTCTAGGTCGTCCATTTTTGGAAACTGGTAGGACGTTAATAGATGTTCAAAAAGGAGAGTTAACAATGAGAGTTTGTAATGAGGAAGTGAAATTTAATGTGTTTAACGCCATGAAATATCCAGACGAAATAGAGGATTGCTCCTTCATTAGGATTCTGGAGAGCACAGTTATTGCGACAGCAAAACAGGATTTGGCTGATAAGCATTCGGAAAAGCATGGAGAGGTTAGTATTGAAGATTTAGAAGTTTGTTCTTTAGATTGGAAAAATGAAAAAGAGTTGTTTAGGTGTGAGGATGTTTTTGAGTCTTTAGATTTAGATCAAATGAAGGTTCCTCCCATTAAGCCATCCCTGATTGAGGCACCAACTTTAGATTTGAAGCCCTTGCCGGATCATATAAAGTATGTGTATCTTGGGGAAGGCGAGACGTTGCCCATTATTGTTGCATCAGATTTAATGTCGGAGCATGAGGAGGCCTTAATAAAATTGCTGCAGCAATACCGCAAAGCTATAGGTTGGACATTGGCTGACATTCAGGGAATTAGCCCGTCTTTTTGTATGCACAAAATCACTCTAGAGGAGGGATCCTTTAGGAGTATTGAGCAACAAAGAAGGCTTAACCCTGCAATGAAAGAGGTTGTTAAAAAGGAGGTAATTAAATGGTTGGATGCTGGGATCATTTATCCAATTGCCGATAGCAATTGGGTAAGCCCTGTCCAATGTGTTCCTAAGAAAGGAGGTGTCACTGTGGTGAACAATAAAAACAATGAGTTGATTCCAACCAGGACAGTAACTGGATGGAGGGTTTGCATGGACTACAGGAGGCTTAATAAAGCCACCCGTAATGACCATTTCCCTCTACCATTTATTGACCAGATGTTGGATAGATTGGCTGGTCAGGCCTATTACTGTTTCTTAGATGGTTATTCTGGGTACAACCAGATTACAATTGCTCCTGAGGATCAGGAGAAAATCACGTTCACCTGCCCTTATGGGACGTTTGCTTTTAGGCGAATGCCTTTCGGTCTTTGCAATGCTCCAGCAACATTTCACCAGTGTATGCTAGCAATTTTTTCTGATATGATTGAGTCCACTGTTGAGGTATTTATGGACGATTTTTCAGTGTTTGGAGGGTCTTTTCAGTGTTGTTTAGAAAATTTAGGCAAGGTGTTAAAGAGATGTGAGAATACCCATCTAGTTCTTAATTGGGAAAAATGTCACTTCATGGTGAAGGAAGGCATAGTGTTAGGTCATAGGATTTCTAAGAATGGTCTAGAAGTTGATAGAGCAAAAATTGAGGTGATTGAAAGACTAGAGCCACCGAATTCAGTGAAGGGAATTCGGAGTTTTTTAGGACATGCTGGATTTTATAGGAGGTTCATAAAGGATTTTTCCAAAATTAGTAAACCTCTTTGTAACTTATTGTGCACTGATCATGTTTTTGACTTTAATGCAGATTGTAGGAAGGCTTTTGAGACTTTGAAAGCTGCTTTGATCTCAGCACCTATTCTTTGTGCACCTAATTGGAATTTACCATTTGAGGTAATGTGTGATGCAAGTGATGCCGCAGTAGGTGCGATGCTGGGGCAAAAGAAGGGAAAATTCATCCATCTTATATATTATGCAAGCAGAGTTTTAAATGAGGCACAGGTCAACTATACAACTACTGAAAAGGAGTTGTTAGCTGTGGTGTTTGCTTTCGAAAAGTTTCGGCCATATTTGGTTGGAACCAAAGTCACGGTGTTCACGGATCATGCAGCAATAAGGTATTTAATGACTAGGAAGGATGCAAAGCCTAGACTACTTCGTTGGGTTTTATTATTGCAGGAATTCGACTTGGAAATAAAGAATAAGAAGGGATCAGAAAATGTTATTGCATATCACTTATCTCGGCTTGATCCATCATCAGCTTTGCTGGAGCAATCTGCCATTTCCGATTCTTTTCCAGATGAACAGCTCTTTGCTGTTGAAGTAAAGGTAGTTAGGGATGTCCCTTGGTATGCTGATATTGTCAACTTTTTAGTAAAGGGAGTCACCCCTATTGACATGGATTGGAGGCAGAAGAAAAAGTTTAAGCATGATGCGAAGTTTTTCTATTGGGATGAGCCATTTATGTATAAGCAATGCTCTGACGGTATTATTCGTAGGTGTGTTTCAGGTGCTGAAGCAAAAGAAATCCTGGAATAATGTCACTTTTCGCCGTATGGAGGTCATTTCAGCGGTCAGAGGACAGCTATGAGGATTTTGCATTGTGGATTCTTCTGGCCCACCTTATTCAAAGATGCCCATTGGTTCTACAAGCAATGTGATGCTTGCCAAAGGAGAGGAAATTTAGGGCCTAGAGATGAAATGCCTCTTACTTATATTTTAGAAGTTGAATTATTTGATGTATGGGGTATTGATTTTGTGGGGCCATTTCCCCCTTCTAATGGCAATGTTTTTATCTTATTGGCAGTTGATTACGTGTCCAAGTGGGTGGAAGTCATTGCATGTCATCAGAGTGATGCCAAGACAGTTGCAAGGTTTCTTCAATCGCACATCTTTGCGCGGTTTGGGACTCCTAGAGCTCTAGTGAGTGATGAGGGTACACATTTTGTTAATAATATCTTAACTAAGCTTTTAGCTAAGTATGGAATTAAGCATAGGATAGCTACCCCTTATCACCCACAAGCAAATGGTCAAGCTGAAATTAGTAATAGGGAAATTAAATCGATTCTAGAGAAAGTAGTCCATCCATCTAGAAAGGATTGGTCTTTTAGGTTGGATGAGGCTCTTTGGGCTTATAGGACATCCTATAAGACTCCTCTAGGTATGTCTCCCTATAGGTTAGTGTATGGGATAGCTTGCCATTTACCATTGGAGCTAGAGCATAAGACGTTTTGGGCTTTGAAAAAGTTAAATTTTAATCTGAGTCGTGCGGGAGCAATAAGAATGCTGCAGCTTAATGAATTAGAGGAATTTCGCCAATTTTCTTATGAGAATGCGAAAATGTATAAAGAAAATACTAAGCTGTGGCATGATAAGAGAATAAAATCTAAAGAGTTTGTCAAGGGTCAAAAAGTCTTGCTTTATAATTCTAGATTGAAATTGTTTCCTGGAAACTAAAATCTAAATGGTCAAGACCATTTACTGTGGTTGAGGTTTTTCCCCATGAAGCAGTTACTTTGCAGGATGAAAAAAATGGGAGAGTGTTCAAAGTGAATGGACAACGTGTGAAAAATTATTGGGGAGAGGAATTTCAGGCAAAATATCCTTCCCTAAAGTTAGTTGATGATTGAGAGAGCAGGATTTTTGCGAGAGCATTTCACAGAGAAAAATTTTTGAGCTCCCCGTGTTATGTTGATTTTATTTTTCTGACTTGTTTTTAATTTTGATTATGTTAGATTTAATTTTGCATGGTTTATTAGATTTTTATCTTTAAGTATTTGTTTATTTAAGATTTTATCTATTTCGTTTTGAATTTGATTTGATTTTCAGGTTATTTATTTAAATTATCTTTAGGATTATCTTTTCATTAATTAGATTTTTTTTATGTGGATTTTATTTTCAGTTATTTGAATTTTGTTAGTTAATAAAGATTTTTCTCTAATTGATTCGGCTTTAAGAATAAAAAATTAAGTTTGATTTGATCGGTTAAGTTAAATTTGAATTTAAAAAATTTGATTTTCCTATTTTGAAATTTAAATTCCGTATCTAAGATTCGGCAGGTTCAGAAGATTGTTGCAGCAAAGATAATGCTGGAGCAAATTTCTCGTACGAATAGGAAGGATTTTAGTGTGAGTAATTATTTTTACCGTTGGGATTTTCGAATTTCTATGGGTAGGTGAATTGCAGGGATCCTGCCACATGTTGTGCAGGGATAATCCAACGGTTTAGCTGTTGACAACATGCCGTTATTTCCCATAGATGATTGAAATTCCACGATTTTACCGTTAGGGATTTGAATTGCAAAGTAAATATGAACGGTAAAACCATTTATTACGGAGCAAATCCTTTCGGTTAGGATTTCAAATTGCTGGAGCCTTATTTATTTGCAGACATTGGTACGTTTTTCATCACTTCGTCTTCTTGATTCTATCTTGCCATCTACATTCTTTCTTTCTCCTTTTCATTCTCTGCAAAACCCTTTGAGTTATCCATGGCCAAAACAAGAGCGAGGAAAGAAAGAGAGAGAGAGGGCAAAGAGGAAATACTCATTACCCCCGAAGTTCCGAAAGTAAAAACTAAGAAGAAAAGAACACCGGAGGAGAAAGAAGCTAAAAGAAGAAGGCGACAACACAGGGCGGAAGAACAGGAAAAAGTGACAGAGGATGAGACTGTTGCAGTGGTTGAAGAAGACCTGCAAGAACCGCAAGAACAGACCCCAGGAGAGGCTGATCAGAGACTTGCAGATACAGATACGGCTCGAGAGGAAAATGTTGAGGAGAATCAAGAACAGCAGGCTGAGATGGTGAGAGACGAGCAGGCAGACGTAGTGTCTGAAAGAGGAAACGAGCAGGACCAAGAAGCTCGTGTTGAGGTAATCATGCCCAAACCACCGAAACGCCACCGCATAAAGAGAAAGGTCGTCGTATTCAGGTGATTCGGGTTGATACCTCGTCACCACCATCATCAGATTCTGAGAGAGAAAAGGCAGAGCGAGAGGAAAGAGAGAAGAAAGAAGCTGAGGACAAAGAAAGAGAAGAAACAGAGAAGAAGACTGAGGAAGAGCAGTTGCTCAAGCGCAGGGCAGAGAAGGGCAAAAGTATTGCTAAAGCATCGGAAGAACACGAGGCAATAGAAGAACAGCAGGTTCCATTTGATCGCTTCGTCAACAATTTTGCCAGAGCAAAATACGCTGAGCTTCTGAAAAGGGATTTCTTGTTCGAGCGCGGTTTCAGTGGTGATCTTCCACAATTTCTGAGGACCGGTATTGCAAACCACAACTGGGAGTTGTTTTGTGCGAAGCCTGAATCTGTAAACGCACAGGTGGTGCGTGAATTTTATGCTAACATTGTCAAGGAGGATGGTTTCCAGGTAATTGTCCGAGGAGTCGAGGTGGATTGGAGTCCAAGTGCTATCAATGCACTGTACAACGTTCAAAACTTCCCCCATGCGGCACAGTGGCAGTTATCCATCTGATGAGCAACTAAGTGAAGTTGTAAGGGAGGTAGGAATTGAAGAGGCACAGTGGCAGTTATCCAAGACTCATAAGAGGACATTCCAGTCGGCTTATTTGAAAAGGGAAGCGAACACATGGATGGGATTTATTAGACAGAAGATGCTTCCAACAACACATGACTCAACAATCTCCAGGGAACGGGTTCTCCTAGCTTTTGCCATCTTACGGTCTCTCAGTATTAACGTAGGGAGGATCATTGCGAATGAGATTTCTGGATGTTGGAAAAAGGTGGGGAAACTATTCTTTCCGAACACAATCACGATGTTGTGCAGAAGAGCAGGGGTTCCAGTGGATGAGGGAGATGTGATCCTGTTTGATAAGGGGATCATAGACACGCCCAATTTGGCACGGCTCCAGCGTGTGTAGGAGGTACGTTAAGGTGGGCTTATCTACGGCATCAACACGATTCTAGAACAACTGGCACTTTCGGCCAATAGGCAGGAGTTTGCTGAGAGGCAGACTTTAACCTTCTGGAATTATGTTAAGAATCGGGATGCCGACTTAAAGAGGGTGTTGCAAGAGAATTTTTCAAACCCATACCCAGCCCTTCCCATATTCCCTGACGATCTGTTGCACCCCTGGATTCCGCCCCCACCTGCTGAAAGAGAAGAAGAGAATGATGATGAAGAACAGGGTCAGGAAGATTGATGGATAAGATGATCTTCGGCGAGCATTAATTTTGATCCTATAATTTTGTTTGCTCGCGCATATCTGACCCCGTCTGCTTATCTTTTTAATTTTTCTGTTTTAAAAAAATATATCTCGACTATGTACTTTCTTTTCTTATGTTTTTAATGAAATTTTTCGATGTTTCTGTTCCATGAGCACTGAGCAACTATAACTTAACTAAGTTTCTTCTGAATTTTTGAAGCTTGGACTGATTACGCTTAATTAGATCAAGGTATTCTGATCTCCAGAAACCTTTTGCTTGAGCATTTCTTCTAGCCTGGACTGTTGTTGCGGCAAAGAAGATTTTGAAGGTAGTATTGACTTATATGATCCACTTTACGCGTAATTCTAGTCCCACGCTTAATTTAAAATTCAAATAGAAAAAATTTAAGTTTGGGGGTATAATTGCTTATTTAATGATTCATTGGGGACAATGAATAATTCAAGTTTGGGGGACTTTTTGCTACTCCAATTGTTTTGCTCGAGCATTCCTCTCCTTCAAAGTGAAAATTTGCTAGGTTATTGAGTAACCGGGGACATGTGTGATACCCACAGTTTGTCTTCGCCTCAAAATGTAACCTAGGAAATATTAAAAAATTATTTGCTGAAAAAAATTTATTTGTTGAAAATTTTGCTGAAAAAATTGATGGAGCAAAAGTTTTGAAGGATGAATGATGATCCAGCAGTTTTTCTGTCTCCCAGAACTTAGGTGAGCTTCATCATAAAATGTTGCCATTCTGAGGGGCAAGAGATGGAATAACTAAAGATTTTTTAGCTTTATAAAGAGTATTGAGCCTACTGGGTGATGAGTTTGAGGCAAGGGTATACTGCACCATAAAGTGGGTCATCCCATGCTTAAGAGCTTATGACTATAGGGCTGCTTTAAGTCTTAAAAATGAAAATATAAACCCCTAGAAAATATGTTTTAAGACGTCTGATAATAGAGCTAAGTTGCAGAGAGTTTTTAGAATTGAGTTAGAAGTGGTGATTATTTGTCCCTGCTGAAGGAATCATTTTGCTGCAGCAAAGCTTGGTTTTGCAGAGTGCTCAGGTAAAGGTTAAAGGTAGTGTTGGACTGTCTGGTTTGATTAAGCTATTCTTTGTCTAATGTTTTGAATTCTTGAAGGAAGGATGGTTAGTATTGCTCGGGACGCGCAATAGTTCAAGTTTGGGGGTGTGATAACTGCCCAAAAGGTAGTTATTTAGGCCTCAATTATATAGGGATTTGTGTGTCCTTTATGCTTATTAGGGTTGGTTTTGGATAGATATTACATGTTTTAACCCATTTGGAAGAATGGAAGCATTGGGAATTATTTTGTGCAGATTATGCTGTTGAGCGACTAGAGGGAGCAAATTCTGTGCTGCAGCAAAACTGGGAACAGAACTGCCACATCACAGCTCGTTAGCCAACTTCATGAACCGACTTCTGTTGAGTTATTTTCGTGATAAAGGATCAAGGAGAGCCTTACACGTGTCCTAGTTGACCTAATTCAAGCCTCCCATCCTTCTATAAAAGGAAGTAGTCGTCAAAGTCAAAGGCATTCCATGTTTCTCCTTGGAAGCCGAATAGTATAGAAAGATTAGAGGCCATCCGTGCAAGTTGATTGAGGAGTTTAATATTTCCTTTATTATCTTGTAATTATGAACATGACTACTCAGATTATGATTTGTGTTTCTATGCTTATTATGAACTAAGTAGCTTTAGGCGTTGGTTAAGGAATATGTAGTTGTTGTGCTTCATCTCTAATAATATTTGTTGATTATTGCATCTTGGTTAATTGTTGTGCCTATTTCCATTTTATGCCCACCTGGCCAGCCGGTGTGAATAGCTCTCTCTAGTTTCAGGGATGATTTAGAGAGTGTGTGGCAATTATCCACACTACGATCATTGTGTATTGGTGAATGCCAGTGACTGAGCTAGGGATAGCCAGTTGCCTAGTGCTTGATCGGTCGTACTTCATTGGGGTTGAAACACATTCCAAAAGATCCAGAGTTCTGGGAGGAATCCGCTAATAATACTGCGAGAGTTTGCATGATCAATAATATTGCTAGAGCATCTTTTAAAACAATTACTAAAACCTGACCAGAGCCTGTCTTTAATCTGTCTGCCTATTTGATTATTTTCTGTTATGTCATTTACTTTGCTTCAGCATTATTCTTACAAAACCCAATCATATTTACTACTTTGAAACCATTAGGAAGTTACACAAAATAGATAAAGTGAAAACTAATTCAGGGCTCGGATTGATAATATTACTTGCTACAGATTGTGTATACTTGCACAGGAATTCTAGAGTCTTTTATACCATATTTTTACTCACTCTAGGTACCCAACATTAATTAATTAAAGAATTTATTAACCGGGAATTAATCAGTTATGGAAATAATTAATCACTTAAGGAAGTGATTAATCATTTATGGAAATGATCTAATCAGTTATGGAAGTAATTAGTCATTTGTGGAAAAGATTAATCAATTATGGAATTGATTGATCATGATTGATTAAATAAGGAATAAGATTGAATCAATTTTGGAAAATATTGATTTAATTGAATATTTTATTCATGGTCTCTCTTCTATAAATAGAACACTAGACCTAATTGGTCCAGGAAACTTTACTCTTGCTCTTAGACTCTCAAGACAAGACCTAGAATTCTCTCTAGCCTCTCTCTTAGAGAAAGACTCCCACAAGTCTTTTGCCTCCTAGACCTAGAGTCATACCGGTGTAACCACTGTGGTTATTGTGTCATTCAAGAAGAATTTTCCAGCGATCACAAGACAAAGGAGGCTGCTGCGTTTTGTTCGTTGGAGCATCGTTGGCGAAGAACGGTCAAGTCTACAACGGAGGTTTGTAACGGTTCTTTCCCTTTTCTTTAGAAAAGCATGAAAATAAATTTGGATTTATTTTTCAGCATGTTTAAACTGATTTTCCAACAACTTTAAAGTATGTTTAAAGTTTGATTGAGTTTTCGTAATGATATTTTAATGTTAATTAATATACGGCGTAAGGTCCAATCGATGCGCTTTCGCTGCGTGGGGACTTTTATTCCCTTCAATCTGCATCAGAGCCATCGTTGTCCCTATTAATTAATATTAAAAGTTGCGATAGGCTCTAATAGGTGGGATTTATGCATAATGTATGTTCGGTTTGCATTGAACTGTTTGAGTTAATTTTACGGCCATAGATTTTATTTTTATGTGATTTTGATCATGTAAGGCCCGGTGTTTCGGGTATTTTATGTAAATCGAGTCCTTGTAAGTCCATGTCTAGATTTAGGGTTGTTATCGATGGAGATCGAGATGATTTTGGGCGAAAATCATGAAGAACGGCGCTGGAAATCGGAAAAACAGAGTGCAGAACAGAGGAATCGACGATTTAGGGTTTGCTGGAAAATTTCCCGGCCGGGATCCCGACCGGGATCGAGACTGGGAAATTCCCAGCCGGGATCCTGGCCGGGAAATCGGCCTGGTTCGGTTTATTTTGCTGAATCAGCCCGATTTTCTGTGTTATTGGCTCGATTCAGCCAATTTTTGGCATGGTTCGTGATTTTGGAGGCCGGTTCGAGGTGGTTCGGGGCGGTTCGTGATGTCTAGACAAAATTCTGGAGCTGTGCAAGGATTTTTAGGATAGAATTTAGCTAAATTAATGTAATTTTATGCTTTATTTTATCCTAGGGGCCAAAATTAACCGATTCAATTGCTATTTATATGCTTTATGGATGTCATATAGAATATTTAATCCCACCTTAGGTTATAAACATGCTCATGCATTTTTTATATATTATAAATTGTTATAATGTATGTTTAAATGCATGGATTTGTTTTCATATTTTTTAATATAAGCGTATATTAATTATATGAAAAAATTGGAAAGCATGAAGCATGTCATTACTTAAATTAAATATAAATAGTTATGTTTAATGTGATGAATGAAGCATTCTTGATTGATTTTCTTGATTGGCTTATAATTGTTATATTAAAAGAAAATCAATATTGCATGAAGCATGAAACATCCATAGTTAATAATATAATTGTTATATTATTCATGCAATTAGTGTGGTTTAATTATTTAATTTGAATGAGATTGTTGAATGAATTAAACCCTAGATTCTTGATTATAGGATTAATCATTAAAAATTGAAATAGTTCTTTAATATTAATGATTAGAAACCGTCAATCTATAATCAAGATTTGCATGCAAACATAAGATCATAGGATAAATTGGATTAATTTTAAATTGTTTAAAATTAATTAGACCTAGATCGATTTCTAATAGGATTAGAATCTTTTCTTACTTAGAATTAAAAATAGTTTTAATTGACTAAGTAGGATTAACATTGCTATGATTATAAGGGAACTCCACCGGTAATGTTCTGTCTAAGGTTGGGGGTATTTAAGTTGACGATTTACAGAACACCTCCTACCTGGGAACTGACCTGGAATACCGGAGTTGAATTAATCATAGTTAAATGTTAGCATGCAATGTCACTAGGTTTATTAAAAGTGTTTAATGCACCTAGATCTTTAGAGTAAAGACCTTACATTACTGAGGTTATAAGGGAACTCTCTCGGTAAAGTTCTGTCTAAGGCTGTGGGTATTTAAGTTGATGGTTTACGGAACACCTCCTACCTGGGAACTGACCCGAACATTGAGTTGAATTAACCATAGTAATGTTGACTTGCAATGTTGGGTTTATTAAAAGAAGTTTAATTCACCCAAAAGATTGCAGTTGAATCCTTTCCATAATTGTTATAATAGGATCAGACTTAGATAGATTGACTTAGCTGAATACTATATAAGTTAAACAATCCTATATTAACCTTAGGACATTTTCAGTGGGAGGAAAATTACAAAACGAGATTTAAATCAAGTTTTGCTCCTACATCCCTATATTCACAACGTGAGATTCATGCTCGGCTTCGAGTCGCCTTAGGAGCGGCCTCCCTTCGGAAAGTGTTTGCATGAATCAATATCAAGGTGAATGGGAAAAATGTCTACAGTAAGTGGGAGCGGGACACGTGTCAACGTATCCCTCGGTCTCCGCCCATAGTTCACACCGTGAGAGTCCTATGATCCGCCTGCAGGTTGTCCTGGCGCAACCATCCCTTCGGAGGGCATGGTCATAGGATTTGGAACATCGTGAACTCCTGAAAATGATAGGAGCTCTTAAGCTAATCACCAACAATTGTCTTTCCCTTCGGTAGCCTGTTGGTGCGTGCCTCTGAGATCTGAAAGTGGGAGGGTTACACTTACGAGGATGAGTTAAGAGTGTTAACAAATCCTTGACCGAACAACGGTGGCTAATGTCTATAGGAATATGAGTTATTCTGGAATTAGAATTAGCTGAGAGGTGTCTCATTTCAAAGGAGGAGTACCTGATCACCCTTCGGTGGCTGATATTCTAAACCTCTGAAACATCGTTGCAAAACTAAATCGATAGTTTTAGGGTTCTGTGATTGTCTGTTTTGCTAAATTGATTGGATTGTGTGCAATTGTTTGCTTGTATGATGGGTTAAGGCAAAGATAACTAATACGCTCATTGTTTGTTTAAATTTCAGCAATGTCTTCCTCAATTGTCTCTCTGCTGAAAAATGAGAAATTAACCAGCGAAAATTATGCTACGTGGAAGTCGAACCTGAATACGATTCTTGTTGTCGATGATCTGCGGTTCGTCTTAACGGAGGATTGTCCTCCAGCCCCTTCTCGTAATGCATCCCAAGCAGTTAAGGATGCTTATGACCGCTGGACAAAGGCCAATGATAAGACTCGCGTCTATATCCTAGCCAGTTTATCTGAAGTTTTGGCTAAAAGACATGAGAGCATGGTAACAGCGAGGGAGATTATGAACTCTCCCCAGGAGATTTTTGGACAACCGTCCTACCAACTCCACCATGACGCTCTCAAATACGTTTATAGTTGTCGCATGAAAGAGGGCACGTCTGTTCGGGAGCATGTCCTGGATATGATGGTCCAATTCAACGTGGCAGAGGCAAACGGGGCGGTCATAGATGAGCGTAGTCAGGTTGCATTCATCTTAGAATCTCTTCCGAAGAGTTTTCTACAGTTTCGAAGCAATGCAATGATGAATAAAATAACATTCAACCTGACTAGCCTCCTGAATGAGCTACAACTCTATCAGTCTCTTCTTAAGAATAAGGGACAGAAAGAAGGAGAGGCAAATGCTGTTCACTCTAAAAGAAAGTTCGAGAAGGGTTCATCCTCTGGAACTAAATCTGTAGCCACTTCTTCAAAGAAAACTCAGAAGAAGAAAGGAAACAAGGGGAAAGCTCCCAGTATTGCTGCTAAAAGCAAGGGAAAAGCCAAAGCTATGGCAGATAAGGGCAAGTGTTTCTACTGCAATGTAGATGGACATTGGAAGAGAAACTGCCCAAAGTACCTTGCTGAGAAAAAGAAGGAAAAGAAAGGTAAATTTGATTTACTGGTTTTAGAAACATGCCTGGTAGAACATGATGAGTTTACCTGGATACTTGACTCAGGAGTAACTAATCATGTTTGCTCTTCTTTTCAGGAAAATAGTTCCTTTCGGCAGTTGAACGATGGGGAAATGACACTCAGGGTCGGAACTGGAGAAGTCATTTCAGCTAAAGCAGTGGGAGTTGCGAAGTTATTTTTTAGAAATAGATTCTTACTTTTAGAAAGTTTGTTAATCGTTCCCAAGATTAAGAGGAACTTAATTTCTATTTCATGTTTGATTGAACAATCGTATATAGTTACTTTCGATATGAATGAAGCGTTCATTTATAAAAATGGTGTACTTATTTGTTCAGCCAATTTGGAAAATAAATTGTATGTTTTAAGACCAACCGAAAAGTAAGCACTTTTAAATCACGAATTATTTAAAACTACTGAAACTCAAAGAAAAAGGCTTGGTCATATAAACATTGATAGGATCGGTCATCTTAGACTTGGTCATATAAACATTGATAGAATCGGTCGTTTGGTAAAGAATGGACTTCTAAGCAAGTTAGAAGATGATTCACTACCACCTTGTGAATCTTGTCTCGAGGGAAAAATGACCAAAAGACCTTTTACTGGAAAAGGTTACAGAGACAAAGAACCCTTAGAGTATACATTTGGATCTATGTGGTCCAATGAATGTAAAAGCTCGAGGAGGGTACGAATATTTCATCTCATTTATAGATGATTATTCAAGATATTGTTACTTGTACCTAATGGGACATAAGTCTGAAGCCCTTGAAAAGTTTAAGGAGTTTAAGGCTGAAGTTGAAAACCTATTAGGTAAATCTATTAAAGTACTTCGATCTGATCGAGGAGGGGAGTATATGGATCAAAGATTCTAGGATTATATGATAGAACATGGAATCCAATCTCAACTCTAAGCCCCTGGTACACCTCAGCATAATGGTGTGTCAGAAAGGAGAAATAGAACCTTGTTAGACATGGTTCGATCAATGATGAGCTATGCTCAATTGCCTAGCTCATTTTGGGGGTATGCAGTAGAGACTGCAGTATACATCTTGAACAATGTTCCCTCGAAAAGTGTTTCTGAAACACCTTTCGAATTATGGAAGGGGCGTAAACCTAGTTTGCATCACTTTCGCATCTGGGGTTGTCCAGCACACGTGCTTGTGACAAATCCTAAGAAACTGGAACCTCGTTCAAAACTGTGCCAATTTGTTGGTTACCCTAAAGAAATGAGAGGTGGTTATTTCTACGACCCACAAGAAAATAAGGTGATTGTATCGACAAACGCCACTTTCTTAGAGGAAGACCACATGAGAGATCATAAACCACCCAGCAAAATAATATTAGGAGAAGCTACTGAAGAATCATCAAGAGTTGTTGATGAAGTTGGACCTTCAACAAGGGTTGATGAAGGAACTAGTTCTTCATATCCATCCCATCCATCTCAAACGTTGGGAATGCCTCGACGCAGTAGGAGGATTGTATTACAACCTGACCACTACTTGGGTTTAACTGAAACTCAGGTTGTCATACCTAATGATGGCATTGAGGATCCATTGTCCTATCTACAGACAATGAATGACGAAGATAAGGATGAATGGGTCAAAGCCATGAACCATGAAATGGAGTCAATGCACTCCAATTCTGTATGGGAACTTACAGATCTACCAAATGGGGTAAAACCCATAGGGTGCAAATGGATCTATAAGAGAAAAAGAGATGCAGCTGGAAAGGTACAGACCTTCAAAGCTAGACTAGTGGCAAAGGGTTATACCCAAAAGGAAGGGGTTGACTATGAGGAAACCTTTTCTCCTGTAGCCATGTTAAAGTCCATAAGAATTCTCTTATCCATAGCCACATATTATGACTATGAAATATGGCAAATGGACGTCAAGACTGCCTTTCTGAATGGTAATCTTGAAGAGAATATCTTCATGTCTCAACCCGAAGGATTCATAGCCCAAGGTCAGGAACAAAAGGTTTGTAAGCTCAATCGATCCATTTATGGATTGAAACAAGCGTCCAGATCATGGAACATTAGATTTGATACTGCAATCAAATATTTTGGCTTTGACCAAAACGTTGATGAGCCTTGTGTGTACAAGAAAGTCAACAAAAGGAAAGTAGCTTTTCTAATACTTTATGTAGACGATATCCTACTCATTGGGAATGATGTAGGATACCTCACTGACATTAAGAAATGGCTAGCAACCCAATTCCAAATGAAAGATCTGTGAGAGGCTCAATATGTTCTGGGAATCCAAATCATTAGGGATCGTAAGAACAAAACGCTAGCTCTGACTCAAGCAATGTATATTGACAAGATGTTATCTCGATATTCGATGCAAAACTCCAAGAAGGGACTACTACCCTTCAGACATGGGGTACACTAGTCTAAGGAACAGTCTCCTAAGACACCTCCAGAAATTGAGAACATGAGACACATTCCCTACGCCTCAGCTGTGGGCAGCTTAATGTATGCTATGCTCTGCACTAGGCCTGACATATGTTATGCAGTGGGAGTAGTCAGTAGGTATCAGTCTAATCCAGGGTTGGACCACTGAGGAATGGTTAAGAATATCCTCAAGTATCTTCGGAGAACGAGGGACTACATGCTTGTGTATGGAGCTAAGGATTTGATTCTTACTGGATACACTGACTCTGACTTTCAAGCTGATAAAGATTCAAGGAAATCCACATCATGGTCAGTATTCACCCTCAATGGAGGAGCAGTAGTGTGGAGAAGCATCAAACAAGGATGCATATCAGACTCAACCATGGAGGTTTAGTATGTAGCAGCTTGCGAAGCAGCTAAGGAGGCAGTATGGCTTAGAAAGTTCTTGACTGAT